>CM026279.1:10763683-11451900 GCA_014851415.1 Cnaphalocrocis medinalis
ATGTTATAAATCAGAAGGCCAGATGCCGTTCGTCATCACACATAGCAATATACAAATTTATACGCCATGCGTAGAAAATGCATAGCGTGGACGTCATGGCTATGTAGTGTTTATATGAGCGTTTTGTTCAAGTTCAAAACTTGAAATCTCGGGAAGTTTTGAAGATATCAAAGTAAATACTTTACCAAGTTTTTGGACGACCCATTTGGTGTAGTGGATTGAGCGCCGGTTGAGACGCAAGGGTCGCGGTTCGATTCCACATAAGACAAAGTTTGTTGATGAAACAGATATTTGTCTTGGGTCTGGGTGTTTGTAGTTTCCTTCGTTGTTTCTGGTTTCCTAGTACAAGGGAAAACCTTAGGTTTGGGACCAGACAATGTATGTGATGTTGTCCAATTTGTCTTAATTTATTTTGTACTTGAGGAATCTTACGATGGCAAAACAGATTAAAAATAAGTCACCATGCCTATTGTTATAATTCTGTAAATGCCAATTATCGCTCTTTTGCCAATGGGAGCCTTCAATCTCATTGATCACGTTGTATTTATGGCTTTCTATGACAAAGCAAATTAATCAACGTACCTGTTTGGAAGGTATGTTGAAAGTTCTGAAGACGAGATTCGCCAAAGACATCCGAGCTCGACCGCTGACGAGGTGATGAAGTCCACGGATCCGGTGCTGATACTCAGCCACGGATATGTAGTCCCACCCTATTTGCAGGCTATGCGGAAGCTAGCTACCTAAAAAGGAACTAAGTTGAAAACACAAGGTTAAGGAGTTAAATACAACTCATCATTTCTAATTTTATTTTTGGTATTTTTTTTTGGGTATTTGGTATTTTATTTGGTAAAATAAAAATTATTCGTTAGCAGTTTCATCTTAACTCTAGTGGTCAATATTTGTAATAATGTTTCCACTGGATTGTATAGTATACTACCAATATTGATGAGACTATCGTCAGCTCCATGGCGAGTTAAGCACATACGAAATTCGTCGGCTTAGTAAGGGGTTTCGGATGGTGTAAAGTGGATAGCATGTCTGCCCGGTCTGCGGAATGGTTGTGGGTTCGAGTCCACCTGAACCCTCGAGGAATTTGTAAGTTGTAATGTTTAATTTATCATTCATTTCAGCCAATAGTGCTCCCCCAAAGTTCTCCACACAGATCGGTCCTGTGCCACCCGCATCCAAGGGACTCCCGCGACCTTCACTAGATCGTCGGTCCTCGTGGTGGTGGTTAAATACAACGTATTAGCACAAACGCCGGCAGTCTAAATAGCGAGTTAAACAGGCTACGCACACCGTGATTTCAGTATAGTTCGGTAGAAATGACATAGACAAGACTAGAGGGAATGAGTGCGGACGACAGACATGATCGTAAGATCTTAAATTGACCTGTCTCTGTAGTAAGTAGCTTAAGCACTTGTGTTACAGATATTAAACAACATCATCACATAAAAAAAGGTTCTTGAAAGTACTCGTACAACCTAGAGATTTTTAAGAAAAGGGTTTATTCCTTCTTTAAGAGCCGGCAACGTATTTGTAATGCCTCAGGTATTGCAAATATCCATAGCGGCGGAGACCACTTACCATCAGGTTTTTTGACGGCCTCGATGGCGCAGTGGCTAAGGTGTTCGCCCAAAGCGCGAAAGGCCCCGGGTTCGATTCCCGGTCAAGTCAATTTAGGTAACTACATTTTCTAAGTTCTCGGGTCTGGGTGTTCTGGGTTGACACCCCCAGTTATCTTTACCTGGTACTCATAGTACAGGGGTTGCCCTAGTTTGAGACCAGGTTGATTAGTGTGATTGTCTGGCGCATTTATTTATTTATCAGGTGAGCCGTCTCGTTTGTCCGCTATAATGTAAAAAGAGACCACACCTGTTTAGCCAGAGTGAGCCCGCTTCGCACGGCCAGCGCGTCGAGCGCGGACAGCCGATCGGCCTCCTCTCGCGCCGCCAGGTGTGTACTCTCTGGCACGTTGTCTTGCTTCTCCTGGATTACCACCAGCTCCTCGAAACTGGCGTCTGAAGTGCCCGATACTGGAATGTAAAATAATAACTTAACTTTTTTTTTATGTGATAGGTAGCAGACGAGCAGGCGGATACCCTGATGGTAAACAATTGCCTCCGCACATGGACACCTGCAACACCAGTGGAGTTACAAGGTCGCTGCCAACCTTTTATCCCCTAACCCGGTACCCTCATTCACTCGGCGAAACTCAGCGCAGGCGCTGCTTCATGTCGGTTCTCTGTGAGGCCGTGGTATCACTCCAGTCGAGCCAGCTAATCATGCCGAAGCGTGGCTCTCCCACGGTTTATTATTTGCCGATATTCCCGAAACCGGTACGACATTCAAATCTTCAAGAAACGAGCCTTCCTAAAAGGCCGGCAACGCATCCGCACTCCTTCTGGTGTACCTGATGTCCATGGGCGGCGGTGTTCACTTACCAACCAGTGGCTTTACCATGAGTTTGAAATACTATCCTCGCTATCGAAAAATATCGCTTTGTCTCTTTCATTATGATGCATTTGTAAGAGACAGAGCAATCGTTTTGGATAGCGAGGATAGTATTTCAAACTCAAGGTAAGGCTACCTCGTTTGCCTTCCTATATTATAAAAAAAAACGCTTACTTGATAATTTATTTTGCAGCAGCGGCGACGATATCACCAATCTCAACTCCTGCGGGAGCTCGTACGGAGTGCAAGACCCCTCGGCGAGCTTGAGGCAGGTGCGCATGATCTGCACGGGGCACGCCGGGTGCCTGTAGCGGTACTCCGGGGGGGTCTTGAACAGGGCCGACAGGCGGAAGGCGTCTACCAGCAGCCTCAGCTCCAACAATTGTCCGATCACCTATAATGCACCCCTGTCGAGCCGGCCCATTCATGGCTAAGCGTGGCTCTCCTACGGTCTATTATTTGCGTGGTAAATAAATGGTTAAAACTTACCAGCAGCGCAGCGGTATTTTCGAACCGCTACGACATTCAAATCTTCAAGAAACGAGGCTTCCTAAAAGGCCGGCAACGCATCCGCACTCCTTCTGGTGTAGCTGATGTCCATGGCGGCGGTGTTCACTTACCATCAAGTAACCAGTGGCTTTACCATGAGTTTGAAATACTATCCTCGCTATCGAAAACTATCGCTTTGTCTCTTTCATTGTGATGCATTTGAAAGAGACAAAGCAATCGTTTTGGATAGCGAGGATAGTATTTCAAACTCAAGGTAAGGCTACCTCGTTTGCCTTCCTATATTATAAAAAAAAAAAACGCTTACTCGATAGTTTATTTTGCAGCAGCGGCGACGATATCACCAATCTCAACTCCTGCGGGAGCTCGTACGGAGTGCAAGACCCCTCGGCGAGCTTGAGGCAGGTGCGCATGATCTGCACGGGGCACGCCGGGTGCCTGTAGCGGTACTCCGGGGGGGTCTTGAACACGTTTAAACTTACCAGCAGCGCAGCGGTATTTCCGAACCGGTACGACATTTAAATCTTCAAGAAACAAGCCTTCCTAAAAGGCCGGCAACGCATCCGCACTCCTTCTGGTGTAGCTGATGTCCATGGGCGGCGGTGTTCAATTACCATCAAATAACCAGTGGCCTTACCATGAGTT
Organism: Cnaphalocrocis medinalis; assembly: GCA_014851415.1. Classification (NCBI taxonomy): domain Eukaryota; kingdom Metazoa; phylum Arthropoda; class Insecta; order Lepidoptera; family Crambidae; genus Cnaphalocrocis; species Cnaphalocrocis medinalis. The sequence continues at coordinate 10,767,290 of CM026279.1, forward strand.
TGAAATACTATCCTCGCTATCGAAAACTATCGCTTTGTCTCTTTCATAATGATGCATTTAAAAGGGACAGAGCAATCGTTTTGGATAGCGAGGATAGTATTTCAAACTCAAGGTAAGGCTACCTCTTGCTCGTTTGCTATATTATAAAAAAAATCTTACTCGATAGTTTATTTTGCAGCAGCGGCGACGATATCACCAATCTCAACTCCTGCGGGAGCTCGTACGGAGTGCAAGACCCCTCGGCGAGCTTGAGGCAGGTGCGCATGATCTGCACGGGGCACGCCGGGTGCCTGTAGCGGTACTCCGGGGGGGTCTTGAACAGGGCCGACAGGCGGAAGGCGTCTACCAGCAGCCTCAGCTCCAACAATTGTCCGATCGCCTACAATAGACCCCGGTTGAGCCGGCCCATTCATACCGAAGCGTGGCTCTCCCACAGTTTATTTATTTGTGTGGTAAATAAATGGTTTAAACTTACTAGCAGCGTAGCGGTATTTCCGAACCGGTACGAGATTGAAATCTTCAAGAAACGAGCCTATACCTACCCAAAAGACCGGCAACGCATCCGCACTCCTTAAGCCTAACATGCGTACCGCGACAAAATTTTGTCGACTCTCGTGCGCGAGAGCGCATATTTCTATCCCGCTCATGGCTCAGTCAGGTGAGCGAGAAGCAACTTGCGCCGACACAATACGAGTGTCGACAAATTATCTCGCCACGCGCATGTTAGCCCGGCTGGTAGCTGATGTCCAAGGGCGGCGGTGTTCACTTATCATCAGATGAACCCTTGCTCGTTTGCCTTCCTATATTATGAAAAAATCTTACTCGATAGTTTATTTTGCAGCAGCGGCGACGATATCACCAATCTCAACTCCTGCGGGAGCTCGTACGGAGTGCAAGACCCCTCGGCGAGCTTGAGGCAGGTGCGCATGATCTGCACGGGGCACGCCGGGTGCCTGTAGCGGTACTCCGGGGGGGTCTTGAACAGGGCCGACAGGCGGAAGGCGTCTACCAGCAGCCTCAGCTCCAACAATTGTCCGATCGCCTATAATGTACTCCGGTCGAGCCGGCCCATTCATGGCTAAGCGTGGCTCTCCCACGGTTCATTTATTTGTGTGTGACAAATAAATGGTTTAGACTTACCAGCAGCGCAGCGGTATTTTCGAACCGGTACGACACTCAAATCTTCAAGAAACAAGCCTTCCTAAAAGGCCGGCAACGCATCCGCACTCCTTCTGGTGTAGCTGATGTCCATGGGCGGCGGTGTTCACTTACCATCAAGTAACCAGTGTCTTTGTCTCTTTCATTATGATGCATTTACAAGAGACAGAGCAATCGTTTTGGCTAGCGAGGATAGTACTTCAAACTCAAGGTAAGGCTACCTCTTGCTCTTTTGCTATATTATAAAAAAATCTTACTCGATAGTTTATTTTGCAGCAGCGGCGACGATATCACCAATCTCAACTCCTGCGGGAGCTCGTACGGAGTGCAAGACCCCTCGGCGAGCTTGAGGCAGGTGCGCATGATCTGCACGGGGCACGCCGGGTGCCTGTAGCGGTACTCCGGGGGGGTCTTGAACAGGGCCGACAGGCGGAAGGCGTCTACCAGCAGCCTCAGCTCCAACAATTGTCCGATCACCTAATAATAATGATTTATTTATCATCTAAGTATAGATAAATAGTAATTTATAAAGGGGTAATTTTGAATACCTAATAAATAAACCGACAAAGCGAAATACTTGCGCGATGCAATCGACACCTAGCGTCATCTATTGGCTATCTACGGGTTACGAGTATACGTGTTTGTGTGGGTTGTGTATGTGTGTGAGTGTTGTGTGTGGGCGTGTATGTGTGTGGGCGTGTGTGTGTGTGTGTGTGTTTGTGTGTGTGTGTGAGTGTGTGTTAGTGAGTGTGTGTGTGTGTGTGTGTGTGTAAGTTTAATAATACGAATTCTACTATAAAAAAGTATTAGCCTATATACTCTCCCACTGCAGGGCAAAGGCCTCCATCATAGAAATCAAGTTATCAATACTACGACGGGATAAGCCTTAATCACCACGCTTGTCTAATGCAGATTGGCGATCACAAACCCGTGCTATGTTCGAAAAACTCGAAACATACTTGTGTGTGTATTATTGTAATATTTAAAACCGTATTCACCTTCCTCCAGGCATCAATAGCTTCCGCGTCTTCGAGCATCACTACGTTCTCTATGTTGCCAAGGTCGGACTCAATCTCGATTTCCCCTAGCGTCAGAGAGAACGGCTTCTCAGCGTCGACCAGCCCTATCTTCCTCGACACGGAAGGATCCTTCTGCCCGTTCAATATGAAATGCAACGTGCTGAAATACGTATTGAGAAACACGTCATTTTGCGGCTCGCAATCGAAGTACGCCTCCCACATACGATGTTCGATCTCCTCCCTTCTAGCACCGTATTCTAGGCTCTCCTCGAACCAACTCATAATTATTCTATACGAGTAAAACTTCTGCAAGCCATCAGTTATATTCTCGGCTTGTTGAACTAGGAAGTCCGTTGCGTCTTTGAACGTAACTGAAGCCTTTTTGAACGCCTCGCTACATTGAGCTACGAACAAGGTGATATCTTTGTCTTCAATAGCTACATCTTCTTTGTTAACCAACATTTGATATTGGTGCGTCCACTCTGCCTTCAAAATGTCGTTCACAGGCAAGTTAGCAAGTTTCGCTATTTTCAAAGCAACGTCGTAGTTTCGGTTTGCGATGTACAGCTCAACGCATTCAGACAAGTAGTCTGTCGAGTCATCTTGAAGCAGTTTCGATATGTTGACCACTAATGACGTCTCCATTGATATTTGGAGAATCTCGTAAAGTGTCATAAAGTTTGGCGTAGGTACTGAAATGAAAATAACAAAAGTCAATAAATAAAAATTAAAATCGGTTCTATTAACGAGCCAAAAGGGTCAGTTCATAAAAAAAGTTAAACACACGATCAGGCAAAAGTGAATTATGACGAATAATATTAACAGCGCAGACAGAACATATGAATAACTTATGTGGTAGAAAGCCCGAGATAAGTCTCTTTAGTAAAAAAACTAGCTTTTACCCGCGACTTCGAAAAGTAGCCTATGTTCTTTCTCAGGGTCTAGATCATCTGTATACCAAAATTCATTTAAATCCGTTCAGTAGTTTTGGCGTGAAAGAGTAACAGACAGACAGAGTTACCTACTTTCGCATTTATAATATTAGTTAGGATAAATAAATAAAGAGTATCCTATCTATACAACTTAAGCATAATGAATGTACTATATTCACCATTACAGCTCTTCTCAAACTGCGCAGACGCCAGACACCTCAAAAACTCCCTCTGATGATAGGCGCTATCGAAGCTTTGACTAATTGCAATCTTGACGAGCGACACAGCTATCCTCTGCAGGGCTTCCTTGGACAGCTGCCAGGTCATGGCGGAGGAGTCGACGCTGTACTTCCTCTGGCAGTGCAGGAGAAAGCTGCTGAGGAGACGCACGGTCTCAGGGTCGAAGTCTCGGTGTCGTATGCACCGGTAGAGGAACGACGTGAGGAGCGTTAGGGGACTCTCCTGGAATAGGGAAAAACGAAACAATAAATAAATAAATTCACACAACATCTCTTATATTGACCTGACTCCGTACTAAGTAGCTCACGCACTTGTGTTAAAGATATCAGACAACAGAAGATCACAAATATAATACTTAAATACACGTGTACGTGTAACTCCACTGGTGTTGCAAGTGTCTATAGGTGGCGGCAATTGCTTACCATCAGGTGATCCGCCTGCTCGTTTGCTACCTAAAAGTAAAGTAAAGTAAAGTATCAGCCTATATACTGTCCCACTGCAGGGCAAAGGCCTCCATCATAGAAATCAAGTTATCGCTACTATGATGGGATTAGGCGTTTGCTACCTATCACATAAAAAAAATAAAAAAAAACATATATAACACCCAGACACTGAACAAACACAACTTGTGTTTGTTCAGTGTCTGGGTGTTATATATGTTTTTTTTTTATTTTGTTATATATGTTGTGTTACACAAGTGTTCATCACACGAATGTTTGTACAGGGTAATAAGAACTAGCAATATTATAATGCATGAAGAAAGTCATGAAATTTATTAACTGTCGCTTACGTCATAGAGTATGGTTTCTGGACAAACTATTGTCAATGGGGATGTTTAAAAAACAATACTGGGTCATAGCTGTAAGCTGAAAAAAGGAGATTGTAATTATATTTACACTAGTGGCCCGCCCTCACTTCGCTTCGTTTTCGGTTTACCTATAAGCCTTGTCGTTGTCTATAGAAGTTATCTCTTTATAAATAGTATAGATTTGCAGTTATCACAATCTACATTTATTCGCATTTGCATTCACATATGAATCCGAAGTATTTTTTGTCCAAATTTATAAAACCAAAAAAAAAACATCTCATAAATATTGACTTGCTTCCGTACTAATTAGCTTAAGCACTTGTGTTTAACTTAGACAACATCTTTATTCGCATTTGCATTTTACAAATTAATTTTATGTTCGAACTAGCGACACGCTCCGATGCATGGGTGCAACAGATATTGACCATTAAATATAAATAAATAAATTCACACAACAGAGGAATCACAAATATAATACATATTTAAACGAAAATTTGTCCAGGTTGGGGATCGAACTTTTGGCACATGAGGCAGGGTCACTACCAAATGCGCCATCCGGCCAGTCATATAGTACAAGTATGTACTACGCAACCAAAACAATTAGACGCATTCTGAACATGGCGGCTTGAGAAATAGTGATGGGAATACTTTCATCTGTATTATGTACCAGTGATTCATAGTATGAGTACTAGTAATACGAGTTATTTATCTTTACTGAATTTATTTATTTGACTTCTGATTTAACTGCATAGTAGTTTTATGTATTGAATAATTAGTAATAACAAAAACCAACAATATAACGAAAATAACTAAATTATAACAAAAATCTCGCACTGACATATAGGTACCAACGCTCAGAGCAAGTATGCGACTTCGCCGATGCAGAGTTACCGCTTCTGAATATCTAAAATAAGTATATAATATAAGTATATACTATATTATAGTGCTAAAATGTATTTAATAAGTACTTATATTTAAACATACATTAATAATTTCAATTATTTTAAAATAATCTTATACTTACTACTTCTAGTCGTTCGTTATTTATTATGTTCAATTTGGATTCCAATACATATTTTATGTTAAGAAGATACATCTAATCAAATTTTAGTAATGATAACGGCAACAATGTTCCGAAAAAAGTATTTATTGCGCGTCACTATGGGATGTGCGGGACGAAGTGCGGGGTACGGGGCGCGGTAACCGCTGTCCTGTCATGCGCCTAATTGTTTTGGTCGAGTAGTACATTTTATAATTTGGACCCGTAGCTCTAGATATAACCTATTGATATTGATAAATACGTAACTGATTACACTCACCGGCATAAATATTAGCATAGACTCGTGCAAAGTAGAGACGTATCCTTCCCGGAGGCAGATCTCGGCCACCCTCTGGAAGGAGTCTACGGGGGCGTTCTGCTCCATGTCCGATTGCAGAGCACTTTTAGCCTGCACCGATGGGCCCAAGGAAGACAGGACCCACTGAGGCCAGAGAACGTCCACTGCGTTTGGCTAAAAATAAACGCCATACTTTATTTTTCAATTATGTAAATAAAAATCAAACTATTAGAGTAACCCCACACTAGCGTCCTTTGAGCGTTGGCATCTTGCCGCCGATCTCCCCAAACTAGCTTTTTTTGGCGTTGCGTCGACGCGGCGGCCAATAAGGCTATTGTGGGTAGGTCGCCGGAAAGACGCCAACGCTCAAAAGTCCCTAGTCTACACTAGGCACAAAATAATTACACACAGAAAGGAGGCTGCCCACTAAGAGCTAAAAACGTGTCATGTACTCACGCATGTACACTAACGGGGAAATACGCCTTTTCGACCACATTAATCCTAGCCTATGACATAAGATTGTCAAACTGTCGAGGTCTGTGGTAGAGGCCGCGCGCTTATGTACGCAACAACCCTAGCTTATGTCAACGAACTCTTCTAAATTCAAAATCAGGCTGAGTCTAACTTCTGTGTGTAATTATTTTGTGCATTAGGCCCCTACGGTCACTCTTACATAAAAGTATATTACGAAGGAGCCTAGAAAGCCGATGGTAAGCGATTGCCGCCCATAATGGACACCCAACACCAGTGGAGTGACAAGTCTTTCTTCACTCCTCTTTACCCCAGATGGAGCCTCCGGCACCCTCACTCATTCTTTCCACAATTAACGTAACGTAACGTACGCCCGTTCGCCACTACAGTACCATCCAACCAACAGCAGATGGCGATATGATCCTACATCGCAAAAGCAAAGTTCGCATGTTGGAATATATTTAATACGACAAACCAAGATGGCACCCTGGATCTTGGTCCCCGAGCCAATACCACCGGCTCGGCGGAAGATCTTCCCCCACAAGTAGGTACCTCATAACAGCTGGCGATTAGAACCAAAAACTGCTCCCGGCATACGTCATCGCGTCAGCGGCCCTCAACAGCGCAGCGGGGTGGACAAACCAAGATGGTATCCTGGACCTTGGTCCCCGAACCAATACCCCCCGGTTCGGCGGAATATCTTCCCCCATATGTAGTGTTAGACGAACAAAATCGATTGCCTAGAACATCACTAGGCGTACCCCATCCCTAATGTCATCTGACAGAACAGTAGAACTGTCATTCATTCAGAGATAGATAAGATTCGCGCAAGCGAATCTCCCTCTTAACATTGTGTCGTCTATATGTGTTTGTTTATTTGTTGTTTTGTTTTGTTCTAGATGTGTTAAAACTCAATTATTAATAATATCCAAAAGAGCTATTCTCGTCACACCGGTCAATTTTATTTTGTATTGTACGTGTCTCTTTAATCACTCGACGTTGGCAGAGTTAAATGTGCTCGTGAAAGCACTTAGCAGCAATCCCAAAAAAAAAAAATAAGATTCGCGCGCTCGGTGTTTGTGATATTAATTATTCTGAGTAAAACTGTGTAATACCATTTAAAATGCGTTTAATTGTTATTAGTAGGTAGGTACCTCATAACAGCTGGCGATTAGAACCAAAAACTGCTCCCGGCATACGTCATCGCGTCAGCGGCCCTCAACAGCGCAGCGGGGTGGACAAACCAAGATGGTATCCTGGACCTTGGTCCCCGAACCAATACCCCCCGGTTCGGCGGAATATCTTCCCCCATATGTAGTGTTAGACGAACAAAATCGATTGCCTAGAACATCACTAGGCGTACCCCATCCCTAATGTCATCTGACAGAACAGTAGAACTGTCATTCATTCAGAGATTAGATAAGATTCGCGCAAGCGAATCTCCCTCTTAACATTGTGTCGTCTATATGTGTTTGTTTATTTGTTGTTTTGTTTTGTTCTAGATGGTGTTAAAACTCAATTATTAATAATATCCAAAAGAGCTATTCTCGTCACACCGGTCAATTTTATTTTGTATTGTACGTGTCTCTTTAATCACTCGACGTTGGCAGAGTTAAATGTGCTCGTGAAAGCACTTAGCAGCAATCCCAAAAAAAAAAAAATAAGATTCGCGCGCTCGGTGTTTGTGATATTAATTATTCTGAGTAAAACTGTGTAATACCATTTAAAATGCGTTTAATTGTTATTAGTAGGTAGGTACCTCATAACAGCTGGCGATTAGAACCAACAGCGGCTCCCGGCATACATCAGCGGCCCTCAGCAGCGCAGCGGGGGGGTCCTCGGGGCCGTGGCAGGACGCCGCGACCTCCCACAGCTCGCGTCCCATGTACGTGGTACATGGGAACTCGAAGGCGCTCCCCTGGGAGCTTTGCGACGGACTCTGGGAACATTCGCCACTATTATTGTAGCATTCAAAATCATATCAAACAGGGTACAAATAATATAGACCTACCTACATCTAATACACGATTCACTTGGATGGAGCCTGAACATTTACACTGTCCAGTTTTATTCGTTACTAGTGGCCCGCCCTTACTTCGCTTCGGGACAGTAGTTACAAAACTAACCAATAGATGGCGCTGGGCGACGAATATATCGCGCTTGTGTTTCGTGTTTTCGGTTTACCTATAAGCTTTGTCGTTGTCTCTAGAATTTACCTCTTTATAAATAGTATAGAAGAAGATATAGATAATCCCGAAGCCCTCATAATAGGTTACACGAATAAAGCCCCTTCAGCATGTTAGATCATCAAAATCAAACACAGACCGGTGCTGAATGTGTATGATGCGACTTGTTTCGAGTTTGCTGAGCCAGTGGAGTAAGTAATAAGTAACGTAATTTTGTATGAGTGGTGTAACTCACCTAGCCCCTATACTAGGTTTATAAGATTGGTTTAGTTCATATTAAACCAGTTGACCAACTTCAAAGCTTAAAATGTAACTGTATATTTATTAAAATAAAAAAAACAACTTACAACCTCAGAGTTCATACGCGAAATTCTTCTTTGCCCATTACTTGAATTCAGTTTGAACTCTTTCTCAGATCCTTCTTCCGAATTTCTATGCAGCATAATATGTTTCAAATGCTCTGCATACGATTTATTTTCGAAATCCTGGGACAATTGCAGCATCTGTGCCAGTGGATAACGGAAAACGTCACCGAAAAGAAGAAAATTGAACCACGAATTGGTCTTGATGAACTTCCTCAGTTGCATTTCTGGCAACGGGCAAGTTATGCAGCACTGCAAACTTTACCATTGTTTGAGATTCAAATAGTACGACTGACATATCGACTTTCCCATCTAATTCTTCCTTCTCTTGTAACTTATACAATGTCATTTCTTCCAGGTAACGCAAGATTTCCTTCGCCGCGTCATCATTGCTCTGTATCAATTTGTACATGTACTCATTCACAGTTTTGTTAGCTTTGTCTGCTGACACTCCTTTGTATGATATCATGTAGTCTTTGACCATTTTTGCAGCAGTCATGTGAACTCTGCACCTAGTCGGGTTGCAGCCGATCATGGCCACGAATGAGACTGCGCACGCGGCCATCGCCGGGTCGGACCAGTTCTGTAAAGCCAACGCGTGAGCTTCGCAGCACGCACTCTTTATACTTTTGTCTTGCAAGCGATTGTACGTGAGGTATTGCTGCTCAACAAAAGCTTGGCTCGCATTACAAGGCCGGTACTGTTTCAGATAGTACGCGTGGTTCAGTTTCGCAACGTAGCCATATCTCTTCATAAGTTTTTCATTAGCAAAATCTGGTATGTCCATCGGCTTTTGAGAGAGCAACTTTACACTGACTGTGTTAACATCTACTTCGTTCGCTAAGAGACTGCCGAGACTACGTCTATCCGGTTTATCCATAATCAAACTCTTAGCATTTTGATTTACTAACTGAAATTCAAATATTTTGGATACGTCTAAGCCCCGGTATCCAGAAAGCAACTGATATACATTGACATCCTTAGATTCATTCAAGTTATTTACATCAGCAAACTTTTGGTATACATTAAACAAATGCGGAAGTTTCTTTTTGTATCCTTTGTTTGGCAATTTGAAGTCTTTAAAATATAAAAAGTCTTCTCTTGAAAATATGTCGAATAATTTTGCATTATCCTCTAACAGAATCATACCAAGAATTAAATGTGGATTGGTGGAAATGTAGTTGTCAATATCGTCTTTGGCTATCTGTTGGCAAGTCTTGTACACTGGGACCACATGGCTCTGTCTGTCTGAGGTCTGCTCGATACTCTTGAAGAGTAACCACAGTTCTATGCACTCTTTAGCTTCCTGCTCAACATCCGAGAGGTGTGTATCCAGAATATTGCCCTCCACACACATTGTTAGAACCTTGTAAAGTTTATTTTTTCACACAATATTTGGCCAATTCCACATAAAACTGTTGCTTACTTATTGTTGAACAAGTTTCAGTGAAGATGTCGTCGATCAACTTCAAATTCTGAGTTCGCGCCAATCTTGATATAATAGTGTACAAATTATTACGCTCATCTTCGTTCACTATGCCATATGAAGACAAAGTATCATAAATGCACATTTTTGTGTAGGCGTAACAATTACTCTCAGCTACCCTTGTTATCATCTCCTCTGTAATCGGCCATTTGCGAAAAATTTCATCCAACTTTTCAAGCACATCATTATTGAAACCTTTTGTATCCACATTGAGGAACTTTTTGACGAAACTAGGGTTGTTGAAGAAGTTGTAGCGTGCGTTCATGTCACGCACCACCTCCGAGGTCTGCACGTTTATCCATCTCACGAGGATCATAGCTTTATTGTGTTGCACCAAATGATCCCACACTTCAAGAGGCGAAGAAAAGTCGAGTAGTGAAAACTCTGGAAATGAAAAAATGATATATTCTAATATTATATTTATATTCTCTTTCTTATATTGTATGTGTACTTAATTAAAGCCTTATTTATCTTAAATGTTTAACTCAGAAAAAATCTACATTACTTTTAGGAGATTCTCTGATACCTAGTGTTCTAGATTTTATTATTATAATATAGCAATGCTTTGTTTGTGTGTAAATAGCACAAATTGATTACAGCAAACACTGATATCACAGGCTATTTACAAATGGTACGTTATTATCATAAATTAATTATTATTCTTGTCCACAGTTTATTTGTCTGCAAAGATGCAAACAAATAAGGATCTTTTAGCATTGGACATAAGTGCAAAATTAGTCATCTTTCTACATCTACATATACTTCAAGGAGAGTGAATTAGATTTAAAACAGAGCACTACATATTTTAAAACTGAACTAGGTAACTACTGTTTTGTTTTTATCAATTTAAATCAATTAGATTAGACTGGTTATTACCAAAACTCATTCTATACAGAAAATAAATCTTATTACATGAAGAACAGGAACTAAGTATGTCAGTCTCAAAATAATATAAATGTTTATCACACCTATTTAAAATCCATTGATTTAGTAGAAAACTTACCAAAAGAATCAAAGAACAGAATAGTAGCTATCTTACTCTTCCATTCAGCTGGATTCTTTTCAATACTTTCGACAGTCAAAGCTTTGATCTCGCTTTCATTTACAATAATTCTGTCTTTGCCAACACCAAACACTTTGTTTTGTTTAAACACGCCATCGACTTCAAATGATTTCTCCAAATATCTTAGTAAGTTCCAATGCCTTTTAAATCCTTGCCATTCCTCCATATTCTCTGGCAGTATGTCTCTCGACATCTTCTCCAAGTGCTCAACAATAAAATCTCTGTACTCTATTTGCGGGGAAGTCTTTGCAAGATCTATCAAATGTTTTTCTGGGTTTATTTTCACCTTGCTCAATATGTGAAGCACTTTAAATATCTGTTTACGCATGAGCAATTGCACAGTCCAAGCTTTTACCTGCAATATATAATTTCTTTCTTATACAAAACCGTTATCTTATACGCTACTGTTGGCGGGATGTAGAATTGCAAGCAGGAGATTGGCGACAAGATTGACTGCACAAGACCGAGACAAATGGCATCATCTCGTATCGGAGGCCAAGACTCATTTTGGGTTGTTGAGCCATCGGAGTAAGTAAGTTATACAATAGAATTTTGACTGTAATTTTTAGACATTTCTTTACCTACAAATAATTAACATGAAGCATGCAATGAAATCGTTATAGTGGTTTGGAATGGAAATGATTAAGAAGTTATTTGATCCACCTACCACCATTTAAATAGCTTGTATTCTAAAATAAACATAGGCATTATTATTAAAGTTAAAATTTTAAGAAATACTTTTATAATTCTTCATTGAGCCTCTAATCATGGCCAGTAGGTGAAGAAAATTACAACATGTAGGTTCCTACAAGCAAGTGAAAATTGAATATTACTTCTACTACATACCTCAGCTAGGAACCAGTCTGTAGCTGTGGACTCGTTCCAAGAGTTCTTGTGCATGAGATACTTTAAGCAGAGACTCAAGTGAGTCCCTTTTGCCGCGGCCTCCCGTACCACATCTCTGGGCGACTTCTCCTCCCAACAGTTCCAAATAATTTTCTCATTTTGTGTTAGTCCCTCCATCATACTTATTCTTAATCATGGAAGGTAGTTTTACTTCACAATAAAGTCTTCTATGAAGAAGAGCTGGTTATGACTATTTCTTAACTAAACTATTCAGTAGAATTAAATTCAAAGGAACAATGAAAATCCAAACAATCACACAGCTGAGCTGACTTCATAACATTTCTAAATTTTTCTGACAATTGACATTGACATTAGGGATGTGACGTGAAACTTGCGTGAAACATTATCGCTTATTCACGGAATCGATACTATCTTGAATATCGTTTCATATTTCAAATGTTTTTTTGATGAACATTTAATTTAAATTCGATAACCGATCAAAGACTTTAGTCTTTGAAAGTCGATATAAATAGAGTTTTTATGGACGATTGTATGAAATCTCTAAATAAAACTTCAATGTCGAGTGCACGAGAATCGGCCCCCTCCAGCCCCGTGCTCCGATGTCAGGTCTTCGGGTCTTCGGTGGGCGGGTTATCGGTTGCCATGCAACAGTTTCAAACTTTTAAAACGGAGTGATTATATTCTCTTTGATACTTGATTTTAAAACTGTAAACAAAAATCAATCAACAATAATACCTATTCGTGAAATATCTCACGAATTCTCAGTAATAATGGCAGAAGAATTACAAAAAGCTTATTTATTTTACGACGATATCCACAAGATAAGAGTATTGGAACCTTCGGTCCTCAAAGAAACTGAAGATGTAAAGGATACTTGTAAGGAATACGAGACAAGTAAGTTTTTCCATCGAAACTTTATACAAAAATGGTTTCTATTTAGTATTTTGTTATGGGCAAATTACTACAACTCTTAAATATTGCCAGGCTGCCCGCCTCAGTTCAAACAGAAGAACTGCTAACCAGCCTTCTATTCTTCCTTTTTTTAGAATTCATTTTCATTTCATTTGCCCTGTTAGTCAATGCAAAGTGCTGCCACCTATAGTTACTAGCACATAGACGGTGCTGCCAACTGGTGCCATCAATTTAAACTTACTTAACTACTACTCCTGTTCACAGAACTGCAAATAGGAAAGTCCTGTAGGCGATATAAGTAATAATATATAAGTAAAATAACCGAGGAAACATCAGCCCGACTTTCGGTCTTACAAAGAGTCTTTCGGTCGGACATGACACTGTGCGCGTTAAAATAATACCCCCCAACCCTTACCTGTCCAAATTTTTCAATGAACCTACCTTTATGTCATAGTTTGGGTGAATAAGAGACCGATTGACAGAACTGAAGGCGCAGGTACTTTAGTTGTAACTTTTATTCTCCATTTCCAGAAGTTCAAGACTTCGGAAAGATCATAAATTCATTATTAGAAATCCTGAAACAGCTTGGAGACAATGTGGAGAAGCAGAAAATGGCCGCCATGGGTTCCATGAATCTGTTGAAGTCTATAACAAAAGAACGAGAATCTGAACAAGCCAAACTACAAGTAAGTTGGTAAACACGTTCAATGCCACCACAGTTTTCTTGAAGTCTTAAGCGGTGCCGCCCCATAAAGATTGATGGACACGCCAAAGATTCTGAACACGCCTAACGGGTTCAAGGAATGGTGAAAGAAATTAGCGACTTTAGTCTTTCTTACGCACTGCTAAGGTTGCCTGTCTTCCATGCATATGAATCTCGAATCTTTTTTAAGCTTTAGTGATAAGGCGACTTATGGGTAAGTTCGCTCCATCGTAGGCTTCTTCTATACTCTAGGGTTCAGTATGAAGGCAAGAGAAAGTAAACCAAGATATTTTCACATGGACTAGTAAATGTATATCTTTTGTTGGATGGGAAAAGTTATTGTTCGTTACGTAAGGGTTGGTTTCGTTTCGTTGTAGGTCCTCTTTATCTAAGAAAAGTAATTTTCGATGAATTGGGGACATCAATTAGAAAACTTAGGATATTGGTCCTCACCCATAACTTATGTTTTTTTAACAGGCTGAAATCAATGATAAGACGTTGCTTCTGGAACAGCTGGACAGTGAATACGACGCCCTGCAGATTCTTGAAGCAACTCAAATGGAAACTATCGAATATCTAACACAACTTAGGTAAAGTTTTATTATTGTGATCAGAAATACATTAAGTAGTACCCTTAAGTGTGGTTTGATTTATATAGGTGTCAGGATCATGTAAAGAAAACCAGTTACAGTCTGTAAAAATGTAATCTTCATTGAAACACACATGAAACGAGTACAGTCCTTATAATCAAACTGAATTATTACAATGGGGTTATCTGCATAATTTAAATTGTATCATTACTTTGAGAAAAGTAACATAAACCACAAAAATACTCCTTTAGTCGGAACTTTAATCACAATCATGTAATTATGACTTTATTTTATACAATACCTGTGATTACAAAAATATAACTACTTACGACTACAGAGTAACACAGATAAATAATTGAAATATACATACTCCCTTGGTTTCCATTTTTTAGAATAATTTTTATGTAGGTAATAGGAACATGCCAATTATATTTTTACAGCATACAACTTTTTGAAATTTTTGAAATTCCAACTAGCGGAACGGGAACAGTTCTATACTCATGGAAATTATTTGGTTTAAGATTTTATAAGATTTGCTTGCGAATCATTCACAATATTAGACTTTATTACACGATTTTTACTCGAAGCAAGTCCGGTTCCCGTTACGATAGTGTTAACTTGTGCAGTTTTTAATACAAACCTGAAGGTGGGACCACTCCTATCTTTCAGTACTAACACTGACTGGCTTTGCATTTGATAGGTCTGGCCCCTTTTTCATTGACATGATTTTTATTTGCCAAATAAGTACTTTATTTATATGATTAATTTAACATGAATAAAAAATCAAGATATTGTATGTAACAACAAAAAAAATTGGGTCAAAAATTAAATGTTGATTTAACGCGTAAATACGTACGTCACTGGGATTGTCTGAACCAGAGTCAGCTAACATTACATATACATGTTTTAGAATAGATGCCATCCCCATATTTTTTTAACCAAATACAACATTGAATTCGTTGGGATATCAAAATTTTGATTTCAAAATGGCACTCTTTTTATTCTCTCCTAAATTTGGTCAATAATAAATAACGAAATTAGTTACTGGGAAATAATCTTCTATTCTTCAAACAGGTATCAATCATTAATCATTGTATTTTATGTAAGATTTGTGTAACAAAAATTAATTGCTTCCTCTAGCTACCAAGTAAATAATAATTCCATTTCCACTTAATCAATTGTAAAGGGAATCAAAAAGAAATTAATTCTGAACACTATTTAGTAACTTAGCTTAAAAACTACACGCTATCATCAACAAGTCAGTTCTTATCATTAGGAGTAAAATTACTCCAACCTATGCTGCATACTCACTTCTCCGACCTCATTTGTTTAAAAACTTTATTCAAAAATCATAACCATCATTTCGGAAAAAAATCCGACTACTCCTTGCACCGAACAGTGAGAACACAGCTTTATGAAACACATTCTTTCAGAACTCTGATATCGCCTTTATCTATAGAAGCCACATTTATTATTCCTAGTGCCTTTGCATGTGATGAAACATCTTACTATTTCAAATGCATTGTCAATATACAGTAACAGATATCCTACTCTTGTTTCTAAAACCATTGACGTCTCTAGAATTTGGATGCTATGTGCATGCATTTCTATCACCTGTATGTATAACAAACTACTGAGCTAACTATTAAGTGTCCACCGACAGATCTTTGTTTGACTTACAGTTATCAGTGTAATATTTTAAGTCTTGTATTTATAGTCGAACATGACATATTTTTAAACTTACTTTAATAACATTCGAAATGTAAAGAGTACATTTCGTGCATCCAGCCAGATATCAGACAAGTTACTTAATGCGTAAAATGTTATAGGGATATTTCCCTAACGTCTAACTCAAAAATGAATTCGTCTATGAAAAATATTATGGACGTAACCAGGTAGGTGCCAAGGCACGGCTGTCCCCGACCCTCCTGTGTTAAAAAAAACTCACAAAAGCACATCAACAACGCGAGAATCTCGACTCCCACCGACTCGCGGTCGATCGTCGGACACGGACAGGGGGCGGGGCGAACTACAATAACACCCGGCTACGCCGTCGAATACAACGTCCCTTACTCATAATTTAAATTAAAGTCACCGTTTCACAATACTATGCGCGGCTCGAACACGTCGTCCTTACAACTAGTATACACGTCTACACACTGGAGGTCACCACGGAACTGGAGAGGGGGTCGTCGACCTTCTGCCGCTTGGGGTCGTGGTGCGCGGGCTCGCCGGGCTCGTCGGCGGCGGCGCGCTTGGCGGGCGCGGGCGCGCGCGCCGCGTCCACCGCGCGCCCGTCCTTGAAGCGCACGATGATGGCCGTCATGTTGTCGCAGCCCGTGCCGTCGCCCATGGTGCTCGGCGCCAGGCAGTGGTCGAACATCTGCAACCGATCGCTAGTTGTAATGCATCAAAAAAGTCAAAAATACTTGAGCTCGCCACTGACGTACGTCATGATGAGTATGGTAGTCCCATTGGTTATAAAACTTGGCAACTCCATTAAGGTCTTCAAAATCCATTGATATGACTTTTTTGACGCATTATACACACAGGCCCTGTAGTATAAAGACAATAAGGCTGCGTTCCCTCCTACTGATGCGAAGCAGAGTAAAATCCACCAATAGAAGAAGTTTGCTCTTTGACAAGTGGAATTTTTAAGCAATTGTATCAGTGGAAACACAGTCTTAGCCGACCTGTGCCCCCCAAGAATCAAGTGCGCTGGCCGACGACGTGCGAGACGATTTTGTAGGATTTGGATATTAGCTGTGACCAGCAGCAGTATACATAAAATCGTGAAGTCAATTACTGGATTAAACTATTTGAGGTAAGACCGAGCCTTTCCAAAGAAACATCCTTTTTTTTAAAGATTTTTTAAAGTACATATTTAAAAAGGTTACATACGAACCTCTTCACAAATTTGCGATAGCCTCTCTCTACCTTCCGCCAGCCTGGGCAGAATAAAATCGCACACATCTTGACTAGACATGAAATTCCATATTCCGTCACACGCTAGCACCATGAACTGATCCTTAACCGGATCGATCGTGAGGGTCTTCACGTCGGGCAGCGCTGTGATCATCTGCTGCTTCGCGTCTAGCTCCTTGTTCTGCTTGTACGAGTGATCGCCGATCGCCCGCGACAAGTTTAAGCCACCGTTGATGCGGCCGTCGTTGGACACCTTCCCACCGGCTTTGGTGATCCTCTCAAGTTCTGGAGCGTCTTCTGGCTTGTGGTCTACTGACATGTCGATCGCTTTGCCCTCTCTGCAGATGATGCATCGCGAGTCCCCGGCGTTGGCGACGTACAGCTCCGTCCCTGTAAACAATATGTACATATATTTAGATAACATCTTTTTAGAGCAAATACATAAGAGGTCAATTACCTGGGTTATATTTAAACAGTTGTTTTAATATTTTGATGTCCATCTGTGTGAATAATAAGATAGTCTTATCATTTCCTCTAAGTTAACTGTTTTATTCCATTACTAGTGGATGCCCGCAGCTCCGCTCGTTTTTGCTACTATAAGATTTTTCAAAATAATTATACCCTATAAGTAGGTTCAATAAAAAAAACATATCCGTTCAGTAGTTTTTGAGATTAGCACAAAGAAACAAACGAAATGTTCTGTCACTGTTTCATATTCGCCCCAATTTATTTTGAGAAATCTATTCAAAATTAAGCAAAGAATAGATACAGCTTTTTTACATTTTCATTATATGCATAGACGTTTACAAATACAGCACGCAAGTACACTATACATACGTACTGGCAAAATTTTGGCTGTCCACAAACGAACCTGACCTTTGCACAAAATAAGATAGCTTTGCTTGTTTCGTCGTTTTTGTTTAGATTATAAAATACCTAACATTATAGAACGCCATAATATAATTGTAACGCGATCAAGATTGTATTATATCAACGCTGACGTCACACATATAAGTTAACACGCCATTGTCTTGATAAGATAGCAATTGACGTATATTTTTAATTTCTCTTTTTCGTACATAAATCAGCCTATCTAAAAATGTTTAATATGCTTGAACGTTCGTCAAACATTAATGGTGAGGCTCTCAGGATAGCATATAAACATACGGAGTTCGATAACCTAATTCCTTCCGGGGGAATACGCAGGCTGTTATAATTTCAAGTTCATCTGTGTGCAGATCACATACTTTTTCCTACATAGCTCTTGATTCAGAAAGCGATATTGTCACTGTACTAGAAAATTAATTATCATCATATCATACTATTCATATATAATGAGGTATAGCTAACTCGAACAGGGAAAACGCTTGCGCAATCTTATCAACGCCTAACTCCATCTATTGGTTTAGCGTCGAACTAATATCCCTGTGAGACATTACCTTTGAGCAGAGCGACAACCGCCGTACACCCGCTGTCATTGCCAGGCTCCTCGGTCAGGCTGATGTCTTCCTCACCATCCTCGTCGCTAGATTCTTCCTCATACTGCTCTTCTTCTTCCTCACCTTCTTCTCCTGTAACAATAAATCATTTATATCTGTCTATATCTATACCTACTATTTATAAAGAGATAACTTCTATAGACAACGACAAGGCTTATACGGAAATCTAAAACACGAAACGCTAGCGCGATGTAATCGACGCCCAGCGCCATCTATTGGTTCATTTTTGAACTACTTTCCCGAAGCAAAGTGAGGACGGGCCACTAGTACAATATAATAGCACGAGAAAAAGACAGGAAACTTTAGACAAATCCTGTCTTTCTGTGTTTTTGTTCTGGTAAAAGCATCAGCCTATACATAATGTATACTGTCCCACTGCAGGACAAAGGCCTCCATGACAGAAATCAAGTCATCGCTACTATGATGGGATAAGGCTTAATCATAATCACCATGCTTGTCTAATGCTGTTTGGTGATGATCACAAGCCCAAGCTACGTTGGAAAAATTCGAATCATACTTTTTGCTTGACTCGGTAATCGCATCCAAGATCCCAAGATCACGGCTCGGTACATAAACCTTTAGATGCAGGGTATGGTATATCTCCTACCGGTATACATGTTATACTTTGAACTTGCCACTATCCTGATAAGCTACTAAGCACGATAGTGATGCCAGAAAAAAAATACAAAACACAACCTGTCACATTTTCAAACATAGGTAAGTAATTAGTCAATAGCAAAATTAGATCATCTAAATCAAAAACTCTACACTCACTGAACTGTATAGTGTCAATCTCTCACAGTCCTGACGCAAACTCCGCTCATATAGTCTATTTCAATTATGATGTCCCTTTGGAAGATGTCAAAGTTCATACTAAGGAAGTACTCTTAGAAACTCGATATTCAGCGGCATCGATTATCGATTTGTAACCATTTAATCAAAGTAACTTTCAACAACTAAGGTTTTTAGAGATGTCGAAAGAACCTTTTAGACTTTATATTGGCATTACAAACAAACAATAAACGACACTCAAACAACAAAACAACAACTACTTAAGAAAAACACGTACGTCTTATTGTATAATCCGCGGCATTTAACTATAGCGATGACCGTTAGTTTGCGCACTTGTAGAACAGATGAATTTCTACTAAATTGGTTTCTGCGCACTCAAGGTCATCGCTATTGTTTCATGCTGCAGACTTAGTCGTAGGCTTTTCTGCACTCTCCTCGTAGTGATTGAAGTGACACTTAAAATGGCAGATGATGATTATGAACACGATTTTTTTAAATCGGCAAATATAGAATTTTGTATCTCTGGAACATGCCGAATACTTGAGGTGCGTCACTATGTTCAAAAAGTCAATCACAAACCATAGTACGTAACCGCAACGCGCAAAATAACTATTGTTTTATTTGAAGTTTACATTATTTTGAGCATTATATTCAAAAACAATATGTTAATTTTGCTGTGAATCAATTGTAGGATGTTTTGGATTATATATAATTTTCAAATGACGATTAACAACCAATACAAAAGGGCTTCATAATTGAATGTATTGAAACAGACTATAATTGTAGGGTATTTTTGTATAATTGTATATTTTCCTAATGACAATTTACTACCAAGTACAAAAAGATATACCTAATATTTGATTTGATCTATAGATCTCGCGCGTTACGTCACGTAACATGCAGAGTTACGTTCTTCGAAATGTCCAGAGGGACATCATAATTGAAACAGACTATAGTTACTGAGTTTTTGATTGAGAGCGAGCAAGGCTCAGGGTATCTCTGGGTTATGCTCGACGGGTCAATTGAAGAGAGAAAATAAATTACCATCATTGGACGACTCTTCGACTCCATTAACATTCTCCTCGTCGGAAGAGTTGATCTCGCCCCCCTCGAAGTTCTCGTCGTTGGAGTCGCTCTCGTCATCGTCCTCCTCAGCAGCCTGGCGCAGCAGCGACTCGTAACGGCGGCCGCGGCACGACGGAGCTTCGACTTCTTAGGCCTTTCGGGCGTGGCTTTGTCCGAACTCGACACTGGTGATACTTTGTCTAAGAATAGAGGTTTTAAATAAATACTTTTGGTGGCAAAGAAATCATAATTGGCTTAAATTGAAAATTTGTAAAACCCTCGACAAGTTATCATAATAAATGCATTCTTAAGCTCTTTTAATTGATACCTATATTACGGGAATCATGTGAAAATATGAAATTAATCAGTCTGTGGTGGGGGCCATCTTAAGTTGGACGCCATCTAATCTAGCTAAAAACAGTTCTGACTATTATAACATTCAAAACAAAAAACCTAAATCCAAACGGGTTCATTCGTTCAGGAGCTACGAGACAGACACACACACACAGACAGACACGTCAAACTTATAAACACCCCGTCTTTTTGCGTCGGGGGCAAAAATAGAAATAAGCGACGCTGATTTGTAAGGCCTTAAATTTTCTACTGTTTGTAAACAGTTGAGAAACTTGGGAGATTTGCCAAGCAGTCAGATAAAATACAAAGAATTTAAAAAGTATAATAAACATGTGCCTGTCTATGTCGTATAGACAAGTCAAAGTCCTTGTATACAAATTGTCATACATCAAAAAAAAATAAAAAGATTTATTTTTAGATAATGTATAATTTACATGTAATTGCTACATAAGATATACTAAAAAAATAAATAGACAATGCGATTCTACCACCGGTCAGCAGCGTAGCGTAGTACATTTAGGGGTGGCTAATGACTGCCCTTTCAAAGCTTACTTAAAAACAAAAATTACAAAACAAAGAAAACTATTATTTTTATTTGCTACATACCTTTTCCTTTACCCTTCACAGGAGTTGTGGCACCATTGGACGATGTGATGTTGTCTTCCTCTTTAACTGCCTGTTTGGAGTCTGTGACTTCTTCCATTGCAGACATCCGAGCCGTTACCGGCAGTCTTGGCGGCCTCACTTTGTTCTGGTTGGTGGCAGTTGTCCTCGGAGCTGTCTGGTGCGGTGGAGTTAGGTTTATCGGCCGCAGCATCCTTTGCTTTGGCATCTGGCTCACTGGTTGATACCTAAAGATTAAAATATCATTAGTAAACAATTACGATAAATGTGTGTCGACAGTATAATTTATTAACATAATACGGAAAACTTATCATTGGCCATACCATGATTCTATGTTCAATGTATCAATGAAATTACCCTGTTGGTTATCTAAGAAATAAAAAGAAATGCATTTCTCTAATGCGTCAATAAAGTCTTGAAAACAGATTCGGGGAACTAAATGGGTTCGCGTGTTTTATAATTACAACTAATGGGGCTACCATACCCTATGCCGGCGGCAGTGACGCCATCAGTTAATATTTCGACTTTATTGACACGTTATTATCTGTTCTTGTTTCTCCATAAAAAATACAATGTTGCCTACCTACAAAAGAAATTAATAAATTAAAACTCTGGTAGATTGTCTCGCATGTAAACAAATTGATTAAATCACACACTCTGGGCCAATTTAAGGTTTTCAATTCTAATATAGAAACTAGTAATAATAGAAGTACCACAATAAAAGGAACATACAAACAGTATGACTAAATTTGAGTGACGTGTGTACTAAACTATCCGCGACCGGTCTCTTCTTTACGTCAGCCTGTACTCAAGCCAGGCCTGGACTAAGGTACTACACAAAAATTTGAAAAATATTACAACTATACTCTGATTTTTATTCATGTGGAGTAAACTGACAGATGCAAATGTCAAGTTTGTATACATTTTGATATTTTGCATCTGTCAAATTGAGTGATAACTGATAATGTACGGGGATGACACATTAACATTTGTAAGTTTACTCCACATGATTAAAAATCAGAGTTTAAGTACCTCTCCATTCAAATCTTTATCTTCTTCATTAGAATTGGTTGAGGAGACGCCACCGGAGTCCTCCTCGGGCTTTACCTGCGCCGTGTCCATCGGCGTCGCCCCGTTCTTGCTGGAGGAGGCGCCTTCGCCCGCCTGCTCGGAACTGGAGCCTGCAGCAAACGATAACCCTGAACTGGAACTAGAAGCTCCTGCAATATGTTTATTTCTTATATTGGAAGTACGTACAGCCACATCAAAGTATACAAAACTGTCAATTTCTTCATTCAATTCTCATCTTACTGTCAAACAGATTGGGTTGAATATCAATTGAGGAAATTTGACAGGTTGTGGTAACCTGATGTGTGGCTGTCTGTACATTGAGAGAGCTCTAGTAGTCGCAAAGGAATGGTCACTTGTAAAAATGAAAAACAAAGTAAACTCTAATGACCGTGACCGTGGGAAAGCCACGCTTCGGCATGAATGGGCCGGTTCGACCGGAGATACCACGGCCTCACAGAAGACCGGCGTCAAGCAGCGCTTGCGCTGTGTTTCGTCGAGTAAGGGCACCGGAGGCCCAAATGGGGGGTAAGGGGGTTAAAGGTTGGCAGCACACTTGTGATTCTAATGGTTTTGCAGGCGTCTACAGCGGCGGTCATCGCTTACCAACAGGTGATCTCTCTGCTTGTCTGCCAAGTAGATAGAGAAGTCATATTTTACTAACAGACAAATGCGCCTGACAATCAACTCTGATCATCTAATAGAATTAGGGAAATCGAAATTACATGTAATTGTGTCAGTGCTGGGAGGCTCATTTACATATAGACCTATTTTTTTTAATACTAGAGGAACAATCTCATCACCGCCCGAATGGCGCGAGAATAGTATGGTATATTACCTGAACCGCCTGGTTCGTCCACGTTTTTCTTAGCTCTCAGACAAGGAGACAGCGGTGTAGTTGTGTCTCCTAGTCGCGTACGGTGGAGGGTGCTCAGCTTATTTTCATATTTGGCCAAACCTCCTGTTACCAAAAGCATACATATTGATGCCAGAAAAAAATACAAAACACAAACCTGTCACATTTTAAAACATAGGTAAGTAATTAGTCAACAGCAAAATTAGATCAATTAAAAGCTCTATATTCACTGAACTGTATGGTGTCAATCTCTCACAGTCCTGACGCAAAGTCCGCTCAATAGTTACTGAGTTTTTGATTGAGAGCGAGCAAGGCTCAGGGTATCCCCTGGGTTATGCTCAAAGGGTCAATTGGGTATTTGACTATTTTTTTTATGTGTTTAATCAAAAGACGCCTCAATTTAAGAAACATCGTTGAAAGAATCACTGGATTTTCATTTGAATTACCTGAGATATCACAAATTTAAAAGCACATATTTTGGGTAAGCCCAAAAACGCTCTATACAAATGGCTATTGAATTGTGACGTCACAACTCGAAACTTCTGTGTGCGCGTCTAGTAAATTTCGTTTGGTAGCTATATCAAATGTATCGTTTAAGTGAATGGTTTTATAATAAAAGTTGGTGGAAAATGTACAGGTAGTTCAATGATATAATTTTTTTTTTTAATTTTATACTTTAAAAATGGATTTGCCCATGAAACTTTGAATGCTCACAAAACCAACTAGAGTTTATATTTTTAACTGAAAATTTGGGCTATTGGTTCTAATTTACCAATATTTTGGTATAGTATCATTATTTTTTACTATATCGAGATTAGTCAAATACCCTATTAAAGAGAGAAAATAAATTACCATCATTGGACGACTCTTCGACTCCATTAACATTCTCCTCGTCGGAAGAGTTGATCTCGCCCCCCTCGAAGTTCTCGTCGTTGGAGTCGCTCTCGTCATCGTCCTCCTCAGCAGCCTGGCGCAGCAGGGACTCGTAACGGCGGCCGCGGCACGACGGAGCTTCGACTTCTTAGGCCTTTCGGGCGTGGCTTTGTCCGAACTCGACACTGGTGATACTTTGTCTAAGAATAGAGGTTTTTAATAAATACTTTTGGTGGCAAAGAAATCATAATTGGCTTAAATAGAAAAATTGTAAAACCCTCGACAAGTTATCATAATAAATGCATTCTTAAGCTCTTTTATTTGATACCTATATTACGGGAATCATGTGAAAATATGAAATTAATCAGTCTGTGGTGGGGGCCATCTAATCTAGCTAAAAACAGTTCTGACTATTATAACATTCAAAAACAAAAAACCTAAATCCAAACGGGATCATTCGTTCAGGAGCTACGAGACAGACACACACACACAGACAGACACGTCAAACTTATAAACACCCCATCTTTTTGCGCCGGGGGCAAAAATAGAAATAAGCGACGCTGATTTGTAAGGCCTTAAATTTTCTACTGTTTGTAAACAGTTGAGAAACTTGGGAGATTTGCCAAGCAGTCAGATAAAATACAAAGAATTTAAAAAGTATAATAAACATGTGCCTGTCTATGTCGTATAGACAAGTCAAAGTCCTTGTATACAAATTGTCATACATCAAAAAAAATAAAAAGATTTTTTAGATAATGTATAATTTACATGTAATTGCTACATAAGATATACTAAAAAATAAATAGACAATGCGATTCTACCACCGGTCAGCAGCGTAGCGTAGTACATTTAGGGGTGGCTAATGACTGCCCTTTCAAGGCTTACTTAAAAACAAAAATTACAAAACAAAGAAAACTATTATTTTTAGTTTGCTACATACCTTTTCCTTTACCCTTCACAGGAGTTGTGGCACCATTGGACGATGTGATGTTGTCTTCCTCTTTCACTGCCTGTTTGGAGTCTGTGACTTCCCCATTGCAGACATCCGAGCCGTTACCGGCAGTCTTGGCGGCCTCACTTTGTTCTGGTTGGTGGCAGTTGTCCTCGGAGCTGTCTGGTGCGGTGGAGTTAGGTTTATCGGCCGCAACATCCTTTGCTTTGGCATCTGGCTCACTGGTTGATACCTAAAGATTAAAATATCATTAGTAAACAATTACGATAAATGTGTGTCGACAGTATAATTTATTAACATAATACGGAAAACTTGTCATTGGCCATACTATAATTTGTATTCAGTTACAATGTATCAATGAAATTACCCTGTTGGTTATCTAAGACATAAAAAGAAATGCATTTCTCTAATGCGTCAATAAAGTCTTGAAAACGGATTTGGGGAGCTAAATGAGTTCCCATGTTTTATAATTATAATATAACTAATGGGGCAAGGGTATGGTACCCTATGCCGGCGGAAGTGACGCCCATCAATTTAATTTAACGACTTTATTGACTTATTTTATCTGTTTCTTCATAAAAAATAATGTAGCCTACAAAAGATATTGATTAATAAAATTCTGGTGAATTGTCTCCTATACACCAATTGAGATGAAATCACACACTCTGGCCAATTTAAGGTTTCCAATTCTAATATAGAAACCAGTAATAATAGAGGTACCACAATAAAAGGAACATACAAACACTATGACTAAATTTGAGTGACGTAAATGCCTGCTGTACTAAACTATCCGCGACCGGTCTCTTCCTTACGTCAGCCTGTACTCAAGTCTGGCTGGACTAAGGTACTACACAAAAATTTGATAAATATTACAACTATACTCTGATTTTTATTCATGTGGAGTAAACTGACAGATGCAAATGTCAAGTTTCTATACATTTTGATATTTTGCATCTGTCAAATTGAGTGATAACTGAGAATGTATGGGGATCAGAGGCGGCGCAAGGCGTAGGCGATGTGGGCCACCGCCCACAGCCTCGCGGTACAAGGGGCCTCGCGCCCCAAAAAAATTTAAGCTCGTCCGAGGGGCTTTATCGCTCATCATCGTCGTAAAATCGACAGAAAAGGAAAGGGCCTCGCGAAATCAGTCTTGCCCACATCAAAATTAGATCTTGCCCCGCCACTGATGGGGATGACACATTAACATTTGTCAGTTTACTCCACATGATTAAAAATCAGAGTTAAGTACCTCTCCATTCAAATCTTTATCTTCTTCATTAGAATTGGTTGAGGAGACGCCACCGGAGTCCTCCTCGGGCTTTACCTGCGCCGTGTCCATCGGCGTCGCCCCGTTCTTGCTGGAGGAGGCGCCTTCGCCCGCCTGCTCGGAACTGGAGCCTGCAGCAAACGATAACCCTGAACTGGAACTAGAAGCTCCTGCAATATGTTTATTTCTTATATTGGAAGTACGTACAGCCACATCAAAGTATACAAAACTGTCAATTTCTTCATTCAATTCTCATCTTACTGTCAAACAGATTGGGTTGAATATCAATTGAGGAAATTTGACAGGTTGTGGTCACCTGATGTGTGGCTGGTCTGTACATTGAGAGAGCTCTAGTAGTTGCAAAGGAAGATGGTCACTTGTAAAAATGAAAAACAAAGTAAACTCTAATGACCGTGACCGTGGGAAAGCCACGCTTCGGCATGAATGGGCCGGTTCGACCGGAGATACCACGGCCTCACAGATGACCGGCGTCAAGCAGCGCTTGCGCTGTGTTTCGTCGAGTAAGGGCACCGGAGGCCTAAATGGGGGAAAGGGGTTAAAGGTTGGCAGCACACTTGTGATTCTACTGGTTTTGCAGGCGTCTACGGGCGGCGGTCATCGCTTACCAACAGGTGATCTCTCTGCTTGTCTGCCAAGTAGATAGAGAAGTCATATTTTACTAACAGACAAATGCGCCTGACAATCAACTCTGATCATCTAATAGAAATTAGGGAAATCGAAATTACATGTAAATTGTGTCAGTGCTGGGAGGCTCATTTACATATAGACCTATTTTTTTTAATACTAGAGGAACAATCTCATCACCGCCCGAATGGCGCGAGAATAGTATGGTATATTACCTGAACCGCCTGGTTCGTCCACGTTTTTCTTAGCTCTCAGACAAGGAGACAGCGGTGTAGTTGTGTCTCCTAGTCGCGTACGGTGCAGGGTGCTCAGCTTATTTTCATATTTGGCCAAAACCTCCTGTTACCAAAAGCATACATATTGTTAAAGGAAAAGTAACAGCCTACATACTATCCCACTGCAGGGCAAAGGCCTCCGTCATAGAGCCCGCCGTAACTTCGTTTCGGGAAAGTAGTTCCACTGTCCACCAATAGATGGCGCTGGGAGTCAATTACATCGCGCAAGTGTTTCATGTTTTCGGTATATGAGATTAACCTCTTTATAAATAGTATAGATATAGTTACTGCACTAATTTAAAGACTTCTAGTGTGTGCTTTGTTGGTTGTCCTAATAAAGTGAAATAAAGTTATACCTATAAATGACAGAATGGGATGGTAATCATGGTGATTAAAGCCTATTTTGCCTAATGCATACAATATTGCTAATGGTGTATATAAAAATAAAGGCCACAATAAAAGATAAGAGCCTACATACCTAAGATACAATATTGAAAAATAATAGATAGCAAGAAAAATAAATCTATACCTGTAAAGGAAGGCTTGCCTCTTGATATAAATTACTGACATTTTCATCTTCAGATTCTTCATTATCACTTGGTCCTGGAGGATTTATTTCACCTGAGAAAGAAAATAAATTGTTATAGATAAGTTTATCCAGCACAAGATAATTAGCTAAATATTT
Organism: Cnaphalocrocis medinalis; assembly: GCA_014851415.1. NCBI lineage: Eukaryota > Metazoa > Arthropoda > Insecta > Lepidoptera > Crambidae > Cnaphalocrocis > Cnaphalocrocis medinalis. The sequence goes on from CM026279.1 coordinate 10,795,304, forward strand.
ATTTGCACACAAAGTTAGGGCCATCCAAAGTTAAAGAGAAATAGCCGAGTGTAGTTGAGGCAAGGATCAGAAAATAGGTATGTGTTTCTACTTCTAGATGTTTGAACAGATCAATGGATTGTATCGATTTTGTTCTTGGGACACGTCTAGATATTTTTGGCAGAATGGATGTGGATGTTGCTTTGAGGGGAAGGCTAGTATGAAACATTGAATTGAAATAGATTTTATGGATTTGCACATTAGGTTGGATAAAAAAGGAAAGCATTTTGAATAGTAGGAAACCATCAGTAAGCAATAAATCATTTTTTCATTAAACATCTCTCCTATTCAAACTGACTACCATAGTAATGGTAATGTTAGTTTATTTACTAGGTTACCATCCATATCCCAGTAAACAACTAAATTTTTGCGGAAAAGTGTCAAAGTTATTTTTTAAAACCAAGCAGTGGCTTATAACAAAATCATCCCATAACAAATGAGAATATGCCTGTCACATTCAAACAAGACACGCACAGCGCATAAGAAAGGGGCAGGGTTCAGTGGCAGTGTGGTGACTGCTGGGCCATATAATTACTATGGCACCAACATTCAAAATTGTGGTTATTATAGCCTTTTATAGATGTAAAATTAATTCTCACAACATCTCATGCATGACCTGACTCTGTAGTAAGTTGCTTATGCACTTGTGTTACAGATATCAGACAAGAGAGGAAACACAAATATTACATAAATAACACCCAGACACTGAACAAACAGAAGTGTTCATCACATGCATGTTTGCCAGGGTGGGGATCGAACCCATGACCTTTGGCGTATGAGACAGGGTCACTACCAAATGCACCATCCGGCTAGTCGTAAGAGACTCCTTTTTTATGCATACAAATGTGTTCAAACTTAGGTAAGAATTAAAAAGAACTTTGTTAAGACTAGGTTAAACTGTGAACAGATAAGACCAGATTATCATAGATTTGCAATAATATGTGGTAATTAACCCAAGGGTTACACATGACTTGGAAAGTATACATTGCAAAGGACAACATAAGGTCAAACATAAATAAGTTTGGGCTTTTATGAATTTAACTACATTTTAATGTTTTAGAGGTTACTTACGGAAAAATTAAAACAAAACAAATGAATATCACCAAAAATACTAAGTCAGTTGATTTAAAAACATGCTTAGAAGCTAACGAATGTAACAAAATTTAATAAATTTACCTGCAAGTTCCTTGAGTAGGTCCATAACCTCCTTGGTGGCAATAGAGGCATCAAATCCCAGAAATGCATCTTCTAATGCTTTTACTAATTCACCACTTTTGTAAGCCTCTGTATTTTTGATGAAGTTTGGAAGGTTCTGTGAGCAGTATGTAGCTACTTCAGCCCCTCCGTGGCCGTCGTATACAGCAAAGAACGCTGTATCCGCGTCAAAGTCCAAGATTGTATTGTGAGCATCCTATAAAAATTACAAGATAGTAATTAATACAATTAGGAAAACACGCCATAGATATCTAAATTGTGGACCCAAAAGAACGGAAAGATAAAACAAACGGTGATATTTGACATAACTATTATGTGCTAGGTTAACTGAATGCAATGTAGTATAGAAAACCTACTTAGATCGAAGTAACAATGAAATTATATTACATTTAAACAAAAATCGAGGACCAGATTGAATTATATTTTATGAAAAATACCAGCTTGACGTAGAATGCAGCGTAACTAAAGCAGACAGACTAATTAACAACGAAACAATATCGGTATTCGTACCTCTTGGTTGACACGCCATCCCTGCATGGAGCTTGCACCGCACTCCAATTTCTGGTTTGCTTCATCGCTTGACACTTTCTCAGTAACTGGTTCAGATAAGTATGCACCCATATTGGAATGTTATTTACGATTACACATGTAATATGCGGCTGAGGCGCGAAAAACCTCCAAAAATCGCGCAGGCGGCAAGTAGGCAGAGTCAGTCAACCGCCGTAAATACAGTTGCCATGTGTAACAAAAAGTTACCACATATTTTTTCTAATTTTTTTAAAATTACCCCAAAACTAAGCTTCAAATTACTTAATGTTTTAGGATTATTTTAAAATGTTTCACCTAGTTAGAAAATTAATTTTAATAAAGATATAAGAAATTTTAAAAATATTATTGCTTACAAAATTAAAAATTCGTGTAAATCGATGATATTAATATGGAAAAAAGACACCAGCGCAGGCGCTTCTTTATGCCGGTTTTTTGTGAGGCCATGGTATCATTCCGGTCGAGCCGGCTTGCGTGCAGCGCGGCCATCCAATAAACAGATTATAATTATATTGTTGATCCTTCAAATATCCTTAATTCCCTCAATTTAGGATTAAAATAAAAGGACTTGAGTAGTAGAATACCATAAAATAGGATTCATTTTGAATTTTAAGTAACCACCGTAGATGTTTTTTTTTATCATTGCTGCATACAATAACTTTTCCAATGTCATATGATTAGGAGACACCGAAGAGTGTTTCGTGTTATAGGTAGCTGTATCTCCTTAATTGCATTTTAACGCTATTTTAATTTAAACAACATTAAGATATTAGAATTGACCAAATATAGATACACACAGAAATGACTGGTCAACAGAACTAATGCCAATTTCAAATACTTATAATATTATCTGTGTAATTAGGTATCAGACGAGCAGCAGACGATCATTTTGATAAATAGTCGCTACCGCCCGTTGTCTATACAAATACTTACTCATCGTACTACCAGCGAAGGCAACCAACCTTACTATTTCCCGCTAGACTGGGCCAAACTACCCTCACTCGTCGAAATATAACGCATGCGATGCTTCACGTCAGTTTTCTGTGAGCCTTTAGTATCACGCATGTTGAGAGAGTTGGGCCCATTCATGCTGAAGAGTGCAACTCTAGAACAGGTTCTAGTAATGTGATATGCAGTAATAGTACCAAACACTTTAATTAGAAGACGTCTTAGTAAGATTTCGAGTAAATAACAAACATAAAAAAGTAGGTCATGGTTTAAAATAATTTGTAATAATTTGTAGGACTAGGACAGAATACACATTTATCATTATTTAGAGAAAAATAATGAACGAATACCATGTCATTGTTTTGATACAGCGTGTTTATTGTGAACCATCTCATTATAAATGTCGCATTAATTAGTTACTTTATAAGCTGTTAGCTTCCAGCGTTCTCGCAATAAAGTAGACCTGTACAGACAGCCACAACCACACGTAAGGGAAACCACCTACCATTCGTCAATAAATTCTTAAAATGTTTTTTTCAGAAACTAACTAGGTTCCACCGTCGCGTCGTGACATATAATTATTATAGGGTAGTAACCCAAAATTCAATAATGTCAGTAGATAGATACGGGTTTCTAAAATTATTTTCAATCCTCCAAAACTACCAAGGCATTAAGACATTTTGTGTCGAAATTTGAATCACATAGCCTCGTCCGCCGATCGTTTTATTTTTTTAGACTCAATTATAAATAGATGTTTTCATCTCTAAAACAAAACAATTCATAGATAAGCGTTTGAATAAAATTATAGTTAAGTATCTACATAGGTACTTAAGTAAATTTAATCAGCCTTTAGTATTTACAGTGACATTTACGCTAAGACCGATATTTTTGCTATTATTCGGAGCTTAAGTCGAAGGTGTTATGATTAGAACACACGAACACCTTTACGTGCGACTCAATCTCCGGTTCGGACCAATATTTTTTATATAAATAAAGCGCCAAAGTATAATTCTCATCGATCATTTAGGCTAAAATGAAGTTGGTAGTCGTCTCCCAGCACATCCGGCCCCAGACTATTAAAAAAATTTTGAGTCCCAAATTAACTCGACTGGCAATCGAATCCGAAACTTTCCTCGCTTTGCGTGTCGGTGGTCAGATCTAAGCTACTAAGCCAAACTTTGGTAAGTAGGTACTTTTATTTTATTCGTAAATCTGTAGTGTTAAATAAATTGAGGTAAAGGTAATAATTACCTTTACCTCTATTTAACTATCATTATTCTGGTGAAAAAATAATACCTATACCTACCGATATATGGTACCTCGCCCTTTTGAAATTAAAAGATAAGAATCAGGGACTAGCTTATACCTACTAACCAATATGTAACTGATTTAGGTTATTTCCCAAGTTTTCTTACTGATGATGCGACGAATACCTATCACAGTCATGAAGATTGACATTGTATTTTAAATTCGATATTAGCAAATATTAATGTATGTACGAACAACAACGCAAAATTTGATATCGTATAGCCATAAGCTAAATTCCTATTGCATCCTTATCTAATTTATATCTCATTGAAAAAATCTTAATGAGTAGTAGCGCCGCCATTGATCTTATATTAATTGTGAGGATATATTTAAAAAATCCTCTTATGAAAACATAATTTATTACCTATTACCTAATATTTTTTGGGGGACACTTATGTAATTTCTTCCTACAAATCACAATAATTTAATTGCTTTTCGCAATAATTATTATGAAAATTGTTGGTTCTAGCAGTAATAATTTTTTTTACACGCGCCAGTGTAAAAAATGTTTTTACGCATCACAAAAAAAAATTAATGCATTCGTTAATGTTTTTTTTGTAGTTTTTAAATATCTGATAGTCATCACAATTCATTTAAATCAATTGGCGACGTTAGTTTCGTCACGGTGTCGCCTTAAGCTGAAAAACCAGGCACATTCGCGCTGGCCAATCGTTTTAAATTCTTACATAATAAACTAGATCTACCTATTTCTAACTATTTGCGGACCGTTGGAGACTTGGCAGACATGCATACTATTTGTATAATAATTTTGTATTAATTTTGGTATGTTTTTCTACTCAAAATATTGATTCACGCCAAAAGTGGCCGCTTTTGGCGTCAATCAATGTTTCGAGTAAAAAAGTCGTGGATGATTGTTAAATAAATAGTATGTAAGATAGTAAAGGCAATATGCCTACGTTTTCGCCTTTAACTAAATTGCAATCGTCATGATATCGAACTAACGAAAAATCAAATTCAACTGGTTGGATGTGTGTGTGTGTGTCCTACCTATAGCAAATTATCATTTTAATACGATAGTAAGTATGTTTGTCGGTTTGTAGTGATAATCTTCATGAGATAATAATATTGATGATAAACATAATATTGTCTCATTTTATAAATCACGTGTTGAAGACACACAACCTAGACAATAACTTTTTTTTAAATTTTTAATTTAATGGCCTTGTCCATTAGTGACTATGACCTTTTAAATTGCTCTTCATATAAATGAGTACTTTTTATGTTAATCACAAATGTGACATCACTAATAAGCGTGAACGATAAGACTAAAAAGACAAGTAGTTTGAATAAACACTAGATAACACTCCTACATCAAATGAAGAATATAATCAAATAGTCTCAGTATTTCTCAACCATCCTTTCGTGAATGTAGTCTTTACAGTATTAAAATTTGTGATCAAAAATGGATTCTGTGTACGAACGTGCGCTTGATGAAGTAGGACAGGATGGAAAATTTCAAAAAAGTTTCGATGCAATCTTTAACTTAGTTTCAACTGGTTTATGGGGAATGGCCTACAATAGCATAATATTAGCATTAGTGATTATACCCTATTGGTGTGAACTACCAGAAAAACCTCCAAACATTAGTGACATTTCTTGGAAATCCAAATATATTCCTATGTAAGTAGAATCTATTATAATCACGTATAGTGACAGTGCGAGTAGATTTTGAAACATTAATTTTAATGATTTGTCATAATTTGAGTGGGTTGTTAAGTTAAGTTAAGATTTTAAAGTTTTGAATTAGTTTTTGAGCTTATTAGCTGAATGTCCTGAAACTTATATGATGAAATAACTTACTAATCGATTCAGGTCTGAGGATAGTTCAGGAAAACTAGTATATAGCAGTTGTGAAGTATATGTTGATCCCGATATAAGCAATGCAACAAGAGGTAAAAAGAAAAATGTCTTTAATAATGTTCAAAACAATTTAATCACAAGTGATCTAACATGTTTTTTTTCTGTTCCAGTGTGTAATCGTTTTGATTATAATACAACATGGTACAGATCCACAGTACCTTCAACAAATAATTGGGTATGCGAAAGAGAATTTTACATGGTAAAAATATTTGGCTACAGCAAAATTGGAGAAGCTTTTGGATCAGTATTTTTTGGATGGCTTGGTGATGTGTAAGTACTTTGTATGCAAATACTAGGCTGACTAATGAAATCTATCTTTATTAAACTTGTGTTCTGCTACCGTAAAATACTTAGACCAAACCGTAAGTAGATCAACTTCCGAAAAATAACGAAACGCTGCTAAATTTTACTTTGTTGAATTAAGCTATGGGTCAATATTCAGTCCCCCGATGGCTTATAACCAGCCCGTAACGAGAATGAGAATATACGTACCTGTCACATTCTAACAACAGAGACTCACATAGCGAGTGAAAAAAAGAGGAACTCGGATTCGATAGGCACAGGGCCTAAAACGTCACAAGTAATGATCTATCAGCGATAATTAACTCAAACCAAACAAAAGAGAATGTAACAACTCACCACAATACGTTGCCGTGCATTTTTAGATCATTTTTTTTTGTTTCAGGTATGGCCGTCGTATTACATACATTTTATCACTAGCTTTGCTAGTTTTTGGGCGAGGACTATCAATCATATTTAATCACTCGTATTATGTATTTACTATAGGGTGTGTTATAGCATGGTTTCCGTCTTGGACTGCTGTTCAAAGTGTAACAGTTATATCAATGGAGATATCTTCACCAGAACGCCGTTCTAGAATTGCGACAATGCGTACTGTAGGATATAGTGTGGGAATGTGTTTAATGCCACTTTTGTATTGGTTGCTCAAGGACTGGAAGCCATTTATGATAGTGACCACAGTTATTCAGATACCTTTTTTGTTGGTTTCATGGTATGTGCACTTTAACTATACCTAAACGCTTTTAGAGAAAGTCTGTTGAAAGGTTTAAAACAATAAATATTTTCAGGAAAATAATTGAATCTCCAAGATGGCTTTGGATTGAAGGAAAAGCAAAACATTGCGTACAAGAATTGAAACGTATCGCCAAAGTAAATAATGCTGCACTGGGAAAAGATACGGAGAAAGAAATATTGATAACAAAACCAATTAGTAAAGTTCAATCTCTTGGACCTTTGTCTTTATTTTCCGGGTGGCGATTAGCTAGAAATACTACTTTACAACTTTATATGTGGTAGGTATTGTTTTCGATACTTCAATATGTTATTCTGCTAATAAAAATATCTACGTCTAAATTATTTTAGTACTTTTTAGTAAAAGATGCAATTTTTATGATATTTGGTTCATTTGAAAGGGCAATTATTAAAATTTTATATTAAAATCTCACTCTTTATTTATGATAAGTTTATTGTTTTAGGGTATCAGTAAGCATGAGCTACATGTCACTCCTGATGACTTCGAGTGAAAAGTCCGATGCTAATCCGTTTCTTGAATTTACTTGGCAATCTATAGCCGAATTGCCTGCTACTATTGTAGGCGCTTGGCTAGCTGATAATCTTGGACGAAGATATGCAGGGGCCACATCATTTTTTATTAGTGGTATTATGTGGCTATTAATAGCTTTTAGAGAAATTGGTAAGTTTCCTTTTGCATCATAAACTTAAATTACAACATTTATGAAAATTTCAAAATTACCTAGTTTCAAAAAAAATACCTGCATACTTAATAAATCGTGTGTTTTCATTAAACAGGATCGTTTTCATGGATGCATCAATGGTGGATAGGGTCTGCTCTAGTCATAATCAACAGATTAGCTACCACTATGTCTTACTACGTAATTTACTTGTTTAGTATGGAACTATACCCAACTGCCCTACGACAGTCAGGCATGTCTTTGGGGAATGTATTTTCAAGCGGAGGAAGTGCAATTGCTCCGTATTTAATGCATCAAGTAAGTCTATACAGGGTGTATCTGTAAACATTTACATCCCTTTAACCACGTGTTCTATCAACCATTCTGAACAACATTTGTTCAACAACTTTTCTAAATTTTTCGAAAAAATTTTCGACTCCCCATTCAAAATGACCAAGTCACGTGACCGACTTTGTATAGAAATATGAAACTTTTTATGCGAATTTTCAAAAGTCACAGAACAAAATTTGTTTAGAATGGTTGATAGAACACGTGGTTAAAGGGATGTAAATGTTAACAGATACACCCTGTATATTATCATAGTCTATTTATCTTCTTCGATAGATCTTCTGATACGAGAGATAAATTCTCTCACTAATGCAGCTGCACGCGTGGAGTTCAATCAGAAACTAATATTTCTAAATGATTTCAAACCTATATTATAATATCATGGGAATATGGGAAATAGGCAATAACTACGTTATGACAATATCAAAATTATTATTATAGGGGCGGCGCGTGGATAGCCGACTGCCAGGAGCAATACTTTTCTTGGTTGCTGCAGGAGGTGTAGTGTCATCGCTTTTGCTTCCGGAAACGCTTAACGCTAAGTTACCAGAAACTATTCGAGATGCACAGAAGTTTGGACAAAAAGGAAATTATGATCCGGTTGAACTAAAGCCAGTTTCTTCCGATGGAAAAAATAATCACTGAACTTATTTGATCTAATAATGGTATTATTTGTGACATTTTTTTTATGTAATAAGATTTTATTCAGTTGCAAAATAGTGTCCAAGGCTCTATTACTACCTATGTGTTTGCATTGAATAGCGAGAAAATAATACATATTTATTTGTTTTACAATTCTCTAGTTTTATTTTTCCTAATTAGGTACTTTAAATGGTTTAACTATCCAGTTGAGTTGAAAATAAGAGATGAATAACGAGTATTCATAAAACTTTATTGTACCCACATCATTAAAAAAATGGTACTTATTTCAAACATTAACACAACTGTGTTAATAATGATGTTATGAAACAAAAGATAACTGTACCTACCTATTAACAATGTAGGTAGAGTTCTAATGTAGTAAACATACCTTACTGTTTTGAAAGGTAGGTATAAAACCAAAAACCATAAACTTTATTAAGATGTTGCTGGTCGCGAACAAAATACTATTCTGATAACATTACAATGTTGGTATCTATTATAATATGTAGGTTTAGTACAAAATTAAGATGAAAAATCAGTTGAAGTAGGTATGCATGTACATACCTAACTATGAGTTTTTGGTAAGTATCTTTATTTGAGAGTACTTAAATACTAAAGCCAGCAAAATAACGCATCACCGATTTCTGTTTTTTGATTCTGATTTTTCTGATCTTGCGGATGTTCCTAAGCTGTGTTGATTACTTACCCACTGGTTTGTTTGCTCCTTGCAAAATAATATAGGAACAATAGGTATTTTGTAATAATAATTTAGAGGTAATTTAATATAAAACAACATTTAAGAAAGATTTAGCCGATTTTCGTCTTCTCGGAGCTATTAAATGCTGAAGCTGAAGATTGAAAACATACACAAACACGAAAGACACATAAGCACATAAAACATAATAAAACACGGCACAAAGGTGATTATGAAAATTACCACTAAGCAAATCTTACTAACTTTAAAACTTTATTAAATTGCCCTAAATTAAGCTCATTTTATATTTATGGTAACAATAAAGAGTCATAGACAATTCGTATTATGAACATCAACTTATTTACAACCTATTTAGAGAGAGTAACATTTTGGTTTAAAATACCTTAATATGTATGGTATCTTTTTATTTAACGTATACACATAGGTTATTTAATTTTCAACAAATTTAAATAATACAATAATATAAAAAAAGTCAATGTTCATAATGGTATCATTTACTTTAATTTAATGGAATAGAAAATAACAACATTTTTTAAAACAATCCTATGCACATCGTATTACTTGTAACGGAACGTGGAAAAAACATAGAGCTGCGACATGTCATAATCGGCGGCCATGTTGCGATTACTCGATAATCGGATTAGTACGAGTGCATCAGCCTTGTATGCGAGTTGTGTTTTCGTTGTATTTGCGTGGTGTTCGGTTATTGTTACTTTTTGTTGTTGTGTTTGTTTTTGTTGACTTTTATTGCTGTTGTTTGTTGCTGTTTTTGTTATTTTTTGGCAAAATGTGTGTTGCTGTTAGTATAAAAAAATCGATTCCATTTCCTTAGGAAGTATTATCGATTACCAGAAACAATCGCAATCATTTCATTATAGACATCTCTAAAAGTGTCAAAAATCGAAGTGTCACAGGGCTCTTCTTAGCTGAAATGGACTATAGTAGGTAAATGGCAATTTTTCAAAGCATAGACAAGGATTTCCTGAGAGAGCAAAAGAAAGAGAATGAAGAAAAAAAATATGCTGGAAGAGTGAGATAGAAAATGAAATCAATTGAAAAATGGTTGATTGAGTGACATGAATTTGTGTTTGTAATTTGTAAAAATTGAAAAAAAATAATGTAAAGCTTGTTATGGAAAAAATCCTACAAATTTGTTAATGGTGTTGGTACAAATTTATCTTGAGTTGGAAAACAACATTGACCGGAGTGTAACATCGTGCAGTGACCCGGACCGATTTTCGCTAGCTAAAATGTCGGGCGATCACAAAACTCTGATAAAAGGAAGTCCATCGCAATACGTGAAGCTAAATGTCGGTGGCACATTGTTTTACACTACGATTGGGACTCTGACCAAAAGTGATAATATGCTGAGGACTATGTTCAGTGGGAGGATGGAAGTGCTCACAGATTCTGAAGGTGGGTATTATCAACTTCCATGTTCCTGATACAATATTATTCGAAAGTGCTATCTTTAAAATCTGCTGTCTTTGGGATATAAGAATTGTTTTTGGAGAATTATGTATTGTTTGTTTGAATCTTAAGTTTGTTTTAGGTTGGATACTTATTGACCGTTGTGGTAAACATTTTGGCACAATATTGAACTATTTGCGCGACGGTACAGTTGCTCTACCTGACACTTACCGTGAAATCATGGAGCTACTTGCAGAGGCAAAGTATTTTTTGATTGAGGAACTGACGGAGTCATGCCAGCAAGCATTATCCAAGAAGGAAAGGGAAGCTGAACCAATTTGCAGAGTCCCTCTAATTACTTCACACAAAGAGGAACAACTGTTGATAATGTCTACATCTAAGGTAGGAAAAAGTATTTTTAAGTTTTAATTTATCAGGCACTAACTGCTTGATAAGTGACTTTGTATAAAGAAAATTTAACTACACTGTCTAGTAACCAGAAGTGGATCTTGGCCTCTTGTTCCACAGCTTTGAATGATTTCTTGCATATATGGCCAACATTAATCATGTTATACTATATTGCCTATTTCTAAAAATATTGGGCCTTGGACTAACATCCATAAGTTAGGACATTTTACTTGAAGTAAATATATTTTATTTAAAAAAATTAACTGTAGGTTCATATTCAAAATTTTTAAAATTTGACTTGTTTGGTCCAGGAATGAAATGGAGAGACTAGAGATAAAAATTTTAGAGGAATCTTATGTTTTTTATTTTTATCTGGTTTGATCCCGATGCAATACAAGCTGTATCAAAATACATTTAATCCAGTTATTTCTCTCTTGCTAACTTAACATTGTAAGGCCCAGACAGACACAATGGAAAATCATTTGTATTATGCCTTTTAAAGGCTTTTGGGCCTTACAATGTCAAAGATAGAGGTAGTTTTCATTTTCCATTACTCCATATCCATACTTGCCACATTGTTAATTTATTTCAAAAGAGAACAAAACAATCTGAGCATAACTTATTTATTTTCATTGGAAAAAATGCTTTGAAACATTTCTTATCTATCTATTATTTCCTTTCAGCCTGTGGTGAAACTTCTAATTAACAGGCACAATAACAAATATTCTTACACTAGCACATCTGATGACAATCTACTGAAGAATATTGAATTATTTGACAAACTGTCATTGCGCTTCAGTGGCCGGGTGCTCTTTATAAAAGATGTTATTGGCTCAAATGAAATTTGCTGCTGGTCTTTCTTTGGACATGGAAAAAAATGTGCTGAAGTCTGTTGCACATCTATTGTGTATGCCACAGATAAGAAACACACAAAAGTAGAGTTTCCAGAAGCAAGAATTTATGAAGAAACACTGGGGATTTTATTATATGAAAGCAGAAATGGACCTGATCAGGATTTGATTCAAGCAACATCTTCACGTGGCGCTGTGGGCGGACTCTCTTGCACCAGCGATGAGGAAGAAGAGCGCTCAGGCTTGGCACGTCTCAGATCAAATAAACAGAATAACCAATCTTAGCGTTTACAGTCTGGCTTGGCGCGCCTTAGGAGCTCTAAACGGACTAATGTCTGATACCAAGCTGGGATCTTCTTGCCATTCTGTTGGCTGCCATGCTTTGGTCTGTAGAATTTATTGAGCTGTGCCCATGCCCTATTCTATGTGGGTCTCTCCTTCTGTGAGCTCTCTTGGGAACGTAACGGTTTAGATGGAATGGAAAAGCATTTATTCAGAAGCAGATGGAATAAAGTTGATGGACCTCTTATATGTGTTTACATATCCATTTTGTGTTAGTGCATGTAAGTGTGTCACAAAATAGGAAATATAAATAGTGTGTCAGGTAGACCGATGAGTGCAAAAATATATAACTAGAGAATGTAAATGTAGATTCAATGAATTGCAATGCAATTTCTGTATACGATAATGCTTTCTTAAACATGTTACTCAAGTTTAAATGTAGGTCTTATTGAAAAATTACGAAAGTTGACGAAGGAAGCTATTTTTTTCCAACTAATTACTTGTGTTATGTAAAGAAATAGTACCTAATGTAAAATTACATATAGAAGTTAAAATTATTGTAGTTCTAATAGTTATTAAGAACTTATGAACATAATGTACAAGTTTCACAGTACATTTATGTGGTACTTTAAAATTAATGTTACGCTTAAAATATCACATTACACAGCTCAAGTAATTTGCCAAATCAATGTTGTTTAGATAGTTGCTAGGACCTTATGCCTCCTTTAAGGAAAAAGCTCATAGTTTTGTGAGTTTTGGAACGAATTTGCAGCTCTATGACGACTATGTAAAAAAAATAGTTTTATTTGCTAGATGAGTAAATTAGCTCTCATTATTAAAACAAATTGTCCAATATAATGTACTAAGTTGCATGTATATGTTCCGTTGTTCCTGAAACTGTATTACCACTTTAGTACAATATAATGTTTGTGGTTTTGAATGTGATGGTTTAAAGAAAATGATAATTGTCTTAGTATAAATATGCTGCATGTTGATACTGATTTAAGCACATCCTATCTTGAAAAGTGGTGTTGCACTAGGTTGATGCCAGATATTACAAGTCAAATGTATTGAATCGTAAATACTGGGCCAAAACTGTTGTCTTCTGTATTTTGTTATGGGTTTGAGATCAATATTTATCTATATTGTACCTTAGTTATATTTATGTTAGTCAGATTGTTGAGCAAAGTCTAGTCTGATATTTATTTTTGCATTCTAACTCATCCTCACCTATGTAAACATTCAAATGACCATTAAAGTATGGTGAGCAACAAAGAAATTTTAATATTTACATGCAACCACATGTGTTTGTCTGTACATACCTACTGCTGAAATGGGCCAAGCTGCTAAGTAAAAAAATGATTGCAGTCCTACGTAAGACTTTGCAATTCATTCTATTATAGTTTTATTATTATCAAGACAATCTATGCACATGCACCTTAAACAAAATGTATTGGTAAGCTTTGAATTAATATTTTGGATTTTGATATGTATATGTAGGGATAATTTCCTTTTGGGCTGATGTTGGTTTGCAAATGAATAATTAATTGCAGTGAATGCCTCGCTGCAAAAACGCTTCAGTAGCGTTCAGTGTATGGTGCGTGACAACCGCAGCTGACATTAGTTTATAAGAAATTGAGCCCTACATAGGCCAGCTGGTAAGTCAAGCAGTTGGTCCTATTGTCTCAAGTGTACGAACTGGGATAACTAACGTTAAAGCCAGTTGAATCGGCAAATCATGTGATCTTTGCATTTTTGTGCAGTGTCTATTTCAATGTGACAGGAGGCTATGTATTATTGTTTATTAATCAATGTACTATTTTTCGTTGTTCAAAAATACTATTGAAGATAATTATCTTTTGTTTTGTCAATACAATATGAATGATTATTTTTTTCCCAGTTCCTGGTAACTGGTCTTGTTGACGGGGAACCATAAGGTACCATTGTGTTAATGTAAATTATAAAATGTAAATGTACCTATAAATTTTCTTATAACTTTTAATCTTATAAAATATATTATGCTCACTGTTTAGCTGTCATATTATGTAGTTTCATTTTATTATTAACTTTTTTCTATTCTATTCTTATAATAGGTTAATAGATGGATAAATAAATTGAGACATCACCTTTTCCTGATCACAAAAGAAACCAGGAACAATTAATTACCCACTAACACCCAGACTCAACATTAATACCTGTTGTCAACAAACATTTGTGTTGGTGCGAGAATCGAACCCGCAAACCTTGCGTTTTAAACTGGCGCTCAAATCACTGCGCCAAACGGTTTATGAAGGACAAGGTAGTATCGATTTTACCCTGATTATCGTCCTGTCTAAGGTTAACATAAATACTGCAGAATTAAATAATGTAAAACATTACTTCACTCTTCTATTTTTATTTCACTAAATAAAATGTCATTAGATTTCTTTTATAGCACTCCAGACTACACAATGGCACTCCACTTTTAGAGCAATTGTATTTTTTTACATTAGGACATCCATCAATGCCACATTTTATCGGTTCAGGAGCTAGTATTGGCTGTTGAGCTTCGACTGGGAACGGAACACCTGGGGGTAGTGACAGTGATATCTCATTTTTATTGTTTTTGTAAATAATCATTGGTTCTAATTTCTTTAAAGGTTTTCCTTTTTGTGCATTCTTTAAATTCTTAGATTCTTGTTTTTTCAGAAGTCTGTCCATTGTTTTTTTCTTGTCTTTTTCTCGCTTTTCATCAGCAAGCTGCTTCCGTTTTTGTGATTTAAGCGCTGCTTTTTGTATAGCTTCTGCAGTCATAACCTTCTCTTTGTACCCTGATGGCAAGGCAAGGAGGACTTCACCACCAGGACTGGTTTCCTTATCTGTTCCTCTCTCATACATAGCCCTTTGTCTGGCAGTCATCATCTTAGGGTCTTTTGGTTTTATTTTCTTCAGTTCATCATCCACCTGTAAAAAAATATATTTTAGAGATCATTTAATTTTTTAGAAGACAAAGTTTAATTAACATTTTGCTTCCTCCAAAGAACAAAGTCCGATCTCCTATATTAAATATAATGATTGCAAGTAGACTTTATTCTTTGGAGCAGTCGATTTACTTTGGGAATAGCATTCTTGCAAATGTAAAAGAAAAAAAATATACCTACAGATAAGCTAGGAAAAGTCTAATAACTTACTTCTTCAAGTTTTCCTGATTTAATAGCATCAAGCCATCTCTCTTCCTCGCTTGAAGTCCCACTATCTCTTCCTTTTTTCTTCTTTTTTGCTGAGGCTTTAGGAGGTGTACTTGATGACGAGCCAGGCATCGACCTCCGGGAGTCTGAGGAGGACTTCATGGTCTGGGCTTTCAAAAGGTCTGCAGCGGACGTGCCTGGTATCTCTCTTCCAGTTTTCATTTTCATTTTATATGGCTTATCGATAGCATCTTCAAAAGAAACATCGATTGAGGTATCACTGTCGAATTCATTTTCTAGCTTGCGTTTCTTATGCTTTTTATGCTTGTGTCGTTTATGTTTCTTTGGTGGAGATGTGTCTATAAAATAAGGAAACTAAAATTTAGTAACACTAAATAAATAGGTGTCTAAAATCAATGAAAAACATTCACCAATAACAATCTCGTCCTCTGTTGTACTCGGTTCACGTTGTCTTCTGACCATTTTCTACTTTGCCTCAGTTATGAATATGGATAAAATAATATTTATGGAACATAAGTTTGTATAAATATCCTTCCTTTTTTCAATGAAAATTAATCTCAAGCAAATTCGAGACTTGTTATGATTTTCGAAAAAAATTTTTGACTGACATTGACATTGACAGCTTGGGTGACAATTTATTGTAATTTTATTTTATTAGGATGGTAGTACTGACTGCGCCATAGACTAGAAATGTTGCCACTTTACGTAAACTGTAAAGCTTCCACGTTTTTCACGTTTGTGCTTTATAGATCACTAGCTATTACCCGCGACTTCGTCTGCGTGGAATAGTATTTTGGTTTTAGCATTTTTATTTATTTAATCATTTTCACCCCTTCCAACCCCCTTTTCGCAATAAAAAGTAGCCTATGTCCTTTCTCAGGGTCTCATCTGTATACCCATTAAAACCCGTTCCGTAGTTTTGGCGTGAAAGAGTAGATAACAGACAGACAGAGTTACTTTCGCATTTATAATATTAGTTAGGAAGTTATTTATTACTCAGGTCTTACGATCCGAAAATTTAAATAGGTACTTGTAAACGAAGAGAATAAAGGATTTTTTTCTTGGTTTCCAGCATATCTAAAGCCCACTTATCACATAAAAGGGTCATTCATTCTTCGAAATCTTACTTTCATGGCAGGATCCTTATTCCACAGACGTCCACTGCTGGTCATAGGCCTCTCCCAATGTTCTCCACACAGATCGGTCGTGTGCCACCCGCATCCAAGGAGTTCCAGCGACCCTCACTAGATTGTCAGTCCACCTTGTGGGTGGCCTGCCACGGCAATTAATTTCATGACTTTCTTGATAGGTACATAGAAATTTTAAAATGGTATTAAGAATTCTGAACACAATTTCAGATGAATATAAATTAGTTCTCGAAGAATAATCGAAATATACCCTCTCGTTGTGCAACTTGTAGGTAAGGTAGGTAAGTAATCATAAGTTGGCATTATGTAGGTGGGTAAAACATGTAGAGGCAGCGTTAATGAACTTATTATAACTGATCGGCCGTCTTGAATTTTATCACGCGAGTTTGTTTATTTATTCCGGGTCACGCAAGGGTGTATACTATGTGGGGAGGGTAAAGTGAGCAGCTAAGGTTACTCGTAGATTTTGTGCTCGCTGGTAGGCTAGGGATTCATAAGTACCTCCTAGGTACTTATTGATACATAAGTTTTTTTTATATTGAGGACAATCAAGATGACCTCACTCCGCCTGATCCGTGAGATCCAAATATGAGGTTGACAAACACAACCAATATAAGTACCTACTACTTATTGAATCTGTCATCCTCACCTTGAAGGCCTGCTGTGCTGAGATGCCGTTTCACGCCCCACCTAAAAAACCTAGGGTTGTAAGAAGGAGGAAACACATACACTGGAAGGGCATTCCACGACTTGATGGGACGGGGCAGGAATGAGGAGCAAAACCTCTTGGTGCGGGCGTCATTGTCTGGATGGTATTCGGATGGCAACCGCTGTCCAATACGTGTTGTTCGGGAATGGAAAGGGGAGGATGGGATTAGTTGAAACAGTTCATCAGAGCATTTCCCATATAGAGACGGTAGGGATCACAAATGGTAATGTCTCTACGTTGCTGAAGAGATTCTAGGGACTTAGTCACCTCATGATCTCCAACATTACGGATGGTATACTTTGAATGTAATCAAAGATGTTATAATAAGTAACTGGTGAGTTTCTTGTCGCATCTTCTCGTTAGAATGAACTCTCCGATTCAGGTGGTAGAATTGCATTAACCTTCTATTTATATTACATACATACATATAATGTACCTAATCCCCCTGCCCTAACGCCCCCTAATGCCCTGCGACAAGATGGGATGATGACATTCGAAGGCTGGCTGGAGTGAGCTGGATGAGAGTGGCCGAAAATCGGGAGCGATGGCGTGCATTAGGGGAGCCCTATGTCGAGGAGGGGACGAGTGTGATGATGTACCTAATCACATTAAACGTAAAAATAAATTGTTTAAATATTTTTTATTGTAGGTATACCTACCTAGTGACTTTGCAAGCCTATGCAAATAAAGAATACCTACTGTATTGACTTTGCTAAGTAGGTATATAGCAGGTATAGATACGGTACACCCTTTATTGGCCTTAGGTCTTAAGTAACGAACTAGGTATCCCACATTAATTAAATAGGTAGGTAGCATTAATTGGTAGGCACCTAAGTATCAAAATATTGATAGGTGGGTAACTACATATATCTAGTTACGTGTTTACGTGTCCTGAACTATCTACCGTTTTATGGTTCATAAGCAATCACCGATAAAATACATAATAATAGCCGTGCCCTTTTCATCCAATCTTGTGTTGCAAATATACGCGATAAGGGTTCAGCCACAGTGTAAAATGGAAACAGCAAGTAAACAAGACAGTGAGGTAAAATAATTAGATACCTTCAAGAGCAAAGATTTAAATATAGATATGACCTCGCCATACTTTGACCGCGCCGATTTGAGTCGCACCCTCAAATAACCTAGTGTAACTCAACTGGGATTAGCACGAATTAGTTGCCGTTTGCAACTCGGTGACAGTTGTACGACACAGCTGCCTGAATTTTTGACAGGAAAAAGCACTCAAAATGCCTTCATGTGCCTATTTATTATGCACGAAAAAATATCTACAAATTAAAATAAAGCGAATGGTGTAACATTTCACTCGTAAGTATTTATATTTCATCAATAATTTAATTTTATTTTTATTTTGTTGACAAAACATCATAGTCTGATCGGCTAGCGCGTGACAGAGAGAGTAGTATTGGCAATAACTGTGAGACAAAAAGAGACAACATCATTATCTCGTGGCCAATATTACTTAGACCCGCTGTAGTACTCAGAACTCAGTTGATAACAGCTCATTTGTAAATGGTTGGGAAAAGTACGGTAGCGTCAGCAGTTTCGATAGGCATTGTTTTAATAGCGGTCAGATATAAAATAGTAATTTTATTTCGACTAGAAATCAATAAACATGCAAATAATAATTACGTATTATTTTTAAGTGAACGTTTATTGTTTTAGATTACCGCAAGATCCGCGTTTAAAAGAAAAATTGATCAAAGTTATCCAGCGGGATCGAAGGGATGAATACTGGTTACCTGGACAATTTAGTCGAATTTGCTCTTCTCATTTCAAAGAAAATGATTTATGTTTGATTCTCCTGACCTAGGAGAATCAAATATAAATCATTTTTTTTATTATTTGACTCTCCTAGGTCTCCTAGGTCGTAAAGTTACAAGTATTATATTTGTGTTTCTTCTGTTGTCTCATTCTATAACACAAGTGCTTAGCTTAGCTTAAGCTACTTAGTACGGAGTCAGGACATTAAATCTGGGGTTGTCTTAAATTATATTATATAAATTATTAAATTATAGTAAATATTACTCATATTTTTTATAATGCGGAATAGTAGGGCAAAGGCCTTTATCTTAGAAATCAAGTCATAGCTACTATGATGGGATTAGGCATAATCACCACACTTTATGCGGTTTGGTGATCAAACCCGATATTCGCTCTGTGATTAGAGTAATTTATTTGAATAAATAGATAAAATATGTAATGTAACATTTAGAAATAAATGTCCTATAAATAAAATTGCTTTTAAATTTAGGAATTGTTTTATTTTTAGTTCCCAGTATGAAAATTTTGCTGACCGTATTTTATCCTCATAGACAGTGACTTTCGATGACACGCACACGTCATGTCATCAAAATATTGCCTCGTTTTTAGGTGTCAGGGCATATCTATGATTTAAATCTTTGTTCAAGAGTAGGTACAGATACTTACTCGTAATAAGAAGTTTATCCATCGTCTATGACATAACGAGGACGACCCGCTGGGCCCTAAGAAAAATCTGTACGCCTATGTACCAATATAACTATCTTCGCCAATGCTACTGTTCCGATGAAGCATTTGGTAGTGACTCTGCTTCATTCTTTCGCCAAAGGTCGTGGGTGGATCGACCCTACCCTTGATAGACGTCCGTGTCATAAACACTTGTGTTTGTTCAGAGTATGTAAAGTATTATATTGTGATCCTCTGTCGTCTATCTGTAACACAAGTGCGCTTAAGTATGGAGTTTCATACCCGCCATGTGATCAATTTGTTGGATGGGACTGGCGTATTCTCGTTCGTTACTGGCCGTTTTCGTTGTAGACCCCAGAATGCGAAGTGTGGAGCCGCTTTACATAATAAAATATGTTTTGCGATTGTTCCCCGATTCGAGTCGCGGCATGCTCGCGCCGTGATTCGCGTGACTTATGTGTGGAGCGAGCTTCACATATACTCATAGGTGGTTCCTCACTGTTGTTCATTTAACTATAGCTCAACCAAATATAGGCAGCCTAAATGGAATTTACATTACACGTTTCAAGAACATAATGCCTTTTATAATCGTTGTCCTATCTCAGATAAAGAGCTAATTTTCTCGGAGAAGTGTGGAGTGGAGGCTTTGCAACGTCTATTAGAAAATAAATGTTGTTTCGTGTTTTTGGCTTTTATTAGTCCCGTTTGCTTACTAATGGCAGTTTAGTTTTGTTGTTCACATAAATGTTTGCACAAACGATATTCACATGTTTATAGGTAGTTAAAGGTATTGTTTTGGAGGGCGCAGGCGTTTCTAACTTTATGGGCATACGCAATAATATATATTTTTTTATTTATAAATTCCGATGTAGACTGCTATGTCATCTTCTTCTGGTTTATATCTTCTTCTATTCCATTTAAAGAGGTAAATTCTAGAAACAGGGATAAGGCTTATAGGTAAACTGTAAAAGCGAAACGTTTGCGCGATGTACAAACAAACAGACAAACAGTAATCGATGCCCAGCGCTCTCAGTTTGGACCGTTTGAAACGAATGTCCCGGAACGAAGAGGGCCACTAGGTAACTACTTTATACCTACTTATAAAGAGGATATAGTCGAGGCTTATAGGTACACCGAAAAAGTGAAACGCTTGCGCGACGTAATTGGCTCCTTGCGCCATCTATTGATTCTTCTAGGATGTGCGCTATCTTTATAAGGGAAAATCTTAGTTTGGGACCAGGAAAATGTATGTGACTGTTGTTTATTTAAATGGTTGTAGATTGTAGAGTGCAGACCTATTATTTGTGATCTGGGGCACGTTGTTACACATTTTTCCCAATGGAGAGGGCAATTGGGAGCAAGGGGGTTAAAGGTTGGCAGCGCACTTATGGTGGTGTTGCAGGTGTCTATGAGTGGCGGCCATTGCTTACCATCAGGTGATCCGTCTGCTCGTCTGCCGGTGGCAGACGCATTAAAAAAAAGATAACTATAAGTTTTATTATCTGATTCTCTTTTTGAATTGAAACACGAATCGACCTATATTATTATGTAAACCTGTAAAATTGTTTATAAGTAAGCGATAAAATGGCGCCCAACGTGTGGTTACGATCTTAGGCTATTACATTAATTTAAGTTGCCTTCACTTTGGCACAATCAAATAACTACTGATTCAAATAATTTATTTAGAACACCAATAGCGTGTATTGCATGTTATAGGTTTGTATTGTAACGTGTATTTAAGCTAATAAGAAGTAGGTATTCACATATTTATATAAATTATGTCATGTAGAGATGGTAAATAGATGAATAAGTGACGGATTTTGTAGAATCTACACACTCTTAATATTATCTATATCTAATCTGTCCTACTTTAATCCAAGTTACATATGTTTAATTAGGTACGATTTAAAAAGGATTCACATGTGTGGGATTCACAAGGATGTGTTAAGGTTATAACTATTTATCGATAAACCCTGTACAGGCGGAACATATGCGTCTACAAGCAGAATGTTCCAATAGTGCTGGATGCCGGCATTTGACATTTATTGACGTAGGAATGGAGCTGTACCTGTATTTGAAATGGCGGTTTGAGAATATTAGAGGTTCATGGCTCGTGGCAAACAAGATACTTTTGGGAAGTGAACAAAGTTTGTTTTATTACACAATAGCTGATAGCGACTTCGTACGTGTGGAATAGTATCTTTGGCTAGCATCATCATCAGCAACCCACGCTCGTCCACTGCTGGACATAGGTCTCCCCCAATGCACGCCACCGCTCCCGATTTTCGGCCACTCTCATCCAGCTCACTCCATTTTTGGGTAGCATTTTTAATTAATTAATAATTTTCGACCCCCCTTTCAACCCCTTACGACGGCCTCGATGGCGCAATGGCTTAGGTGTTCGCCCAAAGCGCGAAAGGTCCCGGGTTCGATTCCCGGTCAAGTCAATTTAGGAAACTACATATATTCTTTATAATAGTAGTAGGATTATTTATTTACAACCCCCTTTTTTGCAATAAGTAGCCTATGTCCTTTCTCAGGGTCTAGAGTTCTAGACCCATGGTCGTAAAACTGCGGCCCACGGACGTTATTTGTGCGGCCCGCTATGAAGTAGATTTATTTAATTAAAAGTCAACTACTTATCCGTAGTCCGTACGGATATATACGGAGTCCTATACGGACGAACAGACAAACATGACGAATCTATAAGGGTTCCGTTTTTTGCCATTCGGCTACGGAACCCCAAATGATATATTTTGTCACTGCACGTCCAAAGTACTACAGCTCAACACGGACAAACCGTCGCAGGGCGCAGAATGGAGTGCAAAGTGCATTTACTCTGCCAGGAGTGGCCTCTGTCCCCTCAGAATAAACTAACTACTTATAGCTGCTCACTGCGTAGTATGAAGTTTTTGGTATGTACGATAAAATTGGTTCAATCGCCTCCAAAGATCTATATTTGTCTATATGTTATGGCTAAGTGAATAATCGGGCATTAATCATAATGCCCGGGCAATATGAAAAATGCCCAATAAGAGGGGACAATTTGATTATAACCAATCAATTTATCACATTGCCCGGGCATTATGAATAATGCCCAGTGCTTTTTTGGCAAAGTGATGTAAAGCATGTTTAGTAAGTACTTGCAAATGAATGCTTAGTAAGATAGTCCGAGCATTACAAGAAATTAAATCAATATCGGGTAGAGTAATAATAAAAACATGTTTTATAGTTGAGTATGGAGCCCTGAATGATATATTACTGTGTCGCTGCACGTCCAAAGTACTACAGCTCGACACGGACAAACCGTCGCAGGCTCCCCGAAGCGCTAAAATATGAACGCGTCCCGCGCAGCGAGCATACTGCACTCCATTCTGCGAGGGAAGTGCATTTACTCTGCCGGGAGTGGCCTCTGTCCCCTCAGAATAAACTAACTAGGTACAGCTGCTCACTGCGTAGTATGAAGTTTTTGGTATGTACGATAAAATTGGTTCAATCGCCTCCAAAGATCTATACTTTTGTCTATATGCTATGGGCTAAGTGAATAATCGGGCATTAATCATAATGCCCGGGCAATATGAAAAATGCCCAATAAGAGGGGACAATTTGATTATAACCAATCAATTTATCACATTGCCCGGGCATTATGACTAATACCAGTGCTTTTTGGGCAGAGTGATGTAAAGAATGTTTACTTAATACTTTCAAATGAATACTTAGTAAGATAGACCGAGCATTATCACTTCATTCTGCGAGGGAAGTGCATTTACTCTGCCAGGAGTGGCCTCTGTCCCCTCAGAATAAAGTTACTGTAGCTACTCACTGCGTAGGTAAGAAATTTTTTTGTATGTAAGTACGATTAAATTGGTTTAATCGGCCCCAAAGAGGTCTATTTCTGTCCATCCTTCCATATTAATCAATAGTATAATACACTATCAGTAGTCCACACGATAGTAAAAAAAACAATAGCATCTTAAATATAACCCCCTTGACTTTAGTATCGTAAGTCGTAGAGTTATTGTTATTCTTTTTTTTGGGTAAGGACAGCCAAAAAAGTACCTATACTCTGATTCATAATCATGTAAAGTAAACTGACAGATGGAAATGACAAGTTTCTGTGCATTTTGACATTTTGCATGTATGAAATTGAGTGATAATGTATGGGGATGACACATTGACATCTGTCAGTTTACATGATTATGAATCAGAGTATAGATGGGAATCGGATGAAGAATTTTGTCAGATTTAAGTAAGTACTACAATCTGTATCTGTCTCTACCAGTTGGGTTGAATATCTCCTCCATTTCTTTGTTGACCAAAATAGGTAGATAGTGACTCCATTTTGTTGCCTAATTTTGTCATGAAATCATACTTCGTTTTTATGTTATCTTGATAATAACAATTCTCTGTCTTGAAACTTGTCACAAAGTGTATATCTTGTTTAAGTAAGATTTACAATGCAAACATTTTAACATTTTGTTTAAAAATAAAGTTCATTTCGTTTACCGTGTCCCACTTTATCCTCGGCAACGATATTTTTAGTTATTTTAATAGATAACATTTTACGAGACGAGTAAGATTCTTCACTTTTACACCTATTCGATTTATCGCTGCTCGTTACATTGAAGTTATTTGAAATATTAAACTACAAGCAACCTCTTAATTAATTCATTTCATATCATATCCATATGTATTTGTAAAGAGGTAAAATCGAAAGGCATCGAGAATACCTATACAAACCAAAAAAGCGAAACACTATCGCGATGCAATCGACGCCCAGCGTCATCTATCGTTACAGAGTGGAACTAATGTCCCGAAACGAAGTGAGGGCAGGCTACTTACATCTGTATAAACAACAAGGCTTATAGGTAAAACAAAATCGCGAAACACTTGCGCGAAGCAGTCAACACCCAGCGCCATCTATTGGTAATTTGGAAGTAATAAACAGAGAAGCTACGGCAGATAAAGCGGGTGAGTCAGTCACCAACATTAACAAACTCTAAAGAAATGTTCTGTTCTCTGTAACATCATAATACCTACACCTTTTCGTATTAATTGCGCAGACTGACAATACGGCATGTCTCTCCGAACTTCGAAACACTTGTCAAATAGTACAAGAAAAACCGTATAGGTAAGACAGCCTACTTATTCCCTTTTTGTCTGGCCGCCTGGCAACTGGCAACTATAACTTATCGCTATGTGCAATCTCATAAGAGTTATTGGACAAAAACGAAAAAAAATATATTCCCCTCATTTCTTTCTACGTGTATTCCGTTCAATTTATCGTCGCTCGCAATAGAGGCTTCCATGCACTGATAATGAAGTTGTCAGCCTCATCCGCCCGAGAATTGAAAGCGGAACATAGGAAACTGGACAAAAAAAACAATTAGTAAACTACATAAACACATATGAATGTAGAAAACAATAGGTAGGCAATGGGTTTCATGTTCTTGTGAGAGTCACCGTAAAATAGTCCGAATCGTAAGTTGACTAATTTCATAGGAAGTTTTTTTTATTTGATAGGTAGCAGACGAGAGATTTTAATGCTCAAGATATCCAGTGAGGTTTCATTTAAATTAATTTCTATTGACACCTACCTAAAATACTTCTTCTTTTTCTTCACAACTCTCATCTCGCGTGACGGGCGAAAGGAGGCTGTTTATTAGGTTTGCTATTTTGGTCCATGAAATAAAATATATAACTGAACTATTTTTGATGCACTAATAATAACTTTCAAGCTTCATCCGCTGCGCAAATTGAATGCCATGCCATGACGAGCCCACAACAGAAATACCACGTAATTGGAATCGCTCATAACATGTAGGTTGTTAATAATTTAGGCAAGTAACAATAAACGTGGATAGGAAGGATAATAAAATCCATTTATTCATAGAGGATTATTTTTTATACTATTAATAAAGAGGAGGAACTCTAATAGATATGCACAAACCTTATAATTAAACCGAATAGGCGAAACACTAACGCTATGCAATCTACGCCCAGCGCCATCTTTTGGTAGACAGTTGAACTACTTTCCCAAAACAAAGTGATCGCAGGACACTAGGCCTAAATAAGTAAGTAAATAAGATAAGTAATCAGTTACCAGTGATTCCTCCTATGGGAGCACCACGACCCTCAGTAGTGAGGAACGACGAATCGAGGTAGAAGATCTTGGTGTGTGGGCGTGGGCCGGCTCGACCTTAGTAATACCACGGCCTTAACAAAAAATAGCGTATAGCAGCGGCTGCGCTATTCGCCTAGTAAGTGAGGGTAGCCAATCAGGGGAAAAGGGGTTAAAAGTCGGCAGTGCATTTGTGACTCGGCTGGTGTTGCTCCCACCAGGTGGACGGCCAATTTTTTACCACTACTTAGGTGATCTTTTTTTTCCAGAAGAAACCATCATGGCCTTCACCTTGCCACATGTTGGGGACAAAGTGGTGTGTGGGACTCTAAACCCTACCAAAACCCCTAGGGTGTCCATCTCAGCCCAATCGCGTTCGGATACCCCACAGCCGAAACTGGACCGTACCGCAAATCGCGCTCGCACCACTAGGTGATCTATCTCATCTGCCATCTACCACATAAAAAAGTATCACCTGGTTTGTTTACATACAATGCATGTGACAATTACACTCTCCGTCTCACCGATCATCGGCACGTTGCAGACGACCACAAACAGTTGGGTTTCCAATCCATTAGGTACCAACGTCACGTTCAATTGGTTTCGGCGACCTTTCTCGCCGGCGCGTAGCCACTGAGTCGAGCGAGTGCCAATGACAACGTATGTAATAACAATATCCTTGCAATCGTACCATGATGGAGACTTGAGTACGAACAAGACTTCCTGATTAACACTTTCAATGCCCCCCACACGCCTGGCGTGTTCTTGCGAATTTCTTTCACCATGCCTTGAACCCGCCAGGCGTGTTCAGAATTTTTCAGCGATATTTAGGGCGGCACCGCTTAAGAATTCAAGAAAATTGTTGTGGCATTGAACCTGTTAACAGACGGTCTCGATGGCGCAGTGGCTAAGGTGTTCGCCCGAAGCACGAAAGGTCCCGGATTCGATTTCCGGTCAAGTCAATTTAGGAAACTACATTTTCTAAATTTTCTTGGGTCTGGGTGTTCGGGGTTGACGCCCCCAGTTAATTATCGTCACCTGGTACTCATAGTACAGGGGTTGCCCTAGTTTGAGACCAGGTTGATTGGTGTGATTGTCTAGGGCATTATTTTTATGTGATAGGCAGACGATATATCGATCGAATTATTAGATGATCTTGAATATTGTAGGTTTCCGAACTTTTTCTCTCCTTCTCTTAGTTGATCCCTCAAATTTTGAGTATCGTGAGTCGTGACCGCTTACTTTTTAAAATTGTCAGTCACTAATTCCCGGCTGTGGGGTATTCAACCGTAATTGTGCTGAATGGACACCCCAGGGGTTTTGGTTAGGGTTGGAGGAAACCATGTAAGTATTCTCCGTGTCCACACTGAGTTTGTCACACTGGTGTGACTACGGAGAATTCCATCCATGGCATGAGAAACACTACCTTGTTGCCCACACTTGCCAAGGTGACTGCCATAGTTTCCTCTGAAATATACCTTCACATAATTATCATTGCAGACAAAGTAGCGAGTTCTTGTCTATAAAGCTATTATTATCATTCCAAACTTGGATAGCATAAAGAAAATTAATCAAGTTAATGAACTCTCTAAAGATAATGCTTTTAGCGAAGTGAATCGCTAGACGTGGGACAAGAATTGCAGCGGAGTTTAACTGCACAATCCCATTAAGGACTAGAAACGTCGTTGTTTCGTGTCTCCGTTCGGAGTCGCCTGTTATCCCAACGATGCCGACGACCGTTTAGCGTTTGTGCAATGTTTGTGACACAAGGTTCGTGGGCTCGATTCCTGCACCAACACAAATGTTTGTTGATGAAACAGATACTTAGTTGTTGAAAGAAAAGAAACGAAAGAAAGAACATACATTTATTGACCATCACAACCAGCGGTAGATTAATAGTATTTTTGACATTGATAGAAGTACCACCGAACCAGTGGTAGATTCCACTGGTGTTGCAGTGTCCCATGGGCGGGCGGCAAATTGCTTACCATCAGGTGATCCGCCTGCTCGCCTGCTACCTATCACATAAAAAAAAAAAGATTAATATTATGTTTTGACATTCTAAGTTTTACTGTATCGACCTAACTTGAATAAAGATTTTTTCTATTTATATTTCTAACATTCACAGCACAAAAAACAACATGGCAAAACAGAGCAGAAAGCAACTTTACAATTTAGGTATTCCAACAGGAGAATAGAACAGTATAACACGATACAGATAACGAGGAGATAACAATAGGTACAAGAAAAGAAGATGTGAGTGTGTGTGGTCAATCAGGTACCAACCTCAGCATTTGCTGCTACGGCGCTATCAGTGGCGCCGCAGCAGCGCTGGTGTTGGGTTAGATATCTATGGTACCTACCTTCCTTGTTCTGGTCTCAGTAGTGCAAGGGAAAACCTTAGTTTTGAACCATGGCTAATGTATGTGATGTTGTCCCAATTTAGTATCATTATTAATCTATATCGAAAACTAAGTTCATAAATTCCTAAAAGCTGTTCCCCTAAAAACGTAGGAGGGACTAAATAAATAAATTTGATAAATCTACATACTGTGACACAAACAAAGTTATGTTTAACGTATGTAAAAATGTATTTATTATAAACATTTAATAAATATTAAAATTTCGCGCGTCTTAAAACTAGGCTAAATAGGCATAAGTCCTGGACATTCTGTAACATGTATAATTATGTAACCACCCTGTTTATAGCGAATAAAGATTTATGATTTACCATCACGTTTATGTTATGTGTATTTAGCCCAACGTCAATTTAATTTTTAAACTGCTTTGCGTTACCTAACCAATAAGGACACCTACTACTTTACATTTTTCTTATACTTAACATTCCTACCATACTTATTTAACTGCAGAAAGTTCTTCCATTGCATCGCTAGCGACTAGACTTGTTTGTCATTGTGTCACTTTATGACTTAACCGAATGAATTACCCCGACAAGTAATCTCGAAAACCAGTATTATTTGCTTTCAAATTTTGTTGGCTAATAAAATTTAGAACCGGGGTGGCTACAATTGAATTTGTTTTGATTAAATTAAGCACTTTGTTAGTTTGCCGCTATACTTATTAGAGAAGTGAAAACAGTTTGTCAAGCAATCAAAACAATAATTAAATCGGAGTTTGAGTACATCGGACACTTGCGGAAAAAATGTATGATGAAAATTTAAAACAAAACGACAATGTGTGAAATAAGCCGCTATGGTTAAGTTGTCATACATTGAAAATCAACTCACCGTTGACATGCCGTTTATTTTTTTACTAGCGGCCGCCCGCGACTTCGTCCGCGTGGAAAAGTAACTTTTTACCCCCCTTTTAACCCCTTTTTCGCAATAAAAAGTAGCCTATGTCCTTTCTCAGGGTCTAGACCATCTGTATACCAAATTTCATTTAAATCTGTTCAGTAGTTTTGGCGTGAAAGAGTAACAGACAGACAGACAGACAGACAGACAGACAGAGTTACTTTCGCATTTATAATATTAGTATGGATGGATTGGATTCATTCACTGCGCGTGCACTAATAGGTAACTGAAATGCAAGGGGCGCGAATTCAGTATGGTGCAGCCAATGGACATACTGTACGTAGTTCCTACTCATTACTGTATCTATGGTTTGAGGTTACTTCTGTACAGATAGATATCAAGACAAAGTTTAGTCACAGATTAGGTATAATAGGTTTAGTGGAATAGTGTGTTCGGGGCGGGGAGAAAGGAAAATGACCACCCCGTGCAGCACATTGTACCGAGGGTGTGATAATTTTCAGGAAATTAAGAACCATTTAAAAACAATAAAATTCAATTATCAAGGTACAGGAGTCCCCATACGTGCTATTAAAGCCCCCAAAATACTAATATGTTCAAATGTAACAGTCACGTGCACAATATTGATTCGTATTCCATAAGACATAAGGATCAACAGCAGAAAACTGATATTGTGTAGGCACACTTTACAAAGTCTAAGGTAGGGCCGGCGATGCGGACGTTATTTTAATAATGAGGTACGCCCTAATACACTCGACTACCTGAGCATATTTTGTGCTAGGATAATTAAGGTCGCTGACATGGCTGGCACGCAAAAATAACTTATATGCCTGTGCATTAAAAGTTACCTAGTAGCCCGCGCTCTCTTTGTTTCGGGCCCGAACTCTTTCTGTAGTACCTATTTCCAAAATGTACCCAATACATGGCGCAGGGTGTCGATTGCATCGCCCTAGTGGGCAGTGTTTCGTATTTCTGGTTTACTAATAAACCTTGTCGATTTCTCTCTCATCTTAGCGTGTAATACCCAATTGCATCCAAAGCTGTCGCTTCGGAACCGAGGGTAGGTTTTGATCCAAGATTTGTATAGCCATTATCGCGCGTTTGCGCTGTAGTTATAAAACTCATCAAAAATTTGTCATTGACTCGTCATCACGGTTCGGACACTCACTAACTGTATACTCTGATTCATAATCATGTAAAGTAAACTGACAGATGTCAATGTGTCATCCTCATATTTTTACGAATGTCGGCGACTCGCGTAGAGATGACTTCACTTCAGGAATGTTCTTCAGTCGTTTACAGGGAACCAATTATCGTGCACTCGACATTGAAGTCGAATTTAGATTTCATACATACTTCCATACAATTTTGTAATTCGACTTCAAGGTCGGTTGCCCGAGAATTGCCCCCCAGTTCCTGTACCAGTTCACCTGTTGGGGCGAAACAGGGCTAAACTAGGGGCGAACTAATCGCACTCACGCGGGACGCGGTTCACCCGCTAATTATTTGAACTTTGTGGAGATAGTAACGTGCCAACCACTCGGTGAGAACTAAGGTTTATATTTTTGTTTGGTTATATCATGTGGATTATCCACATGATATAACTAAACAAAAATATATATATATCTACAGTGGATTATAGGGTGGGTCTGCGGCGATGAGGTTCGTCCTGTTTCCCGCTTTCCCACCCCGAGCCTGGACTTGCCGGGAATCGTCGTAGGGGTCAGAGGCTCAACCCAGAGGAGAGCCCTAAACAACCCGGCCGCCTCCCAGCGCCGACCGTCGGCGCCGACGTCCGCTCCTTATGAGCCGGCGGCATTTTTCCCTTCGTCACCAAAAAAAAAGTTACATGACACAGTCGGGCACCAAAGACAAGGGAAACATCTAACTTCGTAAGGCCCAGATAGCAAACACAATGGAAAATCAATTGTTTTATGCCTTTTGAAAGGCTTTTGGATCTAACGACGTTAAGGGTAGACCGGCAGTCAATTATTTCACTTGATATTGGCAAAGTTATCCTCATAAAGGAGGGTAGCGCCATATTATAAAAAAAAGTATCAGCCTATATACTGTCCCACTGCAGGGCAAAGGCCTCCATTATAGAAATCAAGTCATCTACTACGATTAGGCTTAATCACCATGCTTGCCTAATGCGGATTGGTGATCACAAATCCGAGCTATGTTCGGAAAATTCGAAACATACTGCTCGACCCAGGAATCGAACCCGGGACCCCGCCCCGTTGGTCTAGTGGTTTAAGTACCGGGCCGTGAAATTAAAAAAAAAGCAGTATTAATTAAACTGTACCTAAATAAGGTAATGAATCTCTCATCTAATACTGTGTTGTCTATGTTGGTTTTGTTTTATTTTTATGTGATAGGTAGCAGACGAGCAGGCGGATCACCTGATGGTAAACAATTGCCGCCGCTCATGGACACTTGCAACTTGTTTTGATGGTGTTTGGTTAAAAAAAGAAGAAAACTCAAAGAGTTTGAGCTCAATTCATCGGTCAATCCATTTAATTATTATTGATACGTGTCTCCATAACCACTCGACATTGGCAGAGTTGAACATGTCTCCACTGTCACACTACAAGACACAAACAAAAAAAAACTTGGGCACTTTAGGCCACGTTTTTGTAATAAGGGGGCTAATGTTTGCTAGTTATTACGAGTATCTTGGGCTCTTACAGGTCAGAATAAACACTATTAGCTCGATTCCCATCCACATTATACTTAGGGAGTTCTTGGAGAACCGTGTCTACAAGGTAATAAATTGCAGTGAGACATGAGGACCTTTTGCTTGGTTTTTGAATTTATTATGCAAATAATAATAAATTCACACAACATCTCATACATCGACCTGACTCCGTACTATGTAGCTCCAGCACTTGTGTTACAGAATATCAGACAACAGAGGATCAAAAATATAATACTTAAATAAGTACATACATATATATAACACAGTGAACAAATACAAGTGTTCATCATACAAATGTTTGTCCAGGGTAAGGATCGAACCAACGACCTTTGGCGTATGAGGTGGAGTTACTACCAAATGCGCTGCCAATCAGAAAATACACAATTTATTCTTGGTTTCTTCTAGTAAGAAGTGTGCCACAGTAGTGGGAGAGCCACGCTACAGTATGAATGGGCCGACTCGACCGAAGCGATAAACCGGAGGCGATACGGCGTCACAGGAGACTGGGAAATTCGCCTGCGCCGTGTATCCTGACTGCGTGAGGGTACCGAAGGTCCAGTCTTTTCTCTCCTCCCCCTTTTACCCCCTTCTCCCGTTTCCCTCCTTTCCCGAAACACAACAATAGAGTCGCATGATTCTACTGGTGACGGCAATCGCTTACCATCGGGTGACCCGTCTGTTTGTCGCCACTCGTTCGGTGACTCTTCTCATGTTGCGGGTGTCTATGGGCGGCGGCAATCCCTTACCATCAGGTGATCCGTATGCTCGTCTGCCACCAATAAAAAAATCTTCAAAACTACCGTATTTTTTTTTCTTTTTTATGTGATAGGTAACAAACGAGCAGGCGGATCACCTGATGGCAAGCAATTGCCGCCGCCCATGGACACTTGCAACACCAGTGGAGTCACACGTGCGGTGCCAACCTTTAATCCCCTTCCCCTCCCCGGGCCTCGGGTACCCTCACTCACTCGCCGAAATACAGCACAGGGGCTGCTTCACGCCGGTTTTCTGTGAGGGAGTGGTATCACTCCGGTCGAGCCGGCCAATTCGTATTCGTATAGATAACTTAGTTCGTTCGGTTGCAATGTAATCAATTAGTAATGAATGTTATTTATAAGTTTTTAGTTTCTCATAAGTATTATTTTTATTTTTATAGGTGTGTATATTATGTGTTCATTGTAGTTGTACCTAGGTATCCTTTTCCTTAATTTTTACTTCTTTTTTTTTTTTTTTTCATTCTCAGTAGCATAATTCTTTGTTTTGTTTGTATGTATCTTCTCTCACTTTCCTTAGGTATTCGTTGTGTCATTTATAATATATATTTATAATATATACGTCACTCAAGGTCCAAACTGAAAACCAGCGCTGCAGCGGCTTCAAAGAAGCGGCTGCAGCATATGCTGAGTTTGGACCTTATTGACCACCATTTTGTTTATGTATGTGCACCTACTAATTTTCGTTTTATATACCTATTACTTATATTATACCTTGTACTCTGTGTCCTACTATTTTTGTGTTATGTGTTATCCTTTCTGTTTGTGGTCAATAAATGTTTTACTTACTTACTTACTTACTTCTCTTGTTACCTTACCGTTTCCCTCACAATGTGGCATAGGCTCTGCTGCTCCTAGCTCGCATGACGGTTACGTCATTTGCTGCACGCGAACTCGCTTTACACGATTTTCCTTACACGTTATTACCTAGGTATTTTAGCAATTTACCATAACACTCTGTAGGCGTTTTTATTCTGCACCCATTTATTAGGCTTTGTTTTCGTTAATTAGATATTTAGCGCGATTAATAATTATTTGTTGTAGTACAACATAATACTGCGTCTATGAAACTTAGACATTAAAAAATAATAACCATCTTACAGTTATCAATTAACAAACACAGAGTATTAAACCTTCATTTCCTTTACCTTTAGAAGACAATGTTGTTATTCCCTGTCGTCTCCTTAAGGGCTTTTCAAAAACAGCGTTACTTACATACCAAAAGAAATAAATTACTTATATTTTTTTTAAAGCTAGACAAAGAGCGGACTTACAAATTGGATTGAAATAATAGGTACTTTTTGTTACTAAGTAAATATCCTAACGAAATAATACCCTTCGTTAAAACGAGCAAAATATCCCTATTACAAAGTGACACCTAGGGTTGTCGGTAGCAATGTATGTTTTTTAATATTTTTTCATTTACTTAAGGCTTACTTAGCCTTACGTAAAGGAAAAAATATACATAAATGTAATAATAGACTAGTGGCCCGCCTTCTCACTTCGTTTCGGGGCAGTAGTTCCACTGTCTATCAACAGATGGCGCTGGGCGTTAATTGCATCGCGCAAGTGTTTCGTGTTTTCGGTTTAACTATAAACCCTGGCGTGGAATGTGAGACTAACCTATTTATAAATAGTTTAGATAAAGAAGAAGAAGATATAGATATATCGTACAAAAATGTAATAGATTTATCGTATCGAGTCTCTCTCGCCCATTTTGTCTCATCCATACTATTTATAAAGAGATAACTTCAATAGACAACGACAAGGCTTATAGGTAAACCGAAAACACGAAACGCTTGCGCGATGTAATTATACACAGCGCCATCTATTGGTTCATTTCGGAATTCCGGTCCCGAAGCGAAGTGAGGGCGGGCTACTAGTATCGAATACGGCGAGATCACTGTGAGAGCGCATGAATGTGTTTGCTTGAGCTTGTTTTTATCGAAATGTAGCAAACCTTCTGTGGATAATAGCTTAGGAGCTGGATAGACACTTTCTAGACTCTGTGGAAATATATCAAATTCCCATTCGAATTCAGAACAAAGGAATCATATTCGAGCAGAGTCGTAGTTACAATTTAGTTAGTAGTTTCACAGTACGGGTAGACTATAATAATATCATACAATGTAACCACAAATGATTGACTGCAGGATTTGCGCAAGATATGCATTGGAATATTCCAACCAAGGCTAAAAATACAAAATACATTGTTGTATGTTTGATCATTACCTACATTTAAAAAAAGACTAGACACTTTGTTTACAAATCAATCACCAAGACAATGTTGAGTTGCAGAAGCTAACAAACATAATGCACTAAGAAACACGGTAAATATTATGTGTAAGAAAAACCCGTCCCAGTGATAAAAGATTAAATAAAGCGTTGTACATTCTTTTATCTATTTGTAATCACAGTTTATACAAATAAAAAACGTTTTTTTCTTATCATAAGACCTATCTAAGTCTGAGAAGAGGGTATGACAAATGTATGTCACACCAAAAAAACATGTTTTACAAAAATTTAACTCAATGAAACTTCTAAAAACTACTAACATACTCGTAATTCTATAGGAGTCGCTCCCTCACCTTCCAGTAGGCCAATTCTCGGTTTTCGCCTTCTATGTCGAATCGACTTCATGGAACGCACAACCAATAGGAGAACAAGATAAGGAATGTCGACTGTAATCTGTGTTCTCTTATTGGTTGTGCGTTCCATGAAGTCTACTCGATATAGAAGGCGAAAACCAAGAATTGGCCTCCTGATGACGAGATTTTGCCCACTTCAACTTTTAAATTATTTTTTTTTAGGAAGCTCAGAAACAAATCTGTACATTCAAAGGGGCCCAAACGTGTCAGCCCTATCGGACCTCTAAAACTTATGCCACTCTATCCAGGCACGTCCATAAATAAACCGTCATACTGCGTGCCTGTATTCACAGTTACAGGCGCGGGACAAGGCGTAAGTCGACAAATCCCCGGAGACTGATGTGGTAAAATACACTTATTTCCTAAACCAGGAATATGTTTCGCGGCCCACATTAACATTAGTGGGTAGTGATGGACCTCAAGATATTGCGATTTGAGTAATTTGAATTTACTCGAACTATTTTGTAATTATTCGAATAACTGGCTATTACAAAAAAAGACTCCTTTATAGAGATCGGTTGGTTTATAATTACAAATTCATCAGTGATGTTGATCAAGCACTTTATTCCCTCAATTAGTCAGACACAATCAAAATATTTACTACTTGTAAGTAGGTAATTATTCGAAATTTAGGTATACTTAGATGTGATATAGTTGTTAGACATACATAGATGTTATTGTAGCTTGGTAAGTAGATGGTATTTGAAAACCGCATTAAGATTTTTATACAGAAATAGAAAAAAAAACGAATAAAAGGGTATGGGTTTCCCGTACTTAGAAATGAAACTCAGTTTTAGGATAAGTAGGTCTTCAAAAATGATGTTGATGTTTCTAAATTTCTTTCTTAACTGAATAGTTTGCCTGAGAGACACATCCAAAGTGAAAAACTATGTATCCCTCCCCTTCTAATTTCCCAAATAAGAGAATGAAATATGGAAATAAATGTTACTCGCTGCTACGGAACCATTAATGGGTGAGTCCGACTCGCATTGGCCACTTTGTATCACTCGAGTAACATTCCTTGGCTCTCGCGTAATATAGACGAGTACTTCACTAGTGCAGGTCTGAAAGCTCGGGTCCAAATCGGGGAAGTGGGACTAATTTAGACCGTTACCATCACCAAGATAAAATGGCGCCATTATCACTCAAGGGGTTCCGCGAAAAACGTATTAGTCCGAAGAGACGAGTTGTACTGGCTTAATTCTATAAGACACAAGTCTCACATCTAATCTTATTGTGTACTAATTCCCGGTTACGTCCAAAGTGTCGCTTCGTACCACGGGGTACAGTAGAGCCATGAACTGGGATTTGGTATGTGCAATGACAGAATGATAATTGCAGTGAAGCGACTGTCGTCTGACTACGACCTTGACTGGTGAACCAGGCCTATTGAATTATGGTTACACTTTTTAGAAACTATCCGAAACATGCTGGTTTCCTCATGATGTTGCCGAACTCACCGATAATGGTAGAATTATGAACATCGATTTGATAAGTCTAGAGGTGCATTGTCAAATTTGAAACTACGGCCTCCCGCATCGAAGGCACGATCAGCTTTGGACGCAATCGGGAAGAGATGTGGTTAGATCGGAAAAGTTACAAGTAAAATTAAAATCTGTTTTAAAAAAAAACAATTAGAATATTATGTAACCAAATATACATAGATTATGTTGCCGAATAGATTTATTTATTTATTTACTGATCTGATGATGTTACTTGTGGGTTGGAAATATGAATGTGTACCTATGTGATAGTTCTGCCTATATTTGTTGGCTTTGGATAGGTTGTTTTATGTATTTTATTTATTACATATTATGTACCTGTCCCGTAAAATGTAAAGAACGGACACACACATCTTTGGTAAACTATGTTATCACGTAGGTGACTACTCGTCTTAAGTGATAATAAAGATCTTTAAACCTATATTAGAGTTCGATAACCCTCTCTTATCTGAGAAATACTTGTTATCGCTAATTGCCATGACGTTCCCATAGCAACGTTTTTCTGTATACGTTTCACATTTATACGAGCTTAGAAGTGTACCAAAACGCGAATATACGCGCTTCAATAAATGAGCGTATACGCGCGTATAAAACGCTAATCTGAAACCGCATTTATTCGGAATACATAAGCAATCTGGTTCTATGCAAGTAGAACTTCATGAAGAGCTGTCAGACACAAGCCGCACTAATGAAGATGCCGCCAAATCGAATCAAATCCAATCAGTTGGCAGATATTACGTCATTAGTAGATACAAAGCGAATACCGGGTGTCCGTTCACAGTAAGGTTTTCCTTTGATTTCATATGTCAAATTAAATTGAAATCAATTTACACTGCAATGTAAAAAGTATGGTGGTGTACCCTGTCGCAGCCAGAGGTTCGCTTATTTTTTTTGTGATAGGTAGCAGACGAGCAGACGGATCACCTGATGGTAAGCAATTGCCGCCGCCCATGAACACCAGTAGAGTCACAAGTGCGCTGCCAACATTTTATCCCCTTACTCCCGGGTGTGCCTCCGATACGCTCACTCACTCGGCGAAACATAGCCCTGGTGCTGCTTCACGCCGGTTTTCTGTGAGGCAGTGGTATCACTCCGGTCGAGCCGGCCCATTCATACAAAAGCGTGGCTCTCCCTCAATTGTAATTTTTGCTTAAATTGTTGTTTTAACTTGCTAAGAGAAGTTATGGAACTAGGAGACGCGCTGGCCACTATGGAATGCGCCATTTTTACAGAAAACTTTGAGTGAGAAGTTTGATAACGTAAGTTAGTTTGATAACAAGGCAGTTTGAATCTTTATTGGTGCGATAGAGAAAAAGATCTGTGCATGTTATGGGTGCGATAGAGAAAAAAATATTGCAGTTTTTGACCTACAGTCAGCTTCAAAATGATCTTAGCATTTCAAACGTGCCAAAAATATCTGATCATTAAATAAAATTTAAAACACTTGTACAAGTTTAACTGTAAGAAGGCTTCGGCATAAAATTACTCAATTAAACAGTTAATTGTGAAATGTGGTATTTTTCAATTCATGAAACAATTCCAGCTTAAAACCGTTTATTTCTGCATTCACGTATGCTATTAACCCTTAATTACAAAAGTTCGACAACACGAAAACTCGAGACTTGTTAGAAAACAGCCGTACGATTTGAACGGTTAATCGAATAATCCGAACAAAGACGAAGTTGGCGCCGCGCGGCAAAAAGTTAAATTGCAGCGGCCAAAGCGCTGCACCGAGAATTTATTTTGGAAAGAATAGGAACTATTAACGGTTCAAGTAAGGTGGACATTTTGAAATGGTGTCCCAAAAGAATAAAACATTAAAATGTCCCAGTTTAGTTTGAGGTCACTAGGGAAGTAACACCTAGGTATGATTTTGGAACAGATAGTGACTTGATACGAGTACGTAGGAACATGGAACACTCTACGCGCAACGCTAAGTAAGTTACGAATAAAGTGTTCCATTACGGTGAGAAATTGATTTATTGGATCATGGAACTTAAATCGGGAAATCACATGATCTATTATTCTTCTTTAAGTATCTTCTTCTTACGAAGGTTGGCGATTATAATAGCGACTTGAACCCTTGACACAGCTGGGTGATTCTTCAAATGGATTTAAAAGCTGCCACGAAAGTTACATCTCGTGGAGAATCACCTAGCTGCTCTAAACAGAAAACGGGTGCTTTTATTGTACCAGGGCGCAGATTTTTAAGCCAAGAAGATCTTCTTCTTCCTGGGCTACAAAACGCTAAAAATAAAATCATTAAAATTAAAATCTGTTTTGATCCATATCAAAAGTGACTAATTAATAAAATAACTTCTGAATCCATTTCCGTAGTTATAGTAGTAGCCGCGAACTATACAAATTATCCACCGGAGTTACTATCGACCAAAGTTGTCACTTGTCCCGAACTTCGGGTCCTCAATCCATAGACTAGTTATAAACTCCGCTTGTCCCGATTATGTCCGATTAACAGAGACCTGTCCCTTCACGGAACGTCTTTCATCAAAACGCTGGTCGCGTCCAAATCGGGGTTCTACTAAAATTGGTCACGTTACCTTGATAGTCAAGTGCTAGCTAAACCTGGAATGCCGTTGGATGCTTTTATTATGTACCACGTTTCCCAACGCGGGTTTTGCCTCTTATCTTATTAGAAATTAAGAGTAAAGTTGCTTGGAACTTTGTTACAATTGGAAGTTGCAGTGTTACGGAGAAGATACACTAAGCTACATCTTAAACAAAATAGTAATGTCGCAGACATCTGGTTGAAATAGCTATTTGATTGGATGCCTAGTGCGTCTATTGAATAGGGACGTTTAATTGAATGACTAGACCAAACGTTGAATGAACAAGCCTCACTCAACGTCCAACTAATTAGCGGATTGAAACATAGCTCTTTGAACTTAGCGGACATAAAATCAGTCAAGTAATTGTAATTTAGTTCATTTTTACTTTTTTTTTGAATTTGGGTCTGTTTGGATGGAATTACCTAATCGTTTAAAAAAGCGTTTGATTCTAGAACTTTATTTATAGTTATTACAATTAATTATTCTTATCGTGCAGTCTACGGGTAGATATTATCGCCAATTATTTAATTTTATTTTTATGTGATAAGTGGCAGACGAGCAGACAGATCTGATGGTAAGGGATTGCCGCCACCTATAGACACCTGCAATACCAGTAGAGTCGCAAATGCACTGCCAACCAATTGGGCCTCCGGTACCCTCACTCACGCGACAAAACATAGCACAGGCGTTGCTTTACGCCAGTCTTCTGTGAGGTTGTGGTATCACTTCAGTTGAGCTGGCCCATTCATGCCGAAGCGTAGCTCTTCCACGGTTAAATTTAATGTTAACGATTTGTAGGTAGAAACGAATAATTCGCGATCTTGTGCATTTCTCGTAGTTTCGTCTCCAGCTTGTTGTCATCATCATAATCGACCTGTCTTTAGAAGTTATCTCTTTATAAAAAAGTACTTATTCATAACGACCACTTAACAAGTTGGAATTTCGACATAGATAGGTTCTATGCTTGATGTCAATCAAGCTGTATATGCCACGTGAGTTCGTCCGAACCTAGCCGTTATTTTGGGTCGCTGCGCCAGCTTAGTTAAACGAAAAGTTAATTTTATAGTCAGTATACATGTTTTACAAAGTTGGATCCTGTTTAAAATTTACTCTTCTTACTAAGACTTTAGTTGTCATTTTATTTAACCACAAGTCCTCTGTGGTGTTTATAATTGTGATATCATTAAAAGCCTTACATTCATAATGTATTTCTGGTTGGTTGTGTCGGAATGCGGTGCTCGCTGGCAGCATTTATTCCCCAGACGACATTAAATTAGATTTAACTAAAGCAACTTTGAAAACGGCATTACTTTGCTGGTCACCCTGTATAAATACACTTTTACAGCTGATATTATATCTAGTAATATAATTTGGAAGGATTTTATTTTTAAACCTCGACGCTAAAACGATGGGGTGTTAAGTGATGGCTGTCTGTCTGTGTGTGTGTCCGTATGTAGTATCGTAGAGCTCCAAAACGGATGAATCGATTTGGATTTGTTTTTTTTTTGGTTTGAAAGATATAATAATCTTCTGTTCTTAGCTAGATTAGATGACCGCTAACTTAAGATGGCCGCCACCACAACAGGATGAATTAGATTTAACACCATTGTAGATGGCTATTATTAATTTCATAATTCCAAAGTCATAATTTTCCATGGACTTAAAAACAAGCCGTCCATTAAAAAAAAGGTTGTTTGATCAAATATTTCATTGCTTTATTTCGCTGACAAAAACGGCTACCAACTACCAATCTTTCAACATCCATTGCCGCATCGTTGAACTCCAATCGACTGATGCGGGAAATATTTTAAATGAAAAACAAATAAAAGTTGATGAAATGTTTATCACTTCAGTTATTGTTGATTTGACGATGTACGATGTTTTTGAGAGTCATTCAGATTCAGAATTTTCATTCATATAGGTATTTAATGTTCACATATTCTATTTATTTACCTACCAACTAGTATTTTGCATTAAAGCGTATGCCGCCGCCTATAGGCACCTGCAACACCAATAATGTCACAAATGAGCTGCCAATCTTTAACCAACTTTTATCCCCAATTGGGCCTCCTGGTACCCTCGCTCACTAGACGAAACACATCGCGGCGCTGCTTCATGGTCTTCTGTGAGGCCGTGGAATCACTCCGGTCGAGCCTGTCCGTTCATTCCGAAACGTGC
Organism: Cnaphalocrocis medinalis; assembly: GCA_014851415.1. Lineage (NCBI taxonomy): Eukaryota > Metazoa > Arthropoda > Insecta > Lepidoptera > Crambidae > Cnaphalocrocis > Cnaphalocrocis medinalis. Next base: position 10,836,879 of record CM026279.1, read on the forward strand.
CTCTCCCACGGTGGGTTTTTTTATGAGATAGGGGGCAGACGAACAGACGGATCACCTGATGGTAAGCGATTACCGCCCGCCCATGGACACCCGCAACACCAGAGAGGTCGCAAGTGCGCTGCCGACCTTTAACTACTTATTATTATAACTACTCGTTTTTACAAAATTTAGCGACATTTTTTAGATAACAAAATCCAGCAAAGAATTCTTCACTAATTTGGAAAACGACGCACTACTACGAGTACCGCACCACAACTCCACAGCGGTGGTACTAGGAGCTATTTCGAAATAATTTCAGTTAGGTAAGTTCCACGAGCTGTCGTTTTCACCGTTAATTAACGGAGGAACAGTTACATACCGCCTACGTACCACCAACGTATGTAGGTGGTGCAGTAAACGTCTGAGTCGCTGACATATGAGGAAATTGCAGCTTTCACGAAATTCACTTAAGTAAATTTTACTGTGGGAGAGCCACGCCTTGGCATGAATGGGCCGGCTCGACCGGAGTGATACCACTGCCTCACAGAAATCCGGCGTGAAGCAGCCCCTGTGCTGTGTTTCGCCGAGTGAGTGAGGGTACCGGAGGCCCACCCGGGGGGAAGGGGATAAAAGGGTTGGCAGCGCACTTGTAACTCCACTGGTGTTGCAAGTGTCCATGAGCGGCGGCAATTGCTTACCAGCAGGTGATCCGCCTGCTCGTCTGCTACCTATCACATAAAAAAAAATTACAAGCAGTCTCCTTCATCATTAAAGATGATAAGCTTTTATTAAATGCCTCGGTGACGCAGAGCCACGGTTGCATTTGGGATTTAGGGTTTGATCTCCCGGTCGGCCAAAAATTTGTGCCTGAGTTTTTCTGTTACCACGTTCCCTTCTAAAGAAAAAAATGATTTTTTTCCATTCAGGCCATGGGGGACAATAAATGGGCGGCAGTGATTTTACCATTCAGGACACAGACTTTACCATTCAGGCCATGGGCTGTGGGCCAGGCTATTGATTTTCCTGCGACTGGTCCTTCTTCGGTCGTATCACACTGGTGTCCTTTCAAATTATGAGGGTAAGGGAAAAGAGAGTCCAGTTTGTGTCTGCGCACACACTTTTGAACTATAAATTTCCTGCGTCGATAGCTGATCGTTGAGATTGGATTGAGCTAGTGCATAAAATTGTAATTGTTATTATTTCTCCATAACAGTTACCACTTATGCACTAGTTATGAACCGCCAACGCAGATGCAGCAAACGTATGAGTTGCAAATGTATGGGAAATCAGCCTAAAAAAATAGGATAGAACTTTATGGTGTAGCTCTCTATTTTTAATTTATTTGGAATCAGAGTTAGCCTTGAATCTACCGATATATTCGAAATTCCTAGCCATTTAATAATCCTGACTAAATTCAAACCAAGCCGGTAACGTATGCATGCCCCCGACAGTTATTGGTAATCGGATTATGATAGAATTCTAAGTTTCAAACTAAGTTTTCTATGTTCGACGTTTTACATCAAAAATTGTATAACTAGACGGGACGGGGACAACTAAAAAAAAAATTGGGATCGACTCATTGTATTAGATTTAGCATTGTAGAGAAACATGCAATTGGGTAAAACTACTATATTTAAAATTTGTTTCAGGACCACTGTAATAATTGAGCAGTCCACAAACATCGTATTTATTTTAATAATAATCATTTCAGCCAATGCACGTCCTCTACTAGACATAGGCCTCCCCAAATGTTCTCCACACAGATCGGTCCTGTGCGGGTGGCATTCAAGGAATTCCCGCGACCTTCACTAAACTGTCGGTCCACCTTGTGGTGGGCCTCCTGCGACATCCTGTACGCGGCCTCCACTCAAAGACCTTTCCACCCAAAGGTCGTCTGTTCTTCTCGTAATGTGCGCTGCCCATTGCCTATTGAGCCACGCAATTCTTTGGGCTATGTCTGCGACCTTAGATCTCCTACGGATCTCATCATAAGATAGATATAGATATTTTTTATTGCACAGAAATAGAATACTGATTGAAACAACAGATAAACAGAACAATAAGTCTTACTGCTATAGCGATTTCTTCCAGACAACCTTTAATTTGACACGATCACGCAATCCTAGTAATACTTTTATTCTAACAAAAACTTTTCCACCAAACATCTTCCAACTCGGCACCACTTTGATAAATAAACCCAAAGCTACCCCCGGGACGCGCCAGTGAAATTTATTGTCTTATCGGATTCATCAAAGGTACGTGCTACATGAGGGATTGCTACTCGCCTGTTACCTAGCGCGCTTTATCGGGCACCTCATAGGTTAACCCGTTCGTGTGTAGCAACCCTAATGATAGGGATGTTGTAGGGTTGTGGAAATTGAAACGGTTTTCGATTAATGTTGTACTAACAGAAAAGACCGGCGTAAAGCAGCGCCTGCGCTGTGTTTAGTCGAGTGAGTGAGGGTACCGGAGGCCCAATTGGGGGAAAGGGGGTTAAAGTGTAGGCAGCGTACTTGTAACTCTACTGGTGTTTATGGGCGGCGGAAATCGCTTACCATCAGGGTGATCCGTCTGTCCATCTGCCAGTAGTTCCTATTGCACTGCTAACCTTTAAACTTTGCTTATAAAAAGGCTTCTGGGTCTGTCTTTTTTATTTAATGTAAATTTTTGTTGCCATTTGTATTTTCTTGTGTTCGTGTCATTTGCAACTTGTATCAATATATGTAATGTGTTGTGGTGTCCAAATGAATAAATGTATTTTCTTACTCCCCCCCCTTTTTTTTCATTAATTGTTTGAAGGTAATGTCCCGAAATGAAGTCAGAGCGGGTAACTAGTTCTTCCTAAAGATCCTCTACCCTGTACTGGCAACCCTAGCACTAGGGCTAGCGCATGATATACGGGAATACGGGTGCGGGAGGCGATCCCGAGCTCGCCCCGGAGGCTGAATCCTACCGAATATTTGCAATTAGATTACCGCACAGTGCAGCCCGGCAGATTAACGCAGCGGTGACATGGGATTCACACAGTCCTAGCTATTTGGATAATTAATATTTGAAGCTGTGCAATGCGGCGGACAAAAAGATTTAAACATACATACGTTTTATAATTTAAAAAAATTACACAACGTACATACATTAATAATATGTCTCATACATTAATAGACCTGACTCCGTACTAAGTGGCTTTGTATTAGAGATATCAGACAAGAGGAATCACAATTATAATAAGTACTTAAATACAAATATAACACAAGTGTGCATCTCACGAATGTTTATCCAGGTGGTGGGTGCGATGTGTTTCGTTGAGTGAGTGAGGGTACCGTATTCCCAATTGGGGGGATGAGGGGTGAAAGGTTGGAGCGTACTTGTGATTCCACTGGTATTGCAGGTGTCTATGGGCGGTGGTAACCATTTACCATCAGGTGACCCGTTTGCTAATCTGCCACCTATCACATAAAAAACCATAAACCTACAACACAACTACCATTTCGTACGACGAGTGCCATTCTGTTCCCCGTGTGTCGTTCCTAGAATTCAAAACAAACCAAGTTTCATTCTTTTGTTAGCCAAATTCCGCATTTGTTTTAATATTTCAGCGAAATCCAACGGTTTTCCCCCTCGCCATTGCATGGGCTGACAAACGACGAACAAAAGAAGAGCACATTTTTGCAGCTTGTCCCAAACAAAGGAACAGATTGTGGTCATAAGCACTGGTTCAATTGAATTTTAAGAGCGCTTGTTTGGTACAGTCACCCACAAATCACGTTACCACAACCTGTCAAATTTCCTCAATTGATTTTAAACCTAATGTGTATGACAGTAAGATGAGAGTCGAAGAAATTTAATAGCTTTGTATACATTGTATATTGTATTTGTGTGGCTGTATTGTACATTAGCACAGCAAACATCAATAAAATTCGATGAATTAAGAAATTTATACGAAGAAGGTTGACAGCGGATTTGTGACTTCACTGGTCATCACTGGTGTTACAGGTGTCTATGGGCGGTGGCAATCGCTTATCTTCAGGTGATCTGTCTTCTCGTCTGCCACCTATCAGATATAAGATATATTCCTTCATGGTATACCGGTAAAAAATATTTGTGATTTTTGAAACTGACTTCGTAAACGATATTCGTGTCGCAACCACCATCAAGATAAGGAAAGTTGACGTATCATAGAGACTACGCACTCTTACTCACATCTGTTTTTAAGGAAGAAAACCATAACATAAACATATTTATATAATGAGAGAGATGATAATAGAGATTTAACTTTTCTGATAACCTCTGAACACGTTAGCATTTTACCAAAAACCGCTTTTGTGCGCCCGAACTGTCTCAAAAGACTTCACCAAATGCATAATTTGATGTAAGAAAAGTTTTCCCATGTATAAATAATAATGATCTCGCCAAGATCATAACTATTAATATTGACCAACTTTGCTAATAAGTATACAAATTAATTATCGAATTTCCTGTTACCTATTTCCGCAGACCGCACCTCAACTCAACGAAGTCAAAGGAACTTCAACCTTATTAACATTTTGCACAATAGGTACGAAACCCCTTAGGCGCGGTGTTCAACCCAGTTAGCTGCCGATGGAAACCAAATATCGGCGGTTTATGTGTAAGAATACCCTCACACCGAGATAACAGCCCCAGGTTATGGCGTGGTTGGATTTTCTCCTCACTCAAACGCCTACGGAATTGTAGAAACGGTTTTAACATATTTTTATAGTGTAGGTAAGGTGAGTAGGCGTTCGGGTTCGCAACGTTGATTCGACATAGCAAAAGGTTTGAGCAACCAATCGAAATGTTAATGAAGCGTTGGCCCTCTCATTACTAAAACGTGTTTTTTTATGTAATAGGGGATAGACGAGCCGACGAATGCCGACCTGCAACACTAGTAGAGTCACAAGTGCGCAGCTAAACTTAAACCCCTTTCCCCCCAATTGGGCCTCCGGTACCCTCACTCACTCGACGAAACACAACGCAGGCGCAGCTTCAAGCTGGTCTTAGGTGAGGCCGTGGTATCACTCCGGTTGAGCCGGCGCATTCATGCCGAAGAGTCGCTTTCCCACGTAAAAATGTTGTGAATTAGGCTTGGTTCAAAACAGTTGCAATCACTTTTGTTTGTAACTTTTGTAAAAGTCAGCATTCTGTTTAATCCATGACTAACTTTAGTCTCCGTTTTGTAATCAGTGGGTGTAATAGTTTACAAAATTAATAAAAAGAGGCCGAGGACTAATTTGGGGGAAGGGGAAAAAGGTTGACAGTGCATCAGTGGTGGGTGTCCATATGGCAGTTGATCCGTTTGCTCATCTGCCAACAATCGCATAAAAAAAAACAAACCAAAAATATACAGACATATTTTTATTCCATTGGTCAGTTTGAAATCAAAGCCGCAAGTTATAATGAACGCTAGCCAAACAATCCAAAGAGCAAAGAACACCAGCCTAATTGGAAACCAGGAGATTGGAGTGCACACACAAATTATGCTTGTGGTCGGCCGCAAATATTTTTAATCCATTTCCCTGGACTATGGATGCTATAGTATTAACCTTATATTGTTTGTGAACTGTGGTACACATAAAAGCCGTCTCGCTTTTGGAAAATATTGTCTGTGCTCAGCTCACGGCGTTTTTAATCCTTATCTGTTACGCTTTTTTTTTATTTTGATTGTTCCGGACCTATTGTGTACCTATAGGATGATTATTCATCATCATCATCATCATTTCAGCTAATAGACGTCCACAGCTGGACATGGGCCTCCCCCAAAGTTCTCCACACAGATCGGTCCTGTGCCACCCGCATCCAACCCGCTTCAGGTGGACCGACGATCTGGTGAAGGTCGCGGGAGTCCATTGGGTGATTATTATTTATTGTGAAATGTTTTAAGAGGCATGTTCGCGATTTTGATCAGAACAATGTTACCAACCCATGGATTCTCTGAAGTGGATTCCTTAATTGTTCTTTCTTCAGGCACGGGTGTAACTCATGTAGGCGCTATAAAGCGCTTGATCTATACTAGATACTTATTATACGAGGTAAAATCTATAGACGTCGACAAACTTTTTATACAAACCAAAAAGGCGAAAGCCCTAGCGCGATGCAATCGAAGCCCAGCACCATCTATTGGTACAAATTGGAACTTATATCCCGAAACGAACTGAGCGCCACTAATTTTTGGACAAACGGTAGTCTGGTAATAAGGTCTAATAGGTACCCTTTGTTTTGTCTCACTGTCTAACGTGGGCGGGCTACCTTCAGTACCTTCATTCCGCGATGATGTTGTTACGCCTACAGCCAACACGATCCAACTCGCCCCTAAAATTGTATTTTAGATGACTGTTATGTTGTAATTAAAGATTAATTACACAGAATACAAAGCAAATCATAAGTACTCGCCTTTCATTTTATGAATTCCACGAAAGGTTATATCAAGTATGCATTAGTATGATGTAAAGCAGAGGTTCTTAAACTTATGTCATTACCGCCCACATATTATAATAATAAATTTTTGACCTTAATTAAACTAGGAGTCAAAAATGTATTTTGAAATCAATTTCTATTTGAAAGAAATCTCAGGAAGTTTTTAAGATATAGATTATTATTACCAACGTTTTTGTGATATATATGTCACCGGAAAATAACAAGACTTGTAAGTTGATCAATTTTCTAGGTAGTTGATCAACTCTCGGAAAATAATAAACGGCAGTGGAAATGCGTTAAATAGTACATTTCAACTGCCGTTTATTATTTTCCGAGAGTTGATCGGCTACCTAGAAAATTGATCAACTTACGAGTCTTGTTATTTTCCGGTGACATATACATTTCCGATCGCTTATGAAATAAATAACGAGTCGTCATGCCTACCTAGAAAATTGATCAACTTACGAGTCTTGTTATTTTCCGGTGACATATACATTTCCGATCGCTTATGAAATAAATAACGAATCGTCATGCCTATGTACATTATTATAATGCCTCAAGAAAGTCTCAAAAACGGGTTTTTCTGGAAAACTAACGGAGTTGCCATGTTTATGACCCTATGAAATTTCCAATTTATAGAATACTACCATTGTCACTTAAAACTTCACCGCTTAAAATGTTTATCTAGGTTCATATCACCCCCTTTAGGCCTCCAGCGCTCTCAAGGGGGCGTTATAGCTCACTTTGGGAACCACTGGTAAATATTATCCTTGGTATTAGAGATTAGTGAGGATTGAAATTTCATATTAGAACATATAGTATTATTAATAAAATAATTAAGTCGACGGTTAATAGAAGGCGCAATTGGTGGTGACCCCGAATCATACGCCATAGGTGTGATAAATAATGTGTTTGTTCTGTGCCTGTTTGTTATGATATCTATGAAAGTAAATGTTGGTGGATCGTTCGCTGATCCTAGAATCTAGATACGCGGTAGTGTGACTAGCCAAGTTCAAGCAAAGGGACTGGCTAGCCAGCGCCGACTGTAGGTAATAGTTACAAATTATCCAAGCCATCAAGGCGGCGGCAATCACTTATAATGTGTCCATAGAGTTATGAAATTAATTGATGACGCAACTGCTGAGTTTCCTAAAAATCTGTTTTCCAGATTCTCTCGACCCATTATACCCTCAGATGATGCTCACCTGCCATCTATCACACAAAATGTTAATACTTATGTCCAAAAAAACCTTGCCTATGTTAAATATACTTATTAATCATTACCTCTGGTCATCAAGCCTACGCCGCGCTCCATTTTTCCGCACGCGAAATAAAAAATATCCTTCCTTAACAATATTGAAAATTGCACACGTCATTATACTAAAGTAGCAACAATAGCCCTTCGTTACCGCAACAAAGACCCAGTCCAGAACGGCCAAGAACGCGTTGGACATAATTACTGAGCCCGGTGATAAAATATTATAAATGTTGCCGGAAAAATATATTATTCCAATAATCAAACGCCTTGGTGGTTAGGTTAAGCAATGGTTTAAGTATCAGGCATGATCTCGGGGTCTGATTCCCGGGTCGAACAAAAGAATGTTTAAAATTTTTGCAAAGCTCGGGTTTGTGATCAGCCATCCCCATTAGGCAAGCGTGGTGATTATGCCTAATCCTATCGTAGTCACGTGACAGACAATGTATAGAATAGTTGAAAAATCTTTATGCGAATTTCCAAAAGTCATAGAACAGAAGTTGTTCAAAATGGTTGGTTAAGACGTGGTTAAAGGGATGTAAATATCTACAGATACACCTGTATAGACTAGTGCTCCCGTACCGGAATAAACCTAAAAACACAGAACCCTAAAAATAGCCCTTCCTTGGCGGGGTGAGTGAATATGGCACACTCGTTGAATAAATTATAACACTCCTTACCATCCATTAGGGTAGGTAGTCCATCAGCGAAACCAGCAAGCGCGAATGAGGGTTTAAGAGGTAAATGGCCCCAGTTCTTGCCAACAAATGATCCCTTGACGATACGAAATAGGCTACACTATAGCGGTGCATCTGATATTAGGCTTTTCATATATTTTTCATAGAACGCTAAACGCTAAAGACCGGAGACTGCGTGGTAGTTCTTCATTGATTGTAAGGTTCACTTTTAAATATTCATTTTCTGATACATTATATATGTCAATGTAACCAATGGATTTGTTGGAATAATAATATATATTATGAGACGTTGTAGCAATGTTTTGACGACCCGTTTAACGCAGTGGTTTGAGCGCCACGCCGGTTGAGACGCAAGGGTGCGATTCCCGCACCAACACAACTTAGTTGAAATGAAACAGATTTTTGTATTGGATCTGGGTGTTTGTGGTTACTTCGTTGTTTCTGCTTACCATTGCACAAGGGAAGTTTGGGACCAAGACAATTTATGTGATATAGTACTGTTTTGAAATCTTTAGGAAATGAGCCTACATTTTCTTAAAAGGCCCGAAACGCATCTAAATTCCTTCAAAAGCAGTGGCTGTGATCACTAACGGTCAAGTGACCCGATAACTCGTTAGTGTTCTTTTCCCATACAAACATTATTTAACAACAAAGAAGTTGTGAATATTTTTACTTCTCAAAAGGCTGGTTTTAGTCACGACACAAGTTATACAACAACTACGACCTTAGTGTTAAAGTTTAAGTTCGGCTGCTACAGGCTTTAAAAGCCCACACTATTGATTAGTTTCAAATGTTAGCACATACAAGTTGAATGGGCTGTGGGCGTAGCACAATAAAATGCGAACAGTGAGCATATACCCAGATCTTGAATCCTATTGGATTAAATGTACCTACCCTAAATCCTTATTCATGCAAATTCCTGTTACTTGCTGTTAACTCTGTTACACTGTGCTTCAACAATAAACTACGTTAAAGAGAACCCAAACTTAACTTAGTACCTACGTGGTACATTCAAAGTTCGACAAAAGCACCCAGTTTCCTAAAATTAATATACTCTTAGTTTCTATGTAACATTTCCCTCATAAGACTTAATTGATGATTTGTTATATTAAGATGTTAGAGATTATGGAACCATGGAAAATTAAATAGTCGGACTCCTTTATCTATACCATTTACTTACTTATAAAGACCAAACTTCCAAAACTGATGAAACACTTGCGCGATGTAATCGATACCTAGCGCCATCTACTGGAGGCGTTTTGTCGATCCAGCGATATGTGTCCAAGTGTATAAGAAGAAGTTTGATGAAAAATTATTTATTCATCCAAAATATTTGAAATGAAATTCATCTGACTCATCTTTTAATTTTCAGTGTTGTTGAGCATTTTCCCTCTTTGTTCTTTAAAGGCTCTCGCCTTTGTATATCTGATCGTCTTAGCTTTACAAAAAGTTCCCGAGGACAGAACGCTGTATTTCATGACACAGCGATTTAATGAGCCTTTAGGTATTGAAATAAATACTAGCCAGGATTTTTTATATAAAATCTTACTTAATTATTAGGTACTCTTAAAGATGTCACTAATAAATGACATCGAAAACTTACTTTTCTAAATAAACACTATTTTAAAAAATTCAAATTGCAAGCATTTTAAAGATTTTGAAGAATTTTAGGTCTTGTAACCTGTTTAGGTCACAAAATGACTAAAGGACAGAGTTTGTGGACTAGAAAAATTTTGCTTAAATTGTTAACCATTCGAGCCTTTTTTCTGTTAGTAGCGATAAGTGGGTCACCTCATCACATTATTTGATTAGAGTAGTCGTTAAATAGGTACGTTTTGCTGAGAAGAAAGAAGTACCTATTCTGTGTCCTGTTCTGACTAGATAGACTAGAGTGGAGGAAAACAGAGGCCTATCTGGTAGGCAGCAAGGTACTTCTACTCCTAGGCTGACGATATTCTCTTCGCTAGATCAGTGACCCAAAGAAGATCTTGGCGTCTGAAAAAAGTGCGTCATACTTCATACTATTCAAACCTGAGCAGGCTTACAGGAAGACTACCCTAAAAGTGTTGGTGTGACGAAATTAAAGGGCTGGCAGGAACAAAGTGGATAGATACTGCCCAAGATCAAAATGGCATAAAGTAAAGGAGGTCTACACCCTAGAGGTTGTAAAATGGCTTAGGAAGAAGAAGAAGAAATCTTTTTCATGTTTCTACAGCTGGGCGGCAAATAAACCGAACCACTACCTGAAAGCACATTTGTTTGAAAAACAAATGTGCTTAGTTACAGTTATAAAAATTTCACTACTATATGAACAAAAAAAATGTTAATTCGATGTCAAAAATGTTCAAATTTCAATTAAGCATGTTTGTCTAGATTTTAGAAATATGCTGATTTCCTAAAAATTAGGAAAGTGTACGCTGCTTTTCCAGTTCCATAAAAGTTTATATGGAATGCAAGAACCCACCTACATTTTCCGATATTTCAGGAAATTGGCGTATTTTTGCAGTTATTTAAAATACTTAATTAAAAATTGAAACTTAAGACGTCGATTCACGTTTAAATGATTACCAGAGCACTGAAACTTCTATATCTGTAAGCTTCATTTCTACAAACGTTTGTTGTATGAAAATTAGGTAGTGGTTCGGTTTGTTTGCCACCTAGTGTATTTGTTTCAATAACATTTACCTAACCGTTCGCACGAGGCGTCAATTAAGGTAAACTTCCCAATTTTCTAACCACCGACCTTGACACGTAAATAAAGTAGAGACGATTAAACTCGATCGGTGTATCAATTATTCATACTGCAAGCGACTCGTTCAGGGTTGCCAGTTTCTTTCCGTTGGCTTAAAATAATATAAACAAAGTCAGATAAAACAGTATCCTCATGTTAAAATAGAAAACGCACTGACCACCCCTGGACTGTTTAATGGATTTTTTTCTAGAAAATAAATATGCGAATCATTGCTGATCGCCATCGCTGAAGATCGAAAGCCAATTAAAAGCAAGGTTTTTTAATCAGTGCAGTTAGTTCTTACAAAATAATATGGAGCTGAAACTTGGGTGACGACAAACATTAACTCTCCAGACACTTTTATTTGGCAATGGAAAGAAGACTGGTGGGCGTAACTCTTAGGGACAGAAGAACCAACAAATGGCTCAGCTCACGTGGCAGTGAGGAGACATAAGTCCCGAAAGACAGACTCGTGGTGTAGGGAATTGTTGCATTGGGCCGTAAGATCAGAAAAAAAATTTCGGGAGGCCACAAATGAGGCGGACCACAAAACAAAGATCAGCGGGTTGGTACTTCTGGGCATTTAACGCTCAAAATAAAACAGAGTGGAGAAAGCGCAGGGGGTAGTGGGTCCTCCTCCCCACTCTGGCGATGAGGGAGCGTCGCTGGGGTTTAGTCGGTATGCCTCCGGTCCCACCCGGAGGAGAGCCCGACATAACCCGCCTGCCCCCCGGCAGGAGGGTATGCATAAGGAGTCGCAAGACCACGTTGGCCCACTTCGGGTCAGCGGCATTCCCCAGCGTCAACAAAAAAAAAGGGGGGTAGTGGGTCGCACTTTAAAGCGACGGCTGTGCTTAGATTCCTGGATTCGATCCTCGGATCGGGCTTAAAATTTGTACCTGTTCAGAAATTCTGAGTGTTAGCCCGAAGTTTGGAAGTTGGCGGTCTTGTGCCCCGGAAAGCACGTTAAGATGTTGGTCCTGCGCCCGATTTCTCTTCAGTCGGGTCACACTGGTGTTCGAATTCGATTTGATGCACTCTCTATGGAGAGTGCACCTGTGTGAATATGGGTCGGAGGATATATAGTAGTCTATACTCTGATTCATAATCATGTAAAGTAAACTGACAGATGTCAATGTGTCATCCCCATAACATTATCACTCAATTTGACACATGCAAAATGTCAAAATGCATAGAAACTTGTCATTTTCATCTGTCAGTTTACTTTACATGATTATGAATCAGAGTATAGTAACTCTTGAATTGGTCAGAATTGTGTTTGGCAGCCCTAAATAACGGGTGCGCCTGAGGAGCGGCGTGGTAATCAATTTAAAGGCTAGAACAGGAACTTGGCCGGCACGCTTCACGATCTCCTCACAATTTCTACTCGGGAAATTTCGTTTTTATGACAAATCCGAAATAAATTTTCACAGAACTGAAAATGTAGAGAGTAAAGGCGACGATATTTGGAAAAAAGTACATAATTTACTATTATTTGTATTTACCAAATTGACGTCCCTGATTATGTTTTTTTAATCTGACATGTGGCAGACGAGCCGACGGATCACCTGATGGTAAGCATTTGCCGCCGCCTATAGACACATAATATATGCAACTGCAACACCAGTAGAGTCACAAGTGCGCTTCCAACCTCTTACCCCCTTTGCCCCGAATTGGGCCTCCAGTACCATAGGCCCTGTTCACCCCGGTTTTTATAAGGCGGCGGGTCGATAACTCCGGTTGACCCGGGCCATTAATGCCGAAGCGTAGCTCTCCCCCCCTTATTACACACTAATGTTAGTAATGCTCTAAAAATTATGCTGTCACTTTTATAAACGTGGCAAATAAAAGTGGTTTTTAAACCAACGCTTACTAGTCCACGTTTTGTAATAAGGGGGTTAAAGTTTCAATTCAGGGTGTCCCCATTAATACTAAAGTTAAAAGAAGGTGCTGAATTGAATTTCCATTTGATTTGCTGTCGACACGTGCGGAATTTTCTGACGAGTTTTTCTTCTGTCCTCCGTTCCTTAATAAAGTTTTTTAAGAGTTATCAAGAGGTAAGTGTAAAGTTGAAGGAGATCCGATTTCAGGGAAAAACGAAGGTCACAAACTTCAAACAAATATTATTTTGTTCTTAAAGTGTTGTATCATTAGTATTATTTTTTGTATTTTGTATAGTTCTTGATTATTAATTAATAATTCTTTTTTTTATTAGACTATAGGCCAACGCTTGACCACAATCTGTGGTGAGGTCTGGGATGACTCGCGTTTGCCTAGAAGATGCCTGTTTACTCTTGCCTTAAAGATGTCCGGGTTATAGTGGTCGGGAAAACAGACCTCGGCAGGGAGTTCGAGAAATATTTTTTAAAATTTTCCTACTAGGCTACAATTTATAAAATTAGTGCAATGGTGTCATGGAGCACCTTGTTTTTGTACCCTTATGTAGCATTCAACGGCAAAGTCACACAATATTAACTATAATAATAATGAAATCGCAGTAAGGAACCTTAGACTTGGCACGACTTTGTCTAGATTTCATTACTTTTGAGAGATAAGCAGCTCCATCGAGACTTGGCGAGTTTTTTACAGAATGTTTTTGGTGGGATGTACTTTACAATAAATGTCGTATCGTCGTTTTAATAATTTTATGATTTGAGAAGTTTATGAAATACTAGCTTTTGCCCGCGGCTTCGCTCGCGCCCCCCACTTCCCTAAAATAGGGGGTTAGAAAGGGACAAAAAGTAGTACAAGTTACTGTCCATCCCTTCAACTATGTCCATTTAAAAAAATCACGTCCATCGCGTCGCTCCGTTAATCATACAGACAGACATTTTTCCATTTATAATATTAGTATAGACAAGTACAACACACAGATTTGAAAAGTCTTGAGCTGCTTTGTTCGGATTCGGGACTATAATCTCGTATCTGAATGAACTATTGAACATTTTTTTGTCTTTGGAGGAAAATGCTTGTTTTCAGCAATTGGTAGGACGCGGATGGTGAAAAAAGCACGGGGTATGAGTGATATGTTCAGCGCGGTATATAGTAGGTTAGTGTTCAGTTATAATTTGTATGGGAGGTGATTAGTTACTTTGCCTCAGAAGCGAGGCTGTTATTGTAGGGTTCGTCTTGTCACGATCGCCTAGAACTTTGTCGAAGTTGTCCCCAAGCACCGCGCTCGTTAGTGTTAGACCTAACTGCTAATTGAATAACGCTCATTACAGAGTTGTGCCGCTTTAGACTTCAAGGGGCCTTGAAACATGTGTTGTCTTAGGCTTGAGTCAAAGTTAACTCGATCGTCGGAAGGCGCCCCTTACACAAATTGGACAATATAAATGATGAGCAATGATTTAAGGGCCTGACCACCGCACTCACAGACGTCAATCGACTTTGATTGTCATTTAAGAAAAAAATATTGACCATATTTTATTACAGATAAATAGAATAGAATAGAATAGAATAATAATTTATTTGGCAACCACATCACTTAGGCACAAAATACAAATAAAAGAAAATACAAAATAAAATTAAAATACTCTTTTGGGATATGCTACCAAAATGGTTGCCACTCAGCTGTTTTAAATAAAAAAAAATATATAATAAAGAATATCCATAATTAAGGTAATGAACATTAAGGTTAAGTGACGTCTGTGAATGTACATATGTACATACTTTAATGCCTAAATGTAGTAGTTATATTCAACTCATCGTTTTTCACATACTACTATCAGTCTTTCTTGTCAAAAAACCTCAGCAAGAAGTTTGAAGATTTTTCAAATAACTACATTCCCCATACAATTTGCCCTTGTCAGCATAATCATCATTATCTACATAGACCACACAATTCACAAGCAAATATAAGAAATATTACAGCGGGGTCATATGTGCCGACGCAGCGACAAAGGTCAAACCCCGCGCTCAGAGTGCACACTTACAGAAGGTTCTGTTTAGTGAATGGAAAAGACATGGGAATATCCCGTCATACTAACTTTAATAGAATCTCGGCATCAGAATACACACATGTACTCGCACCTAAAGCACGCAAGAAGTAGGTATGTTAATAATAGAATAGAATCCATACTATAATACTATAATCCATACTCCATACTAATATTATAAATGCGAAAGTAACTCTGTCTGTCTGTCTGTCTGTTACTCTTTCACGCCAAAACTACTGAACGGATTTAAATGAAATTTGGTATACAGATGGTCTAGACCCTGAGAAAGGTCATAGGCTACTTTTTATTGTCGTAAGGGGTTAAAAGTGGGGTACAAAGTTACTTTTCCACGCGGACGAAGTCGCGGGCGGCCGCTAGTAGAATACTATATTTAATTATCGACACTTGAAAAACAACTTTAAGGCTGACTGTTTAGATCGTCTGTCTTGTTTCTTTCGTTTATCTTCTTTTAAGAAATTTTCAAAGTTCAGTCTAAAGTGTGGGATTTGGCGGAAAGCCACGCTTCGGCATGGAGTGATTCAACGACCTTTCAGAAGGCCAGTGTGAAGCAGCAACTGCGCTGTTTCACTTGGGGTTGTTCAGTGTCCCAGACACTAAAAATGTATTTAAGTATTCATTGAAAAATTGAATTTTTTATGCGAATTTTCAAAAGTGATAGAACAAATTATACGGTTTAGAATTACTGGTACTTATTGGTAGAAGACGTACTTAAAGGGATGTAAATGTTCACAGATACATCCTATATAAAAGGTTCTTATAGGTTGTAGTGTAGGTAGGGGAATTAATAGAAAAAACGGTTTCATATTTACCTATCACATGTAGTGTGTAGTAGGCCTTCTGTACGTCGGCATTACATGGTGGGTCAGTCAGCTAAAGTCGGATCACGTTGGGGGGCATTACCATAAGTAAATGGTCTGCCGCCACATTTATTGCGTTTTGTCAGCGGATATTTTTATACAGTGTTCGTGCGCCGTTTCCCAAAGACTGCATTTTAAATTCGAAAGTTAAACAGGACAGAAGATTCCTTCATAGGTAGATAGATAGATAAATATTTTATATTGCACAGAGATAGAATACATGAGTGAAACAACAGCAATAAACAGTACATTTTTTTATGTGATAGATAGCAGACGAGCAGGCGGATCACCTGATGGTAAGCAATTGCCGCCGCTCATGGACACTTGCTACACCAGTAGAGTTACAAGTGCGCTGCCAACCTTGGAAATTGGACGGTCTTATCGCGTAGGTATTAGAAAAGAATATGTTGTTTTAGTACATTCATTCGTATAAATTTTGAATTAAGTAAACTGAGGGGGCAGAAAGGCTACATAAACTTTGACAGTGGGAGAGCTACGCTTCGGCATGAATGGGCCGGCTCGACCGGAGTAATACCACGTCCTCACAGAAAATCGGCATGAAGCAGTGCATGCTCTGTGTTTAGCTGCGTGAGTGAGGGTACCGGAGGCCCAATCCAGGGGAAGGGGGGTAAAAAGGTAAGCAGCACACTTGTGACACTTGTCCATGGGCGGCGGTAATCGCTTACCATCAGGTGAAACGTCGGCTCGTCTGCCACCTATATCATAAAAAAAGGCTAAGACTGGTGACTCATTTGATGGCAATCCAGCTAATTGGACGGCAATTTTGAGCATTTACAATAAAAAAGAGGAAAAGCAAATGTCACACGTTACTAACGCCATGCTGCAGCCTCCGGTGAATTTTCAGTGACAAACATTGGTAAACTAAAACCTGTGTTTTCATGCTCCGCCCTGAAAATGCGAAAATACGGAAAAAAACGGTTTGAACATTCGAACAGAATAAAATAAAATCGTCCGGACATACGTTCATGTCGCGATGGTCGGGTATCAGGGTACAGCCGGCGTGGGAAAACCCGGAAAATATGGGCAGCTACGTGAGTTATAAAATAGCGTAAAACATTCGTCTCTCCAGAATTTATGTTTTCGAAGAGAGGTTTGTACATATCTAGGTATCTAATGGAAAAAAAAACCTACTATTATTATAAAGGCGAAAGTTTGTAAGTATGGATGTTTGTTACTCTTTCACGTAAAAACTACTGAATGGATTTGAATCAAACTTTACCACAATATAGCTTATA
The DNA here is from genome assembly GCA_014851415.1 of Cnaphalocrocis medinalis. Lineage (NCBI taxonomy): Eukaryota > Metazoa > Arthropoda > Insecta > Lepidoptera > Crambidae > Cnaphalocrocis > Cnaphalocrocis medinalis. The sequence goes on from CM026279.1 coordinate 10,854,046, forward strand.
CATCAGAATAACACATAGGCTACAATTTTTGAGGTTTCTAATTTGAGGTCGTAAAACCTAAAGTTCACGCGAACGAAGTCGCGGGCAAAAGCTAGTTTTACTTATAAAAAAATCAGGCGTAGATAGTTATGTGAAAGTCTCTTCTTCCATTTATTAATGAAATTAACGTGAATATTTTAACATAAGATACTCGTATAAAGACAGGTGCATAGGGTCGTTTAATTTGGAACATCGAGTAGGTAGGTAAGTATTTTTTGGCGGTTATGACAATTTTAAGAAGCTATTTTCTAAAGACGCGTTGTTTCAGATCAGAATCAAGATCCAAATCAGAATCAAAATCGTACCAATAAAACCTTTAAAATGAAGAAGTAAAAGTCGCTACATAAAATTACAATTACGTTTTTGGCTTTTCTGAATATTCATTTCAATAGGTAGTTGCTAAAATGAGTCTTAAGTACCTAGAACTTAATCAAGATCAGAAAATGAATTTCCCTCCTTATAATATTGATATGAATTAAGTACCTATAGGTAATAGTAATACAGATAATAAGTAACAAAATGATAAGTAATTTATTTACCAAACAGAAACTACCTACTTAGGTACATGAAGTTCAAACAACTACAAGAAATCTTCGTGAACAAGAAAACTTATTCCAGAAGTACAGATTGATATCTTTTGTGGTAGGATTTGTTAGAAACTTATTATGGCAGGAGAAAACACCTACTTAGCCGAGATTTCATACTTCCAACTGTTTGTGCCACGATATACCTAATTTCCATGGTTTAGAAAAAATAAGACTTAAGTAATTAGGTAAGTTGACAGAAAAAAAATAGTCATAAAAATTAGACAAAATATCGCATATACTACTCGACCAGAACAATTAGGCGCATTCGAAAATGGGCGGCTTGAGGGACTATGAGTGGAATACGTTCATCTTATTATACAGTGATACATAGTAGTAATACTAGTTATTTATCTTGTGCTGAATTTATTTATTTGACTTCTGATTTAAACTGCATAGATTTTATGTATTGAGTACTTAGTAAATAAATAAATAAGCGCATGGTTAGGTCAGAGCGAAAGATAACGAAATCACTAAATTATAACAAAAATCCCGCATAGACATATAGGGACCAAACGCTCAGAGCAAGTATCCGACTTCGCCGATGTAGTGTTACCGCTTCTGAATATCTAAATAAGTATACCATTGCTAAAATTAATTTAATAAGTACTTATATTGTTAAACATACATTAATAATTTTAATTATTTTAAATAATGTTATACTTACTACTTCCATTCGTTCGTTATTTATTATGTTCAATTTGGATTCCAATACATATTTTATGTTACGAAGATACATCTAATCAAGTAGGACAAATGACAACGGCAACAATGTTCCGAAAAAAGTATTTATTGCGCGTCACTATGGGATGTGCGGGACGAAGTGCGGGGTACGGGGCGGGGTACCGCACTCCTGTCATGCGCCTAATTGTTCTGGTCGAGTAGTACCTAAAAATAAAACCAGACCTAAACCAACCTAAACTCATAACCAGAAATAAAATTTGATAAAGCCTCATGGGCAATTACACAACTGACTGTACTTTTAAAAGACATTTCTCACCCTTATTCACCTGAGAATAGAACTCAAAATACATAAGTTTGTAAAAGTTTGGTTTTATATTTAAAATGAAGCCGCATGAAATTGCCGCGGGTGCAACGGTGCAGGGTGCAGCCACGTTATCCTTACGTGTTGGTCGATATATGTATAACTACTACCATAGATTGGTGTTTGAGTAAAATCAATAGTATCTTTACTGTCGATAGTACAGTCGCCGTCAGATATGCCGACAGTTCAGATATTATTGATTATTGTATGTTGAGAAGTAAATGACAGCATCTGCTCAGATATTAATGCAGTACTGAATGTTCAGATATTAATGGTTACTTGTGGCGTATAGAACTTATTGACATTTTAATTTGTTCACATATATTTGGTCACTTTCTCTGCTACGATATATCTGACGGCGACTGTACTTATCTATAACTCAGTTTGGATTAATAAATCAACACAGCAACATTCTTTCGATAATATCGAAGCTCACTATCGATACTATTGGTAGCTTTGCATTGACCACTTTAAAGTCTGTCTGTAAAAACTCCATGGAGTGGCGTTTAAAAATTTTGGCGAACAGTGACACAACAATAAAGATTAGAAGTAAACCAAAGATCTTTGAAGTAAACTTGAAAAAGTTTAATAAGTATTGTTTTCTTTTCTTTTACTTTCATTGTGATTATTTTATCTAGAATGGTGAATAATTAAAACTGTTTTGGAGTCGTGTAACTTATGTAGGTACAAGAAGCACCCAAGTACATTTTTGAACTAAATAAGTCTTTAAGCCATAAAATTATTTAAGTAATGATGCAAATCAGAAAATTTCCAAAACATAACATCGTCCTTAATAAGCAGACGAAATGAAAAAAAAAAACTTAAAAAAACAATATAAATATTCTTAGTCAGAACATCAAAAGTTAATTTTAGCCTACAGAAATGTCGCAACTCGCAGTGAATTTGAGTTGCAAAGTACAGAGTTGTAACAATGGTCCCAAGATGGCTCCCTGTTGTAATCCTTTTTCTTGTTTGCTTTCCCATTCCCAGGAACATGCAATGCAAGCCGCTTCATGAATCCCAAGAAACGAAGCTTCATAAAATATTGTCTTGCAAGGAAAGATAAAGAACTTTCATCGTATTATAGTTGGCAGAAGAAATGGATGAAATCCGTGAGTTATTGCGAAGCTTGCTAACTCTGTTAATGTTTGAAAACTCCAGGATTATACTAAGTCGGTCTCGAATTAACTTCTAGAATATTTCTTTCTTTAGTAGTTAACATAAACCGATGTTACTGTTGATGACTCATTCTTAGTTAAAAGTAAATTATATTATTTCTGGACCACTTTTGTTATGTTGATAAACTCTAAATGTACTTTATTAATTGTCATCAATTCACCTTATTATGGTTATAGTAATACTAGTAAGATGTTATATAATTATATTATATGCGTATGAGATGTCATACGAGGAAATCCTCATCCACTGTTTCCCCACCACCCTTACAATATCGTCGGACCAACGGGTAGGTGGTCTACCCACAAGACGTCGCCCCAATCTTGGCTGCCATTCGGTAAGCTTTATAGTCCACCTATCATCCTTGCGCCTTGCCAGGTGTCCTGCCCATCTCCACTTCAGCTCACACACTCGTGTACCAACATCGACGACCCTAGTTTTCTTTCGGATTTCGTCGTTGGGCACGCGATCGCGATCGATTGGAAATTATTGTATACTTATTATTTTATTTATAGAACTTACTGTTAAGCCATTTTGACCCACTGGTTATAAAACAGTGCCTTAACTTACCTAAGTAATAAATGGATTCAATCCTAAAATGACTTTCGAGTAATAATCGCGCAGACTTCGATTTTACTGCTTCCCAGCTTTAAACAAGCTAATAAACCGATAGAGCTTGCTCGTAAAGAGAAACAAATGTGCTTGGTTTTACGAGTTTTCCGTTCTGGGCGATTTGCGCCCACACTCGCTGTAAAAATTCAAAATTGAAAATCTTATTGGAGCGTAATAAATTGCAATAATAGTCGAACAATGTTATTAACGTTTAGGTTTCTTTATGGGATAGGCAGACCAGCTCAGCTTAGCAACAACACTGTAGTACAAGGCAGAGATTTAAATCGTGTACAAAGTAAGTAGATACAGTACCTACGCAAGAGGATTTTTGGCTTTGAAACGTCAAGGATTGGACGCAAATAGCATTTTACCTTAACATGATGATGCTGGAGGTGGCAGACGAGACTGATCATAAATTATGATGGCAAGCGATTGCCGCTGCTATGAAATCCGCAACAGCAATGGATTCACAAGTGCGCTACCAACCTTTAAGCCCCTCTTTACCCGGTTTGGGCCTCCGGTACACTGAAATACATCATAGACACAGTTTTTTGTTAGGCCTCCTTGCGTGCCTGCGTGGCTTTCGAACCTTAACCGTGGGAGCACGGTTAAGGTTCGAAATTTGAAAAGAATAATAAGGATGAAGTACTTCATCCTAATAAAGTAAGTTTGAAAAAAAAAATGGTTCTGAAACGTGTTCTAAATCTAGCCAGTTACAACTAAGTGAGGCTCACAGATTATATTTCCAGTCATATAAATAAAAACAAATGAAAAATGCATAGTGCCTACTTTTCAAAATTAAATTGGACATTTACCAAAAGAAATGCGAAGTTCGAGCCGACAAAGAAAGATGACGTGAGGGATTTGCCTCGGAGGGGTTACAGCGATACAGGTGTCGGATAAAGCATCCGAGTCCGGCTGCAGTTTGGGGGGAGGGAGATAGGGTGGCCAAGGCTGCCATATTTGAAATAGCTACCATTTCAAATATGGCATCGTATTTTCTATTTTCCAAAATTGAATTGGACATTTCCAAAAAGAAACCCAAAAAAATCTAATTGTTGAGTTCATTGAAAATATCTTTAACCATGACAGAGCCATGCTTCGGCATGAATAGGTCGGTTCGGCCGGAGTGATACCGTGTAGAGTGGGGGGAAAGGGGGTTAAAGGTTGGCAGCGCAATTGTGACTATACTGGTGTCTATGAGCGATGGCAGTCGCTTACCATCAGGTGATCCGTCTGCTCGTCTGCCACCTGTCACATAGAAAAAAAGCCATACGACACGCTGAAATAAGATCAAATCTATATTTAAATATTAAACCTTCAATCTTTATGTTGTGCCAGGCCTGTCCCACTCCGCGTGTAGGTATCGAACTTGCAAGTACATGCGGCGTCCCCTCCAGAGGGCCAAATTAGTAGAAAATCACGAACGAGCGGCGACGCACGCGCGACAGTTGCTTGCGATAGAAAGAGAACGCACTTCTAGGTATGAATGATGGTAGGCATTGAACGCTGGGCGGTCGGAATTTCAACGTGAGATTATAGTAGTTTGAGTCTTTATTTCCATAAACGGTTTTTAGAAGTGGGTCTTCTGTACCTTGTACTATTAAGTATTCTGTGGTTGTGCATAGGTTTTGCTTGCTTTAAGTGAACGCGCCAGTATCGACAACCCTAGAATTGCAATCGCAAGCTAGGGTTTTCATAGAAATGGGGCGTTATCAATTACCCGCGCACGTCCACTGCGGGAGTAGCTTCTGATTTAAATAAACTGGAAAGCGACACCCTACTGTGCTATACTAATTAAAAAGTAGGTATATGATTCGGGGTATTTAGGAACAACTGAACTTTGCCTAGCTTATATTGTATGTTATCTGTATCTAAGACGGCAGTACATACATAGGTAGGTACGTACCACTTACGCGTGTACTGACGTATGCCTGAAAACTTGTTACTTACAAGCATTGACAAGTTAAGCGAATTCCGTGTAGCGCTTTCCGCTGGATTTGAATTGGGCTCCATGGGTATGTCCAATGGATTTTCTATTATTTCTCTACCAAAAAGTACCGCCTGGATAAGCGCGGAGGGGTTACAGGGGATAAGACTCTTTACCATAGGAGAGCCACGCTTCGGCGTGAATAGGCTGACTCGATTTATTTATTTATTTATTGGATTACCAACATAAGTTACAGCGTTGAGTACAATAAACTACATGAATATAAATTAAATAACTAACTGTTCTTACACTTACAGGTAAACACATCCCTACATTAAAAAATTAAGGCGACAAAACCTTACTGAAGAACTATCGACCAATTTCACTCTTAAGTCACGTCTATAAATTGTTCTCAAGAGTCATTTCGAATCGCCTTACACGAAGACTTGACGAAGCTCAACCTGCAGAGCAGGCCGGGTTCCGACGGAGTTATAGCACCATAGACCATATTCACACAGTGAGACAGGTTATACAGAAGACCAAAGAGTATAACCAGCCCATGTGCATGGCGTTTGTGGACTATGAAAAAGCTTTTGACTCCGTCGAGACCTGGGCTGTTCTTGAGGCCTTGCAGAGGTGCCAAGTCGATTGGCGATATATCGAGGTGTTGAAGTGTCTATATGACGCCGCTAATATGTCCGTAGTAATCCAGAATGGCCAAACCGAGCCTGTCCTGCTGCGACGTGGTGTGAGACAAGGAGATGTTATATCTCCGAAACTCTTCTCCGCTGCGCTGCAGGACATGTTCGAAACGCTAAACTGGAAAGAGCGCGGAATTAATATTAATGGCGAGTACATGTCACACCTACGATTCGCAGACGACATCGTCATCTTGGCGGAAACCTTACAGGACCTACAGGAGATGGTGAGCAGCCTGGCTGAATCTTCTAAACACATCGGTCTTCGGATGAACTTGGATAAAACCAAGGTCATGTTCAACGAGCTCGTTGATCCGGGACCGGTCGCTGTTAATGGAGTACCTCTCGAAGTTGTCCGGGAATATGTCTATCTAGGACAAACGCTCCAACTAGGCAAAAACAACTTCGAGAGAGAAGCCAATAGAAGAATTCAGCTAGGCTGGGCAGCATTTGGTAGGCTTCGTCAAGTCTTCTCGTCACCCATCCCTCAAAGTCTTAAGTCGAAAGTCTTCGACCAGTGCGTCCTTCCGGTCACGACTTACGGTGCCGAGACGTGGACACTCACGGCTGGACTAATCCAGCGGTTCAAAGTCGCTCAAAGAGCTATGGAAAGGGCTATGCTCGGAGTATCTCTGAAGGACCGCATCAGAAATGAAGTAATCCGACAGAGAACCAGAGTCACCGACATAGCCCACCGAATTAGCAAACTGAAGTGGCAGTGGGCTGGTCACATTAGCCGCAGAACTGACAACCGTTGGAGCCATAAGGTCCTTGAGTGGAGACCGCGACTCGGCAAACGTAGTGTTGGACGCCCTGCTACAAGATGGGATGACGACATTCGAAGGCTGGCTGGAGTGGGCTGGATGAGAGTGGCCGAAAATCGGGAGCGGTGGCGTGCATTAGAGGAGACCTATGTCCAGCAGTGGACGAACGTAGGTTGCTGATGATGATGATGATGATGACATTAAAAAATAGCAAATTAAAAACATAAAAACATAATAATAATAAACCTAACACACGAAACTAACTACACTACAACTTAATCTAAACATTAAAAAGCAAAAAAAAAAAACACTAAACTGGTGATACCTTATAAACTAACTAACTAGGGCACGTGAGCAAGTTGTTTCACTAGTTGCAGAAACCAGGGCAGGCTCTGACAATTTAAATCTATTTCGGGTAATTTCTTCGTAACATCATTGTATAGGCGATCTTCTCTTCTCTTCTTAGGTCTTTATCGATCAGAGTGATATTACAGCCTCACAGGCGATCGGCGTGAGGCAGCACCTGCGCTGTGTTTACCGAGTGAGGGAAGGTACCGGAGGTCCAATCGGGGGGAAAAGGGGGTCAAAAGTCACAAGACTCCTCTGATGTTGCGGGTGTCTATGGGCGGCGGCAATCGCTTACCATCAGGTCATCCGTCTGCTTTTCTGCCACCTATCAGATAAAAAAACATGTTATTTCGAATGCGACTTCATATCAATTGCGTGAGTATTGCTCCCTAGCAATTTAGTAGTCGAGGATCAAATTAACCAGTTGTAATCTAAGTACCAATTTCATACGTCTATTTGGATACCATGGGAAACAAACACTTTTTCCTTGAAACTGCCTTTGTCAGCCTTATGGGGAAATTGCTTGAGGGTATTCCTAGCACGTAGGACCCCTTGAGAATTTCAGCCAAATTGTAAGATAGGATATTATTATAGATAATGTATTCTATTTTCTTAGTTGGTAGTGATTTCTCTTATAAAGGAGTGTTAAAAATAAACCAACAAAAATCTGGTAATTGACTGGTGACTACGACAATATGTAATGGACAATAGGTAGTTATTATTGTTATATTAATATAAATTCTAATCACCATGCTTGCCTGCACCCGAGCTATTTTCGAAAAATCGGAAACGTATTGGTACATACCTACTTTTTGATCGACCCGCGGAATCAAACCTGGGAGCCCAAGATCATGGCCCGGTACTTAAACCACTAGACCAATAGGGCCTAATCCCATCATTGTATCGATGACTTGATTTCTATGTTGAAGGCCTTTGCCCTGCAGTGGGACAATATATATAGGCTGATACTTAACTTTTCTTTTTTTCAGTAGTGGCAACCTTAGCCGGGTGTCATAGAAGCGGGGCGTTATCAATTACCTGGCAGTCACGATTGCTCTCGGTCAGCGTGCCGTAGGGTTGCGGCTGCGGCGTTGATTAAATGATTGCGCGCTAAGTGATACAGACCACTCTCAGAAGATGACAATAAAGACAGTACAATCTCGCATCTTGACATTATTCGTAGAGGTTTCTCGGCGTGGCGGTCAGTCCATAGAACGCATCAGCCAAGGGAAAGTAGAAGGCATTAGACCGCGCCGTACATTGGACCGGTTAAATCAAGTCTGCCATTGAGGACTCAGTCAACGAGTGATGATGACCTCAAGCAGGCAACGGTGGCGGATCCTATCTACTACAAATACATACGACCGCTCTGCCAAGAGTGTACAGGACAAGATGAAAAAGAATCGATACATGGTTATCTAGACGAGAATAAACATGTTCGATCGCGTTTAGTAGGTACTGACTAAAGGAAGTAAAACCTTTGTTATCAGCTTTTATTATCACTTTGTTATCAGCTCAAAGTGTTGTCCCACGTATAAGAGAAGTTAAATCCGCTGACCATTCGGTCATCGAACTTCGAGAAATCAATTTGTACATTAACACTCGATTAATGTGGTCAATGTACAGAATGTGCATTGCTCTGCGACCATAGATAGTGGCCATAGGGTGTTATCAATTACCTCTTGGGCGTCACCGATTGCGTCTCTCGACCAGATCACCAGAGTGCCTCAGAGTTATGGGCTATGGCTGCAGCGTTGTTGATTAAATTACTGCGCGCTAAGTGATACATAGATATCTAGACGAGAATAGTCATGTTCGAGCACGTTTAGTACGGACTAAACAATAAACACTCCAAAACTCTCTTTAGGTAAAGGAATTAAAACCTTTGTTTTCAACTCATAGTATTGTGTCACGTGTAAGAGAAGTTAAAATAACAGGAGTTTAAGATTTTTCCAGGAGTAATCAGAATTGATCAGCGTTAGATTATGTGTGCCTAATTAAGATATTTATAGGTATTCTTCTGTATGTAGGTTGGTAAATCTTTAATAAAGAATTTTAATTTTCCTTTTTGAACCCATATCTTTACCGCCAAAGCAGACACTTTAATAGAAAAACTAATATCTTTCACGCCGTCTTACTGTCGCGTAGCTTTCATTGTTTTATTTTTCACAGAAACTTATTATCTCTCGACGAGTGCCTCAACACGCTTTGTACGAATGTCGCATCCACTTATACGACTGTATAAGGATTAATTAAGCGCTGGAACAAAGCGGGGTCCTTTTAGTGTATGGTGGCGAAAATTTCGCTACGACGACTTAAAATTTAGCCCCGCGTGCAACCGCGTAGGTGGAAATCCAGAAACCCCTACCTACACCCGCCAACTTGGACTTTATTACCTTAGTAATAAGAATGAGGTTATGTAAACACCTTTCGAGTATAATACACTTAATGACGGTCTGATACTGCTTTGTCATTGAAATTATTCCTGCCGTAACAAAGTAGGGCTGGTATAAAATTACTCGGAACCATCCGTCAGCTGTCGGCGGTGACAACCCTGAAACTGATACTGTGTAGCAACATTGTACACCGACCTTCGAAGGTGACAAATTGGGAGAATTCTAGACTCTAGATTTTTAAGGATTTAGGTTGTTATTTTATTTTCAAAAGAAAAAATTAATGTATCTTATCAGTAATTAGCTTACTAATTACTGATAAGATACACTGATAAGATGACCCTTAGGTCATCATGTGGCCGACCGAAATGTACGTAATAATAGACAACGCAACACGCAGCGTTCACTTCAGGTTAAACCAAGTTAAACCAAGCTACACAAAGCCGCATAACTCTAAAGCTAAAAAGAAAAGAAAAGCCCGGTCTAAGTGTAGTATGAATTAAGACTTTTCCTTTTAGATTGTAAAAGGAACCGTTCTACCTTGCATCAAGGAGGAATTTTGAGAAGATCGATGGTGGACTTAGCGTAACCCTGCCTCTTCAACCAAAGATCGGGGCTTCAATCTGGATAATCATTCGTGTGATGAACTTTTGTGTTTTTTTGTGCATGTTAATTCATGTAGTACATAATTATTAAGTAGGACTTAAAAGTATTTTATTTGCATCAAAATCGATATTGCTTTAAAAAAGATATTGCTTTAAAACTGTGTAACAAGATATGAGAAGTGTGTGAGATTTTGTATGAATTTAATTAGTTCAGATTATTGACGTCATAAGATTGTATAGCACATCCCTAGTGCTTGTGTGTCTACGTACACAAACACTAGAGCTGTGTTTGTATATGATTGTGTAACAAAACACATTCCTACATTTATAAGAAGATAGAGATAGGTAGATTTGTAGTCACCACGAATGACAGCAAAAGTATAAAAGAACAGAAACCCAGGTAAATGAAGGTATGCAAATGCACCAGAATATTTCAAAGCAACTTTTTAAAAGCGGAAGTGGGTGCAAGATTTTTATTAATGGAAATTCACAAAGTTTCCAGAAACCCCATCCGGGAACTAAGTTGTTAATGGTGACTCAGCGCAAGCCAGGGCCGGCTGTGTGACTTAATATCTTCTACTAGTAGTCCGCACTTACTTCGTTTCAGGACATTAGTTCCACTTTGTACCAATAGATGGGGCTGTATATCAATTGCATCGAACTAGTTTTTTTGCCTTTTCGGTTAGTATATAAGGTCTGTCGATGTCTATAGGATTTACTTCTTAATAAATAGTATGGATGCTATACTATAAAGAGGTAAATTGCATAAAATACGACAAAACTATTATATAAATCGAAACACTTTCGCGATTAAACGACACATAGCGCTATCTATCGGTACCATTTAGAACAAATTAATCATTACTAATAAATTAAAATTAAAATAAGGCAGAAGAAAGAAGGAAAAGACCAAGCAGTTAAAAGAAAATCAGATTGACCATAAAAACCTAAGATGATAATTTATTACAATAGTAATATCCTGCCTGACAACGTTATTGTAATAGAATAGCATAAAGTTGATCTTTAAATAAATAATAATCTAAGGTACTTAAAAAGCATTTTATATTTTTGTGTATCAATTTTTGCGTCGCTTTTCACCCAAAATGGAAATTCTTTACCAACTTGAAACTTTATATGGACTTCAGAGCTCACGATTTGTAAGCAAACATATTATTAGATACATAGAATTTCATTTGTATTCGCTTTCGCATTATGCGAATTTATACATTCAAATGGAAAAACTTCACAATCGAATTGAATAAATAAACGTATAAACTTTGCACTCTTGCAGCTTAATCTTCACATTCCAAACACTGTAAATAGGTACCTATAGTTAGCATCGCATCAATGAAAATTGTGATAATACTATTTTCTTTCTATTTTAAAAAAAAAAATAACTTAGGTTGGTTGATACAAAATTGTATTAAGGGTTTTTTCACTTTTTCGGAAAACGATGCGAGTTACGATGGCGAGATTTGCTGGCATTTATTAATTAAATAAAAGACTGTTTACACCAGACACACAGGATAAGAAAAATAGTACTAGGAAGAGCAAAGGAATTAGCACAAACACCCAGACCAAACAAAAATACATGTTTTATCAACAAATTAAAAACTACCATTAGATGGCGCTATGGGTGAATTGCATCGCGCTAGTCTTTCGCCTATTCGATTAGTACTATAAGGTATGTTGATGTCTATAGAACTTACTCCTTTATTAATGGAATGGAATAAGGATTTCTGTGGTATAACACTGTCATACCATACGATTCGAAGCGTTATACCATAGATAAATTTATTCCCGGATAAAGATTGATCGAATAGGGCCTTAGTCCAGCACTGGGTAGATACAACTCCACCTTTAGCGCTAGCAAACATGTATATCCTTTGTACTTTAGATTCCGCCATCATTTTCTTTTGTGGCGCTTGCACATGCAGTTTTAATGCACTAATTTCATCTACATAGATGCTCGCTGGTTTAGTAATGATCTTTTAAGTGCGCAGGAGCAAGTGCTTGTAACTACGAGTAGAAGCAAAAACTGAGAGCATTTTTTTTGTTTGTATAGTAAGGCTCAGGTTCTTAGCCTTTATATGAGTTATTTATACAGGATACGGCTGTCTTGAGAAATGTTTGCACCTGGTACCTATACAGATATTTTAATATGGCACATTGCTGTATGTGTAAATAGGTACTCGTAGTCTTTAAAATACAGATGCATGCCGAGTCAGACTGGCTCGAGTACGGATTGAATAACTAGCAGTTAACATTACTGCGAATACAAGTACATATAAAGTTTTTGGGATATTGTCCCAACAGACGAAATATATTAGAGGAATTACAAATATATTAGTATGGTTTAAGGCTCGATTCGATCAATCTATAATAACGTGACGACTCGTACCTAGTCTTATATTTGGGACCTAGACGAATCCACCAAATAAAAGCTATATCATATTTTTTCAACTTCATTTCTCCAGTGGTAACTTGGACCAGGCCTTCGACCATTTGGCCGTCCCAGGTAGGCGCTAACTCCAGCCTGAGGCAGGAGGTAGGAGGGAGGCAGGAAGGAGGCTCTTATTAACGGAGGATAAATATCAATTAGCGCCGCTGGCCAGCTTAGAACAGTTAGTTAATTTATTTTCGAATTATACCTACAAATTTAATCTAATAATAGATGATTTTATCTTTTGACGTGGCCACCATACAAAAACTTGAGCACTAAAATCAGTACTCATCTAGAAGGTTGTTTTTTTTTTATGGTATAGGTAGCAGACGAGCAGGCGGATCACCTGATGGTAAGCAATTGCCGCCGCTCATGGACACTTGCAACACCAGTGGAGTTAAAAGTGCGCTGCCACCTTTTATCCCCTTCCCCCCCGGGTGGGCCTCCGGTACCCTCACTCACTCAGCGAAACACAGCACAGGGGCTGCTTCACGCCGGTTTTCTGTGAGGCAGTGGTATCACTCCGGTCGAGCCGGCCCATTCATGCCGAAGCGTGGCTCTCCCACAGTAAAAGTTGTTAATGTTTATACTAACTGTAGAAAGCTCCACACCTCATAAACCGACGGCACGTTTCACTGTAAAGCCTCACGTCAGAGCCAGCAGCCATCAGCAAACCCATTACCAGTTTACACCGGTGACAGCTGCCCTTTACTGTAAGTTGTTTAGAAGGTCGGCACTAAACGAGTGGAATCTTTGTGGATTCATGGGTTTAGTGGCCATCTGAACAAGTGGTCCATGGTTCGAAGACAAGTACCTACCTGTGCATCTCTGGATTTTTTAGCGCACATATTTGATTCGAGGATTTAATGATTATAAACTTTTAACGGGCATTTTTATTCGTGTGGTAGGTGGCAGAATTAATTTTAACTACAGTTTGCTGTTTTTCGAAATTGTTATAAGGTTATAGATGTCAAAAGAATTCATCTTCTATACTGTTTATAAAGAGATAATTTCAATAGACAACGACAAGGCTTATAGGTAAACCGAAAACACGAAACGCTTGCGCGAGGTAAATTAGCACAGCGCCATCTATTGGTTTCATTTCTGTATTACGGTCCCGAAGCGAAGTGAGGGCGGGCCGCTAGTATCGTTATAAATGTGTAGTAAGCATGGATGGAGATTGGGGTTCGGTTTTGAGCGATGAATAGATTCTGTATTGTGTCTGAAGGAATTAAGAATGACTGGCCGGATTGTGCATTTGGTAGTGACCTTGCCTCATACGCCAAAGGTCGTATGTTCGATCCCCAAACAAAACTGGACAAACATTCGTGTGTTGAACACCTGTGTTTGTTCTGGGTCTGAGTATTATATATGTATTTAAGTATAATTTGTGTTTCATCTGTTGTCTGATATCTATAACACAAGTGCTTGAGCTACTTAGTACGGATTTAGGTCAATATAGGAGGTGTTGTGTGAATTTATTTACTTATTCTTTTAGTTAAAATAACTCCTAGTAGTTACTAGAATTAGTTACAATTTAACCTTAGCAAAGCGGGTTGCTCGTAAAACCGAACCGCGTTAGAAGCTATAACACAAATCACACAACTTTCCTCCAACTGCTTATTTACGTTTAACAAAAGTCCGGAAAAAATATTCAGCTTGGACTTTTGACAGGATAATAGGGATTAATTTTTACCTTTGTTCTAATAAATTATAATTTCTAAACCAACTAAGAAGCAATTTTCTTTTCATAATTTACGTGGGTAAAGTTATAATTGTGTTCCTAATGCTAGGCATTTGATTGTGGAATGTTCTAGTTTACTAACTAATTAATACTTTCACGGTCCTCACCTTCCGTATTAAGAGTTGCCAAAAAGCTAAGTTTAAAACCTAGTTGCGTTTAAAGCTGTTGTTTAGTAGTCCGGGGTATGCTTAGACATGATTTAGGATTTGCGGAGTCTGGTTCTTGGCACTGGCTTCTGACCTACGAAGTAAACCTCTTAACAAAGGAATCAGGCTAACTATAGTAGGTACACGTTTCATAAAATCTATCCGATGCGAGTATGTTTCCTCACGCCATTTCCCTCACCGCCAAGCTAAGAGCAGAAAGACGCAGACGCGAGGGAAACAGCGTGAGAAAACCTGCACGTTTCGGATGGTTTCTCAAATTTTTAAATAGGTACACATTTTGAGAGTATATTGATCTCTGTGGAAAGCTTCGTTGAATTACAAGACTTCCCAAATCCTGGATCATGGAGCAAGCGTACCCTGGGCTCCATAACGATGGCTTTGGATATAACTAGGAATGACCACACAACAAGGTCATGTAGGCTAAGAAGAGGCAAGTCATGCGAGTAAGAATAAGTAATTCTTAAGTTTTGCAAGTGGTATATATACTACTTTATCAAAAAAATACATCTTACTACAAAATTTAAGTCAATGTTGACAATGTGACATATTATTTTTTATGTTCATACGATCAGATCCCCTGATGGTAAGCGATAGACGCCGCCCATAGATACCCGCAGCACCAGTAGTCACAAGTGCAAAAATTTATTAACATGACAACAGAACTTTACCCATCTTTATTAGGTACCTGAAATTCTGTAAGTACTCCGTCAATTTAATTACTCAGGCCAACGTGTCATCCCATCTTGGCGTTTGAAATAAATTAACAATGGTAAAACGGTATCCATCGTTCCTTATTAGCCAAATTATTTCTAAATATGAGTAGATAGATAATGGGTCTCATGGTGCCGGGGGCGTGCGGGGGAGGGTGGGACGAGGGATGCGACACGAGTTCACAACGCGATGGAACTCAGAAATAATCAACTCAAGTTTACTCGGACTCAAGCATAGCTGGTAGGAGATTTAATAGTGGGCTAGCAAATTACGCTAATAAAATAATATTTCCGTATACGACTTTTACAAGACAAACATTTTATTTTTATTTTAAAAAGCAATTGACTTTGTCGGACCTTGTTTTAAAAACTCAAAAGTGCTGCGGTTTTTGGACTTAGTAACTTCGAGTTTTTAATCCTAGAGTGAATAGGCTACTAAGTAACATTATCACATTATAGGCTCTTTCTTAACTCTAGAGTTTAGTGTGAACTTGTGAAGCCGAGAGCAAGTCCATGATATTGATGGCATTAATAACAAAATAGGTAACTAAGATAAGACAGTGTTTCCCGACGGCTATAACTTAGGGACCTTCAAGAGAAGAGTGTACACCTTTCTAAAATGCCAGCAAAGCATCGGCCACCCCTCTGATCTCGTAGATATTCATGAGCGGCGTTGAATACTTACCAATTACAGATGACCTGCTTGCTCGTTTGTCGCCTCTAGTATTAAAAAAAAACCTTAATGAATAGTTAAGTTAATAGTTAGTTATCATTAAGGTTAGGTTCCTTGTTTTGTCTAGTATCATGTTTGACGATTGCATGATGATAACTTGGGCGTAACAAAAATGACAAATACGCCTTCATTTGTTTAGGTTGCATGCTACCGCGAAATCGACTCAAAGGCTCGAATGGCAAAAGGTTTGAGTCACTTCACTAGGTGAGTTTCACCGAGACGTTCAAATTGTATAATTGGAAAGGTAATTAACAAATTAGCGGCCGCGGTAACGAATTCCCGGTCGCCCCCGGCGAGGACTTGTTTGGAAACGTTGTGGGTGTATAAGTACCCAACTGTGTTGTAAGGGTAATCGGTGATAGATTGGCTGGATGGGTTGGACTGGTTCGATGGCGTATTTAGTAGTGACTTCCTGAGCAATCTGAATCCGTGGCGGTAGTTTTTTATCGGCGTTCTATATGACTGTTACGGGTAGGTTACCTACGGGATATGTTAATTCAACAAAACGCCGAAGTCACAAAAAGAAAATTACTTAATTTAATTCACTAATAACAATTACGCACTAATTTCACTTTAAGCTACACATACTTCGCAGGTATTGATTATTACTAAGTTTGCAAGTGATTTGCTTTCTTCGCTTTTCAAATCGGAATTTACTACATTTATATGAGTAACCTTAAGATTGGGTTTAGTAATCGAAATATCCAGCAGGAGGATATTCGCATTAATCTTTAAATTACGAGTATATTAACCATCAAAGGGAAATGTTTCCTCCTCCATATTCTATTAGCCGGTATCAATAACTTAGATAAACTAAGCGTGTTACACTATCGAGTAACTTGATATGATATCTGCCGGGGCTCTTAGCTCGGGTGTGTACCGGGGCAATAATGGCGTAAGTGCGCGTGGCGTGCTCTCCTCGTTAGGCGATTGCCGCGCGACACGTGCTGCGGTTCCGGGAACGGGGTGTCTCGTTTGATGCGAAGTTTTTTAGAGTTCCCGCCCAAAAATAGAATTAAATCTTCCTTCTCTATAAGGTAAGCTTCCACCGTCCCTCACCGTTATGCAAAACACATAACTGTTACGGTTCGAAATTTGGCAGACTGTAGTAATCGAGCGTCATTTGACGACTTTATCAATGAATGAGTGTCGGGGCGTTTTACAAGGAACTTTCAGATTGATCTGAGAATATTTCAGTAAAATTGGCTCAGTTTGCAAGCGAGACACATGAGAAAGCTACGACCAAAGTAATTAAAGCGGCAGCCGCATAACTATGGCTGAAAGCAGCCTCCTCTATATTCTATTAGCCAGTATCTAAGAATATCTTATTTAAACTAAGCGTGTTACACTATCGAGTAACTTGATATGATATCTGCCGGGGCTCTTAGCTCGGCGTGTGTACCGGGGCAATAATGGCGTAAGTGCGCGTGGCGTGCTCTCCTCGTTAGGCGATTGCCGCGCGACACGTGCTGCGGTTCCGGGAACGGGGTGTCTCGTTTGATGCGAAGTTTTTTAGAGTTCCCGTCCAAAAATAAAATCTTCCATACTATGGTTCAAAATTTGGCAGTTTGTTATTGAACGGCATTTGACAGACTTTACAATGAGATAAGTGTTGGATGGCACCTGCCATCAGTAAAACCACAGTTAAACGGACGAATGAGTCAGTGAGTGCCCAAAGTAGAGCTTTTTTTCTGTATTAGTAATTATAGCTTATGGGTGAGGTAGACCTATCGGGCGTACTGGGCGTTTTACAACGAACACTCACCGCAGATTTTAGCGGCACTTGACTGGCTTTCTACAAAGACTAGTGGCCCGCCCTCACTTCGCTTCGGGACCGTAATTCAGAAATGAACCAATAGATGGCGCTGTGCTCAATTACATCGCGCAAGCGTTTCGTGTTTTCGGTTTACCTATAAGCCTTGTCGTTGTCTATAGAAGTTATCTCTTTATAAATAGTATAGAAGATGAGACGTCTCTAAAGCAAGTAGAGCTTTCCTTCTGTATAAGATATAACAACCCGTCGTTTTAGCGTAGAGGGTTAAAAGCTACATCTCACATCACACCTATGCCTAAAGAAGCGTTTTACGAGGAACCCTCGCCGCAGGTTCTGCCGACATTTGACAGACAGTCGCACGCACAGACAACAGACAGACACGTCTTATTAAACCCCGTTTTTGCGTCGTAAGCTACAGCACACATCACACCTACTCGTATATCTAGTGAGGTTTTTTCAAGGAACCCTCACCGGAGGTTCTGCCGACACTTGACAGTCTTTCCGCCGAGATGAGTGGCGCGGATCACACCAGCGCGACGCACGAGTGAGCTCCGCATTGCATTATTATTGACGCCCCCAGGTGCGGGTGTTATGGCTTAAAATAACGGGGCTAAACGTGCCTCACATATCGTAGTGTAAAACTCTGCATACGAGTTGGCTGTATCAATAAACAAACAGTGACACCAATTTGACAGGCGTGACGATTGATCCGGAAAAAATCCTTAACCATTAACCAGGCTATGTACCATATGAGACCACCAGATTTTGAACTTTATGCAGTTATGATAAGGTTGAAAACCAATGAAAAAAAATATGTCTAGTTGCCTGGTTAAGGGTTAAATTATTAGATCAAAGTAGTATTTTGGCACTGTGTGGAGGGCAATTTTATAGAAGACCGGCGCGCCGGTTCACGTTGTTCGACTTTAGTATACTCGTGACTGTACCTTTTGTGATAGTTGGCAGACGAGCAGACAAATCACCTTATGGTAAGCGGTTACCACCGCCCATAGACACCTTTTTTTTTTTTGTTGACGCTGGGGAATGCCGCTGACCCGAAGTGGGCCAACGTGGTCTTGCGACTCCTTATGCATACCCTCCTGCTGGGGGGCAGGCGGGTTATGTCGGGATCTCCTCCGGGTGGGACCGGAGGCATACCGACTAAACCCCAGCGACGCTCCCGCATCGCCAGAGTGGGGAGGAGACATGAGGACGGGTTGAAGAACCTTACTTCACATCCCTCCCCACGCCCATAGACACCTGCAACACCAGTAAGGTCACAAGTGCGCTGCCAACCTTAAACCCTATTTCCCCCCCATTGGCCTCCAGTACCCTCACACACTCGGTGAAACTCAGCGCAGGAGCTGTTTCACGCAATCGTGGCTCCTTTGATTATATAATAATCAAAGCGTGGCTCTTCCACGGTACCTATACAAATATTTGTATGGAATTATTGTGACTTTCATAAAAGTGAGAGGTTCATTTGAAACCATGAGTCTCCGTTTTGTAATAGGGGGTATGAATCCATACTTCCATACTAATATTATAAATGCGAAAGTAACTCTGTCTGTCTGTTACTTTTTCACGCCAAAACTTCTCAACGGATTTAAATGAAATTTGGTATACAGATAATCTAGACCCTGAGAAAGAGCATAGGCTACTTTTTATTGCGAAAAGGGGGTTGTAAGGGGTTGAAAGGGGGGTAAAAAGTTACTTTTCCACGCGGACGAAGTCGCGGGCGGCCGCTAGTTAGATATAAAGTTGTAAATTAGTTGAAGAAATTACATTAAATTATTTAGATTGAGTAGTAGTACATACTATGTTTTCTGTGGTTTGAATGCTGTTATGTATTCCAAGTGATAGTAATTTGAGAACTAATTAATGCAATTAGCCTAATTGCCTGGGAAATATTGGTAACACGGCCACATGGCAGTGCTGCTAAATTCCAAGCATTGTATTATTTTAGTTTAGTCTCTGTGCTGACAGTAAACACGATACTCCTAGTTAATTAGTACGAGCAGATTCATTTGCGAAGTGAAATCTAGGAGTAATTATTGTTCGTTATTTTATTATCTAAGGTTTTATTATTATTGGCTAATATCATCCGCAAAACTACTTCGCTGGCTTGGCCACCTCGAGATAATGTTAGAAGATCGTGCGGCAAAAAGAGCATATCTGGGACGGCCAAATTAATGGTCCAAGGCCAGTTGGGAGTCCAAGGTACTGCTGGAGGGACGAGGTGGATAAAGATTTGCGTGGACTCCAGGTTGGTTACTGGCAGGTGGTGGCGCAGGACCGACCTAAATGGAAGCTCTTATTATCAGAGGCTAAGGCTCACTTTCGGTCGCTGCCAATATCATTGGCCATAACTGCCTTTGGCGCAGTAGCAAGGGTCACACTTTAAAGCGACGGCTGCACTTGAGGCCTCTGGTGTGTCTCCCAGGTCTATCATATACCTAAGTTTTTTGGTTACGAGATCCTAAGTGTAAGCTCGGAGTCCACTAGTTTACACCTGAGCCCCGGAATGTGGTTTTCTCGTTTAACCGCCATAATGTAAAAAAAAAACTAACAATCGATTTTTTTTAAATCAAAACTGGTTCCAACGTAGATTGTGCCAAGAGCAAGCCCAACATTAATAAAGAATACTGAAGACTGAAGACGTCGCGCATACGGCTTGCTAGCCTACACGAAAAGTGGGTCACAGTTTTAGCTATTGAAATCTTTATTTACTTGATTTCCTTGAATATATTTAACGAGTCCCGGTCTCCGGTTCAGCTGGCATGCGTCCGAGGCACGTAGCACCTTGGGCGTGACAGAGGGTGCTACACTCACCTGATAGTGCTGTTCGAACTAAGTTCCATTCAATACGATAACGTTCTTTGATCTATCGGAAGCAAAAATTCTTAAGTCTCGTCTATACGTCGACAGCCTAGTCTTGAGTACCTCGATGTGGTAGTGGTAGTGTATCGCACTTTTTGCTGTTAAAAATCTCAGTATCAGCCTGAAGTCTGTAAGTTGGTGGTCGTGTAACCCCTAGGTTAGGTAGGTTGCCTAGGAAAGCACGTTATGCTGTTGCTCCTGATTCCTCTTCAGTCGTATCACACTGGTGCCCCAACGAAATTGAGGGTAAAGAAATAGAAAGTGAATTTGTGTCGGCGCACAAGTGTATGCACTATGAATGTCCTGCGTCGATGGCTGATCATTGAGATTGGCTGCCATATCTGAATTATCTAGGATGACATTATTACGTCAAAAGACGCTTTTGCAGATTTCGACAGATTGAGTGAGGCACGTTAATTACCTATAACAGATGCACAAATTGCCTCGTCTATGTCGGCAGATGACGTGTGCAGATGCATCTGCCTACGTGTAGGTATAATTGGATCCCCGAGTAGGTATGACGACTAATCCTAAAATCGTATTAATAGGTATATTTGAAACTGACAGAATCTTGATCGTCAGTCAGATCGTCGATCAGAAATATGTATCGTGTATCTTTCAGTTATAATGGTTTGTAGTTGGGCGGACAGATCTAAAAGTGTAAAATTATTAGTAAATGTTATCACAATTTGATGACCTAGTAAATTCTTTTACCAATTTTTCTGTATTTGAGAAATCTTTTGAAAACACACCAAACAAAAAATATTCGTAATACCTAGATAACTTCCAATGTCCTGTGTGATGGCTCTATTTTGGAAAGGTTAGTAAACTGCCGGGTTCATGCTGTTTTTTATGTGGTGGCAAACGAGCAGACATTAATGATGGTAAGGGATTGCCGCCGCCCATAGACACCTGCAACACTAGTAGAGTCACAAGTGCGCTGCCACCCTTTGACCCCCTTTCTCCTCAATTGGGCCTCCAGTCCCCTCACTCGCTCGACGAAATACAGCGTACATTACTGAGTACCTTTACTTAGTCGTGGGGGGCGGAGTTTCCACGGTCGGTATAATATTGAAAGACGCACTATTTAGTTTGTTACCGTGTCCATGAGGTTTACACGTTTCTGAACTATCGAGCATGTTATTATTATAGACGGAATTAACGCGACGTAATTTTTAAGCACATAATCATGTACTTACTGCTTGACGTTTCGACTGCGTTACAACAGCCGTGGTCACAAGCGAACCCTTGGCTTCGCTTGAGTAATTATGTGCTTAAAAAATCGCGTTAATTCCCGTCTATAATAATAATAGTTATAATGCAACGCGAAAATTTAAAGAACTATCGAGCATGTGTCCTATGTAATCCGGTACATCCTTGCGTCTGATAACAGCGGACTTGTGACTAACTGCTCTCCCCGTAAGAGCCGCGTCTTGCCGATGGCTCTCCAGATTTGGCTTTTGTCACTGCGATGGGTAAATGGGGGCCATGCAAACTGTAGTTCTAGTGATAGAAATCCATAGATTTCCATCGTATTAATTGTTATTCTGTCATAACAGAATAACAATCGACCCGACCTCAGCATTTGCACAGATGATAAATAACCTGTTTGTTAAAGCGATACGAAGAACAGAAAAAAAAACTTGAGTAAGGTGAGTAAGGGTTATTTTAATTAAAATTGTGTGGGATTCGAGACTTAAAAATAACTTCGTAACGTACGCATATTTCCATCCTAAAAATAAAATTTCAACCGCTTGCGCATCAATACACTTTTATTTTGGGAAGTAATGTAATACGCATAAAAAGAGACAAAAGATACCCCTTTCAATTACTCCCACGTATTGTGAGTAGGTATTTGTGACCGGAATTTCTGTATCGTCGTTGTGTGGGCGGAAAAATTAATTGAAGTTTAAATACCCCATCCGGGTGGCCTTTTTTAATTAGTTTTGTAACAATAACGTTTATCTTTTTTTAATTACAATCGATTCAACCAACTTTTGTAATGCGCGAAGTTAATTAATTACTTAAACAATTCGACTGTGTGTGTGTGTGACTGTGCAATTTTATGTGATTTATTCGTGTTTTTTAAATGTTAAAAAAAAATACATTGGCAAACTACCCTCACTTAACAGAAGTAGAGTCCTCGATAACAGAAAAAACTCAATTAATAACCATAATAGCAGAAGTAATTTTAAATATTTTACTATTCTATAGTGGACCAGTATTATATAGGCTCAGTTTAGAGTGATGGTAAGTAAAATGAAAGCATTAGTAAACCTTACAACAGGCACGACGGCGCATCACATCATACTGGCCGACGAGATGCTTCTTCACGCTTTGTTTGAAGGAGTCCATATTGTATTCCATTTTTTAATGGCACAATATTACTTAGTTGGGACAGGAGACGACATAAGACGCGTATCTATCAGAGACCGCGTCATAAGGTTTTAAGACTTTAATTAAATGAAACCTACTTCACTATATTTCGTCGGAAGAGATGCCGATTTATAGGCGAGATACCAAATACTTGTCCTGTATTTTACTTTGACACTGGCCAAATAGACCAACAACTTGATACATCGACAAAAAAGAAATCTAATAAGTTCTGCCTAAGTGACATAACAAAAGAATTTAGCAATAACAAATGAATACGTTTCCCAAGTTACTAGTACGCTTTTGTGAGTGTAGTTGAAGAGAAAAAGTTTGGTTGGACGATAAGGACACAAAGTTGCCCACTTCACCCTTCACCTCTGACAACGCGTCTTTGTTTCCCGCCAATACGAAGGATAGAAGTTGATAAACAAAGTTTAATTGCTCTATCGGGGAACGGCGAGGATCGTGGCCACAGTATTGAGAGACATAGTGAAGTAAATTGTTGGTGATATCTCTAGCGTAGCCTTATAAACTAAAGAGGATATAATTTCTTCTTTGATTTTGTAGAAGGTAAGTAGTAAAACGAAAGGAATTTAATTGCATCAGCCAATAAGTACGTTGTTTTGTGCAAAGTGCGACTAAGTATAGAGTATCTATACCTACTTTATATTCAGCCCGGGGAATATCTTCTTTGTCTGTAGCGGGTACTAGAATGAAACGTTTTGGCTGATGCATTTCAAAGGTTTTGTGTTGTTTTATACTGGAATTAAAGTGTTATCGTTATAACATTGGTATTGTGCGTCGAGTGAGTTGTCACATGAACTATGTAAAAACCTGCTACTACTAAACTATGTAAAAATGTTAAAACCTGCGGTTTCGTGAAACGTGGTCTCCGCAGAATCCGTAGGTCAATAAAACGCTAAACAATGGCGTTTTATTGACAGACTTGTGTTTACTGTACTGTAGTTTCATTCCCATATAGAGTTACTTCACTGACTCTCCGACTGTGTCGCAGATGTCGGCGACAGTTTGCCACACGCCACAGTCATAATTGAGTCTCTCTGTCGACATTGGAAATATTGGAATTTCATGGAATTGGGGATGTCATATTCCAATTAGTTCATAGTCTTCTTATATGGTCCGAATCTGATAGCTAACTCTATCACTAATTTTAGACTAAAGGCTGCTGAATAAGGTAACAAAAACTACACTCCTGTCATAATTTTTGACAGCTTTCGATAAATGTGTTTTCTCACGAGGAAGCATACAGGGTGGGTAAAAACATTGTGCCCTGCATGAAAACTACTTTAGATCCTTGAATATGCCTATATCTTCCTAATAGGCCGGCAACGCATTCGCACTCCTTTTTGGAGCAGCTGATGTCCATGGGCGGCGACTTACCATCAGGTGACCCGCTTGCATTAGCAAGCGAAAAAATACATAAAATATGAAACACACAACTGTGAAATGTATTTAAATAGTAATAACTAGTTTTAAGTTTTATACCTCTGTTCTGTGTGCAATAAAAAGCATATTCATTCATTCATAGCTTCAGAATAATCACGCAGAAATCAAACTTAATCAGTCAGTAAGTTAACACTACGAGTGCTTTAATTTACATCATAACTGCTATTCAAAGCAAAATAACTATACACAGTCAACCCCTTATAAGCCGTATTTCCTTGACATAAAGTCCAAACAGCGTACGTTAATTATTGCTTTGACTAAACCTCTTTACTGCCTGGAGTTCGTGCACGTAAGTGTAAACAGGAGCTACGCGAACCATTCTCTAAGCTATTTAGAGGAAAGTGGTTTTAGTGAAATTGTTTCTCTTGATGTGCTTTGATCTGCTGATTAAAAGTGCTTGTGTCGAGAGTATGGAAATGTATTAGCCTAATATCTGCAGGTATCCTTTTATATGAAACCATTCTAAAATTATTGTTAAGGAGTTATTTAACGGATAAGCGATAGGTTGCGGTAGTATATAGGCCTATAGAAATGGCCACAATGACTTGTCATTAATTTTAGAAAATTTAATTTGCATTTTTTTTAAATCAATTTACGCCATTTTTAGGAACATTCTACAAAGAATAGTTGAAATTATAGTTGCCAGTTAGGATTGATGCTTGAGTAATTTATTGAGCTATAGGATTTTTATACTATAGGGACAACATTACTTCAGTGGACACTTTGGGAGACGCTAAAGAACGCTAGACTCGCGAAAAACGACGTTAATTTCGTATGTTATAGAGACCAACATTAATACGTCATCGTTATTAACTTGAGTTAGAAGTAGCGCTCTGAATTGATAAACTAAGAGAAGTTATGCAGCTACGACGGACGTGTGCGCAGCTACGATTTTGCTACGACACATGTGCTACGAGCTACGAAAGCTACGCGTTACTACGAGTCTGGGTGATGATTATTAAAATCTATCAAGGTATCCATTTTTTATATGATAGCGAGGCAAACGTGCAATTGAGTCACCACAGTCATGCAGTCTCATAAATACGCTGAATAAATTCTTAAGCACCATATGAAAGAACAATTCCGTTATATTAGGAGCGATTAAACGCAATGGTCGTGAAACAATCTTTATTAGAATAATTTCCATCGGAGTGAACCGCAGCTTGCATCGTTAGGAAACGGAACCACGGTTTGTTCACGAGACTTTAATGATTCCGATGTCGTTAACGATAGCGGAGATCGTTACATGCCGGTGTGTTGCCAGGTTAGCGAAGTCGCTGGTTCCAGTAACTTTTTTTGTGTAATAGGTGGTACACACAAGCAGCTGGACCACTTGGTCATTGAAAGCGATGTTTAACATTTATCTTTACTATTTATAAAGAATGATTCTATTAGGAACGGCAGGGATTACCTATAGGTAAACTGAAAAAAGCGCACCGCTTGCGCGATATAATGGACGCCCAACGCCATCTATTGGTTCAACTTGAAACTAGTCCCGAATCGAAGTTAGAACGGGGCACTAGTATAAAATAAATAAGTCCCGTGACCGATTTTTGTATGAAAATATTGATTGGTCAATTTAAAAAGTTTTAAAATAAATGGTGAAGTAGTCAAAAAAGGGCCCGGCGGACTCAGTGTGTATTTCTCGTTACTAAAGTCAAATTTACCTAAATAAATAGTTTGTTATAATAAACGAAGAGATGGCAACACAACTAACCGCCGCGTGGCGGGACGCTTAGCCCACTCTCACTGAATATACAGCGTGTGTTTTAATTCGATTACAGCACTGATTTCGCACGATTATGCTCATGCTTTGGTTACTCTGTTCGTTCCGTCTCAGAACTTGTTGGTTGTGGGTGAGTGGTCATATGTTTGAATCCAAATACCTATGGATATTTTCAAATCTATGGGCGTGCCGTTTAACCCTTAGCTTGACTTTGAGAAAAGATCTTGAGGAAATCTGTTTATTTTAATTTTAACGTGTTTTCGGTTTACCCATAAGCCTTGTCGTTGTCTATAGAAGTTATCTCTTTATAAATAGTATAGAAGATAAAAGATTTTTCCTAACGTGGCTACCTATACATTTAAGCCGTTGGTTCTGTGCAAGATCCTTCTCTTGTTATGTCAGATTACGTAAGGTAAACGGGAATAAAACGTGCAATAGTGTCTGTGTACAGTAGTGTACTAATAGAATTCCTTCGTTCTGGTGTGGTTCTACAGCCGAAATAAGCAGTTGTACCACCTCCGGAAAACCACTATCGGCGTTTTCTTGCTCCAGAAACGTACAAAAGATATTAGTACATTCCGTTTATACATAAGAGATGAATATATAAATTGTTCGTTGACTATATACACTGCCGGCGAGGACTCGCTTCACTAGGTTGTCGCAGAATGATAAGAGCTATGAAAGATAACACTCGCTCAGCGATACTCGATCAGAACTAACGTTAAGAGCACTCACGTCAACTTACAGGCAAGCTACCCTCCCCCTGTGTCACCCCCCTCCTAATTTATAAATTAAAAGAATGTTAAAACGAAAATTGGTTTGAACGAAATCTAGAAACCCTTGTTTTTTAACCCCCCATGCGAAAATTACGGGGTAATAAGTTTGTCGTATCTGTCTGATTGTCTGTCTGTGGTATCAAAGCTTCCAAAGCAGGGATGCATCGATTTGTTTTTTTTTTGTTTAGCAGTTAAAATTTTAGCTAGATTAAAAGACGGTCGCCACCACAAAATGACGAATGATGAATGAATTCCATGTTTTCACTTGACTCCCGTAATACAAGTATCAAAAAAAGCTTGAGTAGTAGAATCCATACATTATGACAGCTGGTAGGGGGTCTTATAAATTTTCAATTTTAGATTTATGCAATACGTCATAAACCGTAAACCAGAATTATCCTTCAAACATCTCAATCTTGGCTAGTGTGCGGAATACCTTCTGCTTATACGCCTTGTAAGCTAGGTGGCGGCGACACCTCGAGCCCACTTAGAGAAAAATTTTAACTAGCCCGGTGCACCTAGTTCCCGGTGGTAATGCATTTCCCGCTCACCCAGAAGTTTCTCGGCGCTGGCTAACGATGCCGAGCGACCATTGCCACGTGATTTAAATATGCATAGTTCGTTTTTATACCACAAAGTTGGGAATGTAGTTTACGGGATACCTGATGGTAATTTTTTACTTATATTAGATAGGTGACACGTTTATTCATACTGCTACATTACCTAATGTTACATTCATTGTGTATGTACCTACATACACAATATTAAAAGTGAAATAACATACATTAGAGAATGCTTAAGTAAGTATTAGGATTATTTGTGTTTGTTCAGTGTCGGGTGTAACGTCCAGTTGGTCTACTGGTTTAAGTACCGGGCCGTGATCTTAGGGTTCTGGGTTCGATTCCCGGGGTGAGCAAACAGTATGTATCGAATTTTTCGAACATAGTACTCACCAATCCACATTAGACATTAGACGGAAGTAAGTTTCATGTGTGAGGTATTATGTAGGTACAATTAAATATTAAGTGGTAGATAAGCTAAGATAGTAAGCGATTGCTGTCAGCCAGCCATTGACTCTCACAACACCAGTGGAGTACGCTGCCAACGTTTGAACTTCCCTATCTATCAGATTTGGCCTCCTGTACCAGTTTGACTACTCGTGTTGCGTTATTAAAATGTCTTAAATTATTTTAGTTTAAATATTCATTTTCTATACTATTTATAAAGAGATAACTTCTATAGACAACGACAAGGCTTATAGGTAAACCGAAAACACGAAACGCTTGCGCGATGTAATTGGACACAGCGCCATCTATTAGTTCATTTCTGAATTACGGTCCCGAAGCGAAGTGAGGGCGGGCCACTAGTACACTTATAAAATAATACACTTAATTGTAATACTTACAGTTTTGTATGTGGTACGTACTATACCGCAAACAATAAAAAACTATCTTGTTTTGGACATCCAGGTGATTCAAAGAGACAATCTATATTTGTTATTTGAACCAACAGCAAAAACAAAACACGTCCATAAACAATAGCCTTCCAACAAACGGGTTACAAATAAAACTAAAATAGCAAGAGGTACAATTTCATCCGCTAAAAATAAACAGACTGGCAGTGTAAGAGGGATTCTAGCTCCCAAGCTTACAATAGCTAGAGAGACAGACCGCTGGAAATGTTCAGTTTGGATGGTATAGAGCGAAACATTTGGATGTACAGATACATTTGATAAAGGAAGACTTGACAACATGTTTACAAATTAATTTATAATAATTACGGTTGGGCGGCGCAAAAAGTTGTAAAAGTATGTTTCGAGTTTTTCGAACATAGCTCGGGTTTGTGATTACCAATCCACATTGGGCAAGCGTGGTGATTAAGCCTAATCCCAATTTACTTAGTAGCGATGACTTAATTTATATAATGGAGGCCTTTGGCCCTGCAGTGGGACAGTATACATATAAGCTGATATTTTACTTTTTACGCAAAAATTTTCTACAATCTTAACTTGTATTAAAAATCCTGTATTTTCAAATTAACTACTATTGCTAAAAAGTAGGTTTATTAATTTAGGTGATGTAGAATTGTAGATAGAGATACTTTTTATTGCACAAAGTTTACAAATCTTAAATCATGGTTATAGCTAGTACAATGTTGGCGGTCTTATCGCTAATAGCAAACTCTTTCAGACAACCTTGGGGTCGGGACAACATTTTTTGCGGTTTCTCCGAAGTCATAGAAAAATATTGTTCAGAATAGTTGGTAGAAGAGATGTTGATGTACATGTTTATCGATACACGCTGTGTGTGTGGATTACCTACCTTGTTGCAGAGTATGTCACCGTAACTCAGTACGTTACGGACTTGTGACATGATGACATACCTTTAAGTCATTTAAGTCACACATTCGTAACGTCACGCAAATAAGTGAACGCGAAACGTTGTCACCAAGCGTTAGTTTGTGCCTCTAATAAAACCATTTTCGTTTTATTCCTGTTAGATGCCTGCTACCACAGGGAAATAATGCTCAGTTGTATAACAAAACAGCAGAAACAGTTTTGAAAGAGCCACTTTATTGAAATTATTTTAAAACATCTCATATACATTGACATGATTCCGTACCGTTCCACGATGTCGGAATATGCGTAAGCACACATTATTAGACGACAAAGGAATTACAAATGCAGGGTAGCAAATATATCGGTCCACCAGCAAATTTTCATACAAATATCCTTAAATGTGAGGTCTACACCATGTAAAAGTTTCACTGATATTTAATAATTTTATTATAAATCGATGTTAATTTTTTTTATTAGCAGCTTTTCATCGCAAATTCGGCAATCTTTTGAATAAAAAGTCACTTTTTAATTAATAGTCAGAACAAACATTTTTTGATGTATTGTTATTACACGTGATAATCATTATGTAATATTTAATTTATAAAAAAAATATAAATATAGCTTACTCTTTTCTTCTATCTTCTATACTATTTATAAAGAGATAACTTCCAATAGATAACGACAAGCTTATAGGTAAACCGAAAAACACGAAACTCTTGCGCGATGTAATGGACACAGCGCCATCTATTGGTTCATTTCTGAATTACGGTCCCGAAGCGAAGTGAGGGCGGGCCACTAGTTATCCAATAAACAGATGAGTGCAATCAGTTAGCAGATCGCTTCTTATTCGTATCTACTACTGACACTGCTCATATTCATTCTGTGCCACTATGTACTATGTCAAGGCTGTTGTACCGGGTTCGTGTGGGGAATTTACGAGAAGCCTTCACAGATGTCGCGGGTTTGATATTGCGTTAGTTCCTTGCGTGCTCTTGTGAAGAGGAAATATTTTATTGCCACAGCTTTTATTAAGTCAACGAATGGTTTGTTTTAAAATACTCGGGTACTTAAGTCATTTCCGTGAATGCTTACAAAGAAACTCTGAGCGTATGAAAAAAACATATATCTATATACAGGTGTGTATCTGTAAACATTTACATCCCTTTGCGCACGGGTTCTACCAATCATTTTGAAAAACATTCCCTATATAACTTTTAGAGATTCTCATTTTAAAAAATCAACTTTTCATACAAAGTCGGTCACGTAACTTGGTCATTTTCTAAGGGGAGTCAGCTTTCATACTTTTCCACTGCAGGGAGGGTCTCTCTATCATAGAAATGAAGTCATCTCATATGATGGAATTAGGCTTAATCACCACGCTTGCGGATTGCGGAATGATGATTATCATGAAATTACAAACTCGAGCTACTTATTCTCGAATTTTTAAAATATGGTTAGTAGGTAGGTACCTCTTTTTATAATACAGGAAGGCAAGCGAGCAAGCGGGTCACCTGATGGTAAGTGAACACCGCCGCCTATGGACATCAGCTACACCAGAAGGAGTGCGAAGGGCCTACCCTAAAAAACGGCGTCCCTTTTCATACTGTATCAATACTACTCATTTATAGTAGCCATTGCATTGGAATTATTATGTTTTATAGTTTATTAATTAACCCCAATTGTGGTTTGTGGTGAATTTAATTAAAACTGAGGCAGGTCGCAATCCTGGAGGTCAAAGTTGTATTTTCGCGTGTCTACAGATTTGATTTAATAATTGCGTGTAAAGAATTGTAGGTACCTATTTAAGAATCAGTGGTTAGCTACAATTGTTTTTTAATTTGAAATGAGAATATTAGCATACGTCAATCTGTATAATTGTAAAGTGAAGTGTTTCTGTATGTATATTATTTGGCTTTTACGTTTTGTTACGTTGTATGTGGTTTTTTGTGTGATTAAGACTAAGTATTTTGTCTGTATTAAAGTCATATACGATAAGTTACGGATCGTTACGATCGTACCCAAAAACAATAGTGTAGGTAGCTGGTCAGACGAGTTCCACGCAACTACGTACGGACAGCCGCACATCAGGTTACTACAATCTGTCAAATTTCCTCAGTTGATATTGAACCAAACACGTTTGACATAAAGATGAGGTTCGATTGAAGAAATTTGACAGATTGTAGTTACCTGATGTGCGGCTGTCTGTACATTGTCCGCAATATGATGAGACAAAATAATGTTTTTCCACTGGGTCACCCAACAAAAAGCTTTTGAAAAATATTCTTAATGCATTTGCAGAATCGTATAATGTAAAATTAAAAAAGCATCATGATATTTCTAAAAAAGTGTAGGATTGCGTAAAGTAGGTAATTATCCTAAAGCATTTCATTTTAGATACCCGTGTACACGATTCAAATTTTAATCATAGCAGCTTAAAATGTAACAGGTATTTACTAGTTACCTAACTAGGCAACTTAGTAAACTATATCTGCACTAATTTGCCAATCAATCTGTTTCTGACACGAGTCATTCAATACCATCTGCCGTATCGGATTCAAACAATACCTTTGTGCCGTTGTCCGTTCACACATGCGAGTCAAATGATCGTATCTGCAAACCGGTAGACGCCGGCGCCTCGGAACTAACTCCACTCGACTGCCTATTATCCATTCTGACCTCAGTAACATAACGACACATTGCTTTAAGGCAGTGTTTCTCAAAATATTCTGTCTTACGAGTCAAATTTCTGACTAAAATGCTACGTTAAGTTGTCAGCGAGTCAAATCATTATATCTAAAAACCGGTTCTGAAAACGGACCCCGAACGAAACTAATTGTTCCCTGTTCTAAGACATTTCATATAAGTCTTTCTAACTGAATATAACATGACTAGCTTTATGTTCACACATGTGAGTCAAATGATTGTATCTACAAACCGGTAGACGCCGGCGTTCTCTTATGTGGTCTATTATGTGCTTCAATTAAATTTCTCTAAGACATTGTTTCTCACAAAATTGTGCCTTAAAAGTATTTTTTTTAACTACAAACGGACAGACGCCGGTGGAACCTCGGCACTCCACTCAACTGAGAAGAGTAACAAAGATTAATTTTATAGAGCATTCTTGCAAGTAGCAAACCTATGAGGTATTTTTGAAAACAACCATTTTAACGATCTGACAGTTAGACGAGAGTTCGATTAAATATTTATGAGCAGTATTGTATACTTTGATATGTGGCTGTGCGTACATTAGGTAGTTTTGTCATAGGAATAGTTTTCAAAATCACAAACAGACAGGCACTACCGCCTGCAGCAATCCATTGGGCTTCGACAATTATGTATTCTGAGCTTTTAGTGGCATCACCATACATTGCTTTGCGCCACTGTTTCTGAAAATGTATTGTCATACGGTTTAAATAGAAATTTATTTATACATAATTGTATTATTCAAGATCAAGACAGTAGAAAGCCCTTACGTTACTTAACGCTGTATGTTATGTTTTTGGCAAGAAAACAAAACATCAAATCTTTTTAAGGCTTTTTCACCAGAACATCCTAATTCGTGACCCAAGCAAGCAGCAATCCCTGGATTAATTGCACAGCAGAAGTATACCTACGGTAAACGGCGGGTACAACCCCCGATATAAGTATCGTTTATAAAAAAAAAACAATAACGACAAATAGCTAAACTGGCTTATACTCACGACCTTGTCATGATACAATATTAAACCGTATGATTCAGATTTCATTTTGCTGCAGAAGTTTGGAAACCGTGACAAGCCCATATTGGGTAATGGACATGATTGTTGAATAACGCCGGCTCCGGTACCCTGCGTAGCACCCTGCCTCTCTGTGCCTTGTCGCAGTGAATCACAGTTCAATATCTGTTAGCGAAGATGGATTAAAAGGTAACTGTCTACGTCTACATCAAGACTAACACATTGTATTTTACCTGTATTTTGTTTCTGTGCTTCGATTATTTCTGTGCAATAAAGAATATTTATCTATCTTATCTACATAACAAGACTTATAGTTTTGAATAATGAAATAGCTCACACAAAATACTCTATACTAACAGTTTTGCATTTTCATCATCAACTCTAATAAAAGTAGGTATTAGCATTCCGTTGCTTACTACATCGTGATCTCAATATCCATAGAAATCTCTTTATCCTCATAACTAGTGGCCCGCCCTCACTTCGCTTCGGGAACGTTATTCAGAAATGAACCAATAGATGGCGCTGTGCTCAATTACATCGCGCAAGCGTTTCGTGTTTTCGGTTTACCTATAAGCCTTGTCGTTGTCTATAGAAGTTATCTCTTTATAAATAGTATAGAAGATATTATCATTCTTCAATGTTCTCCACAAATATTGATATTGTGCCACCCGTATCCAAAGTATTGGAATTCCTATTCCATCATAGAAATAACTTAGTGCACTGCATCATCTATATCAATAATATACATAGATATCGTCTAGCCAACAAGACCGTACTATACTAGTAATATTAATTTTAAGGTATTTTTGTTAGCTTAGCACTTTGAAAACTATTTCTTCAACTGGTTAAAGTATCAACTTGTGTAAGTATTTATTTACTTGATCACTTATTATTTCCCTTGGGGTTAGAGTTATAACGCTTTCCCAATATTCTTGTTACAAGTTCAACCTCATTCGTACAATTTAAGCAAACTTAGGAGAATTGAATCTTGTTTTGGTTACAATATAAAGTGAGTAGCAGTGAAGTAACTTAATGAGTATTGCTTCAATACGCGAGTTTGTGCCTTTTGGTCTGCACAATATTTCATATTCATTGTGTATATGTGTCCAGATCTGAAAGAATTGTTTTTGTTTTAGCAGTACGGGCTAAATATTGTATTTACGGTACCTGCTTGTCACCAGATTACCTTTTTAAACAAATGCCACGATTCCTAGTTTGCTTCTTACTTATTAGCTCATCTTTACTTTTAGCTTAGATTCCCGCTGTGATTTACTGAGTAATACTACGCGCCGCGCTGTTTTTATAATGTTCCAGATATTAATTCTATACTAAAAATAAAAATTTGACTCAATCATGTATACAACGTCGTAACGTCCAGACAGCAGACACAATGGAAAATCAATTGTTTTATGCCTTTTAAAAGGCTTTTGGGTCTTACGACGATAATATGGCGTCAGAGGTAAAACGACATAGAATTTGCAAATGACTACCGCGGTCAGATGTCAATGTATGTATTCTCAAACATGTCCATGATGGTTTTTGCTGATCTGCATTGCTATTTTGGTAAATTGTACCAGATTTTAGCCGAGTCTACATACATTTGGCATACCGCCTCTGCAGAAACCAGTTGCATAGTTAGGTACCTCGCTGCCATTTCCTCCCGTGGACTCGAACCCGCGCCTGTACCTACATGTCGGGCTAACTTCGCGCCTAACTCAGTAAACAAAGTAATCGCTAATGTAGCGGGTACTTTGTTTTATTGCCTCCTCTTGGCGGGTCGGAGCGGGTTTATGTGGCCCACTGTACCTAAGATATGTGGCTTCTGCGCAATGGGTTACTCTTAATCTTTATTGTTTAATAGAGCTTGTGAACACTGGATTCTGGGCACGAATTATTTAGGGTCGGGGTAGGGCTGACCGTGAATCTTGTTGGTATTTGGGTCATTTTTAGATAAGTATAACTTGCGTGGCAGTCTTTTAATCCAATATTTCTCCGGAATTAACGTCAGAATCTTAAAATATAACAATTATATGGAAGGTGGCCGAAATGTGGCTCTCCCTCGAAAAAAATTGAGGTTTGAAGTTAAAGAGTTTATTATCTTTAAGTAAGTAAGATTGGACCAATTGTATGTAGGTGATGATGAGTATCACAAATAGACCGTAATTTTTTTAAAGCCGAAGTGGTCTTAATAGGCCTTTTTACCATGTAAGATCAACAAAATAAGCAAATAAAAGCATTCAAATCAGCTCTTTCAAAGCTGATTTTCTTGATCTTACATGCTAGGTAAATGGGCTTTATGATACCCATTATGAGAACTTTGGCATTAAAAAAAAGGAAAAATAACTGTGTAGGTATATAGATACTAAAATAGATAGACAAACACAAGAGTCACACACGAATGTTTGTTCACAGTGGGAATACATTGATTGGATAATCATTCTTGGAAGGAAATAAAAGAAAATGCTCGGAGGTCTCCTCAGCAAGAAAACAATTAATAAGAGATTAAGATAACTAGCCCGGTAGCAAAAACATAGATATTATGGGACGTTATTTATATTTCTTTATTTCTTAGGTCCTACGTACCTATTTATATTATTTATAAAAAAAATGAGATAGCTAGCAGACTAGCGACGAATCTCCTGATGGTGAGCTATTGCCACCGCCCATAGACACCTGCAACACCAGTAGAGTCACAAGTGAGCTGCCAACATTTAACACCCTTCGCGTCCTCTACCCTCACTTACTCGACGAAACACATATCTATCGGCATGAATGGGCCGGCTCGACTGGAGTCATACCACGGCCTCACAGAAGACCGGCGTAAAGCAGCGCACGTGCTGTGTCTCGTCGAATGAGTGAGGGTGCCAGGAGGCCCAATTGGGGGGAAGGGACTCTTCTGCCACCTATCAAATAAAAAAATAGGCTTCGATTATTTTATTTTCTAAAGGAAGGAATCGACGTTCTTTAATAACATTTCTTTACGTTCACAAAAATACCTTCATAAATGTTAAAATATGGTTTCCCTAGCGTGGGTGGACACGGTATTTGTAGGAATATTTTGCTATCTCCAAAAGGCGAAAAGGGGATAAACTTTTCACATCGTATCTGAAAGGTAGACTATCTTATTTGTGTGATGTTTGCGGAAGCTTAGAGTCTGAAAACTGAAGTGGCAGTGGGCTGGTCACATTAGCCGCAGAACTGACAACCGTTGGAGCCGTAAAGTCCTTGAGTGGAGACCGCGACTCGGTAAGCGTAGTGTTGAACGCCCTGCGACAGATGGGATGATGACATTCGAAGGCTGGCTGGTGTGAGCTGGATGAGAGTGGCCGAAAATCGGGAGCGGTGGCGTGCATTAGGGGAGACCTATGTCCAGCAGTGGACGAGTGTGGGTTGCTGATGATGAGTGGCTTAAACTGACTGGTTTATTTTTTACATATAAAAAATCAATTACAAAATATAGGTAAATAAAATATATTTATTAAAAGTAAGAGATAAACTACGAGTACACATAGGTATTATGTATACAATTATATGCTACTTGACGTAATAAAGATACCTACTACGTTGGATATGAAGTATTTACTTAAAGCATTACCAACACACACACACGTAGTTATGTTGTACAAAGTTTTAGATTTATTTGGAAACTAAAAGGTCGATTTGAATATGTATTGGTAATCGGATTATGTATATTCAGGCCAACACCGTTTCACAGTTTGCGAAACCGCATGAAAATAGCCAATAAAATATATTTTATTACAATGTATAAATATACGATTGAAATTTTCATACTTAATTTGCATTAGACTGTGTAGATTTTCTCATGATATCTATTTAAAAATGTATAGAGAGGTTACTATTATAGATAGACAAATCTCATAATTATACAAACCCGAAAGCCAAAACACTTGCGCGATGTATTCCACATCTAGCGCTCTCTGTTGGTACACTTTCGAACTAATAGCGAAGTTAATTCCCGAAACGGGCGAGCCACAATTGATTTATAAAATAAAGTGTGTACCTTATTTATGCAGCTTGAATTAATAAAATAATACATTACTGTAGTTTCGAAACTAGTTACATAGAAAGAATTTATTTTCCGAATTCGAAACCGGTTACAAAACTCCGGTTACGTAGACGGCCGAAAGGAAGTATTTTACCTCTATATATCCTTTAACTATGTTTCACTGGCAGAAAGTCTACTAACTCCACTAAAGTAGGTAAATTAGGTCAGATGCTATTTGTAACTTGTTGCTACCAGGAAAAATCAACGACTACGAGTACTAGTAAATACTGTTAAAGCACTGCAACTGGAGCAAAATTATTGTCTGTAAAATCAATATTAGGATCGCTAGCTTCGATTCACTCGTAAACGTTAGCAAGAAACCAAGCAAAGATAGTAATAGTTTGTGATTCTACCACATAGATACCAGCTTATTAATAGCCCCACTTCTGGAGCACCGGCCTCAGGGCATCAGGGGCCAATTCTCGATTTTTGACATGGTATCTAATTCGACATAAAAATCACTAATTTCAACATTTTCTCGAAATTTTTTTACGATTACTAATTTGGGCATTCGAATTGGTAATTTGTCGAAGGAACGTAAATGTTCATGTTGGTGGTTCTGAGCAGTAGAGATGTCATTAGAGATAGACTTACTATCTTGACTTAGAGATGTATGTCGAAAATCGAGAATTGACCTCCACACCGGTACATTAACACCTCAACCAATAGCATAAATAAGCATCTTCCCTTTCGCACATTTTGTTGGTATTTTGGTGGGGCGGCATCCTAAGTCTATGGTTTTCTATCACCGATACGCCCCGGATTATCACTGAAGGAAACAAACAAAGCATACTCGTAGTAACTGTGAAGTAAATGAAATAAGTAATTATTCTTTTTACTTTCTCTTCGTGAATTGTACCTACGATTGAATAATAAAATTAACAACACGCAGGAAGCAAGTGATTCGATCTTGGGCATCTATTATAACGCGATAACATTTACACGGAAAGTGGTAAATCATTGTGAATTCGTTAAATACTTGTTTCGTTACCTAAACCGTCGGTTATGATTTAAAGATTAGGTAGTGGTAGGTTTAAAAATAGTATGCTTAATACTTTTGGTTTACATGATTTGGTTTGATGTATTATTAAAAAAGAAAAGGATTTTTTTTTATAGGTAAGGTCGAATATTTTAAGGTCACATTGTTAAATGGTGTCAACCCATATTATTCACGCTGGTGTATTTATGCCACCGTACAATAGCCAGAATCGTAAGTTGATCGATTTCTTAGGTAACTAAGTACTTTAATAAAAAATAGGCATCTTAACATGTTTTTGTTTTAAGGTTCATCTTGTGTAGGGGCAGCTGCATCCACCCTCATGGCTGTAGGTATAAACCGATTCGCGGTTGTACTTTTCGGCAAACGAAATAAGCGTCGAGGGCTTCCCATAATAATGGCTTCTCACTTTGATGCAAGTTGGTTAAACCAGATCGTGTTGGTATCATAAAAATGGAGCTGCAAAAACCCATTTAACCTAAAAATAGGCGGCAAAACGGCCACAAGTGGAAAGTCCATAATCGCCTCAAATCCGCGGAAACTCGCGATCCGGGCCCGGCCCTCGTCTCCGCGTGACAGTTCAACTCGAGATCCACTAAAGCGAAAACTTCTATCGGCGGGGGAGTTCTCAAATCGTTTTACTTTACAACCCGATCCGTCATTGAAACTGGGAACGTTTGTAACAAAAAATGAGGCCAAGCGGGGAAGTTTTGGAGGCGATGACGGCGAAATATGACATTTGTCAATCCTTTGTGGTGTGCTAAGAGAATTGTCTCTAATACCGGGTATCTTTAGGAGATGTAACCTAGGTATAGGTTTAAGTATTTTGTTTTATTCAGTTTCTTAGTAGGTATTGCGATGGAATTATTTAGTATTAAAATAAGATATATAATTGGGACTAATTAAGATAACATTTAGGTACCTACTCTTGACATTTCTCGCGTTCGAGTTTCACGTTCATAACTTACGTTTGACGTCTGGCTAAGAAAATAATGAGCGATGGTAGGCCAGTGGACAAAAACGCAGTAGGTTTGAATCTGAATGAGAAAACCTGCATGTTTAAGATTGTGTTTGTACGTGTAACCACGATTTAGTAAATCCGGTTCGTCAGTAATAAGGTTGAGAAAGTCAGACTTCATTGTCTCACAAAATTCTGAATGCATCATCATCAACCGAAACTGGCACTCTGAGTTGAGACCAAGCATTGAGAAAGTTAAAAATCCTATATTTATCCGTACAGCCAGCATTCTACGCACAAAAATAACTCCACCGAATTGCACTTTCAAAAACCTGACAATATGAACTTCAGCTAACAAGGTGCGTCCCAAAAGGCCGATTATATTATATACCTCACACATATTAGTTCCCGGAGCGAGATCGGGTGGCGTATTAAATTAGAGGGCGAGCGAACCCTATTCGTCACATTATGTCGCACGAGCCCCGTGTGTGCCGTAGCTTTGTTTCACCGACGAGATTGAGCCCCCTATCACAGTGAGGAATACCATCAGCGAGGAATCTCAGATTTAGTTTGTGTCACAAACTTTGTGGTGCTGTTTGGCTGTTGAATCTTATTCGACACATTATGTTGCATGAGCCCCGTGTGTGCTAAACTACGTTTTGTTTCTCTGCCGAATATCGCCAGCGAGGAACAGCGAGAAACCACAGTGCGAGCCATTTTAAATACATATAGTCATCATCATGTATCATGGTTGTCGAACCTTATTTGTCACGATATGTCGCACAAGCCCTGCTATAGCTGGCGGCATGAAAGCGAAAGAATAGCGATGACCTTTATTTTGCGCACTTGTAAAAAAGAAGACTTTCTATTAAAATTGGTTTCTGCGCACTGAAGGTCATTACTACTGTTTCATGCCGCAGACTATACCCAAGATCTGATTTGGTTATAGTGCGGTCTTTTGATACATGGTCGTCATAATATTTTAAACACTAATGCCAACTGATACTTTCTGCTGTTGGGCCGTCCAATCCAATGTAACTGTTTACCGATCATTAGGTATATGGCCAAGACTATAGCTAGTATCTACTTGGTTGTTTCAGCTAAGGTGTCTTTACCGCCTCTTTTACCTTCACTGTGCATCTATTTACGCCGCGTACGCCGCTAACTATTCTGAATTTAGATGAAAATGCAAAGAGGGATTTACTGGCTAAGCCCGCCAAACCACACGTCAGTGGCTTGCCCACTCGGAAGCACAATTTATTAACAAGGTGTTGGAGTATTTTTATATAGAGATGTTCATAACACAAGCACACATTCTTCGTTTTCCTCGTTTTTAGAGTTCCGTTGGTAGCTTAATCGGAAAAAACGGGGCACTTATAAGATGACTTTGCTGTTGTTTGCTGTCCCTCTGTCTATCTGTATCTTTATTCAGGGTGTGCGTGAAGGTATTGAATTGAAATTTAAACCGTACATACATAATGTCTACGGTCCCTTAAAGTTATAAAAAAAGTTAAGTAATATTATAATACTTATCCGTCTGTTTATAAAAAAACCGAATATTTTGACTCTAGAGGACATTTCTCGTTACCTAGAACCATGAAAGTTAAGTGACATATGCAGTAACATGGTTCTATAACCCTTACTTTTTATTTTGTGGGACCGTAAAGAGAA
Organism: Cnaphalocrocis medinalis; assembly: GCA_014851415.1. Lineage (NCBI taxonomy): Eukaryota > Metazoa > Arthropoda > Insecta > Lepidoptera > Crambidae > Cnaphalocrocis > Cnaphalocrocis medinalis. The sequence continues at coordinate 10,894,776 of CM026279.1, forward strand.
CATGTTTGTATAAAAATAGCGCGGTAGCGGCAGCTTTTTGTCCACCAGTTTATTAAACTTCATCAACATTTCATAACAACCAACCTTCGACCCTTGCGTTTGTAAGCAGTCTCATAGGGTACATGCAGTAACTTAGGAGGCAGCACTTTGTACAGGCTAACATGACTGATTAAGTTCAAATGGATGCCACCAGTTGGCAGCACCGTCTGTGTCAGTAACTACGGATGCAGGACTATGGACGGAGTTAGCAGTACTTGATAAAATATGATATAAATTAATATCAAAATAATAATAGTTAGCATACTTAGCGCACTCCTGTGGCGCCCTCTATTTGTCTTTTATAAATAAGTCTGTCATAGATTTATAGAGTTTAAAAGGATAAATAAAATTGTCTATTCTCAACCGGCAACACATTCGTTTTATTATCAGTAGGTACTTACCGTCGTTCACGTTCCTGACCATATCGATACCTTAAATCTCAAAGGGCGTAATCACCATTTTGGCCAAAATGACTTTTGAATGCTATCTTACTCCATTTTTTTTTCTCTATCGATCTGTATTATCAAAGTTTTAAAATTCGCAAAAAAGTGGTGATTACAGCCCACGTGTTTACCGTCGATAAACAAGTTTTTTTAGTCGTAAATACCTTTAAAAAATTCATTATTAAGGTTTCGGTCGATACACCAGTTAAAATTATAATGATGTCAAAAATACTGACTATCGAATGAGGCGTATAGGACAGATATGTGTAACAGTGGCGTTTACGACTCGAGTTACTTTAAGAATTTAAACAAAATAAATAAAGTAAGTGGTAGTAATACAGCATAATGAATATCGCGTCTAGTCCGGTTTTCTATAAATTCTAAAATAAAAACGCTCAGACATGCAATTAGCAAGTACCTACTTTTACTACCTATGTAAGAAGAATTACTCTAGTGTCAGTATCCTAGACGAAAATGAGGAAATACGAAAATTAGCAGAATATACCACTCATTTCCCCTCGTCGAACCGAATTGTATCGATGTCTGTGATTAAATTCTTGTTAATATAGTGAAGTCTTTTATTTCTTTTGCCCAACAGTACTCCTATTAAAGATTGTTAATAGCACGCAAAACCTGAAACATAAACAAAGTGGCGGGAGTTTTGCTAGCGCTTAAATCTTATGTAGATCAATCCTAGCTTTAACATTTTTAAAAATAAACGTTTGTTTTACTTCTTTGCACAGTACTCGTAGAAGACTTATTAAAATTAAAGCTCTAAGTAAAAGTCATGTCGATGCAGATATTGTTTATACTAATTTAAAAACAAAACAAAATTATAGAAATCAATAACTTTCGTTTGAATTTCAAACTAAAATGATTGCGTTTGTATTATTGAAATAATAAAATCGTTTTCATTTCTGTACTTGCTATAAATTTTGTAATAATGAAACTACCCGTATTTGTCTCTTAATTTGTATCTTCATCAAAGTGTTTTTACTTATAAAAACCGAAAATAGCTTTTTAAAATGCATTTTCTATAAGTAAACTAGGCTGTTACACCATAGCATAGAGCAGAATAGCCTTTTTTTCAAGTCGTAAACGCCATTATACCATAACTTATTGCAGAACAGCCTTTTTTTTAGGTCGTAAATGCCAAGTTGTCAATATTTTTTGGCGTAATCACAAATCAGTTTGGCAAACATTGGTTGTATTTTGAATACCATATAACTGTGTTATAAAGCTCTCGATACTCGATAATTACATCCAAATTTCATTTATATGGCATTATTAGTTTAAAAGTTATGAATTTAATTCTTAGATTTTTTTTTGTTTCGGCTCTCCTGAAAAGTGATGATTTGGTGATTACGCCCTTTGAGATTTAAGGTATCGATATATTTGCGCTGCTTCTGCAGTGAGTCGCACTTTAAAGCAACGGCTGCGCTTGGGCCCCAGGCTCGTTCCCCGGTTTTGGCCAAAAATAGTATCTGAGTTATTCTGTTAAGGAAATCCCAGTATTCATGTCAGCCCGAAGTTTGGAAGATGGCGGTCTTGTATCACCGTGCCTAGGAAATTACGTTAACCGGTTTTTCAGCCTGATCCCTCTACGGTCGTGTTACACTGGTGTCCCATCGAGAAACCACGAACAAAGGGTAAGGGTAGTAAGTACACTTGTATCTGTACACACACTTGTTCACTATAAAACACGTCGCTGGCTCATCGTTGAGATTGGGCGCCAAAACTTAAATGTTGGAAGACATTTTTATACCATTTCGCTAAACATGTGCTTAGCAATGTGTTTTGGGTACTATACGATTTTTGGTAGCGAGTCAGAAAGTGACAAAGTACAAAAGGCGTGCGAATCTTTTCCCGTCGCCACCTATGGTGTTATTATGTAGCTCTATTTTTGTAAGTCCAAGGAAAACTCAGCTTTTGTGATTTTTACGGAAATCGCGTTTCAACGAAATGGGATTTTCGTATTTGATATTTCCAAGTGAGTGAGGGTAACGTTTGGTATATAAGAAGGGGCTCCATTGTTGAACGGCTTGAATCCTTGAATTTGTGACATGTTTTTTGTCAGTATAATATTTTCATGAACAATATCAGAATTGTTGGCTGTACATAATCATCTATACTTCTATATCTTCTTCTATACTATTTATAAAGAGATAACTTCTATAGACAACGACAAGGCCTTTAGGTAAACCGAAAACACGAAACGCTTGCGCGATGTTATTTAGCACAGCGCCATCTATTGGTTCATTTTTGAATTACGGTCCCGAAGCGAAGTGAGGGCTGGTCACTAGTTACTGAATATTTGCAGCGGTTTTACGAGCTAAAATTTATTTGCAGCATTGTTATGTGAAAACATTTCTTGAAAATGTTCAATAACAAAAAGGTTATCTGTAAAAAGGCCGGAGTGTTAAGACCGCTTGTTGCACTATCATTTATTCTTGTTATCGTTAATTTGTAGATACTTTGTTTTTGTCTAATAAAAGCATTAATGTAGGGTTGTGTGCTAAAGTAACTTCCGATGCGTAATATTACCTATAGGCTATGCTCTCTATTCAAAAATTACTGTGGGTGAGCCACGTATCGGCATGTATGGGCCGGCGCGACTAAAATGATACCACGACCTCACAGAAGACCGGCGTGAAGCAGTGCCTGCACTCTGTTTCCTTGAGTGAGTGGAGAGAACGCACAGTTGAAGACTGCCATCATCAGTCTAAATGATGATTTTTTCTGAGAATGACCCAAAGGCACTTACAGATAGATAGATATACATTATTGAACAGAATTCACAACGTAAGAACTAGACTCTAGAACTCTTATTTAAAAATCGGCGGGCTTAACGCTTAAAGCGATTTCTACCAGACAACCTTTGGGGAAAGTACATATTTTTTTTATGTGATAGGTAGCAGGCGAGCAGGCGGATCACCTGATGGTAAGCAATTGCCGCCTATGGACACTTGTAACACCAGTTACAAGTGCGCTGCCAACCTTTTATTCCCTTCCCCCTCGAGTGGGCCTCCGGTACCCCTCACTTACTCGGCGAAACACAGCACAGGGGCTGCTTCACCCCGGTTTTCTGTGAGGCAGTGGTATCACTCCAGTCGAGCCGGCCCATTCATGCCGAAGCGTGGCTCTCCCACAGTTAAACAGACTGTGGGAGCATTTATACCATGCCAGGAGTGTTTGAGTGATTCCCCCGTCACGTCCCCAGATCTGTCCCACCGAGATTGAGCCTCTATTTGCCGCTGCTAACTATTCTGAATTTAGATGAAGCTGCTGGAATGAAACCTGAAAATGCAAACTGAATTCTGGCTGTATCTACGCGCACCGCCTAGGTATTCGGAAGTTCTAGCGGAATATTGTGGCGTATTCTATGATATCACTAGATTTTTCATATCTATGTCCGTACCATTCGCTCCTGACGGAAAACATCGTTAGGAAATTTACACTTTTCGGATAGTTTATCTACCTGTGTATTTACGCACACAATAAGTGTATTGTTTGCAAAAACAAAATCCGATAGATGGCGTTACGTTGACGCGGGGTCCAATTTTGACGACATTGGTTGTTTCATAACATAACTTCATAATTTTGACATGATAGGTACGTCAAATGTAACTAATCCACTCCAACTCCAATCCACGGGTTTTGCATTTGCAAACACCCTCATTGAATGTATTCTACTACCGAGAAGTCTCACACGGATGGATTACGTGTATTCCTAGTATGGTAAATAATTGCGGATATATTAAACAAAGACACTTGCCTCCAGAAGATACGTAGAGTTAGAATACCTAAGTACTTTAGCTCTTGGCACCGATATATCAGAAACTCAAAAATAAGGTAGGTACAACATGGGAGCAATCTCGTAAATAACGGATTTAATTTTATTAATGTTTCTTTACTCTACTTTTCTATACATACTTTTCCTTGACCCAGGAATCGGACCCCGAGATCACTGCCCGGTACTTATACAACTACACCAACGGCGCGTCTTTACAGAAACTGGTGCCTAAAATACGTAAATGGATAATGTAGGTATTAATCTACTTATTCTCTCTATGTTGCTAGTAGTATGTACGGTGAGCTCGCTAACTACTAGAATTTATATTTAAACTTACAGCTGATGTTTATTTTAAGTCTTACTACGACTGCGGAGTAAGTTCTACTTAAATAGATGCTCTGCATTTGCGCTCGGTATATATAGACCACATACACATATAAATAAACCGTACATTTCTATGTAGACTTAGGGCCTGTTTCACATACGGATGAGTTCTACATAATCTATAAGTAAGCTGCTTATTGCTATCATTTTTTTTCCTTTTTGGCTGCTACCGTGTCTAGAGACACTTTTAATTCTGCCAATGTAGAGTGAATAAAGAGACACGTATTATTTTTGAAGATTGACCGGTGTAATGTTATTAATATCGCTGGATTTTATTTTAAATGAGTTATCGATGGCATCTAAAAGAGAAGTGTACATAGCGCAAGCATTTCTCAGTGGAGGTCGTATGTCGAATCTGAGCATAAACCTCTCGAATTTCCAGATCCATGAACATATTTCTAAAATTAGCTCAATGATCGAATTGTTCAATGAAATGATCGAACCGCTATAACCATTTCATTTTGAATGCATTTCCTATTCGATAATGGATATTGGATAAGTCGACGTTTCAACCAGAGAGATCAATTGATCGTTGATCGATGGTAAAATACCTATCGATATATCGATCAACGTCGATCGATTAAATCAATCGATTAGGTAGCGATATCTGTCGATCAATAAATTCTACTAGATCAGTCGAACAAAGCCGATCAAAGGATCGGCGTTTATCGATGCTCTCGATCGACAATCAATCGATTGTTTAGATAACAACCTAAACAAGTACACCACCCAAAGTTATGAAGTTAAATTCCAGCCTACACTACTGAAATTATTACGTGTTATAGGTAATAGCGATATATTCTAGATGTTACCTAAGGCTTGTAATTGTAGTCGTTTAGAGATAATTGTGTGGCTCTGGCTGATTGGGTCAATGAATTAACGTGCGGTTTCAACGTTCTGTTTGCATATCAGATAGGTATATTGGTGGATATTCTCGTATCTTCTATGTTATTATGGGAAACTAAGACCGAAGGCGAAAACCGAGATTTGGCCTCCTGGTGCGCAATTCTCGAGCACTCAACATTGAAGTTAGGTATAGAATAGGGATTTCGTACGTTTATAATATATTAATTAGACTTCAATGTCTAGTGCACGAGAATTGTCCTCCTGGTTAACTTTGAATCAGGTGTTATCGAAAATCGAAATTATACTTATTGTATGTATCTCGGAGGGCAGTATTTGTCACCGTCAATAAAAGTTTAGCAGGTTACTGCAAGAGCAGTACCTATAAGACGCCCTACCATTATTTTCTGACGGAATTATAAAAACATGGATAGGGACGCAATATGAAGGTCTGTTGATTGAATTATTGTTAACCAACCTTCTTTATGTTGATAAGTATTGCCACCCATCGACCTTATTCTAAGGCTTAGAGTCTAAGCCATCAACAACCGCCTTGCATTACCAACGGAACACACCAATTTAACTAAAGACATCAACTTTTAGCTAAAAAAAGTATTCCTTACCTTGCAGTATTAGTATTTATTTGTTGTAGGTACTTCGAGGTTGTTATATTTGTTGCCTTGTCTCCTCACACGAAGCTGCATAAAAACCGTCAGCAAAAACAAAATTACTACGTGTTTAGCATTAAAACGAGCGTATCAAACGTCAAGTAGGCGTGTATGGTAATCTCGCAGTCGCGGGGCGCGGGTCAGGCGCCATCAATCTTGTCAGATTTACCGCCGGCCGCCTCAGTTTATCTTAGCTCCTTCCAAGAAGGGGGTGTCCAGAGGACTCGGTAGTAGCGTTTTCTTCTCTGAACTTTGGAACTTGTCAAAAAGATGGTTTTCTCAACTACAAAACAAACACAGACGTATCGTAATTTACTTTGTTCCTATCAATCTTGTCACATTTACCGTCGGCCGTCTCAGTTTATCTTAGCTCCTTCCAAGAAGGGGGTGTCCAGAGGACTCGGTAGTAGCGTTTTCTTCTCTAAACTTTGAAACTTGTCAAAAAGATGGTTTTCTCAACTACAAAACAAACACAGACGTATCGTAATTTACTTTGTTCCTATCAATCTTGTCTTAGCTCCCTTCCAGAAGGGGGTGTCCAGAGGACTCGCTAGTGGGCGTTTTCTTCTTCTGAACTTTGGAACTTGCCAAAAAGATGGTTATCTTAACTAAAAAAGAAAACACAGACCAAAATGCAAGTTAAGAGTATGTATCGTGATTTGCTTTGTTATCAATCTTGTCAGATTTACCGCCGGCCGCCTCAATTTATCTTAGCTCCCTCCAAGAAGGGGGTGTCCAGAGGACTCCCTAGTGGCGTTTTTTTCTTCTGAACTTTGGAACTTGTCAAAAAGATGGTGATCTCGAAACAAAAACAGACCAGAATGCAAGTTATGACTTAGCTAGGCGCTTAGTTGAAGACCAAAAGGCTGGTAGCTACTTCGCCCAGGGAATTTCCATCGTTATCAAATGAGATAATGCTATTCTTACGTTCTAAATGTATAATGATCACTAAATGTCATTTAAAATGTAAATGTTACTGAAAAAAAAAACTAGAAAATACTATCAAGTAACAAAATGAAAATAGTAACCACGAGGAAAAATATGCTGGATCCTTTGAAACAACATCAAATTACGAATAAGCGATACGAATTTTATTTCAAAGTGGTGGCAATATATCACGTTATACAATTTGGCGGTGTGAAAAATATGGTAGATACGCGTATTTTTTTTATATTACTTGTGCGTGAGGCCACACACCCACGCAGTTTGCGGGGCTACTCTAAGAGCTAAGGAAATAAGTGTGGCCGTTACAAAAAAAGAATAAAATTTAACTTCCATTGTATAATTTAGTCACAGTAAAAAAATACTTACTAATAAAGTAACTAATGCTTGAAGGTATCTATTTTTTTTATAAGTAAAATGTTAGTGAAAGTATTACATATTTATTCAAATAATTAAAGATAATGATGAAACCGTAATAATACTTATTATTTTTTAAATGATAGGTGGCAGACTAGAAGACGAATCATCTGAGGGTAAGTGATTGCCGCACTAAATATTGTTAAAATTAATCATGAAATATTACTTTTAACAGCCGAATGGATTTCTTATTGTTTTAAAAAGTTTTGTGAAATTTCCAGAATAAAATGATATGGTTTTCCAAAGAAAACCATATCATTTTATTATTACATATTTACTAAAACACAAATACGCATATATCACTTTACGTATGAAGGGTTCAGGTATGTTCAGCGTAAAGGTTAACCCTAAATTAGTTAAGGGCGATAAGCCGGTTCAGTTGACGCGTCAGAAGGGCTGTCGCAGCAAGGCAGCGAGGTCATTGTTAGGTATACACATAACGAAATTTTCAATATTTTTTGACAACCTTGATTACAAGGTCACCAGAGCTCGTTGACATCTTTTTTGTCTTGTTACTGGTACTCTGTATACTGTACTATAACGATGGTGATGAATCACGCAACATAATCCGGTGGTGTGGGGACTTCCCGAGGGAGGGCCCACGCCTACGCGATACGCGACTACACCGCCGTAGTTTAAGAGATAGGGAACAATGCATATGTAATAAAAAATACAGAGATGCACAAAGAGATCCACAGCACTTGTAAAAGATCTGGGGATAAAGATTCGGTCGAGATTTCATTTTCTGTGTAAACGAAAACACAATCTCTATATTTTTAATTACATTTGTTCAGAACAATTAGACTAACCACAAAAAGAAGCAGAAGGAAGTCACACATACTTAGCACTCAGCCAATATCAGGTATTATATACTGTATATTTGTTCTTTATATAATATCTATATTCGTTAACACTGTGTTTTCGTATCATCTTGAGTGGTACACACAGACTTAGAATCAAACCTATATCTGCAAGTAGTACATTTGTAATAGTTTTGCAAACATTATGATTTCTCAGATAATAGCCAAAAGTCTACACAGAAATTGAATTCACGACCGAATCTTTATCCCGGATCTTTTACAAGGTGCATCTCTTTGCCTGGATGCAATAAGTACAATTCTTGCTCGTTACGGTAAAATAAAATATTCGTCTAGTGCTATGTCTCTCCCATCGGAGAGACACAGCACTAAACTAATATTTTCACAACAAATAACATGTACTAAAATTATATCCGCTTAAGTATGAACAGTGTCCCTCAGTCTAGCCTCCGTAGTAGGTAGCATTGTAACGTAGGCGTCATTCAGCAATCGGTAGGTACAGATTTAAAACCAAGTCAATATTTACATAGTAACTAGTGTCTGCGTACTTTGCTGATGTCTGGTTACCTACGTAGGGACTGTGTCCCCGCGTCTATCTCGTGTAGTGAGTGGGCGGTGTGTAGCGTAGGCGTCATTCACCCGGCAACGACAAAAACTTAGCACAGAGCAGATAGCTGGTGAACAGAGGAAGATCATGTTACCAAAATTAATGATAAATGAAGTCCACATCTAAACATTGACACTGCCTCCGTATGAAGTACCTTAAGCACCTGTGTTACAGATATCAAACAACAGAGGAAACACAAATATCATATACACAAGTGACACAAGTGTTCAATACACGAATCTTTGTCCAGGGACGGGATCGAATACACGACGTTTGGCGTATGAGACAGGATCTCTACCAAAAGCACCATTGGGCCAGTCAAATAAGTTATACTTTCTTTAGATTCAAGTCGATGTGGTATATTATGTAAAGAATGAAAAATTTCAAACCAAACATCGTACATTCTCGATTCCAGTAAATATAAAAAACATCATCTCAGCGCTTGCGTCCGAAGCCCGGTATGATGCTACGAAATCAAATCAAAACAGTTATAGGTAGAAATTTAAGTGGGTGGCGGAATATAAGACAGCCAAAAAAGAGATGAATGATTGGATGATAAATGACTTGGACGTATGGTATAAAAAGACATACTGCATCAATCTGAGATAACCTTCATAAGAACGGTGTCTCCGCGTCTAGCCCTCGTAAAGCGTGGGCGGTCGCGTAGCGTAAGCGACCTTCCTCCGCAAGCGACGCAGGCTAATACGGATCCAATATCCGCATAGTAGGTAGCTAGTGTGCGTATGCTCTGTAGGTATTCCTAGTTTACGTAAGGATGGTGTCTCCTCGTCTAGCTTACGGAGGAGCGTGGGCAGTCGCATAGCGTAAGCGTCATTCACCCACAAGCGACGCAGAGTAATACAAATCCAAGATCTGCATCATAACTAGTGTATGTATGCTTTGTAGGTATTACTTGGTTACGTGAGGACGGTGTCTCCGCGTCTAGCCCACGTAGAGCGTGGGCGGTTGTGTAACATCATGACATTCACTCGCAAATTACACAGATTATACACTGAATTCATATCTGAAAGTAACTGCTGCTGTAGGCTTTGGTAAACATAACCTGATTTCGTAAAGATGGTGCCTCCGTCTGGCTCGCGTTGAATGTGGACGGTTGCGTAGCGTGAGCGTCATTCACCCACAAGCGATGTATGCTTTGTAGGTATTACTTGTTTACGTAAGGATGGTGTCTCTGAGTCTAGCTCACGTAGAGCGTGGGCGGTCGCATAGCGTAAGCGTCATTCACCCACAAGCGACGCACACTAAGACGAAGCCAATATCTGCGCATAGTAACTAAGTGTATGTATGCTTTGTAGGTATTACTTGGTTACGTAAGGACGGTGTCTCTGAGTCTAGCTCACGTAGAGCGTGGGCGGTCGCGTAGCGTAAGCGACTTTCACCCACAAGCGACGCAGAGTAATACAAATCCAAGATCTGCATCATAACTAGTGTATGTGTGTATATAAGGTCGCGGGAGTCCATTGGATGTGGGTGGCACAGGACCGATCTGTGTGGAGAACTTTGGGGGAGGCCTATGTCCAGCAGTGGACGTCTATTGGCTGAAATGATGTTTGTATGTATGCTCTATAGGCATCTTTTTTATTTCAAGTGGGCGGCTATGCAGGTCCTATTAAGACCAATATCATTGCGACCAGTTTGATCTATTGTGATCGCCGCTATGCTAAATTTCAGTCCCAAATCCTGCACTTTTCAGGAAGCGAATTAATTGTTTGGGACTGATTCCCGCCTTCATTCTTCATTCTCCATCTGTAGGCATTACTTGGTTACGTAAGGACGGTGTCTCTGAGTCTAGCTCACGTAGAGCGTGGGTGGTCGCGTAGTATAATGTCATTCCCTCGCAATCGACACAGACTTACCACAGAATTGATATCTAAAAGTAAGTTCTACTGTGTAGGTTTAGGTACTTGGTTATTTAAAGTTTAACCAGCCTATGTACCATAAGGGACCACCAGATTTTGAACTTTATGCAGTTATGATAAGGTTGAAAACCAATAAAAAAAGATGTCTAGTTGCTGGTTAAGGTTAAGGACGGTGTTTTCACGACTAGACCACGAGCGTGGGCGGTCGCGTAGCGTAAGCGACTTTCACCCACAAGCGTTGCAGACTTAGCGCCAAACCAATATCTGCATAGAAGCAATAATTCTGAAAAATGTTGATGTTCGCTTAACTTTGTGTTTTATTTTTATAACTTTTATGTGACTTTTATAGCGATTGGCGTTCATATTGCGAGTGGGAGGATTACTGATCTGTGTTTTCCGAATGAGTTAATTTAGTTTGAACGTTTTTGTACATTAAGTTTTATGATTTTTGGTTCCGTAATCGCTTATAGGACGATTTTTGTTTTTGGAAGATGGATAAAGGATTTATGTACCTTTAGCATATGATATTACTTTAGCGATGGAGATTTTTTGCCAAAGTAATTGGTCCAAATCCGCGTTCATCCTGTATCAAAGGTTTATGATCGAATATCCAATCATTTAAAAAGGTTGAAGATTGGGTGATTAGCACCAATATTGATTAGACGCCGGGACCAATGACCCGGGCTAATAGTATGTGATTCAAGGGCAACCTTTCTGTATTATTTATTATAATAGTGTGCGTAACTTATTGTTTATTATTAGAATTCTTCCGCCCGTTGGTAAAAATTTGGTCTAAAATACTTTAGGTAAAAAACTTTCGTGTACCTACCTTTTTTGTAATAAAACGTTTGAAAACAAGAGGAAACATTTATTACAAATACTTTTATTTTAGGCTTTAGGTGAGACCTGCAGTCACGGCAAATACCTACTGGGTTATTGCATATGGTTAATCTAAGCGTTTGGTACAAACGGCAGCGTTTTGACGCAACCATGCAGAACCATGCAGAGACGTTGAGCCAGAATAGTCCTTGAGTGGATGCCGCGTACAGGAAGTCGCAGCCATGGCAGGCCCCCTAGAGGACCGAAGATGTAGTGAAGGTCTCGGGAATGGATGCGGGTGGCACAGGACCGATCTGTGTGGAGAACATTGGGGGAGGCCTACGTCCAGCATTGGACATCTATTGGCTGAAATGATGATAAGTCAGGTACAGGTCATACTAATATTACGCTACCCATATTGTATACTAGTAGGGTAGTGCATGTACGTAAATACATATGTTAACATAAGCGCATTCCCTTTTCCCTCATCCTCCCTATCGATGCTCGATACAATAACCCACTAGAAACAAAATAGCGAACTGGTAAAGCACCTAGTTAAGCAGAATGACTAATCACTAATCAGCGCCCATCAATATCATCTGAGTACACAGTACTGGCGCGGGTGTTCGCCCCCCAGGGACCCCTCCCCTCTCAGCAATTAATCTGCCGTCTCTTTCCCACTAATCACCGATTCATTGATAAATCCCGTACTGATTCGTTAATGGAATACTGATTTAAAGAAACTAGAAGGAAACGGTATAGCGTGTTTCAATCGTTGAATAGGGTTGCCTCTCGATAGGAATTGTCGATAGTTTATGAAAGCTCTTGATTGTGTTGTAATTAGTAAGAAACTGACTGACTAGTGAATTACAGTAGTTTGGATTAGTTTTGTGGGATATAATTTAGCTACAGGTCAGAAGGAGTAAAAACAAGATTACAAAATAAAATAATATTATGGTGCTGATCTCAGATATTAACTTCAATCAATCAATCAAATCCTTTTGAATTGTCAATTTAAATTTAAAGCTTGAGACCAAATACTTATTAGACAAAATCACATAAATTACGGATTTGGTAATAATATAAGTTGTCAATCGTTTTTCTATCGATACATGATCATCATTATTATTATTATTTCCGAGTCTATTTGAATTCAAAAGGCGAGATCAAATCATTGCTTTGCCTTAACACTTTATACTTAGTGTCGGCTAACTTCTTAATATTGTAACCCCAGCAGACGACGTGCCGATGCACACTGCCAGTCATGTGACCACGACCGTAGCCGAAACCGACCGTAGCAGTAAGTGCAAAAAAAACCCCAGCAGACGACGTGCCGATGCACACTGCCAGTCTTGTGACCACGACCGTAGCCGAAACCGACCGTAGCAGTAAGTGCAAAACAATGTACTGCGTCGAAATGAGACAAACTAAAAAAAACATTTTGGTGGAAAGGTCCTTGAGCAGGCCTCCCACCAGGTGGACCGACGATCTAGTGAAGGTCGCGGGAGTCCCTTGGATGCGGGTGGCACAGGACGGATCTGAGCGGATAACGTTGGAGGAGGCCTATGTACAGCAGTGGACGTCTATTGGCTGAAATGATGATGATGAAAAAGACTTTTTACCTAATACTATAAGTTATCGATAGTTTCTCCATCGATAGGTGAACACCGTTACTTCCGAGCGGATTTGAATTCAAAAGGCGAGATTGATAGCTTTGCCTTAGCACTTGATAGTGTCAGCTTAACGAAGAGACCAGTTGGTTAATTTATTCTAAATTATTTCCGGGCCCCTGGTTTGTTTTGCGAGTATAATGCCGTAAGACTGGCTCTTTTGCAGGCTTTGCTAGAGTTGTTTTCAAGTGTTTCTATTAAAGAGAACCATAAGTAAGTTAAATATATTATTAATAGTGTACTACTTCTCCATACAGTCCCATAAATATATGAGATACCTACGCATCATGCTATAAATGTATAATGTCCCTTTAAAAAAATATTTGTTGCCTTTGTATATTAACGTGTTTGTTGGGTTAACTAACTAAAAAAAATTAAAGTTTAATATTTTAAAACTTATAAAATACCGAGTCAAGTGCTGTGATTTAGTTGGTATTTAGCTGAGCAAACTCATATAAACACTGGTCTATCTAAACTATGGTTATCGTAACTTATTACAGGTTAGGTTAAACCATAGGTTATGTATAGCAATATTTCATGCATCACCGGACTTGTGCTATATAGGGGGTCAAAAATCGTTCCATTGCTCGTACTTATTGGCTGCATTCAAATTGACTATGATCATTTCACTGTCTTAAGGATCAGACTTCCTTGCTGCTTGCTTTTGGGAAAAATATCTCTCTGTGACGGCGCTGTTGTCTGCATACCCAAAGATAGAGGGCAGAAACAAATGGATGAAGTGCAACGAGTCACAGAAAGAGCTGATTTCTGAAGCATTTTGGCATGGATAAGGTCAGAACAAGACGTCTTGATGTCAACCCTGACAAATGTCAGAGAGGGGTAAGGTAAAAAACAAATAAGTTATTTTTGTTTTTTTATAACCAACTAGTGGCCCGCCCTCACTTCGCTTCGGGACCGTAATTCAGAAATGAACCAATAGATGGCGCTGTGCTCAATTACATCGCACAAGCGTTTCGTGTTTTCGGTTTACCTATAAGCCTTGTCGTTGTCTATAGAAGTTATCTCTTTATAAATAGTATAGATAATAAGAAAATGTATAACCAAACTCCCCAAATATCCAAAGAACACACACTTACTCGATGCGTCTAAAAGAAAAACATTATGGTTGAAGTGTTTTCACCAAAAATATAAACCTTTTGTAAATTATTACAAACGATTTTTATCTCAGCGAATTTCTTTCATCTTTATCCACGTTGATGGCCAAAAGTATAAATTATGTATAAATAATTTACGTATACACTGTTTGAACGGGCGAAATTCCGCAATACCTTGTTATTTGTATTGTTAGATATATATGGGGTGACCATAATTTATTTGTCTCGACAGGATTATTCCATTTAAGTACATTTACATGATGTCTGTTTTTAGCTTCTTCTTTGTCGCGTTGCGTCAGAGCGGTCGTGGACACGTCCAGACGTCCTTCTTAGAGGCGGACACAGTTATCCTCACGATCTCCCGCTATCTCCCTCTGTTCGCAGACAGTTTGGCAGTTCTCAGCTAAAGGTAAGACAAATAAAGTCCCACTTTGGGTATTTTTTTTATTTATTTGTAATCCAGGACGCCAGATTGCACTAGTAGATGTCAGATTTTGTTATTTAATATCAATTAAATTCTGTAAATGCGGAAGTGGAAAATATGTGTTATTAGTATTGCGACTCGTATTTAATTCGTGTGATACAAAAAACGGGCTCGCCTACAGTGGGTGAGCATCGATAAAATAGTTCAGGAATTTAATAACACAGTGTTTCTAATACTTTTGTTCAGTATATAAGAGATAAAATGCATCATAAATATAACTTACAATGTGCATAAAATATAGGTATCAAGTCCTACAAAAATTCCTATAAATTTGGAAGATTTGGGTTTCAATTTCCTTGGGAATTCCAAATATGATGTTATTTATTATACTCAAAGGGAACGCCTAGAACTTTGAATGTCCCGATCCGATACAAAACCATAGTTACCCTAGGCATACATTACCCTTTTCAATTAAATACCCGCAGGTAGGCAAGAAAATAAAAACAAAAGGAAATTGCCAAAGGAAACGTTCTCGAGTCTTCCGGGAAATCGAAGGGAACTGGCGAGGAAAATGTAATAAAATAGATAATGCAGGAATTTTGGACGGGACAAGGCTACGCAGATCTGCATGGATGGCGGGAAGCTCGCGTCTTGGAACATCTTCTTCTTTTCATATGGGATGATGAGCACTGATGTTAAAGTGTGTCCAAATAAGCATCGCACTTGTGACACCGCTGGTGTTGCAGATGTCCATCGCAGCGGTAATCACTTACTATCAGGTGATCCGTTGGCTCGTCTGCCACCTATATTGTAAAAAAATACAGAGCGCAAACGAAAACACAAATTTGCCGTAGGCTAGTGGAATGGCCTTTTGCGCGCGAAATGGTCTCAGCACATCTTGTTTTCACCTGTTGTTTCTTGATTTCATCTTGTTTTGAACCTGTGAAATGTATGAAGAGCTGATAGGTATAGACGTAGGTTTACCTATCCTCTCATATACCTAGTAACTCTAGTCATTTGAAATACCTGTAAAAGGTTGCTAAGTTATAAGAACATAATGTAATAGCTGTAAGACCTTTTGTACACTTAGTCTGCAAATAAATAAATACTGAATAAATAAGTATTATGTCACAATTCAGGTATTATAAGACCGTCAAGATGATGTTACAAGATAGTGCAAGTCCACGTGGTAGAGTAATACGACGATATTAACTGTTTAATATTCCCTCTTAGTTTATGTCTGAGGCTCGATCACAGATTTAAATTGTTTTGTTTCATGACGTCATAGTCAGCAGGAGACCCGAGTTAAAGACAAAACATTCATTAGAAATTAATAAACAAACGTACAATAAGGTCAAGAATGAAATCAAGTTATTCGCGAGTCGAGCGCGCGCCTTAGGGTAGCTTTGTCCTGGCCGACAGCAGGGTTGCAAACTTAGTGCAAAATTAAAAAAAAGCAGACATAAATAAAAACACATCACGATTCATTTCTGATCCAAGAGCTTTTCCCCTTGTTGCTAAGAAAAATATAATGTTGTAAAACGCCGCGTTTTTGTTATATACAATTTCTTGTCAATCACTTTCCTGTTTTACTTTCTGTAAGTCGTATCAAAATTTTCCAAGTGTACCCGGTGCTGATTTAAGCCGTCTTAAACGGGTTATTGCGGTTAACTGTCTATTACTAATTAATGTTTGTAAATTTTTTTTTTATAATGCCAATTTGTAGTTCTTAGTTTAATTTATGTTTCTTAATGTGTGTAATAATTGCCACGTCCTGTATTCATCAATTTTGAAAAACTAACGGGTTTCCGAGCTCTCCCATACCAGTGTCGTCTACACCTAATGTGGGGTCATTATTACCATCATGCCAATAGGTAAGTAACAATGGTTTACCGTAATTAATATTCAAGAGTTTATTGGCGAATTGTAAATTGCAAAAAGAGCAGGAATAACACAAATGGGGTTTATTCGGGATTTGTCGTTGTTTACTCAGTAATACTCAGGGAAGAGGTTTTGAATTTTATTCTTATGAGTCATATATTTTTTGAGTTGATAACCCTGGGCAACAGTTTTGCACTCGACAAATTTGCTCAGCATGGAGCGTTTGTTTACTCGCTTGTACAGTCAGCAGTGGCTAGCTAGCCTAATATAAGGCTAAATATTTGATATCACATAGTCGTGGTTGGTCAGTTTAAGAAATTCTTTGTCCTGGACATCACTTGAGTACAAAAGTTAGCTCAAAGCATGGTTTGCCCCCTATAAAATCGACAATAGCAGTCAGTAAGTATGTCCTTTAATTCGTTTTTGGGGTTGGTTTATTGCGACATAGAAATAAAATCAGGTGGCTTATATGCCTTATTTCTTAAACAAAACGTGCACCTAAATACCTGTCTTATCCAAATAAAGTACACAGCGTATGTGAAAGGGACGACGTTAATGTTTCTGTCGCAAATTTCGCTTCTTTGTAGGTGCAAAGAAATCGGCAGCCTTTGTGCTAGCTAACAAACATTTAAGTATAAAAGTTTTCTCATAGCATAACATTACCGTTTGCCCCTTACAATAAGTAGTGGCTATAGATTAATGAAACTCAAAATTTCTCATCTACATAATTT
Organism: Cnaphalocrocis medinalis; assembly: GCA_014851415.1. Taxonomy (NCBI): domain Eukaryota; kingdom Metazoa; phylum Arthropoda; class Insecta; order Lepidoptera; family Crambidae; genus Cnaphalocrocis; species Cnaphalocrocis medinalis. The sequence continues at coordinate 10,912,250 of CM026279.1, forward strand.
TATCTGCGGTTTTAAGGTCTGGTGCGTTCTTGAAATGAAATCAGGTTACCCGTCACTTAAGGAAGCCTTTGTCCTACCAACAGTTTTGTACTCGCCAAGTTTGCTCAGGGCATAGAGCATTTTGTTTGTCCTCTGTACAGTCAGCAGGGTGAGGATATTGTACGTACAGACATTTTATATGCATTTCTCAGTTACTATTGCAAGTTAAAGACGGTGAAGTGCCAGCATAGTGTTTTCGAGAAAATTACTTTGTTATGTCAATGGCATTTCAGGTCAATTTTACATTTTAGTTAATTGATATGTTAGCTAGATAGGAGGTATAGGCCCATAACCGTCGTTATTTAACTTTTTTCGATGTTTTTTGGTCTGAAGCTTGATGATAAAAATCTTCTCTCTTTTTTATGTTCGCTCAAAAATATTAAACGACCCATTTAGGGCAGTGAAACAAATGCCGATAGAGACTTAAAGGTCACGTGTTTTGCCTGACTGGTTTTTCATAACTTTGACCTTATTAGAAAAGGAAGACAAGATCGTTACTCTAACCATTATTTTTCGTTATATAGGATGCCTCTTCATTGTGCCAAAAAATTAGGGTGATTAAAACTTTCCACACATTGGGGCTTATTTCTGTACTTTGAAAGAGGGCATGTAACCGTCAGTCTTACTTAACTTACGCAAGCCTACTGTAAATTTTAAGACATCACAGATAGTATAAGAATCGGTTTTACGTACCTTCTTTACTAAAACAATAGGTACTAAGGATAAATTTAGCTGTACTGAAGTGTAAAGCCAGTGGCTCCATGAAATAATCTGTGCCTACTCGCAATGGTGAACGTCGATATAGCAGAGGTATAATACTGTATGTATGTATAGTACAGTACAACATATAGTAATAATTATGTCCACTCCCTGTCTCCCGCTTAATGCAACCCCCCCATCCGCACGGTTACCGTACAGTTACAAGGTTTTTTTGTACCATAGGTACCTATAATGTTTTTTCTCATTCACACAAGTGAGGCGTTCCCTCCTTTCACAGGCTATCTAGCGCAGTCTGATACAGGGTTTCCCAATGTCGATTTCACTTGATCTGCCCAGCACATAGTCATTTGGTTCCCTTTAATAACTGGCCACAACACATTTAGCAAATTAAAAAAAATAATCTACGCTGTTTGACTGTGTTTGACAGCCTTAACTTTTCGATCCCATCGAATCTCACATGTATTTTATTCGTATTGCAGTTCGGACTATTTTACGGTGACATATTCATACCTATGACTGTATTGTAGATGGACACCGTATTCGGAGCCGAGTGTACCGAGGATAGAGTTACGCCGTTGTTCTGAACTCCCCCGGGAGTCCCGAGCATGTCCTGTTTGCCATTTGACATAAACAACGCCATATTCTACGTGCTAACAATAATATGAGGGACCACGAGACTACGGCATATGTTTGAATATTACAGTGCCATTGTATAATGGAATTTATGGTTTTGTAAATCCAACCTAACATCATGATACGAGTATCTATATCACATGATATGATGTATAAAAGAATTTTATGAAGTATTATTCGCACTATATAATTCTACTTCAAAATAATATTAGACGTAGTTACGAGTAGCTGTAACTTAAGTAGTTTAAGTACCTTCAATGACGGAGAGGACGCGATGTTGATCTTTATGAAAAGAGCTTACCTACTCTTGTGCTTACTTCTTACTGCAACGCATATGTATCATTTGAAAGAGTAGAAAATTATATGAAAGCCTTTATATTTAATTCATTCTACCTACATAAATATTTTGTCAGTTACATCTGTGGCGGGTTTATCATACAGCCTAATTAAATATTGCACTTAAAAAATACATCGAAGGGTTCAGGTGGGACTCGAACCCACAACCTTCCACAGTCTAGGCGGATGTACTTCTAGTTTATACTATCCGAACCCCTTTCTATGACGACGAATTTCGTAAGTGCTTAACTCGCCATGAGCTGATGATAGTCTCATCAATATTGTAGGTTTACATTAACAATATCCAGTGGAAACATTATTTCAAATATCTGACCACCAGTTAAGATGAAACTGCTAAATGAATAATTTTTATTTTGCTGCTGCCCTATGCTGCATAGGGCAGCAGATTTTAGCCGGCCTAATCGTTGTCAACGCGTAGCCCTCCCAGAGACTTAAACTTCAGAAGCCTCTTATGAAATTTGAAACTCAAAGGTTTGACGGATGAGAAAACGATAGCGATCCTAATAAATTGTCTTCTAGGTTATTTCAAAATGTAAGTACTGTAACGATGGTTTGATACTGGCCGCCGTTTATGGCTGATTTTATAGTGAGAATCTGTCATGCATTGAAAAATAAACAGACACGCTCTCGGGAGCGCATTCCGAATTGAGTGACGATATCGCGAGGAGCTAGAGTAAGGAGGGTCCAGACCCCACGTTATCCTAGGGCTCGGGAGGAAGTGTCCTCCCGGATTGTGGTAGTTAGAACCCTAACCTATTATTTTCAGAAAAGGAATAAAAGATATTTCAAAACAATCTCCACCTCATTGTAACAAAAGGGGGGGAGTAATGTAACAGTACCTATATGAAGACAGTTTTATTTATGCTACGAGTATATCCTAGTACATCCGCAGTTTTCCAAAGAAGCACCTTACATTTAGGTACATCAAAGGAAAGCTAGACTGTTTCGTTACTGCTGTCCAGTTGGCGCAAAGGACTACGGACCTCATTAGTAGGACCTTTACCTGCCAGCCTCGACTACAAGTTTCAATTGTCAAAGGCAATTTGGCTGAACATTGTTTATTGGCTCGGAGAATGTTCCTATCTTTTTATCAATACCTACAACTATTCTTATAGGTACTAGACATAAAGCCAATATCTACTACTTATCATAGGTTTTTCGAGGAAATTACTTTGTTATGTCAATGGCATTAAGGTCGTTTTCATACCTAATGTTAATGTCAGCATCACGTTTTGTTCAGTGTCTGTTAAATTATTTATGGCAATTTTTCACGTCAGTAACTTTTTTTATATGATAGGTGGCAGACGAGCAGATGGATCACCTGATGGTAAGCGATTACCGCCGCCCATAGACACCTGCAACACCAGTAGAGTCACAACTAAAGTTGAAAATTAATAACCTTAATTTTTCCACTTCTTATGGCGCACATTCTCTATACAAAAAGACAGTTGTTTGTCAAAATAATGCCCATCTTTTTTCAAAAAAATATTTCATACCAATACAGCAGAAGTTATTTCAGTTGATGTCTTTTGATATTTATCATCGACGACATACGGTTCGTATTAGTTACCGTGATAAGGGAAGTTGAAAGTCTTGGTTTTACTCGGATATTTTGTCGGAAGACACCTTTTATCGGTAAAACGGGTAACGTTACGTATACTTACATTTCAAAATGGGTAAAGTAAAAATAAAAGTGAAAGCATTATTATCAAACCATGACTAGGTTTGATAATGATGCTATTACATTAATAAAAGTAGGAAACAAAAGTCTGATACTTTTGTTTGATATCTTTATCTTCTATATTATTTATAAAGAGTTTAATCTCATATTCCACAGCCAGGGCTTATAGATTAACCGAAACACTTGCGCGATACAATCAACGCCCAGCGCCATCTATTGGTAGACAGGTGGATCTATTGTCTCGAAACGAAGTGAGGGCGGGCCTCTAGTCAGATATAAACCACGACTAACCTAGACCACGTTTTATAATAAGGAGGTATGTGTTTTACGACTAGCGATACTTATACTGTGCGTTTACACAGCCCTAGCATAATCCACCATAGCGAAATGAACCCGGACCGCAAAGTTTTATTATGCAAATTAATAATTTGCATCTTTCTAATAAATCGTTTCTTTTAAAAACCTTTTCGTGTCGCTGGTATGTACTACTTTAATTGCTCCAATGTATCTAGGGAATAAAATAGTGGAGACAGTAAATATGGGCAAGATAGGGATTTTAAGAATATAGCTACAAACAAATATTACACAGAGCCTTTTAAATTAAAATGGCCAAGTTGAGATTAAAAGTTTAAGTTGAATAATTACACCTATAGAGTTTGAAGTGAAATCCTTAGATTATTTAAAAACGTGTAATACTCAAAACTGGAATTCAAGACCAAAAATACTACGAGAATGTTGCTACTGCAATAAAATTATCGTACCATAGTATACCCCTGTTTTCTAAAAACACTCGTTGCTGTAATTTATTTATTGGTAATTTTGATTCTATATTTTAAAAAAGTAATTGTATTTACTTTTTTTTCACGTAAATACAAGATGCTTTAATAAAAACTTAACCATCCGTAATTTTAGTTTTCAAAGATGGTATTGCGCTTGTAACACACTTCAGGTGTTAATAACATTTGGTATCTATCTACCTACAAAATTTTAACATTGTATGGAAACTTGACAGTTTAGTCTGCATAATAAGAAAAATAAAGCCAAAAAGGTTGGCGAAACCTGAAAACGTTACTTGGAAATGACATAAGTGACGTAAACAGATTTGACAGTGACGTATCTGTCGTAGATTTTTTGGTCTTGAATTCCAGTTTTAAGTATAAGTTGTGAGAATGCAAAAACTACTACTACTACTAATGGAACTTCACAATAATCTACTTACATATTAAAATAAACCATAGGCTATAACAATTCAGTCCTAAAGATATACCTAATGTATTTTTTACCGCGACACGCAATTAATTTTCTAATGATACTGAACAAGAACAAAAGAGTAGTCACTTCCTACCAACAAACATTTATATAAACTAGACAACCAACCAACGTCACTAGGCGAAGTAAACATTATTCAGAGATGGCACATCTCTACTGATTACCCAACAGGGGATCAAACCCGGTGCAAACTGAGTCCGGGTGTTTGCCCGGACATTATGCAATATCGTCGTCCGCGCCCGCATACAATATTCATACCGAGGATCCTCTAATGAGACAATGTATTCAAAGTTTGCGCCGGACAAAGGACTCTGCGGTGGCGTCTTCGGAATTAGTTCAAGTACTTACTGTCGAGATTATAATTTCCTCTAATGGATACCTACTGATTAGATGTTAGCTACCAATAGATTATCTGGTATCGATTCTATATCCTATTCTAGTTAGATTAGACGAGTAATTAACAGAAATTAGACACAATCAATTATCTATAATACATTATATCTAGCAACGTACTGAGTTCTATCATCTAACGAAGGTTGACGAACTTAATGGCAACTTGGAAACTTGACACAGGTGCTCAGAGAGAAAGCGCATATTTTTGAGCCAGGAAGTTAGTTTTTCTTTTCCTGGACTTCTATTTCCTTGTATCTGTGATAAGATGTAGTGTGGCCCATAAGTAGGTATTATAAGTTGCAATACGACTTACTTCGGGCCACAAACACGTCCAAGATACTCAGGTTTCCTTCTTTTAATACCGTAAATAAAGGTATTTACCTATAACCATTACCTACAAAACACGAAGACAAACCCCAGTTTTTGTGCCCGTGTAACGCTATTTCTCGGCAGATGAAACGCCAGTCTTCGGCAGGTTAAATGCCAGTCTTCGACATGAGGAACGGCAGTTCTCGGCAATTATAACTCGTTTCCCCATTCTACGGATTAGTACTGGGTCAGGTCAATGTAAGAGATGTTGTGTGAATTTATTTACTTATTGCTAAAAACCGACGCTCATAGACTCTAAACCAGAGTTTTATCTGCAAAAAGTAGCAAAACGGAAAGTTGGGAAACTGAGACAAATTTGCATAGCTGCGCCCTAGGGACGGACTCCCAACGTTTTTGCGTTAAAACATTCACACGAAAACATTTTCAGGTTATCTGTTTGATTAAACGAGTTATCTCTGGAATATTTTACTCTATAGTATAGGCATTGGAGTTGGTTTTTGCTGGAACATACGTACATGAAGGAACTATGATATTCGTAATCGCTACAAGGTACCATTTGTCTAATTTGGTACAATATTAGACCTTTTTATAATATGTATCTAATTATTTAAATCAACGAACAGTTCTTTAAAAAATAACACTTTAATATTAATACAGTTCATGTCATAAAAACTATATTATGCAACAGATACGTAAAGGCTAGTTCCGCATGCATAAAAAGAAAGTAGAGGTCGTTCTACTTTCTTATATTATGTATTGTGACAAGGTCCTAAATTGTTTACATATTTTTGAGTTGACTGTACTTACTATATTGAAAACACAAATATTTTCTTTGTTTTAACTGTCAACATCAATCATCCATCACATAGACCAACTTTGTCTGAGACGCCGTAAAAATATTTCTTTTACGTAGATTAGACAGGGCAGATAAGGTTCCCCATAAGGTGCAAACCTTTATTTTTTATGTTAAAAACAGCTGTTGGCAATCGAAATAGATACAATGTTGATTCAATTCTCGTATGGCGCTATAATGTAACATTTTCACTAGGTTCTATAGACCCAGAAAGAATGGGAGACGATCGTGCGGTAAAGCGAGCGTATCAGGGACGTCCTAATGGCAGAAGGCCAGTCGGCCGTCCGAGATATCGCTGGAAGGATGAGGTCGAAAAAGACTTGCGCGGACTCTCGGCAGATGACTGGCAGGAGGTTGCACAGGATCGACCAAGATGGAGGCTCTTATTATCGGAGGCCAAGACTCACTATGGGTCGGTGCGCCAACCTAGTTAGTTAGTTTTTTCTATAGACCCAGGGGCGGCTTTAGCCCAAGGCGCCTCCTCCAGAATGAAGCAGACGTTTTGCCGCCCCATAAAAAGAGCCGCCCGGGGCGGACGTGTGGAAAAAGGTCCGTACCCTGCAATGCACCCGGTATATTTGTCGCTTCATTACCTCACTCACAAAGGATTATACATGTCGCATGTAAATCGTTGAAATGGGCTGATAAAGATCTACCTGGCTGATGGCTGAAAATATGCCGGAATTCCGTGCCAATAATTTTATGCATATCATGAAATAATTGGCCCAGTTACGAATTGCGTATACAATTTTGCAGATCGTTGATTTGTTGATTTGCCCAACAAGTCACCTGGCCATATCGGTACATGTCTTGACGCATCATATTTTCCGAAGCTGCTATTTGCGTATGCGCTATTCCATCTGTGTTTTATGTGCGTGAATAATGGCGGCGTCATTAGAAATTGAAAACCCGATATGTTCTGTACAAATATTATATTATTTACTTAAATTAAATAAACGTTGGTATTTAAATCATAACAAAACTGGCAATTGTTAATGTGTCATTCCTATACATTTTTGACGGATGTAAAATGTGGGTATGGAAACTTGACATCTGCAACTGTCAATTTAGTTCGCATAGGGAATTAAAAATCAGAGTACATAATAGAATGCCGATGCTAGTGAATATAAAAACCTATTAAACTTCATTTTATCTACTCACGTAAAATTTATAAATAGTCCTTTTTTTTGCCGCCCCCTTCTTCGCTTCCGCCCGTACTTCGCTACGCTACAGCTGGGCCCAGGCAAATCTCGATCGGCCCAGTTCGACGATCGGCCTGCGACATATACCTCAACACCAACGCAGGCGGATGACGTCACCATTACCTGATAGGGATTGATTAATGCTCGCGATTACCGCGCTGATGGTTCCACTCATTAGGGAAATTGTATTAATTAAAACGGCTCTGGTTGCGATTGAAATGTCCAACATTGTTTCCATCTCTGTTGTGTTTGGAAAGTTTTCAAAAACCATTATGTTAATTAAGAGTTATGTTTATTTCTCTGCGCGAATCTAATCTGAAATGAGGTGGTCCAGCAGAGAATCAAAGTCGTCGAGATAGCTCACCGGATTAGCGGGCTAAAGAGGCAGTGGGTTGGATTTATAAGTCATAGAACTAATAACCGCTGGCGTAAACGATTTCTAAAGTGGTGATCACTGTGTCGGTAAATGTAGTGTACGCCCTCATACCAGCGTCTAACGAAGCCGTCCCATAACGAACGAGAGTAACTTGTCGCATCCAAACAAGTGCGTCACAGCGCTTATGAAAAGGAGAGAATCTCCGACTCGGTCGTAACGTTAGGGTTCGTTTTAGGCCATCAGATGTATACTCTGATTCATAATCATGTAAAGTAAACTAACACATGAAAATGACAAGTTTCTATGTATTTTGACATTTTGCATGTGTCAAATTGAGTGATAATGTATGGGGATATCACATTGACATCTGTCAGTTTACTTTACATGATTATGAATCAGAGTATAGTGATGATCTGCGCAAGATGACGTCGATTATTTCGCGGAAGTATGTCGTGTTTTCAGTTAACTTATAAGCTTTGGCGTGGACCATGAGACTAACCTTAATAAAATAAAATAAATAGTACAGATAATATAAGTACTCGTAAAAAAAGAAGACTCATTATTTCATTAGATGTTTTGTAATTTATTTAACCCCGGAATTTATTTTAAGTATCATTTCGTTTCAATAATGCATATTATTTATTTAATGTTTTGGGTTAAGTACAGAAAAATAACAGCATAGATCAATACGTTTCCACGTATAAATAATAAAGATTCCCAGAAGTGTTCCCAAAGGCAGACATGATATAATGTAGGTTGAAGTAAATAAAAACCGGCCAAGTGCGAGTCGGGCTCGCGCACAAAGGGTTCCGTAGCAGCAAATATAATAAACTTATTATGTCAATTTATACACCTGGTGAATGGAATTACAGTTAAATCAACCTATCTCAAAAACTATAAGAGATACTTTGATCAAACCAAAAATCGTTGAAAGAGTTAATTACCATGCATCACCTCTATTTTTTTTAGAATTTTATACCCCGTAGTTATAAAAATAGAGGGGGGGGACATACTTTTTACGACTTTGAGAGCTGATATCTCAAAAGCCGTTCACTTTAAGAAAAATGTTTTTTAGAAAACTTTATATCATTTTAAAAGACCTTTCCATTGATACCCCACACGGGTATGTACATCGAAAAAAAAAATTTCATCCCTCAGTTACATGTATGGGGGGCCCCACCCCCAATTCTTTTTTTTACTATTTAGTGTCATATTTTTGTAGCGGTTCATACAACACATATTCTCATCAAATTTCATCACTGTAGTACTTATAGTTTCCGAGTAAATCGGCTGTGACAGACGGACAGACGGACAGACGGACAGACGGACAGACGGACATGACGAAACTATAAGGGTTCCGTTTTTGCCATTTTGGCTACGGAACCCTAAAAAACCTACTTATTGAGCCTGTTGAAAATAAAATATTATTATGCGTAGTATATCTACTTTAGTTAAAACAACAAGGCCGTTGTTAGCCGTTAGAACACGAATTGTGGCTAGCGTTGTCAAATTAGCACTATTAGTGCTAAAACTCGCACTGTTTTCATAAGGCAACTCTCAATTACCTAGCTGAGCTTCCTACATTATTCTTGGCACTATACTTTTCAGAAAACCAGTCCAAAGTAGCATAAACTTGTGCTTTATTTTGCCGAGTGTGTGAGGGGAGTTAGTTGTCGGCGCATTTGAGACCCCAAGTAATCCGTCTGGTCGCTTGTCACCTAGATCATATAAAAAAATATGCATGACAATTACCAACAGACAAAATATTTGATAATCTATACTAATAAATTATAAAGGAGTAAATATTATAGTTAAACGTCAGGGCTTACAATGTAAATCGAGAAGGTGAACGATTGCGCGCCGTAATTGACTCCCAGCGCTAGGTCTAAGTTAAGTGACGAAACGAAGTGAGAGCGGACCACTAGTTATTAACAATCTAGCACTTTTTCACTCGGCACTCATCACCAACTCCTGACATCGCGTTGGCAACACTAGCAGCACCGGAACATGAATTGTGGCCGACGCGGAAAGAATGTTTTAATGTTTTAATTAAGTTCCCTCCAAACACGGCTCTTAATTATGGAGATAAATAAACGCTGTTATTTTATCAAATCGTTTGATTTTCATTTTGCGAGATAATTTTGAAATCTATATCAAAACTGGTGCTGACGCATGACGTTGATGAATTAATTTTATGTTGAACAGTGAGTGAGTGTCTGGAACCATCGTCGAGTATTGACCTGTTTGTGATACGAGCGTCGAGAAACTGACGGCTCTTTATGCAGAGAGTGCTTTGGCGCCGAGGATTTAATCACGCACATAGTTCTGAAATGCGATGCACTGGCCAATAAATACGAATAAAGTCTTGGAAACCGTAGGTAGTCACTTGCAAAGTCTGAGAGAGAGTAAATAAATAAATATTTAACTGCGAAATAAGTGAGGTAGTTTAATCCGGTAAAAGGAGTTTACCTCTATTTCGTTTCAGTCTAGTTGGTCTTCGCCCAAGGAATTGCTGGAAAGACATTGCCGAAGCCGATCTACATGATCTTTGGGCCAATGTGATCCCGCCACCAGCCTATAGTCCTTCCTATCATCTTGGGAATACGGACCGAATCTTGGAAGATGCTGATTCATCACTCCTTACAAAGTCTTTGTTCTGTCCCATCTCAATATCACGTATCCTCAAAAAGGGCGTGAAACACCACAGCGTAAGTGTGACAGTTCTACATCAATGAAGACCAATGACTGGGAGGCAATAGCGCGAGATCAATCAAGTGGTGATCTCTTGTTTCGGAGGTGTTTTTTTCTACTGCTGAAGTAGGCAGACGAGCATGCGGCCCATCTGATGGTAAATGCTAACTGCCGCTCATAGACAACAACAATGCCGAGGCACAGTCATGCCGCTGCCTACCGTGAAAGAATTACTCTTTTCAAACCTCGATGACACTCAGATTGAGGTGTAGACTCAGTTCGGGGTGATTAGCGTCGCTAAGCCAGTGGACTAAGTAAGTAGGTATTATAGTGCTAGCTAGTAGCACTGGATTTTCACCCCTATTTTATGTATTGTAATAAGACGTACTCAAGTAAGATTTCCTACCGCCAGAAACATCACAACTCAAAAAATTGACAAGCACTGGCGGGCAGCCTGCCAAATGGTAATTTGTCTAGTCCGCACCCGTCCGGCCAACGGCCCACGCGATAATTACGGACAAAAACAGTGGGTAAATGCTCAAATAGGCTACAAGTGTTGTGTCTGCCTTTGTACATTAAGAAACTAGAGATGGGTACTGCTTAGCTTTTCGGGAATGTTCGGCTTCTACATAAAGTTAAGTCAATCCATCAATACTTACCTACGTTGAAACAACGTGGCTACGGTTATTTGTTTTTTTTTTTTTATAAGATAAAGGGACCGCACCTTTGCTTCAGTGTTGTGGCGTCGGCCGATTGGTTTTTGGTGTATGTGGCGAAATTATGAGGCTTTCTGAAATAGTTGCCACTATTAGTAATAACAAACTTTTTGTTTACTTTCACTAGGATAATTTCCTGACAATATGAATCACACAATTGTGAAAAATTACTTTTTAATAAACTATATTTTTCAACAATTTCTATTATCTTCACCTTTTTTTTCAACAATAATTGCAATTATGGCTAACTACATAATTTCATTTGCACAGTTAACAAATCTCCCCGTTCGCTTATGGGTAGGTACTTCTAAGATTTCTTTAACCCTTTTCAATAGATAGATACAATTTAACGTTATTGCAAAAATTTAACTAGACATTACATACATATTAGGTACAATATGCAGATATTGTTATTGGTCTCATCGCTTAAAGCAATTTCTACCAGACAGCCTTTGCAATGGACATTTGAACAATTTACAAATTAAAATAGTACCTTCCTCGTAACTATTACTACATAACCTTTGCACAAGACCTCGCTGACAGCGCGTGGGCAGTCTGCCAAATGCTAATTTGTGTCATCCGCTGGCAGTCAGCAACTTTAACCTGATAATTACCAAGAAAAAATAAACGGATAAATTCGACTAGACTCTAAAGTCTCCTCTACTACATGATAGACATGTTTGCAGATTTCGACAGGTTGAATCAGCGGAGCAATCATGCGGAGATGCTTTGGCATCTCCACACGTGGAGACCAACGTCGGCAGATCGCTAGAAAACTTCAAAAATTCTGTGCCAAAACACCGATGACGATCGAATTGACTGGCCGGATGGCGCTTTAGGAAAGGAAAGTTTGTCCAGGAAGGTGATCGAATCACCACCCTAGACAACATTCGTGTGATGAACGTGTTTGAATGTGTTTGTTCAGTGTCTGGGTGCTATCTATATATTGAAGTATTATATTTGTGTTTCCTCTGTTGTCTAATATCTGCAACACAAGTGCATTATGAGTAGCTTATACTTAGTATGGAGTCTGTATGAAGTGTTGTGAAAAAAAAAACATTCGTGCAGGTACGTCTGCCGAGGTCACCTATAGGTAGCAGATGCACAAATTACCCCCTCTGTTCATCGGGACTTCGTTTATCCTTTTGTATATCCTATTATTCTTTTGTATTCCTTGAAATATCTCCATCGCTGAGTAGACTTGTAAAATTTAACTTAGAACCTTATGCAAATCCCAAGTCCAGTTAAGAATGTAGCAATCCAATTTTCTAGACAGTAGGACTTGCCTGCGCTACGATTGCAATAAGATACGGCTGACCTTTTGTGTCGCTCGGTCGTCTACGTCTCTACCGTTTCTTAGAATATTTTATGTTTCTTTCCCATTTTAAATGTTAAGGTAGATTTGCTTTTTTAATTTAAAAGAAACGTTAGTAGTTAGTGACAGCGCTTTCTCAAATGTTCAGAGCATAATTATTTCTTTCTGAGTTCATCCACCTTGCAGCTACTTGCATAAAATATGGTGTAGATTAATTGCCTTGGTAGCACAAATATGGTTAGCACTTTTCAAGCGACAACTACATTTTGAAAAAAAAAAAAACTTTTTTATTGTATAGCTAAGAGGCTCTACAATAAAAAGTTTTTTTATTTTATTGTATAGCTATCCTGCGTACGTGGCTGATCGATAAGATTTTCCGCCATAGACGAATATCGGTGGAAGGATTTTTTATTTTAAGTTATCAGAATCAATGAAGTTCTCCAAAATGTCCTTACAAAAATAAATTGTGTAGGTATAAATATATACTATTGTTAATAGCAGGTTACACTTGAATAAGTTTATAGCCTACAGCCTCCACCGAAACGATTTCATTTATCAGAACGCGGTACTCCTTGGTCTGAGATCGATGATAACCATTTAGACCACGTAGGCGTTTCAATTCAAACTAAGTGAGTACTTAGTAAAAGCCTGCGTAAATAGCTCGTCCAATGAAGGGCCCTTCTCCACGGAACCTCGCGTTTAGCAGGGCCCTGTTTAGTATTCTGGAATACTGCTAAAATTTAGGTTAATGTAAACAGCTCTAAGTAGTGCATAATATAATGTACGTACACACACATCATATTATACAAAACTGGCAAATTTGAGTGAGTTATACCTACCAGAAGCCTGACGTGAAGCAGCATCTGTGTTGTGTTTTCCCGAATGAGTGAGGGCCCAATTGAAAAGGAGGTTAAAAGGTTGGCAGCGCACTTGTGATTCTACTGGTAAAGAAGACTGTACTGGTGTTGCAGGTCTCAAAAGGCGGCTGCAGTCGCTTCCCATCAAGTGATCCGTCTGCTTGCTTGCCACCTGTCACTGCTAAAGTCATCGCGATTCGCAGACACTAAGGGCTACCCATTAACCCATTATGGACTCAGCGGGACTAAACGGCCCAACGACAAAGGCTAGCTGTGTCTTATTGCAGTGGCGGGGCTAGTTCAACCACAAAATATAAAGAACACAGAAAGTAGATTGCCCACTGAGAGCTAAAAACATGTCATGTACTCACGCATGCGCACTAACGGGCAAATACGCCTTTTCGACCACATTAATCCTAACTTCTGACATAAGATTGTAGAGGCCGCGCGCTTATGTACTCATGCCGCGCAATAACCCTAGCATATGTCAACGAACTCTTCTAAATTCAAAATTAAGGCTGAGTCAGGCCTGTCCCACTCCGCGTGTAGGTATCGAACTTGCAAGTACATGCGGCGGCCCCTCCGGAGGGGCAATCAGTAGAAAATCACGAGCGAGCGGCGACGCATGCGCGACAGTTGCGTGCGATAGAAAGAGAACGCACTTCTAGGTATAAATAATGGTAGGTGTTGAACGCTGGGCAGTCGGAATTTCAACTTTATGTTATGGTAGCCTGAACCTTTATTTTTCTATAAACGGTTTTTATGAGTGGGCTTTCTGTACTTGTACTATTAAGTATTCTGTGGCTGAGTCTCCTTTCTGTGTCCTTTATATTTTGTGGTTCAACTCAGTGGGAGGTTCGTCGTTTGACAAATTGGATCGCTTCCGTCTTAACTAGGCGCGCTATTTGCGTAGGTTTTTGCCAGCACTAAGTACTCATTTAGCTTGTCAGCTTCCGTGGCGCTGCGGCTAGTGAGCGATGGTTGCGCTTGAGTTAAGCCAGTACTTACCTAATTACTTAGCTAATTTTTACCGTGGGCGAGCCGGCGGGGGCAGGCTCGGCCGGAGTGATATCACGGTCTCAAAGAAGACCGGCGTGAAGCAGCGCCTGTGCTGTGTTTCGTCGAGTAAGTGAAGGCACCGGAGGCCCAATTGAGGGGAAAGGGGATCAATAGGTTTGTAGCACACCTGTGACTCTACTGGTGTTGCAGGTGTCTATGGCCGGCGGCCATCGCTTACCATCAGGTGATCCGTCTGCTCGTCTAGAGATGGTAATCGATTGCCGCCGCTCATAGACACCCGCAACACCAGTGGAGTCACAAGTGCTACCAACCTATTATGCCCTTTCCCCTTTTGGGCCTCCGGTGCCCTCACTCACTCGACGAAACAAGCGCAGGCGCTGCTTCACGGCGGTCTTCTGTGAGGCCGTGGTATCTCTGCTCTGCTATTTTAATTTGTATGCCGCGAAGGTACGACATGTTGTATTTTGTATGTAACAACATTTTGTACACATGTTTGAACAAATAAATATATCTTTTATAATTCCATTTTCCTTATTCTGTAAGTCAAAATCTTTGAAGATTAACCGTTTGGAAAAGAAAATGATTTAAGTTACTACTGCCGTATTTTGAATGCAAGTTTTAAGTCTAAAAATAAACCGCTCACGACTGACACGCCTTGGCCCAGTTTAGGTACTTTGATTCCCAAAGGATCTGAGGTTACACGGAATTTTTCTTTCAAGAAGAATTTGATCTGAAATTCCAGACGCTAAAATGAAGCGTCTTTGTATTGATTTAAAAATCACTGAGAGTAACTTTGTCGGGGTATAAATTCAGGTTAAAGGAAAATTTCTGTTTATTTTTTAATGGGCAGTGATTAGGTAATCTGTTTTTTTTTTGTTTTCATGTGATAGGTGGTAGACGAGCAGACGGATAGAGCGGACGGTAAGCGATTGCCGCCGCCCATTGACACCTGCAACTCCAGTAGAATCACAAGTGCGCTGCCAACCTTTAACCCTTCCCCCCCTCCCAATTGGGCCTCCGGTACCCTCCGACGTAGGCGCTTGCTTCACGCCGCTTCTGTGAGGACTTGGAGGCAGCTCATTCATCCTGAAACGTGGCTTTCCCACGGTTAATAAACGAATGAAAATTGTCTAACTGTGATCTCTTGTGATTTGTAGAACACAAGCCTTGTAACAACCTCATTTAAAGAAAAAATAAACAGGCAAGTACAATCGAGCTTGGCCGCTTCTACGACGAATCTATAAGGGTTACGTTTGTTTACTATTTGGCTACGGAAAAAACTATGTATTTGTGTTGGAGATCATGTTATGATAAATAAATTTAATTGTGTTTGTATTTGCCTACAGAAATTGAGTTTGCCGACAAAAGAAAACCACACTTTTATTTCAGTATTGACGCTCATCGTTTGCGAATAGCCAGTATTTAACAAAGGTGGTAAAATGGAGTCAAGTCCTCTCATACGCTTACTAACTTTATTTGATTAATTAAAAAAAATGGTGACTTAAAATTCGAAATGTTTTTCTTTTTCTGAATTGCCATAGTTTTTTAAATCCAGCCAGTGCTCGTTTTATCGCATTTTTCCGGTCCCGGGCGAACGGTCGCGACCTCTATTCGGATGACGTCACGGGATGGAGATGGTGATTAATGCTGCTATTCGACGCGTGGGCAGTTCCCGAATAACCTTTAAACCTTTATGTTAGGTTATGTGTAGGTTATCTCGTTTGTAACGTCACAATGTCAAAGGATCTTGCTTCGTTTAGGCATAGCCTTATCTACGACAAGGTTCCTAATTGTATGTTAGTTAAAACTTTTCTTATTAGGCACAAGACTCTTTTCCCTTTTGCTTATACCCTTTCTCACTAGCTTCTACTAACATTGTTATATTATTGGTAGAAAACTTGTAAGTTCCTTTAGGTACAAAATTGCAACTAAAGTTGTTGGTATTCTCCTGAATTTTTCATACCCAAAGGTAACAACATATTTTTTACACGGTGCATTCACACTGTCTCTCTGGCCTGTTGTATTACTCCAGTAGAGCTAGCCCATTCATGCCGTAGCATAGCTCTCCACGGTTACGTCACACTTTTGCCCAAAGCCTTTGAATTACCATCCGACCTAACTGTAATGCTCGCCGTATTACGAGTATAATTGTATGTCAAATGAAAGCTTACGAATCGTAAGTTACAAACTTAATATATTTTCCCTGTTGCGTTGCGTGCTTAGCTGTAACAACTTGCTGGATAAATTGAATTGAATAAACACAAAGTAGTTTTTGCATTGCCTGCCTTCTATGCAGGTTTTTGATTTTATATTGGAAACGATGAATTGCACGAACACCTACTTGGGATGGATCAATATCCGTTTTATATTCATCATCATCAGCAACCCACACTCGTCCACTGCTGGACATAGGTCTCCCCTAATGCACGCCACTGCTGGATTTTTGGCCACTCTCATCCAGCCCACTCCAGCCAGCCTTCGAATGTTATCATCCAATTTTGTCGCAGGGCGTCCAACAATACGCTTACCGAGTTTTATATTCGTTGTATTGATTTTCCTGCAGTATAATCACCAGGGATCGGGATAGATTTTTTTATGTGACAGGTGGCAGAGTAGCAGACGGATCACCTGACGGTAAGCGATTGCCGCCGCCCATAGACATCTGCAACACCAGTAGAGTCACACACAGCCATTTCACTCGCTCTCTTTTGTTTGGATTCGACTTGTAGGTATATTATTATTCATTACGAAACGGTTATAGTCGAGGCCTTCAGGGGGAACGTAGGATATTTGTATAGTAGAAAAGTACTTACGCATACACGGGTGCACTCTCTATCCCCACACCCACTTTCATACAGGTAGTCTGCTTTTAGTAGAGTCAACGGTTGTTGCAGGCCTCCCACAGGGTAGACAAACGACCTGGTGAAAGTCGCGGGAATCCTTTGATGCGGGCGGCACAGGACCAATGGTGAGCATTTCTCGTCTACTCGACATTGAAGTCGAATTATAAATTTGTATGGACGAAAGTATGTAATCATTAAATTCGACTTCAATGTCAAATGCTCAAGAATTTCCCCCTAGGAGGCCAATTCTCGGTTTTCGCCTTCTATGTCGAGTTGACTTCATGGAACGCATAACCAATAAGAGAACACAGATTACAGTCGACATTCCTTATCTTGTTCTCCTATTGGTCTATGGCCTCGAGGCCAATCTCGAGGCAAAGTGAACAATTTTCGTGCACTCGACATTGAAATCGAATTAGACATTTGTATGGACGAATGTATGAAATCCCTAAATTCGACTTCAATGTCGAGTGCTCGAGAAGTATTCTCTTTTATAGCCCCCTTGTGTAGAGAACCTTCAGGGAGATCTATATCCCGCAGCGGGTGTCTGTTGGCTAAAATGATGATAAAGTAGTTAACATTTTTGCTATTTTATCCAAACCAGACCGACCTGAATACATCAGTTGGTAATAGTAGAAGATCCGAACTTAAGTCGACCTTCACCGAGCTGATAATTGAATGAAATATCCTTTATGACAAATTTTATATACTAGAAAATATATTAAAAATAGGTTTGCTAAAAAAATCCTGGACAGACTATTTTTAATTATTTTTTAAAAAATAATATTTAACTAAATTTTGCAACATTAAGATATAATAAGAAAATTTTCATTCTTACTTAAAGTATAAAACGTATAGAATGTGCCGCCATTGGGTTATTTACCTGGACAGAGTACTCGGTTGTCAGGTATAAACAGGTATGTCGATGGCAGTTACCTTCACTTGAAATGATAATTTAAAAAAAATTATACCAATGTAAGCGCTCTTTTAAGAATGAAAACTTTCTTATTATCTTAATGTTGCAAAATTTAGTTAGTTATTATTTAAAAAAAAAAATTAAAAATAGTCTGTCCAGGATTTTTTTTAGCAAACCTATTTTTAATATATTTTCTAGTATATAAAATTTGTCATAAAGGATATTTCATTCGATTATCAGCTCGGTGAAGGTCGACTTAAGTTCGGATCTTAGACTATAACTAGATAGTTAGCCCGAGGTAAACATTGTAATTAAAATATTGCTGGCAAATATTTATTTCGTCCGCAAACATTTGCATGCCGGCTAGAAATTGAATTCACAACACTTCGTTGGCAAAACTTTAACCAAATGAGCCAACTGGCCCGCGCCTGTTTACCTACGAGGTAGTTGTTTTATGTAAATTCACGGGAACTGTATGTAAATAGAAATTTTATTTCGCTATGTTGTATTTTTTTCTTGGTAATTTTAATGCGATGATGTAAAATAAGAGGTCGGTAGAATGCTAAATAAATGTGATTTGCTAGCGGTCGAAGACCTGGGGACCAATCCTATCTCGACATTGAGGTCGTTTTTAGAGATCTCATACATTCGTCCATACAAATCTCTAATTCGACTTTAATGTCGAGTGCACGAGAATTTCTCCCCTAGGTCACCTGGATCACCGGTATTCGGGCCCTTCACAAAGGTCACCGAATAGCGACCTTAGGTATTACAGGACATTTTGTTATTAGGTATCAGATCCACCAGATTTACTCAGCTGGTGACCTGGATGTTAGGTTGGTATCTTGCCTATTACATGCAATTATTATTATTATCTATCAAAGAGGTAAATTCTATAAATTATGGCAAGCCTTTTAGGTAATTAACCAACTATTTTTTTTGTAACGCATCTAATTGAATAGGTAGGTACTCCAACAATATTTTTTTTGAAGTTACTATAATTTAATGTATTAGTGGTGATTAAAAATGAAATAACTAATTAGCTGTTTTGATATTTTATTGAAGATGTAGGTACAATTAACTTATTGAAAGAAATTTTTAGAAGATATTTACAGGGGGTTGTAGGTAACATTAAGATTTAGGTAATACTTTTAAAAATTGTTTTAGTGTAAATATACTTTAATTAAAATCTTAAAACACAACTCAAATCGATAGGTAAAGGTAAATTTTACAAAACTAATGAAATGATCACATAACGACTAGAGGAAATTATTTCTACAAGATAATGAATATACGTAAGTACATAGAAATTGTCATTGGTTCCATAATAAATATTAAATTATAATTACTATAAAAATTATTGCCCTAATCAAAATTTTATCTACGCCTTATGAACGTGCACAACATTTAACAGTGATTAAAATTATCTATCCTCTATCGAATTAGTCCTAAACAAATAAAATATCTTAACTTCAAAAGGTAACTTAATAGAACTCTTATAATGAAAACTTAACTATTATTGAAAAATTTTGATATGCTTGATATTCTTGTTTGGCGTATTAGTTGTTGAAAGAGACACACTTCATGAGCTAGAATTATCTACAGTAAAAAATTAGGATTTCGACGACGACGAATATATTTTTTCATGTTTCACATAGGTAGTAAAGTGTCAGCCTATATACTGTCCCACTGCAGGGCAAAGGCCTTCATCATAGAAATCAAGCCGTCGCTACTATGATGGGCTTAAATTAGGCTCAATCACCACGCTTGCCTAATGCGGATTAGTGATCACAAACCCGCTTTGTTTGAAAAATTCTAAACATAGGTACTTACTTTTTGCTCGACTCGGGAAGGAAGTTCATCAACAAAATATAATTCGTCAAACGAAATTCTTCTCGTATTAAATATAAAGATAATACAAATGAATATCAGGCATTTATTACTTAAGGCTAGACTACGAAACTGCGAAAAACAGCTCTTATTCCTTTAGAGACTTGTAAAGCTTTAGAAAATAATCAATCTTTCTGTTTCAACAACTCATACCTCCAAAACTAGCAGCGTGTGCTTTATTCAAGTAAGGTGGTTATTTATTTAATTCCTATTACACATACAAGGAGTACTTTATTCACATTTCACGCGAACGTGCCTATCATTTAAATCGGGTTTATAAAAACATATAAATATTCGTTGATTGAAATTTGGATTAGAAGCAAACATTCCTATCAAAAGAAATTTGCCTTAAGTCGATTTTAAAAGTGCATATCGTCTTAAACTAAAACCAGTGCAGCTGGCTTCACTTTTAGTGGGTTGCGATTTTTATTTTGTATCGAGAAATGCATGAATATTCCGGTAAAACCACGAAAGCGTGGCACGTTCTATAGTCAACTGTTTTTAAATTTGGAACTCATATATTTTTTTAAGATTATAAAGCGTTTTATGACAATGTTTTTATATAAATTTTAATTATTAATTTTCTTTACTAAAATAGAGGCTTGTTACTCGTCTTTCTCTTTCATTACGAAAACCGACGTTTAGGATATTAATTCGTCCATTATTACCAGTCAGCACCCGACCTAATTAATCATCTACGCCTCTAAAAAAGCAAATAGTTGTTCTATTCGAATTAAGTTACTCTAATTCGTGATTCTAGTTCGAGGCCGAGTTAACAATTATGTGCGAGCGTTTGGTATCTGTGTTGTACTGATCTGATGACGCTTGGATGCTGTTTTAGATTAGCCTATTTATCGGCGCGTATACGGACGTTTTAAACGTGCGTTTAAAATACCAGACGCAACCTATACGTGCGTCTTTCGGCGTGTTAACATGAACTGGAAAATACCCAATATCCATGACCCAATACCCAGTTCCCATAGCTCGTACGACTCCCAAAATGGCATACACGCGCTTCAAAAAGACTAGCTTATACGCGCGTATTAAAAGGCTAATCTGAAATCGGGTAGATATCATTCCTTTTTTCATGTAGATATGATGTGAGTTTAATACAAATAAAAAATAACTTTAACCATCATCTTGCTTTGTTTCGTTTTATTTTGCATACCGAATAACAAGCTTAGGTTGGTAGGTATTACGTTCTCGATACAAACATCTAAAGAACTTGCTCCGTGGTTTTCCCTGCGATTCTTAAAATGTAGGTAGGTACTATTGTCGACCATTTCGTTAAAGCAAAGCATGATAGTATCTGAATATAGCTCCCACTAGGTTTGATGGGATGTCTGCTTGAAAGCGATAGCTATAGTTATTTCCTGTAAAATGTTTGTTCTAGCTGTACTAAGTAATCCTAGTTTATGTGTTTCTAAAAATATGACATTTTATGCAGCGCAAGTGAAAACCACGAAGTAAATTGCTAGGGTCTTATTTCACCAGAATGACTACTCTAGATATAATTGATCTTTGCTTAATTTTTTAATTAAGTTATCATATTTTTCTCAGAATGTCAATGAAATTTCGATGCTGTGTCCAAAGCAGTCGCTTCGAAGCCCAGGATACGTTTGGACAATGATTCAGGATTTGATGAGGCTGTTTTTTTTATATAAATGGCTTTATCGTCTATGGCGTCTTAGGTGCGTGACACAACTTTGCCAAAGTCAAGAGATTGAAGAGACACGCTTCTTTTTGAAATTCGACGGTGATGCGAGTTGGCGGATCTCTTTATTAAGTTGTAGTAAGTAGTTAATGAAGGGACTGTTATATTATGACATTTGTAACCCTTTTTTATGTGTTATGTGATAGACGAGTAAACCAATCACCTGATGATAGCGACAGGGTGACCAACTCATGATATTTTCACAATAATTACTACAATTGTAAGTAGGTATGCATAGATTGAGGAACTATCCGAAACGGCCAAGTTTCCTCTTAAGGCGTTCCCTCACCGTGCTAGTGAAAAATCCAGAGGGTTGGATTTGAGCCTCCGACTTCCAGTTTAGAAAGCGATCGTTTTTATCTACTGAGCTAGTATAGCTCTCAGTTTTATAAATACATAAACAAGTACCGGATATTTCGTATCTATTTCTCATAGAGATTCTGGTGAAATAGGACTCTATTTTTATTTAGGTTGACTGACTAACATAGTCATTATATCCCAGAGAGGATGCCAACATACGAGTAGAAAGAAATACGAAGTCTGTTAAGAGTATATCACAAGGTTGGAAAATGAAAAAGTTGTAACTTTAAGTTATTTTTAGCATAAATCTGGGAACAAGTTAAAAGGCTCTACCTTTAATTTATCGGGGGAAAATAGGCATAACGACAATTTTAGTTCCATAAGCCATCATGAGATTTCTTAATTATGAAAAAATAGGCAAAAATCTGAAAAATTACCCGAGATTCCATGATGTTAGACTCACATACAGCGTTGAAAACTTTGTCTGAAAATATTTTGTCAATTTCTTATGTTTGTTTTTCTTTCTCTTTATCTCAGTCTAGGCAAAGACTATGTTAACCAGTCAGACCCTAATCGCTCCTCACTGTACTGCTGTGACGGGTGTCGATGAGTCCAGGGCATGCAACGCGACCGTTGTCTTATGTATTACCTATGGACATTTTATGCTAAATAGGTATTACTTAGACTTATTCAACTAACTCTTCAGTCTTGGACGTTACGTTACTTAAATAGAATACTTCTAAAACCCGCGTCGAATTTATATTAATATCTCTCCATATTTTAAACTTATAAAAATTCATTAGATTCAGCGATATTAGGTATCATCACACACATCAAATTAAATGTATGACAGAATGATTTTTGATAGTAATACATAGAGATATACACAGATTTTTCCTGAATAACATTTTATACACATTTTGTTCTAATACAAACAAGAAGATTCAACAATATTTTAAGCTACTAACTTTGAATGTCAATTTTGTATTTGAGAAAGTATGGCGTAATGTCTAAGATAATATCGGAAACCACATCCACTAACAACGTAAACACATGTAGGACACACAGACCAAAACACGACATCTAAAAAGAGAAAGCGAAAAATTTACAACATTCATTCACCTTTTATATTAATATTACACAATACGCTTACATCCGAGTTCCTATCCTAAGTAAAATAATTACTCCTAATAAAAGAAATCATCATCACAAACAGTTAAAATATTTTAAATCTGTATAATAAACGTTGTATAAATATAAAGGTTGCACATAATACTTAATTATATATATAAAAATATATTGCTCAGGGTTCCAGTGGGTCGGTCTTACAAATCAGTGCAATAATCGCCAGTGAAATGCACTATGATAGTGTCTAATGACTTAACATAATGTAATTTATTTGCCTACCACTAAACAAATTCACTAATTCATTTTAATCTTTCATAAATTTTCTGTTGTTCCCTCTTTACAATCAGGTAGGCAATTCAAACAAATAGCGTTAACGAAGGCAATGCTTGTTAGTCGAAAACAATTCCTACGATGATAACGATGGATTAGCTATAAATAAATTTATTTCAGATGCCCTAGTCTAGTATATGCTAAATGTATACATAAACGATTTAAAAAACTTACTAACTATTGATATGTATTTATTGATATGTATAAATTACATTGATATGTTTAGATCACAACGTGGTGCTTACACCGTAATGCCGGATGATCCGGGGATCAGGTCCGCATAGGTCCTGGCAGCGCGGCCATAGCCAGGGACTAAGGGTAAGGATACTGATGATGGTATTTCGAAAAATTACCAATATTCATTCGACTAATTCATGATTGGAGACTAAAATAAAAGCAAGCATAAGTCACATTCCAATAACATTTAAGATTTTTTAAAATTTTCATTTTCTTATCCCATTTGTTACGATAAAATTTATTAAAATAGACTCATCTTGGGCATACAATATCATGACTGATTTGTCTCTTACACACACATTCTTATATACATCTTTTTAATTCTTATACTCAAGGTACATACAGCTTGTATTCTCACACAATTTTGGTACATAACTTTTCAGATGTTAGATTTCATATTATGTTGTCGCCTTTTTATCACGGCTATAGTCCCAACCACGTCCCTGGCTACAACCCTGCTTATTTATCTAGCTTAATCCTCTGGCCAGCCCAAGTCCTCGCCAACCAGATCGTAGAACCGCTGGTTGTGCTGGATGAAGAACTTCCGTAGCTTCGTGACGACGGCGGGGTCGACGCGGGGGTGCTTTCGACCCTTCGTCTCGCGGAGACACTTGTCCGTGGTATCGTTCCGAAGACAGTAGAAGCCTTTCGTTTCGTTGAAGTAGAAGTTTTTTCGTCCTGTTGAATTTTTGAGGGTTAAATGTTTGTTTATGTTTACAAAAATAATAACCCTCCTAAGAGATTTATTTTCTCATGTTCCTTAAAATAGATAAGTTAGAAAGAAATACAATCACGTCTACAAGGCAATCGCACGGTTCTCTTTTATGTTCTAATAATAACTATAATTTGATTCTAAGCAAAGAGAGCAATATACGAAATCCTTTGAGTACGAGTTGATTTCGTGCGGAAAAGTTTCTATGCATAAAATTCAATGTCAAGTAAAGGTTGAGATTTTAATTTTCTCGGCGGTTGCTCTGTGAGATGAAAATTACTTACCGCATGAATTTTACGGATTGTTTTTCTAATATTATTTTCCTGCTAAGTTATTTTCTTATTGCTGGTTTGGTTCTTACAGTAGAAACCGTGTTTACCCTTAATAAGGCAACAGGAAAATAGATCCTATCCGATTTTGAACCTTATTTTTCAAAACATAAGAGCGAAAAACTAATAAAAAATTTCTTTGACTCATAACCTAATTAAGGGTTAAATACTCCTTACCGATTTTATGCTCAAGTCCCAGGAACTTCTCAATGCGGCGAAGCTGCGGAACCGGGTCTTCGATGAGGAGATCCCCGTTCACCACCAGGATTTGCTCCCTAGGGAACACTTCTAACCACCGGTGCAGATAGGCGTGATATAGCGATATCGCTATTGGCCTGACAAAGAAAATAAAAATTTTGAATAATCTATCGTCTGTCTGATGACCAAAAATTTCAATAATAATTATTGTTTAATAACAAATGTTAGGTATCTCAATCTTTATAATTGTTGAAGAAAGAGCCCGAATTTTTTTTTTACTTAGGTATAGCGATGCTATCGATCTGGCGGGATGTACGAGTAGTATACGCGGACCAAGAATTGGAAGCAGGAGATTGGTGACAGGCCATATCGGAGGACAAGACTCATTTTGGGTCGTTGATCTATCGGAGTAAGTACTTATTAGGGCAGGCTCAATACTTGTTTTTAATATGTAAGTAAATGATATTTTGATAAAATAATTTTACATCATAATCACTTCAGTAAACAAACCGGGCAATTTAGACCTGGCGACAACGAGTAGATATTAGAAAGTTCTTAAGACTTACTGTCTTACTGTAGGTACCTATTTGTTAGTCGTACCTATTTATAGTTAGGACGCAGCTTTATACAGTCAAACTCTTTAATAAAGTATGTGTAACCGATTGAATGCGGCTAAAATAACATTAAACTGGCTAGGGTAGTCACAATTTTGTGTGTTGTAACGAATTTTTTATTGACATTATACATATGCCTCATTTCGTTAACGATAAAAAAATATGCCATGGTTAATATTTGTTTAGGTACCTAAGTAAATATTTATTCTTAGCTGTAGGTTTATATCTGTGTCGATGTAATATCTAAATAATCACTCAAAGTTGTCAAAATGTCCTAGCTGCTGTAGCAAATGTTGAGTTAGTGCTTTGTTGGCCGAAAATGTACTAATATTACATGCTGTAATCATTTTGTTACTTCTATATTTTGTTTTTGTAGCTAATAAACGTAATCTACCTATCTATATAAATATCTAGGCATTGAAAGAAAATTAATTCACATTGATTAATTTGATAGTTACCATCACTTAGTACATTATGGCACAGTCTGTACTAAACCATAGTGCGGTATAGAAGAAAAAGGTAACATTTCCGTTAATTACCGAGTTCAGAACCCAAACCAATTTATTTTGTTCTGCGCAGTTGGGATTGCAATAAAAATAATTTTGAACATTTAAACCCCGATCCGGTCGCAGCTCTGATTTACGGCGACCATACCGCTGCAAATGTTCCCTTTACAGCCACCGTTAGGAACATTTATCTAACACACAATGCTATAACTGGAAGGGTTGCCAGGTCCACACCGGAAAGCCGGACATCCAACTAGTTCAGCCGGACAATCCAACAAGTTTAGCCGATAATTGAAAAAAAAAGTGGTTTTGTCGTGTGTACATTTTGATGCAAATTAATGTTCTTTTTACAGACGTTTCTAAAGTTACATTTATCAAATGAGTGGAAATGTGCCAGGTCTCAACGTTCATATTTATTTAGTCAGATTTTCTAGTAAAAAAGCCTGATGAAATACTATATCATAAACAATATAAATTATGCTACTTAATACATTATGAATTACTTACAAATTTTAAATAATCAATCTCTGTCATACCAGTCTCAGTCTTGGACACATTAAAATACACGACATGACTGCAGTCTGTCCTTCGCAATCCACAAACAGGTGACCGAGCAAAATAAAAATCATAGTTTTTTAGGCACTAGGTATCCAAAACGTGCATGTTTGCTCACGATGTTCGAATTTTCATAGCCGGATATGTCGAACAATGAGTTATCATATTTTCATCATCGCTTGCCAATAACCATCATACCTCTCCGTCTAATCAATAACGCAACCAGAAAACTTAACTATGTCCGGCTAATTCGGACGTCTGGCAACCCTAACTGGAAATAAATTTTACGACCGTTTGCATTTTGAACAATTTGCCAAAGAGGCCAGCCAGCCTGCGAGGATAAATGCGCACCTATTATTTTATGGTGCAATATCCGCTAACCTTACCTCTTTCTATCTTCAGTAGGCCTCTTCCTCGAACAATTAAATATTAAACTAGATGTTTGGTCAGTTGAAAATAATGTAGCAAAAATAACGGCTTTGGGCAGAGAGGTAATACATAGTCTAGTTATTTTTTGCGTCATTTCTTACGGATGTTACAGCCCTATTGAGCATTCAGTTGCAATTATTTGGTCGTATGTGACACGTTATCATAGCGTTTGATTTTTTATTGTTTAGATTTTCGGATAAGACGAACTGTATGCAGAAAATATGGAATGCAGTTTTTGAATAAATATAAAGTACCTAAAATTTGCTAAAATTAACCTTTCAAGATCTAGCTCATCTACTTTTTTCTTAAAGGCCTTCAGTGACTCT
Source organism: Cnaphalocrocis medinalis (assembly GCA_014851415.1). Taxonomy (NCBI): domain Eukaryota; kingdom Metazoa; phylum Arthropoda; class Insecta; order Lepidoptera; family Crambidae; genus Cnaphalocrocis; species Cnaphalocrocis medinalis. Next base: position 10,939,729 of record CM026279.1, read on the forward strand.
TCAGATCTCGCAGATGTTCATGGGCAGTGGTGATTACTTCCCGGGTAAGCTCGCTCTCACTCTAACATAAAAACAATTTTATAAGAAATTACCTGAGGATTTAAGGAAAATTCCATCTAAGGACACTTTTTTTTCCTCCAGCCTGTAATAAATAGCACAGTGGCTATGGTTGTAGTAAGCTTACCTGTAAGCGATGTTTATGGAACCGTCCGGCGATATGGCCAGATGTTCGAACGGCTTGGCCGCGTCAGGCAAGGGGTGCCCGGGTAGCTGAGGATGCGCCGGCGCAGACGGCGTAGCGCGGCTTCGGAGCTGGGTGTAGTCGGATATGGCTCTCGTCACTGGCTCCCGCACAATGAGCAAGAGTCGCACTGATGAGTTCATCGCTCGCACTCTTTCTGGTACCTGTGTAAGATTTTTATAAATCAATATTTGAAGCTTACCAGTCCGGTAATCTATGTCGGTAACTTTAGTTCTCTGCCAGATCACCTCGTTTCGGATTCGATCACGCAGAGAAACGCCGAGCAAAGCTCTTTCCATAGCCCGCTGAGCGACTTTAAACTTGTGGACTAGCCGTGCGTAACCGTTGGGGTAAACGAGTTCTGGAGTGGAGATCGCGTCTTGGTAAACGTAGGACGGCCTCAGGCCAGATTGAGTGTGGAGATGGAGTAGCCGATCGAAATGGCGAGAGGCCTATGATGATGATGAATATTTGAAGGGATCGGAACTTGTTTCTTCTACCAACTGTGAATTATTGTCTCAGTGACGTGTTACCGATTTCTCTGAAACCAGTATCTAATAAATCTTGCTTTTCACCTCTTATAAGCCCCGAGAAAGACCTCTTTGTCGCTAGCCCAGCAGCTGCTTCAAACGCCTCCCGCATTATGTTTTGCCTGGCCATATTATTCAGAGTGCCAAGATTCATTACCGTCGCTCATGGTAATGACGTCTAATGTCCTAGGTGCGTGCTAAGCCCGCTAAGCGCTAAGACGCGCCAGGTTAATCCGCGGCCCGAGACTACGACACCTCATTAAAGGGTTAACAAACAGATTTGTGTGAAGGTTGCGGAATGGAGATTCAGGAAATGGAAGATGGAAGAGAGGGATTAGGCACTGTCCTGATATAACGTGTTGTGATATAGTACGTATTATAGTATAATATAGCCTAATGTACGAAGTTTTGAGTAATAAACTTTAAAAACGCAACTACGCGGTCGCAAGCACCCGCGATTTTTATCGGATCCATGTGCGTCGGATAATAACACACCAAGTTGATTAACTATCGGTTCGGATAATTTTACGATAAATCATTGAGTGACTAGTTAATATCATAATATGTACATTTTTGCAAACAAATGATTTGATTTGATAATTGTCTCAATTGCCATTGTATGATCAGGCTTTTGTTTAATTTTTTACCTTAAGTTTTTTAGTTTTTTTTTATGTGATAGGTAGCAGGCAAGCAGGCGGATCACCTGATGGTAAGCAATTGCCGCCGCTCATGGACCCTTGCAATACCAGTGGAGTTACAAATGCGCTGCCAACCTTTTATCCCCTTCCCCTTCGGGGGGGCCTCCGGTACCCTCACTCACTTGGCGAAACACAGCACAGGGGCTGCTTCACGCCGGTTTTCTGTGAGGCAGTGGTATCACTCCGGTCGAGCCGGCCCATTCATGCCGAAGCGTGGCTCTCCCACAGTTGATACTCTACTTCTACTCCTCCGTCTACTTGTTATTTTGTGGATACTTGTAATTTGTGCATAAGCTTAGTTTTAGTGTCTTGGATTAAAATCTCTTTCCTAAAACCTGACCGGTGGGTACAGCTATTTATTCTGTGACCTGAATAAATACGCACAGTATTCGTTAGGCACAATAACGGTTTGCTACCTCATGTTTAGTGGGATTAGAAACACAACAAAAGGTCGAATGTTAGAGTTTAGGTCTTTGTAAAACGTCCTGGCTATTTCATTAACATTTGGGAGTTTATTCAACAATCGCTGAAGTAATAGGGTATTATTTTTAAGGCTGTTTTGACTGTTACTTTTTAAGTGTTAGTTTATTTCAAGTGCTTATTGTTTTTCTTTAGAGCCTTGCAGAAAGTTTATAACAATTACGAAATGAATAGTCAGTTTTTCCCATGTTTATCTTCATTGTTGTATCATAACTTGGGTCAGCGTCCCAGCGTACCCTAGGCTCTGAAGCAACAGTTTTGGACTCAACTGGAAATGACAGAAAATGATAATGATGACCTACATGTGTACCTATCAAATCGTTTTAACCATAGGAGAGCTATGCTTCGGCATGAATGGGCCGGTTCGGCCGGAGTGATACCACAGCCTCACAGAAGACCGACGTGGAGCAGCGCCTGCGGTTTATTTCGTCGAGTGAGTGAGGATACCGGAGGCCCAATTAGGCGGAGAGCGGTTAAAGGTTGGCAGGGCACTTGTGACCACTAGTGTTACAGGTGTCTATGGGTGGCGGCAGTCGCTTACCATTAGATGACCCGTCTGCTCGTCTGCCACCTGTCACATTTTTTTTGAAAAGGTTAATATGCTACGGCTTACCTCAGGAGTGACAAAATAGCTAGGGCTCTTCTCAATCGTAATCTGCCCTTTGAAGGACAAGGGCATCTTACTCCTGTACCACTCAAGGCCCAAGGCGTAGTTCTCGTCCCGGTCAAAGAAGTGCACTTCTCCGGATGCCTTCTGCACCATCGGGTGGAGGTATAGCATCTCTAGCAAGGCCCGGGTACCGCATTTCCGGACGCCGATGATGAGAGCCTGTGAAAGAAATTGACATAAATACCTAGTCTCATAGGACATTCATTAGGACATTCATAGTATTAAAATTGTAAGACAACGATAGTGGGGGCGTTTTCCAAACACACAAATGCAAGACAAACTAACAATCGGTCGAGTGCGACTCGACTCGCTATTTTAGTTTCCTCATTCTCTTATTGTAGAAGTTAGAGGTGGAGGGGGGCATATTTTTCCAGTTTGGAAGTGTCTCTCGCGCAACCTATTCAGTTTAAAAAAAATAAGTTCAAATAATCTTGATGCGGTTCACAGAATACATCTACTTTTTAAGTTTCTACAACATATACTCTTATACTTAGTTTCTGAAAAAAATGGCTGTGACATACGGACGAACAGACAGACAGACTTGACGAATCTATAAGTGGCTGATCGCACACTAACTCTGTCCGGCTTTATCCGGACGCCTACTATGCCTAGCAACCCTACTACCATAGACAGTTGCTACACTTTGCCCCATTTCAAGTTCACACTTTTGTTCAAGGTTCTTAGTAATCGTTTACAATTACTATATACTTACTGGACTAATAGTCCAGTACTCCAGTACAATTTCGTGTATAATATATTCATTATAGCATTACCTATTCATTATAGCATTGTTATTATCTTGACATTCATCCTTGAAAGTCACCGAAGTGTATAGCTGGAGGCACGAAAGTATAGCGATGACCGTTATTTTGCGCACATGTAAAAAAGAAGATTTTCTATCAAAATTGGTTTCTGCGCACTCAAGGTCATAACTACACTTTCTTGCCTCGGACTATAATAATTCTTCATTTAAAAGTTCAATGGAAAATATCACTTAACCTCCACGCGACATGGCCATTTACATAAAATGCCAAGAGCACTGAACCCTTAGATATCTGATAGATTCATCACTCACGCTCAAAGACATCTTTGACACAAAGTATTTTTTAATAAAACTTCTAAGAGAAATTTACAAGACGCATCTGCTTACACTGAATACTTAAGTGCAATAAAAAGTTGTTTATTTGTGTGCTAAGGTCACGATGGATCAGAGGGCAACGATACGAAATCCACTGTCGAATCTTTGTTTCTATCCCTTTCACACCGTGCGTTTCTAATGTTCGATTACAGTATTCTCCTTTGTCACTGGACGGTTTCGTTATAAGCCCTCAGGCTTGATAGGTGGCAGACGAATCACCTGATTTGATGCTAAGCGATGGCCGCCGCCCATAGACACCTGCAACACCAGTAGAGTTACAAGTGCGCTACCAACCTTTAACCCCCTTTACTTAATAAATTGCCCCGCATTAAAAATATTTTTTCAACCATTTCAAGACACCGCGCTTTTATAAAATCTTTCAAGTAGACTGACTGTAAATAGTGAAATTCACAGTATACAGAAAGCACAGTACGAGTGTGTCTTTGGTCGTAGAACTTCTGTAAATTTAAAACTTTTTCCATCTCAAGAGTTTCCAGATCAATCTAAACCACCAACACTTCAGGCAGACTTACTTTCTAATTTAGTTCCAGGATTCCTTCTTATGTTAAGTCAAGTAGAGTAATGCTAGTTCAGTGAATAAGAACGCTCCTTCAATACAGGGGGTCGTGGTTCGAATCCCTTCTTGCACCTTTGGATTTTTCAAATCTATGTGCGTATTTCGCGGCGGTGAGCGGCCTGAATTCTGGGTGTTGGTGGTACCCAGTGCCTTGGAAAGCTCGTTAGGGTGCGTTTCCACAGAAGCAAAGCTGCGTGGAGTTGAGCGGTGACTTATAAAAAATTACCAAGAACATTGCTTATCAGAGATGAGATGCGTATTTTGAGCAACGTGATCAATTTTCACAAGTTTCTCCTCAACTCCACGCAGCTTGCTTCTGTGGAAACGCACCCTTACGCCGTTGGTGCTGCATCCGATCCTTCTTATGTCGGCTAACTTTGGTGTCCCATTGAAGGGACTGTCCTTGTATTTGCGCATTCAATTAAGCGCTAAAACAATATAATTTTGATCGTTAAAGATCGAGCACCATATCCAAATCGGTTGGAGGATATTTTTCGTAACGGCTTCCGCAAGTCAACGTGAATGTTCCCTTACATCATTATACAGTACTTATGTTCACAGGAAGACGAGTAATATTGTATTAACCTTTCAAAGAGGATTGTTCAATTTTAATGTACGTAATTATGTATGGTCTTATTAGGAAGTTCCAGGAAGGCTCAGACCCCACCTTTTGTGAAACCCTAAGTCAATAACCTCATTTGATACTTGTAAAGGCCGCCCCAGATACTGGTGTGTAAACAGATGTGTGAAAATATTCAACCATATAGATACAGGTATTTGTTCTTATAAAGAAGGGAGGTAAGTATTTTAGTCTCAGGAATAAAGTATATAAGTTTAAAAACGGACCAAGTCTCGGGTCGTGCGCAAAATTAGGGTTCGGTAGTTGCCAATGATGAATACCATCTTGTATGGATTTATTATATAATACGTATGTACCTACCTTATTTTAATATGGTCGTGGTGGCGAAATGTTTAAACGGGGGAGTCGTTTCCCGCTGACTAGTGCTGCCTAACTATCTATAGTTTTCATTCCAAAACTACTGTCCTCTCGATAGCTTCGATTGTAGCTCGATAGATCGAGGTGAGGCAGGATTATTATTATTGGTAGCTGTGTTAATATCGATAGTGAGTATGATAGTCTGTTACCGAGCAACGATACTACCGATAGTCGACTATCGATCGGCATACCGTGGTAAGAATTTACCGTAGCGTTTTAATTAAAGTTAAATAAATAAATAAACTAATACCGCCAACCACTGCCACACCGCGAAGACAAAAACCTCCCACGCACCTTTCTAAGTTAATAAACTTTATACTGAAACTAACATAGACTTCTATCTAACCTTGTGAAGTCATGCCATGATAAATTTCCCAGTTAAATTCAGTATAATATGCTCATCATTGTTTATTTCAGACCTTCCAATTCAACCGTTCATCTGGCAAACATTTATATAAAAAATATTATATTTAACTTTGAAGCATAAAACAGATATTTGCTAGTCTGTCTCGTAGTTCGGGAAATAATGAGATTGGCTTGTCGTCACTCGTAACTTTGAGATTTCAGTTTATCGCCCTGTCTAGACATTAAAGTAAGTAAAATATTTTGCAGTAGAAAGAATAATTGAGTCCTTTTATTACATTTTGTTTTGGACTAACAGTTTTCACGCCAAGTCTCCTGCAGTGTAGTTTCTAGTAGGTATATTTGTGCAAATCTGGCTGGGTTGGGTCTACGTGTTTGTGGTGCCTTGTTGTAAGGAAAACTACTCGAGTAAGTTTAGGACTAGGTAAATATTTATCGTAGTGTCCTAATACAGTCAACTCCAAAAATATGTATACACGTTAGGACCTGGTCACAATACATAATATAAGGAAGTAGAATCACCTCTACTTTCTTAGTGTATTGTGACAAGGTCCTAAAGTGGTTAAATAGACCTTACTTCTATTGTATATAATAATAATTATGTATTGCAATACTATGTATATACTACTTAAGTATAATATTACACTCATTGAACAAACACAAGTGTTCATCACACGAATCATTGTCGAGAATGGGAATCGAACACACTATTGGCGAGTGACGTAGAATAAATGAAAGAAAGACTGATAATAACAAAAAAATCTCAATAAATAACTTTCGAACGCGGCAATCAAACTTTTACTATCAATTTCGACCTTAAAATTTTACCGGAAGATAATTAATTAGGGATATTCCTAACGAGCCAGATAATTAATTGGCACTTCCTCGAGTTCTGTGACGAGGGCCCAAACCCTTGCTGATAATTACAAATGCGAAAGTTTGTTTGTTCCACTTCTGAAACTCGACTATTTAATCGATATCTTGACTCCTTTAAGAAATTCCGCAATCTGAATGCCTTTCTTGGAAAGGGTAAAGGGTAAATCAATAGTAAAGTCTTATTTGTAATTCCACTGAGTTGGCAGAGAAGTTTTTATTCAAGGGTTCAAATTTTCGGTTTCAAACAAAATGGTATGACATAAGGGCTCCAGTGTTTTTGATATTTTTATGGTATTAGGAGAAAGACGAGTAGATTGTTGTCGCCTAAAGATGCACATAATACCAGTGGAGTCGAAAGTGCGCTGCCCAATCTTTCCTTTCCCCCCAAATTATGCCTCTGGCACCCTCATTCCTTCGGCAGTTTTCGACATTCATCTTGAGTCCGAGATTGTAAGTCTATAATGTCATGACATCTCTACAATCGACATGATGTCTACTGCTCAGGGGGACAGTTCTCGTGCACTCGACATCAAAGTCGAATTTAGGGATTTCATACATTCGTCCATACAAAATCTTAATTTGACTCCAATGTAGAGTACACGAAAATTGGTCTTCAGAAGGATTCAATATACTAACTCTAATATTATGTCGTTAGAATTGCAACTTTAAAAAAAATACGGGCCGAGAGACGAGGACCCAATGTTTTTCAAAGCCGTTTCGAATTGAAAACATAGTAATAAAATTATATATTTTTTGGTTAGGTACCTTATTAAAATTACGAAAAACGTCAAATTATTTCCAATTCGCAGATCCTCTTCAAAACAAAGTTTATGTCGAATTCGATACCATGTCGAAAATCGAGATTTTGCCGCCAAATAAAAAGGTTATAAAATGTATTTGAACCTGTGGGAGTCTCCTCGCTGGCCGCGGCTGCCTGGGCGGTCGCATGCGCTTCCTCAGCGCCATGGGGTGGTTGATGGTTCTGCTGTTAGTGTCTTGGTTCTGCAGCAGTTTGCGGTTCTCGCTGGCCGCTGAGGCCATACTGGCAGCCTGTGGGAAGAAAACGAAAACAATCAGCATCATGTACATAAAACCTCTGACAAGTTTAGGTGTCCTGCATGGTGCTTAATAATCATATGATGGTCTAATCTTATGAGTACCTAAGCGTGTAATTCTCGGTTACCTTCAAGGTCGGTTTGGCGCCCAGTATACGCTTAGACCATAATTTAGGAGTTAGGGCTTTGAGTCTGGTAATTACAATACCTAAGCACTCGACTGGGGCAAGACCTAAGCAACCTTTTAACAGGAGAACCAAACTAACTGAATCATGGTTTTAGGTTTCAGAAATTATCCGAAACATGCAATTTTCCTCACAATGTTTCCCTCACTGCGGAGTCAATGGTAGAAATACATACATGAATTTGAACAATCCAGAGGAACGTTTATGGATTTGAACCTATGACCTCCCGTGTAGGATCCCCGTTCTTATTCAATGAGTTCCGAAGCGATAGTTTCGGACGCAACCGGGAATACACGTTGATGAGATGAGAGAACTCTGGGCCAGCTGGCTATCGTGACAGGGTATTTTACGCTAAGAAAGAAAGCTATTAGCTAAATTGCCACTGCGATTACTTCCCGATGCAATTTTCAATCGCACTAGCGGTAATATTTTAACGTAGCTCCTTGATAGGACTCGCTGTAATTTAATAGCTTTGGCACATTTACTAGAAAATATTGCACGATAGTGATATTTTGATGATGTAGGTACAGTCTGACTGCACGTCTAGTTACCGTAAGGACATTGAAACTAGCACTACATGAGTTTGAATTACTATCCTCGCTATCGAAAACCTATCGCTTTGTCTCTTTCATTGTGATGCATTTGAAAGAGACAAAGCAATAGTTTACGTTATGTCAGTTTTCGATGTCAACTCATGGTAGCGCTACTGGTATCTTGGATCTTGGAGTTTGCGCATGCCGTTACTCGGTGATGTTGGGAATGTTAGTCCTGATGAAAATCAAGGCATTGAATTTACTTTAATAAACTATATTTTTCATGAGCTTGTTAAAATGCTTAATAACCTTGTATGTCTAATGACGAGATTGTATCTTGTAATTAGGAACTGTGTAGCGAAACCAAAAAAGATACGAGTACTCGTGTACTACGAAAATACGTTACCGCGCAGAAACTCCGTCAACAGTAAATATTTTTCTCTAGATTTATTTCTTACAGAGGTAAACAAAATTAATAAGAAAACATGTTTTATTCTCAAGTGAATTCCACGAAATTGAGTTGAACGCTGTTTTTCGTTAGTGAGGGTACCGGATACCCACCCAATCCGCGAGAAGGTTAGCAGCGCCCTTTTAATGCTCTGGTGTTATATCCTTAGACACCTAGCAATAGCTTAGAATGCGTAACAAAGTCATGTAATTAATTGATAGCATGACTTTGTTAATTTGTGCTATGACTTTTAAAATCCGTCGAAAAAATGTTCGACTCCCCATACAACATGACAAGTCACGTGAACGACTTTGTATGAAAAGTTGAATTTATTTTATGCGAATTTCCAAAAGTCATAGAACAAAATATTAATTATGTTGTTCAGAATGGTTAGTAGAAGACGCGGTTAAAGGGAGGTAAATGTTTACAGATACATATTGTATTATTATTATAGCCTTTATTAATAATCTTTAAATAAATTTTGCAATTTCACACATTTTACTACTATTCCTCAAGATTATCCTGCTTTCCAGCAAAGGCCTCCCCAAGAGCCCTCCATGAGACTCTGTCCTCTGCCTCTCTCATCCACATTTGTCCCGCTGCCGACCTTATCTCATCTTCCCATCTACGACGCTGTCTTCCTCTTTTTCTTTTGCAGTGTATGGGACATACTGTATATTTAACCATAAATTTATCTTTATAGGACTATTGTACCTATTGCACATTTAAAGCCAGATCGTTACAACCATAGGCATCTTAACTCGGATTTGAACACGCTATCAACATTATACGGCGGTATAACGTCGCGAATAAACAATTTAGTGTCGATTTTACAACAGCCCTTTCTCGTGCGTGTTTCCCTAAGGCGCGGCGGGCCGAGCCCAAGGCTGTGCCTATCGCGAGAGTCGTAACTGTAATTAATGCTGGTCTCTGCAGATAGCATGACAGAAACGCCCTTCTTTATGACACCCTTGGACGGGCTTAAGTCAGAGGCATTCTCGGGAATTTGAGTTCGAATTGGTGTCATGTTAAGACAGTGGCGGGGCAAGATCTAATTTCGATGTGGGTAAGACTGATTGCGCGAGGCACTTTTCTTTTCTGTCGATTTTATTCCATTCAATTCAATTTATTTATTCACAAACACAATGTATTGTTTATCACGATGATGACCGATAAAGCGTTGACTTTTGTACTTGCTTATTGCTTTTGCCTGTTGACTTAAAGCAAGCACATATTGAGTCACTGTGGTGTCCACTAATAACGCAATAGAGCAACTAGATCCGGTTTCAGATCAAAGCGTCAATTGCAGTGCCTGAGTTATTTTCGGAGAGCCACGCTAATTTATCGCTTTGGCTTAATTTTTAAATCTTTATTTTGTGCTGTTTTTTTGCGGATATATTTTATGCATAAGATCCCGTCCGTTCCGTTATTCCTTTCTAAGGAGCCAGCAAAGTATTTGTGATGCATCAGGTGTTTCAGATGTCTATGGGCGGCTGTGATCACTTATCATCTAGTGACCGGTCATTTGGATTGGCCTCTATAATGTTAAAAAATATATCAGTTTCGCTCGCCCGCGAACAAGACCTGTACCATGGGCCAGTTTGTTTGCGATATTATCATCTATTTGACATGGTGTCGTTTAGAATTGACTTATCAAGTATTTTTGGTACAATGCACCAAGTTTTTAAATCAATAGAACCGTGGTTTTGGACTTTTATCTTACTCTGGAATATTCAGATACGGTACAACTACCATGTTATGTATATAGTCCCTTTCAAAGTTTGATTTATCACCGAGGTTTACTATACTGAATTAAATGAAAAGAACATGATTGTTTTTATTCTGTTTAATTAGTGGCTTATCAGGCGAACTTCCTTCCGCCTACTTTTTGTTTTATTTCTCACTTTTTAGACCTTCCCGCCCTGGACTACGACAAACGTTTTAAAACTAAAATCAGCTCAATCGGTCCAGCCGTTCTCGGGTTTTAATCAGACTAAAGAACATTAATTCATATAGATTACATAGTTTAAACGTTATCCATTTGTTTGCTTTGACAAAGGGTAACAAAGTACCTACGCACATACCACATTACCCGTCAAGGAGAGAGTACTTACGGTAATTTCATGGCGATGTAACAATATGAATGCTCAGAGTGGTTCAAGATGATGCCTTTTTATGACGCCCTCAAGGATTTACGAGTGACGTGCATCGGAAGTTTAACTCGCGTTAACTATCTCATTTCGGTTAACTATCTCCAGCTGTTATACACCGTGACTTTTTGATTACCCGGAAAACTTCTCGTGAGCATTATAATGCACACAAACGTATGTATTTCCCCAAGAAACACAGGGACTACTGTCTCAGTCACAGGCAAAGATCACTATCATAGAAACCAACGATTGTTTTGACGTTTAATCTTTCGCTCGCTTGAATCACTCGCCTAGCAACGAGTGGGTGAGATAGCTCGTGGCGGTCGACTGATTAAAAAATGTTAAATATCGGATGTCCAACAAAAATCCGTAGAAATTGTGTGCTCGTCTCGAGGAGGATAAACAAAAATATAGCTCCAGGCGATATTTTTATATTTTGTTTATATTAAGACTTGTACCTGGACAATGTACCCTCATCTAATTATTTCGTGTAGAAGAATACGTATAAACAAATTTATCTATCTATCTATCATATACTGATCCATCCGTCAACTGACAAATCCGTCAAGGAATAACGTGCTTTACGAGGCATGGGGTACAAGACCGCCATCTTCCAGACTTTGGGATGACACCGGCAATGTTTAAACAGAAAAACTCAGGTATTCATTTTGGCCCAAGTATCGAACCCAACGGTTGTCAGTTCTGCGGCTAATGTGACCAGCCCACTGCCACTTCAGTTTGCTAATTCGGTGGGCTATGTCGGTGACTCTGGTTCTCTGTCGGATTACATAATTTCTGATGCGGTCCCTTCAAAGATTACATTAGCCGCAGAACTGACAACCGTTGGAGCCATAAAGTCCTTGAGTGGAGACCGCGACTCGGTAAACGTAGTGTTGGACGCCCTACTACAAGATGGGATGACGACATTCGAAGGCTGGCTGAAGTGAGCTGGATGAGAGTGGCCGAAAATCGGGAGCGGTGGCGTGCATTGGGGGAGACCTATGTCCAGCAGTGGACGAGCGTGGTTTGCTAATGAATGATCGAACCCGGAACTACAAGCGCAGGCGTTGCTTTAAACTGAGACCCGCTACCCACTGCGCCACTGAGGCCGACTATTATACCTGAACGAACACAAGTGTGTTACATAAATGTTTGTCCAGTGGGAATCAAACCTACGGTACTATCATTGGTATCGTAGGTAAACCATACGTTGTAGCATATTATAAGCTTACGTAGTTGCAAATTATTTCGATTTTCCCTTTAGACCTAGGCACTTTATAATAACGATTCCTGAATATTACTGAATGTAAAAATGAACTGTTTACAGAAAGATTTGGTTATATTACTGAACAACCAATTTATTTAACAAACGATTCAGCATAGGTATATGTAGGTAACATAGCACACCCGGAACTGTACCTGTGCCTGTACCCAAGTGAAATAAAAGAAAACAATTTCTGTAGTAGCGTGTCTTTACACGAGTTCCTTATTGATTTATTCTTCAACGTCTACAGAACCAATGTAAAACGGAAAAATGCATGTCACCCAACATCCATTATTTATATCGCTCCGTCTCACTCACCCCGCCTACATTGTTTACGATACAAAAATGGGTTAAATAATCCATGTAATCCTACTACAAATCACAAATCCGGAATCCCATAAACCTAGCGAAATGAACATATTTTATGATTAATTACCAGAAAGTACGCCCTTTGGGAGAGATTTAATGAAAATAGATACACGAGTCGTGCCTTCGAGTGCTGTGTTCTCCAATCTCTAGGCGATATCGGATGTTACCCTAATAACAACAGACAACAGCAAATTAGCCTAATAAGTGGCAATTACTTAGTAACAAACGGTTATGTATGTGTTCATTATCTGTTTGACCTATTTCCTAGTAAGGAAACCTGATGTAGGTCGCTCTAGGATCGGCTAAGGCGCATATCAGATTAGAAAGAAAGAAAAATACATTTATTAATTGGCTTGGTGAGAGGTTTTCCAGCACGCTGGAAATACCATGCTTTAAGAGTGCCTAATAAACGATTATAATTATTGTTTTGCTTCTAACACCTTGCACAGTTGGGATTTAAACTTTACAGTTTATGGGCACGGGGCGAGTTTTAAACTTTATTGCACAAAATGTAGACAAACTATCAAAAGAGACATTCTCTACCAGTCAAACTTTGGGTCATATAGAGAGAATAAAGGTAGTGTGTTTATTATGAACTAAACCTATCTTATAAACCTAACTTTTTGTTAAACCAAATCAAATAATAGGTAAATACCTACCTACAGTTTACAATGTGAATGAAATTCTGCAAGTCATTATTTAATTAAAAAATATGCGTAAACGTCCACGCAACGTTTTTCAAACTCCGGTATCCTATACATTCGTATAGCTCTAACATTTAATTACAACACTATGAATTATTCAAACCCTCCAGGAATATTTCGCCAAGGTCATAAGTTTAACTTCTGAAGCATTTTATGACAACAAACTAACGCACTAATACCAACATGAAATATCATCACAACACGCAATGCTTCCAAATGTTCCAGGGAAGCCGTGAAGCGTACAAAAAGTTTAGTCCTACGCGACAAACACATTAATATTGCAGAACAGATAAGTGCTCTCTCCTGTATTATTTATAACCCCAACCTTCCCCAACTCTTCCATAGATCAGTAACTCAAATATACTTTCCTAACATTTCTCTGGTGATCTATAAATCGCTATACCGGAATTGATAACTCATCCCCGCCCACAAGAACTCTAAATCTCCCTATCTGTACTTAATACCCATAATATTCTAGCTGGGAAACGTGAAAGTGCCTTTTTCTACGTGCTCAGTATCGGAGTAAGATGTAAGCAGGCAATATATTGGAACATTGATAACATTACTTAATATCTCACAGCGAAATTAGGTGGGATTATACTTAAGGTTCCGGCGGCGAAATATGTACGTAATACGTTGGCTAGCAATATCCGACCTCCTCCTCGTAAGTTCTCATTTGAAGATAATATCTACTCGTATTGTGTATAGAATCTTAGCCACAATAGTGTTATTGTATTTACAAGATAGGATATTGGGAGCATTATCTTTCATAACCATGGACGGCGGCTGTTGGTGAGAAGAAAACACGTACTCTCATACAGATAGATGTTACAACGTATTATAATTTCCGTTTTACTGGTATAATGAGAAACAGTTAACAAGTATCTAATTATATAGTAAGGTAATAATGTAAAGTATCAGCATAATTATATACTGTTCCACTGCAGAGCAAAGAAATCAAGTCATTGTCACTATGATGGGATTATAGCGTGGTGAACGCTTGCTTGATGGGGAAAACAATATATCACAAACCCAATATTCGGTGTCGCCGTCAATGAAGGCTCCATTTGCAAAAGATAATCGCAGAAAATAAAATCTTTGATCTTAAAAATACCTATCTATACCTATGTAAAATTACAAATATCAGAGGTTGGGATCACTTTTTTAAGGGGCTATATCGACGAATCTATTTAAACTATTTTTTGAGAAAGTTAAACTCTACAAATTTCTAACACGCGCCAAGTAACAATAATGTTAATTATTGCTAAAATGGCCGTTTTTAGTTAAAACAATATCATATCGTCGCCACGATCAGTGTTAATAGAATGGCGGCTAGTTTCGTCATTGTAGCCCCTTAAACGCTTTTAGTGCTTTTAGTATGGTATTATATCGAGCATGAGATAGGAGGTTCCTACAGCTAGGTTTGTGTATATTATGCTAGTGTTGGTACTCACCTGTATGCTATAGAGGGCGCTGTCATAGAGCACGTGGAAGGTGAGGAAGAGTGACAGCAGCGTGACGGAGAGGAGGGCCGCGGCGAGCTTCGGCCGCGACACTCCCACCACCAGCACGCAGTCCGCCAACTCGCCCTCTGCCGGCCGGAAGGAGGAACGAGGCAACCATCTGGTAGGAAAATTTGTCAATGTTTTAAAAATAATATAATACTTAAGGGTGGTTCAACAACTGTCAACTCTTCGGGTTTTAAGTTAAAGTCTACTTTTATTTCTTTATCCAATTTTCAAAGAAATGGTACGTACAGCCACACGTCAAAGTAGGTATATAAAACTGTAAAATTTATTCAATCGATTCTCATCTTACTGTCATACATATGGTTGAATATCAATTGAGGAAATTTGACAAGTTGTGGTAACCTGATGTGTGGCTGTCTGTACAGGGATAAAACAAGGAATGTCACAAAGAGAAAAAGATGAGGATAAGCAACACTTTCACACATAAACCTCACCGATTTTTGAATAGAATAGAATAATCTTTATTGCTATAACTGATGATTTTCATAGCAACCTATATCTTAAAATATAAAACTGCTTCACGAAGTTCCAAAAGCCTTTTAAAAGGAAAAAACAATTGATTTTCTATTGTGTCTGCTGTCTGGGACTTACGACGTAACAAATTTAAGTTCTAAATACAAGGTGATGCTAGGAAATTGTAAAATCTATCCACTCAAATAATGTCGTTAAGGGGTTCCAATTAGGGTTGCCAAATAGTTGGAAATTTGGTGGAATTCTCCCAACTTTTTAGACACACTCCCTTCTTCCCCCGACTTCCGATAAGAAAAAAACTATCTTAGAAAATAACTACGACTCCTTCATCTGTTGCAAAGAGGACGGCAAAATTACTGATACCCTGAAAAATTGGTAAG
Source organism: Cnaphalocrocis medinalis (assembly GCA_014851415.1). Taxonomy (NCBI): domain Eukaryota; kingdom Metazoa; phylum Arthropoda; class Insecta; order Lepidoptera; family Crambidae; genus Cnaphalocrocis; species Cnaphalocrocis medinalis. The sequence continues at coordinate 10,955,387 of CM026279.1, forward strand.
TAATTGCTCCCTAAAAGTAGTAAAAAATTCCCCCCATTCAAAATAAAAATCTGTATTTTAGCATTGCTCCCGAATAGTAGTGCTACTAAAAGATTTCCCCACATTAAAAACACAAATCTGTATATTTAGCGGTCATTTTGATAATAGCTTCGAGAGCGATGCATTCTACAAAGTAGCCCCTCATTTGGCTTCAGGCATTCTTACAAAAACTGACTTGTCTAAAGGTTCCATTTCTTTCTTCCGAGAGGTAACAGGTGGCCGATTCTTTTGCGCAAAAGTGGCTCTTAGCCCTAAGGACCCTCTTTAGGATCAAAAGCTATCACAATACAATCATATCCTCCATCTTTATGTCTTTTAGGACCAACTTCCTAGTTCGCATTGATGTCTTTCTGAGAACGCCTTGATGGAGACATTCAAAAGTTTTCATTGAACAAAAAGATATCATTGTAATGTATTCATACAGCAGTTACTTTTATCTGAGTACTTTAACTGTTCCCAAATTTATATTAGATAAAAAAAAACTAAAGTAGCTATTTTTTATTTGCGTTACATTGTGTCAGTAGATAGAAAGAACCAAGAAAGAACGTATGTTTGTGTTCTCTACTAACACCAGACAGTATTGTGCCGTATTGTTCTCTAAAATAAGACTTCCGTAATAATGCACTATAGATAATAATGAACATAGAACATCTTTTATTTTTAAATCTTAAACAGTTAACTCCTAAAAAAACTACACAACAAACAAAATGGCGGTGTCTTATCAGAAAGCATAAATAAATACGGCACGAGTCAGTCTGATATCATTTTACAAAAAAAAAGTATTTTCACCCTTTAAGACCAGAAGCTCCCAGTGTTTATCGTGAAAGTGTTACTTTCCAGGTGAATCACGTTATTCTAATGAGGCGGAAGCAATAACGTCGCGTAGAACAGACCCTTAATTGTGAACTTGCGCTAAACGCTTATCTGCTTTCGTGTTGACAGGCGGTTTGATTGTGGATGGCTAATTGTTTACTTATCTGTCAATGGATGGACTTCCTCTAGACAAGGGAAAGGCACATCTATTTCCTCAGTATACCACCCATGCTTATTGACTTTGTTTAGTCGCATGCGTGTTTCTAAAGACATTATCTACGTAGCCTAATTGACTCAATTCCTTTAATTTAAGACGTCAAGTTTGTTCCCTACATAGAGATGAAATCTCCCTAGATTTGACTCTAACAGTCAATGCAATAAAAGTACTAACAGGGTGTTATTTTTATAGATTTAAGTTGATTTGAACCCGAGTGTGCTAAGGGAATTTTTAAATGCGGCTCATGTAGGCTGCCTCCGGCCGGTGATGCTTGCCCTGCAGCGTCTGACAGGTGCATGATAGTGTCAGCTATGGGAAGGTACAGGTACTCACAGAATGTCGAGGGGCAGGGATTGCGAGCAGCTCCTGTAGGCAGCCTCCGGCCGGTGATGCTTGCCCTGCAGCGTCTGACAGTGCATGATGGTGTCAGCTAGGGAAGGTACAGGTACTCACAGAATGTCGAGGGGCAGGGATTGCGAGCAGCTCCTGTAGGCAGCCTCCGGCCGGTGATGCTTGCCCTGCAGCGTCTGACAGTGCATGATGGTGTCAGCTAGGGAAGGTACAGGTACTCACAGAATGTCGAGGGGCAGGGATTGCGAGCAGCTCCTGTAGGCAGCCTCCGGCCGGTGATGCTTGCCCTGCAGCGTCTGACAGTGCATGATGGTGTCAGCTAGGGAAGGTACAGGTACTCACAGAATGTCGAGGGGCAGGGATTGCGAGCAGCTCCTGTAGGCAGCCTCCGGCCGGTGATGCTTGCCCTGCAGCGTCTGACAGTGCATGATGGTGTCAGCTAGGGAAGGTACAGGTACTCACAGAATGTCGAGGGGCAGGGATTGCGAGCAGCTCCTGTAGGCAGCCTCCGGCCGGTGATGCTTGCCCTGCAGCGTCTGACAGTGCATGATGGTGTCAGCTAGGGAAGGTACAGGTACTCACAGAATGTCGAGGGGCAGGGATTGCGAGCAGCTCCTGTAGGCAGCCTCCGGCCGGTGATGCTTGCCCTGCAGCGTCTGACAGTGCATGATGGTGTCAGCTATGGGAAGGTACAGGTACTCACAGAATGTCGAGGGGCAGGGATTGCGAGCAGCTCCTGTAGGCAGCCTCCGGCCGGTGATGCTTGCCCTGCAGCGTCTGACAGTGCATGATGGTGTCAGCTAGGGAAGGTACAGGTACTCACAGAATGTCGAGGGGCAGGGATTGCGAGCAGCTCCTGTAGGCAGCCTCCGGCCGGTGATGCTTGCCCTGCAGCGTCTGACAGTGCATGATGGTGTCAGCTAGGGAAGGTACAGGTACTCACAGAATGTCGAGGGGCAGGGATTGCGAGCAGCTCCTGTAGGCAGCCTCCGGCCGGTGATGCTTGCCCTGCAGCGTCTGACAGTGCTGATGGTGTCAGCTAGGGAAGGTACAGGTACTCACAGAATGTCGAGGGGCAGGGATTGCGAGCAGCTCCTGTAGGCAGCCTCCGGCCGGTGATGCTTGCCCTGCAGCGTCTGACAGTGCATGATGGTGTCAGCTAGGGAAGGTACAGGTACTCACAGAATGTCGAGGGGCAGGGATTGCGAGCAGCTCCTGTAGGCAGCCTCCGGCCGGTGATGCTTGCCCTGCAGCGTCTGACTCATCTGCACGCGAGTCTCCATGCGGCTCCCATCGAACGTTCTTCTACATCTAACTTTCCATCACAGTCATTGCTTGCTTAAAATTTACAGTACGATATGAAATATAGTATTCGTTTTCTTTTTTCAAGTCCTTTTTTGTGAACCTGCAACAAAAACTGAATGCATGGACATTTTGTCTTTCAAGACATTTCAAGAGAAAACAGGGTATGCAACGAGTAGGCACTATACAAACATGTGTTCCATTACATGACAGCAGAAAAATATGAAAGCTAAATAACCTTAAACACCCAAATTATGCCTCAAATTAATTATTTATTAAAATTCTGATGAATGCTATAAAATGTGAAAAAAGTAGTTGAACTATTACGTGAAGAAATCATTGTTAAATAATATGGAATACTTATTATAAAAGAAACTCAGCAAGAAGATGAACTGAAATTACTCGTGTATATACACATTTTACAGGAAGGTTACACAATCAGTGTCATGATTTCAATGTGTGAAAGGGGCTAAAGTGGTTGAAAAGGGTAGGTACAATTTAATTAGTATCTGGACTCCTCCACAGTTGGTAGTAAAGTAAATAGCATTGAGCCTACAAAGGATTCAAAATATTATAATTTCGTGAATCAATTAGTTTGTACATAACGCATTACAGACCGATTATAATCCTCCTTGGTGAACGCTCCAATTTAAAATATGGCTCATTGATTCACGAGTATAACGCAAACAGTATAAGAGTTGTCAGATGAGTACAAATCGAGTGAAAGATACATCGGTACAAACGAATCAAAAAACCTTAATCATTTAGAGCATGACTTCCAAAAAATTGACTATTGAATGAATAAAAACATACCATAGTACGTGCCCCTGTAGACTACTTTGTCCTCTGCCTGAAAAGAAAGAGACGTCCTTTTAGTGTTATTTCTACAGTTAACTAGGTTTTCAAATATGTCCTGACCATTAATTGACAATAAATAGGATTATTATCAATTGCAAGTTGTTTAACTGCTTATCAATTTTACAAAACAACTACTAACGGAATTTAAAAAACTTTTATCAGATGTGCCGTAGGACAGAAACACGGATCATAGGCCACTTTTTGTTGTGAAAAGGGGTTGTAACGGGTAAAGGTCAAGCAATAAGTTACTAACAAACTGTCAATTTCCTCCGTTAGTTGTAATAATAGGATTATTATCAATTGCAAGTATTCCCAGATAAAACGCTTATCAATGTTTACAAAACAATCCTTAATCGTTTATTTATCGATCAGTATGGCATGAATACAGGATCTACCTACTTATGTCTTAGTACATAAAATAGTTGTTATTTTCATCACATGGAGTTTTTAATTTTGCAAAATCGGAATTTCTCACTATAATATATGTTTTTGACAAACACTAAACAATGGTCTTGGACACATCTAATATCTTTTTATTGAATCAATTATAATATTTATAATGCGAAGCGAAAGATACAATAATTTAAAAAAGAAAAGTTTGCATAATACATGAACTATTGCCAATTAAAGTAAAAGTTTTTTGGTTACAAGTTTGTTTGAAAATAATATTAATCAGTCTTGGTAACTCTAGAATGGCGCAACAAGACTAGTTAATAAAACAATTGTTATTCAATTTAAGTTTAGATAAGTAATGCTGAAAGCATTCAAGATTTGAAACCTTGACAACCCGCCAAGCATATCTTGCTTCTTCTTATTAGACTAGTTTGAAGAATATGAGCTGGTCGATGTCCAAACACCGGTCAATTCCATTTTTTGTGTGATGGAATTTTTGGATGGAATGTTCGGAAAGCTTGGTTGTTGTTATCTATATTATAAGATCGAAGAAGACTTTTTTGTCCATAATTACTTAATCAATCGACATTGGCAGAGTCGTTAAGTATCAACGTAACCCAGTAGCGAATTTATAAATTTGCCGCCCATGTCCCTTACTAAAATAGTAATGTATACCTCAAAGACGCTGCCACCCCCAGGCCGCATGGCCTATACGGCATATTGCCAAATCCAGGTCTGACGTAACCTCATCATCATCATCATTTCAGCCCATAGACGTCCAATGCTGGACATAGGCCTCCCCCAAAGTTCTCCACACAGATCGGTCCTGTGCCACCCGACCTTCACTAGATCGTCGGTCCACCTGGTGGGAGGCCTGTCACGGCTGCGGCCTCCTGCACGCGGCCTCCTCTCAAGGACCTTTCCACCCTAAAGGCCGTCTGTTCCCCTCGCAATGTGTCCACCCATTGCCACTTGAGCCACAAATTCTTTGGGCTATGTGTGCGGATTTCATCATATCTAATACGATCACGCAAGGAGATTCCGAGCATAGCCCTCTCCATTTCTCTCTGAGTGACTTTGAGCCTTCTTAAGCGGCCCATTATGACGTAACCTGTGTATAGGTTATTCATGAAAACCTCGGCAATACAGGTCAGTTACTAAACCTTGAAAACCCCTTTTCAGTTCCAGATAACGATACAATTACTGTTGACATGAACAAACTCGCTTTCCAAGGATGTAAATTAGCATTCAGACGGAAAAATAGTGAGCACGATTTTACCGTGTAGTTAAAAAATAGGGTTACAAGTAAACTTTAAACAGTATGGTGCATTGCATACAAATAATTGTCAATATTGTATGAAAAAGTGGTTTCGATTTTTCCTACTTACTCATCTTAGATTGTCCTCAGTTACCCCCAAAGCTTTGGAGCCCATTGTATCATGATTCAGGATTTGTTGAGTCTGGTAATTACGAGTACAATAGAGCGTTTGCCGACTGAATTTCTTCAACCTTTCAACAAGGGAACCAGACCAATTGAAACATGATAACACGTTTTGGAAACTATTCGAAGCGTTTCACAGGTTTCCTCATGATGTTTACCTCACCGCCTACCTTATTGTAGGAATATGCACATAGATTTGAAAAATCCAGAGGAAAGCTGCAGGAGAGCCACGCTTCGGAATGAATGGGCCGGCTGGATCCGAGTGATACCACGGCCGCAGAGAAGACCGGCGTGAAGCATAGCCTGCGCTGTTTTTCGTCGGGTAAGTCAAGGCACCGGGGGGCTCAATAATGAGAGTTAAAGGTTGAAAACGCACTTGTGACTCTACTGGTGTTGCAGGTGTCTATGGGCGACGGACGTCTGTCACTAGTCGCATAAAAAAGGTGCGCTCTTATCCACTGAGCGATCATCGCTCTCACGTTTAGATTTTCCCTGTATGTTAACAAAATAAGTTTTCTTTTTATCTGACTTGGAAAAACATCAAAGCGATCGTCGGTCGGAATCTTTTATTTTTTGTACCTAAACGTTTAGCTGAAGTCACGGGACATCCAAAGGCAGGCAGCTACTTACTTGTTTGCGGTCCAGTTGCTGCCAGCATTTTGAGGATTCTGATAAAGGGACCTACTTACTCAGTTTTAATTTCAACATAACATTCTGATAATAATCATATATGACTGGCCGGATGGCGCATTTGGTAGTGACCCTACCTCATACGCCTAAGGCTGTGGGTTCGATCCCCACCCCGAACAAACATTCGTGGGATGAATGCTTATGTTTGTTCAGTGTCTGGGTGTAATATATGTATTTGATTATTATATTTGTGTTTCCTCTGTTGTCTGATATCTGATACACAAGTGCTTAAGCTATTTAGTACGGAGTCAGGTCAATGTAGGTATGAGATGTTGTGAGAGATTATTATTTCATGCTGTTTTAATTGGGGCCTATAATATCGATACCTTAAATCTCAAAGGGCGTAATCATCAAATCATCACTTTTCAGGAGAGCCGAAACAAAAAAAAAACTAAGAATTAAATTCATAACTTTTAAACTAATAATGCCATATAAATGAAATTTGGATGTAATTATCGAGTATCGAGAGCTTTATAACACAGTTATATGGTATTCAAAATACAACCAATGTTTGCCAAACTGATTTGTGATTACGCCAAAAAAATATTGACAACTTGGCATTTACGACCTAAAAAAAAGGCTGTTCTGCAATAAGTTATGGTATAATGGCGTTTACGACTTGAAAAAAGGCTATTCTGCTCTATGCTATGGTGTAACAGCCTAGTTAACTTATAGAAAATGCATTTTAAAAAGCTATTTTCGGTTTTTTATAAGTAAAAACACTTCGAGGAAGATACAAATTAAGAGACAAATACGGGTAGTTTCATTATTACAAAATTTATAGCAAGTACAGAAATGAAAACGATTTTATTATTTCAATTATACAAACGCAATCATTTTAGTTTGAAATTCAAACGAAAGTTATTGATTTCTATAATTTTGTTTTGTTTTTAAATTAGTATAAACAATATCTGCATCGACAGGACTTTTACTTAGAGCTTAAATTTAATAAGTCTTCTACCAGTACTGTGCAAAGAAGTAAAACAAACGTTTATTTTTAAAAATGTTAAAGCTAGGATTGATCTACATAAGATTTAAGCGCTAGCAAAACTCCCGCCACTTTGTTTATGTTTCAGGTTTTGCGTGCTATTAACCATCTTTAATAGGAGTACTGTTGGGCAAAAGAAATAAAAGACGTCAACTTCACTATATTAACAAGAATTTAATCACAGACATTGATACGATTCGGTTCGACGAGGGGAAATGAGTGGTATATTCTGCTCATTTTCGTATTTCCTCATTTTCGTCTAGGATACTGACACTAGAGTAATTCTTCTTACGTATGGGTAGTAAAAGTACTTGCTAATTGCATGTCTGAGCGTATTTATTTTAGAATTTATAGAAACCGGACTAAAACGCGATATTCATTATGCAGTATTACTACCACTTACTTTATTTATTTTGTTTAAATTCTTAAAGTAACTCGAGTCGTAAACGCCACTGTTACACATATCTGTCCTATACGCCTCATTCGATAGTCAGTATTTTTCACATCATTATAATTTTAACTGGTGTATCGACCGAAACCTTAATAATGAATTTTTTAAAGGTATTTACGACTAAAATTCTTGCATTATCGACGGTAAACACGTGGGCTGTAATCACCACTTTTTTGCGAATTTTAAAACTTTGATAATACAGATCGATAGAGAAAAAAAAAATGGAGTAAGATAGCATTCAAAAGTCATTTTGGCCAAAATGGTGATTACGCCCTTTGAGATTTAAGGTATCGATATTAACTTCACTGTTATCATTGTAGGTACTGTGCCGGGTCCCAAATTCTGGTACCGCGTAGCTGTATCGTACTTTACCAAGGTTTACGACTGTGGCGAAATAAGTTCACTTTACACGTTTTCACCTTTGTTGTTAAGGCACTACACACTACAGGTCCCACTCGGCGCTTAGTTGGCTCCGAATAAAGGCGGGTCACAAACTCGACTTGCCTCAAGATATATCGGTTTCAACAGGATTTACTTGGTGGCCGGAGTACACGGAAACGTGAAACGAGCTACGTTCCGTTTTGCGGGATTTCAATGGTATTGTGTACTTCACTTTATAAGCTTTAAAAGGTTCGATTTAAAATCCTCATTTTAGTTGGATAAATGGAATAAGAGTTAGTTTGGGTGCAGATTACAAAAAAAAAAATGTCAAAAGCAATTTCTAAAAGACGTTTGAAGTACCTACATCGGGTGTATCTGTGAAGATTTACCATTTTATTTTACCCACATTTTTAACAAACATTTTGTTTTAAGGCTTTAAAAACATCGCATGAAAAAATTACAAATTCTCTACTACTAGAGTAGTCTTCTAGAGTAGTAGTAACTACTCTATTACTATTACTAGTTTTAAGTTTTATACCTTTGTTTTTTGTGCAATAAAAATCATATTCATTCATTTTCATGCAAAGTTGGTTGGCATTTTGTAAGAAGAGTTGAAAAAATTATCGACACCAAAAGTCGTAGAACAAACGTTGTTCAGAATTATTGGTAACAAGACGTGGTTAGAGATACCTCTACATACGTAAATGCTCACATGTATATACTACACCCTGAATAAATAATATAAGAATCTTAAAACAGTGGGCACATTGTTAGACAATGGACCTAAGTACTAATACGTTCACTTAACGTTTTGAAATAAATGTTATGATTCCTCAAATGTTTGAGTAAAAAAGAATAGTGATAAGAACTTAACGCAATCCTAAACGACTAATCCCCCTTGACCAACACCACTAAGAGTTTCACGATGGCCCAACTAAATTAAACATTTTCGGATTTGCATTCCCCTACATAATAAAATGAAACTTCCGCCCTCCACTTAAAGTGCCTTTTACGAGGCTGCATAAAAACATCTCGGCGTTTGAAATATTCCGCCCAACCACTTTTTAATAGGATTTCCAGATGCCCAACATTAACCGGGACATTTCCGACATTATTTTGGACTGTGTGATAGCCAAAAAATGCGACGGCGAAATGTTGGCTATTTACTTGGTATTTGAACAGGAAAAGGCTTTTTAGTAAGAAATACCGTTAATGTGTCATTCTCAAAGGAGCTAATTAGGTGCAATGGTACGCCCCCGCTTGGTCTAGTGACTCCACTAGGTTTAAGTACCGGACCGTGATCTCTGAGCCCCGGGTTCGATGTTTCGAATTTTTCGAATAAAATTCGGGTTATGATCACCAATCCGTATTAGGCAAGCGTGTTGATTAAGCTTTATTAATCCCATCATAGTAGCGATGACTTGTTTTCTATGATGGAGGCCTTTGCCCTGCAGTGGGATGTACATAGGCTGATACTTAAGGGTGGCCTTTAAACATTATTTTTTCGTTGTGTATTTGTAGTTTTTAAGACGTCTTATATTGTACGAAAGTCATGTAACATAAACATACAATAAATCGTTGTTCAAAGTGGTCAGTAGATTACCACCACGAAATAATTAGATACAGAAAGTTGGCTCTGGCTGACATTGATATCGAAGGGGTCGTTTACTTATATGCATTAGTTATATCGTATCGTATCTCTCCCGCATGTCTGTCTCTCTACCAAATGCGCCATCGGGCCAGTCAATTAAAACTATTTCGTGCTACTTTTTTAAAATGAACTTAAACTTAATGGCTCACTGTGAATGTCATTGAATAAGGTGGGTAAACAGACTAAAGAAAATTATAGTTATTAGTCTTTGTGTGGACAATTAAATTCTTGATTAGTGCAGCACACAACTCGTACCTACATCAAAAGTTTATGTTTATGGTTTATTTTTTTGGAATAAGTACCTACCATAAATGTGATCGTCTATCATTGTTATATGAGACTTTTTGGTCTTGTTTATGTGATAGGTAGCAGACGAGCAGACGGATCTCCAACCGGATGAAAAAATGTCGTGAGAAAACCTTTACGTTTTGAATTGTATCTGAAACTAGTCTAACCTTTAGAAGCACCATCAACCTAAATACTAGCTAGACCAACAACCGTTTTAACCGTGGAAGAGCCACGCTTCGACAGAATGGGAAAACTCGACCGGAGTGATACCACGGCCTAACGGAAGACCGGGGTAAAGCAGCGCCTGCGCTTTGTTTCTTCAAGTGAGTGAGGGAAAGGGGGTTAAAGTTTGGCAGCGCTCTTTAGACTCTACTGGTGTTGCAGGTGTCTATAGGCGGCGGCAATCCCTTACCATCAGGTGATCCGTCTGGTCGTCTAGTACATTATCACATAAAAAACCTATCTGTGATGAATATTAAGCATTTGGGAAAGGAGGTTAAAGTTTGGCAGCGCTCTTTAGACTCTACTGGTGTTACAGGTGTGTACGGACGGCGGCAATCGCTTACCATCAGGTGGTCCATCTCGTCTGCTACTTATCCATACTAATATTATAAATGTGAAAGTAACTCTGTCTGTCTGTCTGTCTGTTACTCTTTCACGCCAAAACTACTCAACGGATTTAAATGAAATTTGGTATACAGATAATCTAGATCCTGAGAAAGGACATAGGCTACTTTTTATTGCGAAAAGGGGGTTGTAAGGGGTTGAAAGGGGGGTAAAAAGTTACTTTTCCACGCGGACGAAGTCGCGGGCGGCCGCTAGTCACATATAAAAACCTATTTATAATGAATATTAAGCATTTATTTGCTCACCCCGGCTATAAAGTCCGACAAATTAACTTGATCCGTGGTAAACCCATTTTTTTACGACGCTCGGAGTTGGTAACGGCACATATTTTAAAATAGACGCTTTTTATACCCAGCCGTATTTTAATTTGTCCACATATTACTGAATGTCATGAAACGCCTATAATTATTTACGACTGTGGCAGAATGCGGAAAATAGCAGATGCTCGACGTAATTGAGATAAATAGGCTTTGGAATGAGTGTTTTACATGTAGGGATGATTTATAGTCAGCTGAAAAATGTATGTGGTTTCATTGATTACGATCAAGACTATAGAGAAGTAGGTACATCTACATCCATATCATCATTAGACCAGTAAAATCTGCCTAAAAAAGAGGTTACATTCGCAAAGTGTGATGTACATCTGCATTTTTGGTAATATTGTATACTTAAATCTGTAAGAAAAGTGTGAATTCCAAAATGTAACTTTGAAAAACTTGTGTGTGAAAATTTAAAAATATTTTGCAGTTTTTAGGGTTCCGTAGCCAAAATGGCAAAAACGGAACCCTTATAGTTTCGTCATGTCCGTCTGTCCGTCTGTCCGTCTGTCACAGCCGATTTACTCGGAAACTATAAGTACTACAGTGATGAAATTTGATGGGAATATGTGTTGTATAAACCGCTACAAAAATATGACACTAAATAGTAAAAAAAAGAATTGGGGGTGGGGCCCCCCATACATGTAACTGAGGGATGAAATTTTTTTTTTCGATGTACATACCCGTGTGGGGTATCAATGGAAAGGTCTTTTAAAATGATATAAAGTTTTCTAAAAAACATTTTTCTTAAAGTGAACGGTTTTTGAGATATCAACTCTCAAAGTCGTAAAAAGTATGTCCCCCCCCCTCTATTTTTATAACTACGGGGTATAAAATTCTAAAAAAAATAGAGGTGATGCATGCTAATTAACTCTTTCAACGATTTTTGGTTTGATCAAAGTATCTCTTATAGTTTTTGAGATAGGTTGATTTAACTGTAATTTTGGTTAAGTTTATTATATTTGCTGCTACGGAACCCTTTGTGCGCGAGCCCGACTCGCACTTGGCCGGTTTTTTATTATATACTCAGGGTCAAATCTATGCATTTGGCGAGATGATAAGTTGTATTAATCATACTGCCAAAAAAGTTAGTGTTTAAGTTAAGTGTGTTAAATCAATCATCATCATCATCATCAACCTGTTGCAGTCCACTGCTGGACATAGGCCTCTCCAAATGCTCGCCACTTTGATCGATCTTCGGCTACTCGCATCCAGCTCCAGCCAGCCCTCTTGCGCAGTTCATCACAGTGGACAGTGTTAAATCAAACAGGGTTTCAACATACCTAAGTGTAGATAAAGTAGTGTATGAGACTGTCTGACTTACTGAAAGTATGTTTGTAATATCCTTATTGCATCAAAAATAAAACAAGTTAATTATACTTAGGTATTCGTCCTCGTGTTATCAGTTTATACAGATACCATTCCCTCTATATCATAATAAATTTTAAGTATAGTATCAGTTTAGGAATGTCTGAATAGGTAAATATATAGAATGTAGTTTTAATAGCATTAAGAAAAACATTTAAAATTATTGGTACGTAACTAATAAAGAGCCGAGTTTTAAAGAACGTTTTGTGTGCCTGATATTCAGGTTTGAAAAATCTGGCGTGCAAAAGCTTTTAGATTTGCAAAGAAAATGTTGTTAATACCAACTAAATAAGTCTATTAAAATGCAAATTGAAATACGTTTTGAACTCAATCAGTGGTAGGTATTAAACGTTCTGGTTTCATCACAATAAATTTTAACTGAACAAAAACCTTACTGTTTTTGAAATAATTAGGAATGGAATTATTTGTAGGCCCCTATTAATTTATAGCTAGTATTAATTTAACTGTTCACCAGACTAACCAAACCTTACCCACAAATTTTAAACTAAACACACCAAAATTACTCATTAAATGTTAAGCTTTGGTGTGGCATTTTGGATACACAAGTAGCATTTTTGGTTGCAGCAAATCGAATAACCTTCTTACTGTCGTAAATTTGGGCGCGAGTTGTCCCCTAAGCCGTCGTAATTGGGTCATTCTTCAACATTTAACTCACTTGGCATTGGCATAGTTATCCTCTTATAGGAGGGTAGAGCCATTTTCCAAAAAAAAAATCTTTAGTCTCCCACCATTTTGTATTGCACCCCCTAACACGGCCTCACAGAAGACCGGCGTGAAGCAGCGCCTGCGCTGTGTCTCGTCGAGTGAGTGAGGGCACCGGAGGCCCAATTGGGGGAAAGGGGATTAAAGGTTGACAGCGCAGTTGCGACTCTACTGGTGTTGCAAGTGTCTATGGGCGGCGGCCATCGCTTACCATCATGATCCATCTGTGCTCGTCTGCCACCTACCACATAAAAAAAAAATGAGAGAAGTGAAGATTGCTACTACTAGCTACCGTTTATACGTTCTAGGAAAATTACAGACGGAACTAAACCACACTAAACGGTGCCTTAAAGCTAGGTATACGACTGTCAGAAACGTTATATCCATCCCAACGTATGTTATACGGTTATAAAATAAGAAACTTCAGGTATCATATCTGGCTTTACGACGAAGCAAAGGTCTTATGAGGCCTTGATGGCGTAATCATCACGGAGTATTTGGCAGACTTAGTACTTTCCATAAAATATTACCTTTACTTTTCTTGCGGTATTAGCCCTAATCACATGTTGCGTTCTGATTAAATACAGGAATATTCATGTTAATATTTATTTACACGCTAATTTATAAGAACAACCATTTGGCCACCCTTACTTTGTTTTAGGACATTAATTTCAAACAGTACCAATAGATGGCGTTAGACGTCAACTATATCGCGCAAGCGTTTCGCTTTTTCGGCTTACCTACTAAGCCATTGTTGATGACTATTTCATTAATTTCTTTATAAATAGTATTACGTATACAATAGACGTTGCTAGAAATAACTACTACTTTTACAGACCCAGTCACCTCATACCTACCTTCCATAGAAAATGGTCATGATTGACCATTAAATAAAAATATTGTTTGGAACAAGGAAAAACCAAAAAACATAAGTAGGTAATATAAGTTAGTTCAGAAATGGCGCAGAAATTAGCGCCCACCTCCATACATAACTAATTAGCACTTAAAACATAATTAATTTTAAGTACGAGATCAAATTTACATTAGCACTAAAATTATTAATATGGATATATTTATTTTATCCAACCAACGCATTAAATAGTACCTATTGACGTCAATGGTTGGATCAGCGGATAGTCAAAATTAAGTAACTCTCTTATGTTGACGTCGTAAGGCCCAGACAGCAGACACAATGGAAAATCAATTGTTTTATGCCTTTTAAAACGCTTTTGGGTCTTACAACGTTAAGGCGCCTTCTTTAATTATTTAGTTTAATAAGAATAATTAAATACAACTATGAGTATTGGTCCATAATTTCTTTTACCATTCAAATTGAATTTCACTGGTAGAAGGTGAAAGAGGGTGTAAGAAGTTTTACATAATGTTTCGATTACAAAACATTCCATATTTTAAAAAATATTATGTCTATCTTTAAATAAAACTTTTAATTTACTCTTTGTTTGTCCAAGAGTATATGAGGAACGCATGAGCAGAACCAAGTTGGGTAATACAATTTATTAATTTCTTCCTGAAATTACTAAATTGAATTTACACAACATCTCATTACCCAGCATATTATCTGCCGTACAGGCGTCAGGTGGAGCTACCCCTCGCAGTGCAAAAATGGTACTTGTGTCCTAGACATAGGACAGTCCAAAGTCGAAAAAGGGTAGCACCAATTTATGCTGTATTGACCCAACCAAAAACGGAACAGTCCCACCAAAAACGGGACGTCTGACACCGCTGTAGGTATTCGTAATTCGCAATCTAAAAGCTAGCACGTAATTTCGGCCGATTGCCAAAGCTGCCAATTGAATCAACTGCTTGTAATCATAGTATAGCAACCTACGTATAGCGTACCAATAGCGCTTGTTTATCGTCCATATCAATTAAATATGCAACCGATCGATTCCTGTTTGCTCCGTGTAAACACTAATCAACAAATGTGTTTTCAGTTGACCGCACGCATCAATTGAGTAAGGCGTCTCATTAATTAGTAGAAGATATTTAATTTTTTTTCATTGATATATTGGAGGCATATTGAATTAATCCACCGTATAAATAAGCGGCGTTGTCTAATATTCAAACATTGACAAAATAATGAAAATTACAACTCGTTCAATCGTTATAGTTAAAATGTTGGTTATTATGTGTCAAAAAAGTCTTGAAAACGGATTTTGTAAGTAACGATTCAACCAAGAAAGGATCCTTCTTCAAGGATTCTGTTTGATGACAAGAAGTGCCATCAATCATTTCCATAGACACTCATGTTATATACCAAGTTTTATGTAAGTACTTAGCTTTATTTATGGTTAGCAATAATGTAACGAAATATTTATGTCTGACCATGTAATTGCAACCATATTTCATAACGGTTTGTAAGAACAATTATAAAGTTATGTATCGTCCATTATATTTAAAGTGTTGGATGCCATGGTTATTGCTACGATTACTACAAGGTGACTAATGCCAGTAACACAAATTACGTTAACATCCATCAGTTCTAACTGCGAGTCCCAGTAGTAAATAAGTATTATGGTTGGCTTATTTTATGTGAATTATGGCAGATCAGACGGATCGTCTGCCAATCTTAAAACTCCCCTTACCCTAGGCAGATTCAGACCAGACAGATTGGCGTAGATACAGACTTTTCAGTGGGGGGAAAGAAGACAACTCAACGATGGATTTCTGTATTCTGTCAGGGAGATCAAAGTAACACAAAGTAAAAGTTGTGTGCTATAAAAAATCTAAGAGTAACAATCCTTTAGAAAAAAGTATTTAATTTTTCTGTTATTGTAGCCATTAATATTAAAATATATGTTAACATAAACCATTTAATAAAGACTATTTATCAGACAGAAATAAATCGCCCCCGTTTTAATACATTTTCCTTTTAATAACGACTCTGATAAATAACAATGGTTCAATTTAAAAATATTTTTCTTTTTCTCCCGCACATTTTAAAGGCCCATAAATTTTCCCAAGAACCGTTTCAGTAGAAATACAAAAACATCTTTTAAAATGCTTTGGGCCATAGTCACGCTAACAGTGCATAAAGTGTAGTTACGTTATTTTTTCACTTTTGTTCATTGCCGCAGTTTTCATTGTGAGGTGACCTTGGTGCGCTCGTTCGAATATTATACTACCCTCAATTACTTCGGCTGTGCACGTTAAATTTAATCCTCTTCGCCCAACTGCATTCATAATGCAAACGGTTTAAAGCAGTAATTTGAAAGAAACACTGCGCTCTGCCGCTGTGACCTTGTCGGGTACTCGCAATAGATTGAGCTTACAATTGCCACAGCTACTGAATAAATTAAACCATACTAGCTGCAGTTACAATAAAAATCTTGTAGTATTTTCTTTAGGATATGCTTATGCATTTTTAAAATGCTGCAGTTTATCTAATTTACTGAATATCGTTTGCTAGTAAAATCATTATATAATAAACATTGAAAAGTATTATTATGTATTTCAATTCTGAACCCATTTGACTGCTAATAAATCTGAAATTGCGAAACATGCAAACAATTATCTAACAATAAAGCAATCACTGAATAAAAGCAGAAAACTTTTAACTTCTCTATAAAACATGTAAATGCTTATAATTATTGCATTACAGCAAAATGAATGAAGTGTTTTTTTTTTCTATTTAATTTACTTCTAAGAAGTTAAACACGTATCTCTAACTAACAATATAATAATACTTTTACTAGCGCATAGCACATCAGGTTACCACAACCTGTCAAATTTCCTCAATTGAAACTCAACTTAATGTGTTTGACAGTAAGATGGCAATCCATTGAAGAAATTTGACAGTTTTATGTACATTGATGTGTGGCTGTATGAAACTAATCCTAATGTGAGCACGATACGTTAACGTTACGATTTCTTGTAAGTTCGCGCTCGGCCTAAAAGTCACCCTCAAAAGCTAAAATATCGCATTTTTATATTTTATCTCCACAATTTCAAAAATCTTGCAAAGGAAGACGATTCACTTTCGTACATTTAACGACTCGTAAGCTTGTAGTAGAGTGTAGCATTAACACAGTATTGCGGCCAGTACTTTTAAGTTATACAACGTCCAGGTGTTAAATTAGGGACTATGTTGTGCATACTTATATTTGCACATTTTCACATGTATGTATCCATTTGTATTACTCAGTGAAAAAATCTTAAATGTATTTTCATTAACTGAAAAAAAGGTTAGTAACCTAATGTGCTGTCTGTACAATAGTCTGGAGAGGTGCCACAAACACCGCGTAAACGGGCGAACAAAATATTAGACGCATTGTTTTGGCAGCTAAAACTAGGGAATCAGCACGCGGTATTTTTGTGCTTGTAGTACATTTTGTCTCTGTGTTATTTTTGGGTTATGCTAAGCGGCTGCTTAATTCGCAATAAAGTAGTTCTACGGACTCATTATCAGCCTACATCCACGCACAGCTGAGTACTTATCGCTATCACGCCACTTCCTACGGTCTCCTACCAGCCTCATTAAATGTTTCCCTGCTACCGTTCCAGGTCGTCGGGCGAAATGGTCTATGGCCAACCCACAGGACGTCGTCTTAATCTTGGCTGTCATCTCACAAGTTTTGTAGTGTAAGGATATTTATATCCTTACGCTTTGCCAGGTGTTCTACTAGTTTCCATGTCTAATTTAGCTCGTTCTACGGATTGCTGCATTTTGATTGTTAATTCACAGTCGGAACTTTTATTAATCGGTAATTGAACTATCAAGCTTTAACCTGGGGCAGTCTGATCAAGGACAAACGTCTACAGATGAAAGTGGAAAGAAATTGCAGAATGCTCATAGGTATGCTATATATCGTTTTACTAAAAAGAAAAACTGATCTATCCTCTACCCAAAGGTTGTCTGGAAGAGATCGCTATTAGCGATAAGGCCGCCGATATTGTATTTGTAAATTACTATTAGCATTAAGTTCTGTAATGTGTTGTGCAATAAAGAGTATCTATCTATCATAGATAGATAGATAGATAATAGGCATTAATAATAATCCTAACTGTTTATGAACATTGAACATCCTTCTTGTTCATGAACATCTGTCCCCACAGTTAAAATTTAATACGTGGGGTTAATCTACTGGCTATCTATGTCTGTGGTGTATTATAGAGGCCTATATCTCCCATCTCAGCGTGGCAGGTTTATAATATCTGTGGCGGCTGCGGCGAGGTGAAGGCCGGGTCAAGGTGCAGCGGCACATATTAATAGTTCAGGTAGGGGCGTATGTATATTCCTATTCACCCCGACACTTAATCCGAGCAACCTGAATAACATTCACGTTAATTCCTTTGAATCTTAACTGGACTTAGTACGTATGCATTTATGATATACCTATGCTATTAACTCCCTATTACTCACTTTTTGGGAAATATCATGTTTTATCATTTTTGGGCAGTTCATTCGTAAAAAAAAATGTTTTAAGTGATAGGTAGCAGCAAGCAATTCGATAGAATATTTATGAGTAATTCGAATTAATAGTACCTACAATTAACTATGAAAAGAGTGAAAATCTATTTTCTTCCTTTCTTTTGTCTATTGTATGTAGAGATATGCCATAATATACGTTTCAGAAACTATGTTAAAGGAACACTTTAATTGAGGGAAAGTGACAACCCTATCATCAAATAAGGGCAAAGACATCACGTGATCGTTATTTCCGTAAGGCCAAAGTTACTGGAGCATACTGGTAAATTTTAGAACACTAATAGTAGCCTACGCAATCGATTTACTATTCCACTTTTATCGCTTTAATATGAGACATGGGACTTTAAATTTAAAAGCTATCAGCTAGCGACTATTACAGTGCTATCAGGCTTTCATTAACAGAAAGGTTGAAGTTGATCATTACTTTTTATACCTACGATGATATATTTTTTGTACCGTATATTTATTTCAATTAATAGTAAGTACATAATAGAGACAGTCTTTGTTAACGTGTTTGGTTGTTTCATTTAATATTATAATTTTTTAAATTATTTATTCTAATTTTTCTTCAAGTGGTCTTCATTATTATATACATACAGGGTGTAACTGTGAACATTTACATCCCTTTTTTATTCTATGACTGTTGAAAATTGACTTGGTCAGTTTTCATGGGGAGTCGAAAATTATTTCGATGTATTTCGAAAAGCTGTTGAACAAATGTTGTTCAGAATGGTTTCTGTAAATAGTAAATATTAGCAAACAATGGGTGTACAAAACTTCAACATTTTATTTCATAATGAATATATGCTTCCATATAAGATCTAAACAATTTATCCTAAGCCTGGTTGAAGGACCGAGTAGCGTCCTGCCAGAATCTATTTATATGTATGACGTCATTGTGTCAGCTCCGAAAACAATTCGTGTAAAACAGAAACGCTGGCTAATTAAAGAATGAAATTGGTTCGCAGAGGCTTTTTACGGCCAATCATAAAACAGCCTTTAGCACACAACATAAAGTTACGTACCTAGAATTTTTATGCGAGTCAGGCGTTTTATTTCGAAATTAAATTCTCTCGCGGCCCGCGGATTTTACATATCTGTTTTCAAATGTACATTGACTAAATTTTACGACTTTGAAAGTGCCTTAATAACAAACTGTGGTATCTAATATTGATGCGTTTTGAACGGGCGCTCGCGGTGTTTTACTTTCGGATTGGTGTTTTCTCTCAGATAAGCACCTTCTTCGTTGGTAAAATGCATTGCGCTGCTGCGTTATATCTCATCATCAGCAGCAACCCACGCTCGTCCATTGCTGGACATAGGTCTCCTCCAATGCACGCCACCGCTCCCGATTTTCGGCCACTCTCATCCAGCTCACTCCAGCCAGCCTTCGAATGTCGTCATCCCATCTTGTAGCAGGGCGTACAACACTACGTTTACCGAGTCGCGGTCTCCACTCAAGGACTTTATGGCTCCAACGGTTGTCAGTTCTGCGGCTAATGTGGCCAGCTCACTGCCACTTCAGTTTGCTAATTCGGCGTTATACCTATACTAAATATTTTTCGATTCGGGCTTTAAGTAACAAAGTGTTACGTTGAGACCCTGCTCCGACGTTGTTCAATTTGTTAGATTGATCTATGAATAGTGTTGTTAAATTATCGAGTATGATAATCGATATTATGGAATTTTATGTCATTTAAACATATCGATTAGCATACTACTAATTACACCCTAATGTTTACTAACAATAGATAATAATTTATTGTGGACTCCAACTGGTTCGAAATACCTATTATTTATAGGTATTAATTTATTGACAATTTGAAACTGTCAAGTGGTATCGCATTCAATATTTTATTTCCATACTGGCGATAGTAGGCATTACTATTATTTTACGATTGGCTGTGAAAAGTATCGATAGGTTATTTCTTTTGCTCAACAATATCAATATTTTTTTTGTACACGTGGATACATTTAGTTTGATTTTGTATAAAGTAAGTATCACAAATATAGTGCTTAAATACTTACATAGTTTCAGTATCATATCATTTGTAATTAGTTTAGATCTCTAAGATTATGAACACCAAGATACTACCAAATGCCCCGTATTTGGCCAGTTGTCTATCGAACAGTGGCCTTTTTCGTGAGGGAAAAACAATTGTTCCTCTTTGAGGAAGTGTCATGAAATTTAGGAAGGGTTCCGTATTTTTGTCACAGACGGTGTCTTAACTAATTCAATCTTTTAAGAGGGGGTTCAATTTACTTCCGAGTTGCTAACTTACGCGCTTACAATTGGATGGCGGACCTAAGGCGCGTATAACAATAAATTACTATTTACTAATACTCATCTTAGCGTGTAAGGTTGCCTTTCTTCTGAAGCGGGGCAGAGTGAAATTTATCAATAGAAGAGCTTATTTGTTGAATAACGGATTTTTATGCAATGTGTCTCTGTGATGTTTCGACAACACTGTTTTAAATAAGGTCTTTATTCTCATTAAAAATTGCATACAAATTCGATTTTACAAATACAATTATTAGGAAAACGAAGGAGTCGGGGATAGACACATTACATTAATAATTATGTATAATGTACAACACTTATGCATTTTTTCATTACAACACTTACAAACATTGTTTTAGTGCTTTTTTAAACTATAGATGACATTTGGCGTAAGCATGCGGCAGGCAGGAGAGATTCTTTCCCTATTATATTATTATATTACTACCCAATACGATAGGTAGTTATTTATGAATCGAATGAAAAAACGCCTTACAAGTATTTATCTGCACATATTTTAAATTCCCATTTCTCTAATATCTAAACTGAAAAAATCCGAGCGCTATGAGGCAGTCGTTTATGCAATTCATGAAAATTACCGAAACATGTTACATCATTACGGAAAGCGCTCGGCCCGCCGAGGTGTAGTGTGGTGTAGTGTAGTGTAGCGTGGTGTAGTGTGGTGTAGTTAAGTGAGGGAATTCCAGCAATTTGCATCGTTCCATGCACTCGGCTTAGAGATGTGACTCGATGGATGCAAGGTTTATTTTGATGTTTACTAGTACTTAAATACTCATACTTAGGTACTCGTACTCAATAGGCAGAAGGGTCACCTGACAGCAAGCTATGGTAAATTTCTCATTCACGCTCGAAACGTGCCTCGCCCACGATTTGTTATCGTAGGTAAAGCAAATGTAGAAAAATGTTTTTCTTAGGTAAGCTACAAGGTGTACCTATCTGTAAACATTTATATCCCTTTATCAATGTGTTCTACCGACAATTCAAAACAATAATATTTTTGACGTGGTTATTTTGAATGGGGAGTCGAAAAATATTTAGCCGTCCTAAATCGTGAAATGTGGAGAAAGGCCTTTGCCCAGCTGTGGTCATTTAATAATAATAGAGCAAATGTTGTTCATAATGGTAAATATAAGCCGTGGTTAAAGAGATGAACTTTAATGTTGACTTTTAAAGATCTTATCTTGTATATGATCTTCATAGTTTCTGGTTTGACCTCACATCCAGCTCCTGGTATCCTATCATATCATCACATCAAAACAAATGGTCATCTTAACTGACAGAAGGTTGTTTTTCACTACATTCACTAGGTCGCGGTCTCCTCTCCGATTACTCGAGCAGTCGATTTACTCGAAAGAAAGATTAAAATAAATCTATGAATCGAGTTGAAAAATTATCCTCTACATGCTTCACACCACTACTTGCTTCCATGCAAACTGCACATAAAATGCAATACAACGGAACGTTCTATGCAATTTTCTTTTAAGGTCAAGATCCTATGGGTTCCGTGTCCAAAGAATCTGATTAAATCTTTTACTAAAGTATCTATTACTTTCGTGGTTACGTGATTGCAGTCTGGTTTAAAATGTTCGATATCTTTCTTGATCTGTATTGCATCTAGAGAGGAACAAGTTTGATTCCTAAACTTTAAGCGTCATTTGAGTGTTTTTCGGATAAATTTAATGTTTTAAAATTATTGTAGTAAAGTTTTCAATCTTAATTTTTTTCCAGTTCGATTCCCGAGCAATACAAGCACAGTTTAAAATTATTTTGAGTGCAGTTAATTTCTTTCAATAAATAATAGATTGATTCCTTTAGGCAAAATGTGCTCATATAAGGAATTAAAGCATTTTTCGAACAAGTCTCTGTTTTTTTGTCTACCCTGTAATGATACCTCTCACTACTCGTATTGATACATAGACCGCAAGCTGATTGCCAATTCTTTGCAATAAGTACCTTAAGAGTTAACGGTGATACTTATTTACAATCGTATATAATCTTTACTTAACGAGTATAAGGCAATTTCACTTAATTGTAAAGAAGTATATTATTCGAATAAGGATATGTAAGGAAATTTATTATCCCACATATCACAGTTTGTACTCGCATGAAAGCGATCGGCTCTGCTTTCCATCTATATTATTATGATCGGGAATTGGGTCTTCACACTCGTAAATTAAACATGATATTATCATCATTCATGATAACCATTTGTTAATTTTGGAGATTCAACATTTAACTAAGTACTTTATTTATACCAAAGACGCTCGTGATTCCACATACTTGGAGTTGGAATTGATTTTGTACCTACCCTAAACCTAAATCTTTTTTTGTGTGGAAAGTTGGGAATAAAGAAATTGTCTATTAGATAGTACTCATAGGTAAAGACGTCGTAGCCGTCATAGCAAAGAAGAAGTGGACATGGGCGGGACATATTGCGAGGATGGACGAAAGCCGATGGACAAGGCGGATCCCCGAGTGGAGACCCAGAGCAGACACCAGAGGGCGCGGTAGACCACCGCAGCGCTGGGTGGACGACATCCGACGACTCGGTGGTCGTGACTGGATGAGTCAGGCACGGGATCGCCAGGAGTGGAAGAAGAGGGAGGAGGCCTACATCCAAGAATGGATCCACAATAGGCAACCATGATGATGATGATGATAATGATAGGTATTCGCAAGCAAATAAAGCTTAACTATTGGGGATCGACAGCTGGACCTTTATCAGCCGTTTTATTGGCATCAAGTTACCAGGATACAGTCCAGAGTCAAAACTATACCTACCCATATCATATAAATATGAATGTTTTTCTGTATTTAGATGTGAGCCCCTCACAAGTGTACAAGCCACTAAGCCACTGAGACAGTATACGATCATACGCATAAAAGTAAAGTGGAAGTGACTTCTAAATCCAGGATTTGTTAGATCCCATAATATGGGAACTACGAAGTAAAATAAGAGTATCTTATTTTCAAATAAGTCCGTTACAATTTACGTCAAACGCGTTTTACTAGGGTTGTCGCCTTCATAAGCGCTATCTGTCTTCACAGAAATAGGATATTTATTAAATTTTACAAATGGTAGGTAACGTGACAATTGTATAAATATCTATATTTAAAAAAAATACGCATCTAAACGCATAAAAATAAGCAATTGACTTTTAAAAAAAAGACTTGACTTTTCTTCAACAACAGAATTAATCAGGCGAAAAAATTCGAAAACTACTATTGTCTTTCTCTTTCCTCCCAATTACCCTAACAACAAGTATAAACTTAAATATAACAAAGTGGAGCAGGAAATGTCAAGGAAAATTGTAACTTATGATTTCCAAATACATTACAATTTGCGTCTTCACGTTTAGCCAGGGCTGTCCCATTATTCTGATCGGAAATTGGGCCCTTACGTAAGTTAACAACAAAGTAACGCCGCTAATAACTCTAGCAGCTCTCGAGGCGGGATCCGCCATTGTTGGCCAAAGGGCAACTTATTCACTGCACAAGTGGAAAGGGCCGAAAGGTCGCCCCCGCTCCATGTTGTATCTTTATTGAGGGCCAGACACCTCGACAATGGGAGGGACGCTCTGCCTTTTTTACTTGTTGTTATATAAATAGTTTGCAGATAAAAAGAGGTTTATTGTACTTTGGGAGTTCGAGTTTGAATAAGTTTCTGGTTTTATATTGGATGAAAGTAGCGGTTGAAGGTACTTTGCTAAATTTATATATTTTATGTTATTCAAATACGTATTTTTATTTTAGCGGTCTTTTTTGCCAGTTTACAAGCCCTGCGGCGTGTAAAGAGTGGGTTTGAGGGATTTTTTGCATGTGCCATTTCCGGATAAGACAATTTTAATTCGTGAAGTCATTGAGTAGAATTATTATACGTCAAAATATAATAATTGAATTAATTTAATAATTAAGCCAGTTTCATCCTGAATAAATAAATGTTAGCAACAATGGTTTATGTTTGTAATAACATGACTTATTTCTTTCTGAGGTACATTTCATTAAAAGAAAAACAACACAATTGATTCTAATCTCTTCACTGAAGTTTTAGTCACTCTTACATAGCAAAAGCGCTCTATCTTAATCAAAAGTCCGACATTGTATCCTATGTCATTCATGATTGTTAACTACCAAACACGATCCACGGAAGTGTTCAGTTCATAGTACCCAACTATTCACATGCTACATGCATTATACTTATTTATGGCGTGTAATGAACTCTACTTAACATTTAACCTCGACCTTTCCGACAATCACAAATGGTAATAGTGACCTGTCTAGGAAATATCAATTTTCCCATTATCAACCTCTATAGTTGTTACAGACAACTGTAACAAATTATTTTAGTAGGTACACATGAGTAGGTTTGATAATTTCATAGAGAAATTATCAAGAATAGTAATTGATGTTACTAAAATATATATTGAAGTTTCTCTATAATAAATTTAAGCCATTTTTATATGATATGTGGCAGACAAGCAGACGGGTCACGGTAAGCGATAACAATGTTTTCCCTTAATGTTTCCCTTGAATTGGAGAAATATGCACGTAGATTCAAAAACTCCAGAGCATGCTCGGATTCCAACCTACGAAACTGCTATAGGCACGATGAATACCCAAACACTTCCCGCTTTTTGCCCTGGGAGTCGAACACCCCACTGCTGGGTCTGCACCGTACCGCAAATAACGATTGCCGGTGCTGCACGACATACATAAAGTAGATTCAAAAGCTTACCATTAGGTATCACATCACATTAAAAAATTACCAAGAACCATCTTGATAATCTACTTCATGCGACGTGATACTTGATCTAGGTAGTTATTAGCAGGCCTTTGCATCTTGACAGATGATTTAATTAGCATCTAAATTAGGAACACAACTGTTTCACTCGTGATGTACAGACCGATTCGCGATTATAGGTACTTTTCGTCCGCATATGTGTCAAGCGAAACAAGCGCCGAGACCACTACCTATATCAAGTATAGTGGCCCGCCCTCACTTCGCTTCAGGGACCGTAATTCAAAAATGAACCGATAGATGGCGCTGTGTCCAATTACATCGCGCAAGCGTTTCGTGTTTTCGGTTTACCTATAAGCCATTGTGCAGTAGAAGTTATCTCTTTATAAATAGTATAGATCAAGGCGCATGAAGAACTTATTTACCATGTTATACATATTTTCCATGCATTGCGATCTCTCCATAAAACACCGCCGCGGGCCGCGGGTGTAATCTCTATAATTCTCACATGAGGGATCCATAATCATAAAAAATAACATCCAAAGGATTCATACGCGAGCAAAAAGCCCAATAATTATAAAACGCTTGAGTTACTCTCGTAGATAAAAGGTGGAGGCGTTATTTGACATTTCAGGGCTATGTGACTAAAGAGGAGTATGAATTACAAATAAGGTATTTACTAAATAAGACAGGGGCGTTGTTTAACTTCGTACTTGTATTTAAAGGGCTTACATGTTGCGTACGGTTTGGTTTGTATTAGCAGGTAATATAGCTTTAAATAAAGTAACAAATTCTCAGAAAAGCTGCCAGTAAGACAATATGAAAATTTCCAACTGATTTAAAATCTACGTTCCGCTGGCTGCCTTTTTATGAAGTTTATTATGCCAATATTTTATTAAATGTATAAGGAATTGTTAACTATTTATAATATAAACTACAGACATTATTTCATACCGTTGACAGTGGAAATCATCTTAGTGAAGTGATTATGCATTAATTTTAAACTTTATTGAAGAAAAGGTTAACAAGAGGCAAACTTACCTAATGCCAAGAGGCCGTCTCCACTAGTCTATCTTTGGGTCATAGAGAAAATAATGGTGCGGCAAAAGGAACTTAAAGTCAATAACCGATATTTTTTCCGTCAGAATAGAGTAGGTAAATAAGTAATAAAAACATCGGTTACGAGTCAAAATTTTCTTATTTTCCGTTAAAAAAGCAAGTTCCAAAGCTTGGGTAAATCCAAGACGCACTCACAGCTCCACCCCAGAGGTTCCCCATTACCATAAAATACGGAAGTCGTAAAGAGCTCCTACAAAATTTGGATCGAGCTTAACGTCAATACTATTACAACGGTAAATATGAAAATGAACAAAACCATCGCCGTATACGTACGTACAGTCATACATCAAAGTATACAAAACTGTCTAATTTCTTCTATCAATTCTCATATTACTGTCAAATACATAAGGTTGAATATCAAGTGAGGAAATTTGACAGGTTGTGGGAACCTGATGTGTGGCTGACTGTACGTATATAAGTATGAATACATTAATTTAAAACACAGTCCATGTTACGGTGTATTTAGATAATATGGCGGGTTATTGTCGTTTGTGAAATTTTGGTCAAGGGAAAGTGGCGTTTTTGTGAGTGTTGTATGGCTGGAGCGATATGACAAACGATTAAGTCACAAAATAAAGATATTGACTCAGAAGTTAGACTTTGATCTGATTTTGAATTTAGAAGAGTTCGTTGACATATGCTAGGGTTGTTGCCCGGCATGAGTACCTACATAAGCGCGCCGCCTCTACCATACACCTCGACAGTTTGACAATCTTATGTAATATAGGATTAAGGTGGTCGAAAAGGCGTTTTGCTTGTTAGTGCACATGCGTGAGTACATGACATATTTTTAGCTCTTAGTGGGCAGTCAGCCTTCTGTGTCAATATCATTATTTTGTGATTAGGTCGTTTGTTATTTTTTTAAATGCTAGTTTCTGTTGAAGTAAATGTAGCCATAGTGGCTTAATTTTATCGTAATAGGTAGGTAGATTGTAAGGTGGGGGACGTGGGGGTGCATAAGACAAAAAGCTAATAAAACTATCTTCAGGTAAGTGATTACCGCCGCCCATGGACACCTGCAACATCAGCAGAGTCTGCGCTGCCAACCTTTAACCCCCAATTGGGCCTCCGGTACCCTCACTCACTCAACAAAACAAGAAAGAGTTCTTTCGAGCTTCTGTAAGACCGTGGTATCACACGAGCCGGCCCATTCATGCCGAAAAAAGTAGTTCAATAGAGAGAGCCTTACGAATAAATTATAGAAAGTTACCTTGTCGATACCTTGAGAGTTTCCGGCTGGTGTGCGTGTTGCCTGTCTACGTTGACGGATACACGGATACACGGGGAAGAACACGTAATCGATCGTGAGTTGGAAGCTCATAAAGTATTCTAACTCTTTGAGGGAAATTCTTGAGTAGGCGCGATATAGGTAAGTGAAGATAAAATGGGCAGGCGCTACAGTATACTACAGTTGAGCATCGAGACATGTTATAGCTATATCTGTGTCGCTTTTTGGAGTGCGTCCAAATATATATTTTTTTCAGTGATAGGTGATAGATGAGCAGGCGGATCACCTGGTGATAAGCGACAGCCAACCTTTAACCCCTTTTTCCGCCAATTACCTACGAAACACAGCGCAGGCGCTGCTTCACGCCGGTCTTCGGTGAGGCCGTGGTATCACTACGGTCAAGTCGGCCTATTCATGCCGAAGCGTGGCTCTCCCTCGGTAAATACAGTACTACTAGTGTATACCGACACAGGATAGTAAATCTTAGAGCTGATCAAAAGACTAGTATTACAATAGAGGATCAGCCGCTGCTCTGAAACAACAATCGCTGAAGTATTCTTTAACACGACGGACACCAAACCCAGAACTAACACATACAATGAAAGAAACCTACTGCAGTAAAAATAGCTTTAGCCAAACGCGAGATAATCGCTGACAAACATGCATACATACAAACAATCTAACTAAGAACTTCCTTTTTTTTAATTCGGTTAAAAAGCAAAAATTGGTGTCAATGTGACAATTTCCAAGAAGACAGTAAGTTTTGTTGTTTTGTACGCAGCGACCCAATGTGATCCTTGGCATCCGATAATAAGAGCCATAATAAAATAAAAGTGATAAATTTTACGTTCGATAATTTAATTACTTTGTATCCACATCGTATCAGTTCATAAGAAGACGACTTTATTAATGAACACTAAGAAGTTTCGCTTATGAAGTTCGTGAAAGTTAAAGTTAAAGTCTAACATTAAATACCGCATGGTATTATACCTACATCTATCTTCTATATCTATACAATTTATAAAGAGATAACTTCTCTGGACAACGACAAGGCTTATAGGTAAACCGAAAACACGAAACGCTTGCGCGATGTAATTGAGCACAGCGCCATCTATTGGTTCATTTCTGAATTACGGTCCCGAAGCGAAGTGAGGGCGGGCTACTTGTTTATAATATTCATAGGTACTTAGATACAACTTCTATCATGTATCTGTACTGTTTATAAAGAGATTAATCTCATAGTCCACGTCAAGGCTTATATTATTATGTAAACCGAAAACACGAAACACATGCCCGATGTAATCGATTCCCAACGCCATCTACTGGAAGTGGCCAAACAAAGTGAGGGCGGATCACTTGTTATTAGAATAAAGTCGTTCTATATATAAGTACTTAAGTGGAGAGGTAACACGTAGGTACCTTCTACAAGTACACATAATAGACATGAATTATATAAGTTCAGTAGTAGATCCTAAGCAAATATCCTGTACAATAACTATTGCCGGAAACATTTACCGCAGGCCAAAGGCAATTTCTCCTTAGAGAATCGAACCCGGAACCGATGGACGTCCCGGCCACAGGCGACAGCGGGTGCAGAAGCAGAGTGCAAGCGGAAGATGAATGATTGAATCATAGATGTACGAGTGAGGTCCAACTTAAACGTTGTTATTTTTAGTATGCTTTATTGGACAAGATAATATGAATACACGGGAAAACAATAACTGGAAACTAAAAATCTACCAAAAAGAAAAATTTTAATAGAGTAGGCCCCAGTGGCAATGAAAATGTAAAAGAAGATAATTTATGACTATACTCAGCAGTGGGTACTACCGGGCTGACGATGATGATGATGATGATGACAACACTAAAGCATGGCCGTATTCATACAGGTAAGTAGCAAATACTAGACCTTTTTGGTCGGTCAAATTATGTCTACAAATAGCATATGACCTCATTGTTATTGGCGTGCTGACTTAGACGCATTTCACTTAATTATAAACTTTAGATCACAACGACACGCTATAACAAAGCGTTGAAAGGCTCATACGACTCATGAAAAATGGAATTCTATAAATAGTTCCTTAAAGACCGTATAAGGTGGAAGGTAATTTCTTTGCCTTCTATAACGCTGAACATTTATATCCGTCCCTCAACTTGATGTCGCCTCTTAGACTGGTTCCAGGCGGTCGTACATGAGCCGTATTACAGTTCTTAATACCTTCCATAAGAGTCCCAGGAAAACGTCGTAAACTACATTCATTTCGTAAACGTATAATGCGCTTATTGTCATATAAGATTCATTCGCATTACATCGTTCCTCTTTCAAAAGAGGATTTTACTTACGTTTATGTAGTTCGTAGATAAAATGAAAATGAATTAGCCTACCTACGCGCTACGTTTAGACAAGCCAGAGTGCGTCACATCATTGGATCCACGCGAACGGCCGTTTATAAGATCCGTTCTTAAATTTTTTAGAGAGAGCCACGCTTCTGCATGTATGTGAGTGATACCACGGCCTCACAAAAGACTGGCGTGAAGCAGTGTCAACACTGTGTTTCGTTGAGTGAGTGAGAGTATTGGAGGACTAATAGAGGGAAAATGATTTAAAGGTTAACAGCGCACTTGTTGTTACTCTAGAAGTAGCAGACAAGCAGATGGATCACCTGATTGGTTAGCGATCGTCGATGCTCATGAACACCTGCTAAACAAGTGGAGTCACGAAAGTATAAACGTATGAAAATTCCAAAAGATTTTAACTCCAAATCGCCAAACCCTATTCATAAATAATAAAAAGTAAGTCAGAACTGTCGACATAATATTTCCGGAAAGTAGGCCTCTCGAGTGCACCGCATAATCGGCTTTTCTTCTTCAGAGAAACATATTTTCCATCATCCTGTAACGTTCTATTTTAGGTTATTTTTTGTGTCAGTCGGGGGAATTGGACAAATTGAATTTTGAGGCTTGTTTGAATGCGGAACTTCGATGGTTGAGTTAAGCCCCGGCGTTCTATGTCTGGCAGGTAGGCCAAATCTGTGTTGTGCAGATTAGTGACGCTACATGAGTAAAATTTGAAGCCCTGTTTGATTGCAGAACTTGTTTAGTCGATTTTAACTGTGGGAGAGCCATGATTTGCATGAGTTCAAGAAACGAGCGTACTCCTTCTTAAAAGGCCGGCAACGCATCAGCGACCTCTCTGATCTCGCAGATGTTCATGGGCAGCGGTGATTACTTACCAGCAAGTGACCCGCTTGCTCGTTTGCCGCCTTAGTATAAAAAAAAGTTTTTTTATGTGATCAGATAAGGAGACGGATCACCTGATGATAATTCCGCCACCCAAGACACCAGCAACGGTTGTAATATAACTATTGGTTAAGCTAACTTTTGTTTTAAAACCATTTTTGTCGATATTTCTATCAATTGGTTACTTTTTAACCGACTTCAAAAAAAGAGTGTTCTCAATTCGACCGTAAGTATATTTTTTATGTTTGTTCGCCGATTACCTCTAACAAATAGCTTTGTTTAGTAAATTACGGATAATCAACCTCTAGACGAAAAGAGCCCCATCACTAGGGAATGACATAACTCCACATTACATACGTCGTGTGTCTTTTTTCTTTGCTATATCTACGAGTGAGCAGGTTTACTTACCAAATCAGTCGCGTACTGCGGCCTCAAACACACTTCCACCCGCACACGCTGGGACTTAGAAATAAGCCTGCTATGGTTGTCTCTAGAGACTATATAAAAGTTTTTAAGGGCGGGTTTGTTTTTGTACCAATAGCTCGGTGGTGAGAGAAGACGAATTAGGAAACCGGTTTCGGCTTCTAATAAAAGTAAAGTATCAGTCTATTCTATATACTGTAACACTGTAGGGCAAAGGCCTCTATCATAGAAATCAAGTCATCGCTACTATGATCGGATTAGGGATTTCCTCCGAATACTGCTTTAAACTTGTGGTTACGCATGGGAGAGTCACGCTTCGGCATGAATGGGCAGTCTTGACTGGAGTGATAGCACGGATGGCCGGCGAGAAGCAGCGCCTGTGGTGTGTTTCTCAAAGTGAGTACTCCACTAGTATTTATCACTTGGTATTTTATAGTGAAATTACACCAAAGTATTTAAATTAAATAATAGTTTTACAATAGGTACAGACAGACACATATCGGTTACCACAATCTGTCAAATTTCTTCAACCGATATTCGACTCAATGTGTTTGACAGTAAAATGAGAGTCGATCAAAGAAATTTGACAGTTTTGTATACCTACTTTGATGTGTGGCTGTACGTACAATAAATATTAAATACATACGTCTATCAGGTGATGCGTTTGCTCGTCTACCATATACCTACCTATCACATAAAAATACATACGATTGTTAAGATAATTCTGAACGTGTAACCTATCGAGTAGTTTATCTAACAATTCCAAGATCAGACACTAATCGCTTTATTGCAATTAGATTTGTTTCTGTAAAGACAAATATTAATAAATAAATTGTAATTGAGACAACATCACATAAATTGTCCTGGCCCCAAACTAAGGTTTTTCCCTTGTGCTATGGAAACCAGAAACAACAAAGGTACTACAAACACCCAGATCCAACACAAATATCTGTTTCATCAACAAACATTTGGGTTGGTGCGGGAATCGAACCCACGACCCTTACGTCTCAACCGGCGCTCAACTCAAACCATTGCGCTAAACGGGTCGTCGAGCAATTAGCAATGAAATAATAGTACTAATAGCTTCCACGTAAGACTATTCCTTGATAAAAAAGTAATCATGATATGACTTTATATCATCTTAGTATTTAAATTAAAAATGCTCGCTTACGAACACTTACCTTTTTAAACAAAGACTGATAGGTATATTTTATTCAGGCGATAAAGTAGTGAAATTGTTGCCAATATATTACCTGGAAAAAGAAAAGGCTCACATTAAAATATGTACAAACGAGATAAAAAAAGTATACTGAAGGTAATAGTTTAAAGTAATATTTAAACACCTGTACGAAGCCGCTCTGGTTGTCGTCTGATGTGTATAAATTTGTTAATTATATTATGCTGATAGGTAGGTACTATCTACTAAAAAACAAAAACTAAGTTGTGAAAACTAAAGTGCCAGTCTATTTACACAAAAAAAATCAGTTTTCACAACGTCCTTTAAGGATAGCTTCCCGTCTCGTTTGCCCTAGAACTTGCACAGCTGCATTTCGTGGTAGCTTTCGGTATGCTGCCACGAAGTGCTGGAATAATATTCCACCCCCTATTAGGAACCTAACTAGTATTGGATCTTTTAAGACTACATTTAAATTGCATCTATTAAGTGTCCAAAAGTCTAAATAGCTGAGTAGCTGTGCAATCTTATACTTATATTTACATTAATCCATACTATACCAATTAACAATAGGATCTTGAACACAGAATTTCTTACTTAAATATATATATCATGTTATATCGTATTTATTTGTGTAATATTAATTAATCCTAATTATTTATTTTGTGGACGACGTTGGCGCGCCAGTAGCAACCGCTCCTTCTACGGGTATCCTCGGAAGACCAGCGTCAAGGTGTCCACCGGGCACCTTGACATTATGCTGAGAGGAAAGCTTTTTAGTGTTACTCTTAAATACTGTAATTATTTTAGATTTTACCTGTTTGTAACATTTTTGTAACACTGAATAAATGCTTTATTATTATTATTAAAATATGTATATTAGGTACTTTTAAGGTTTTTTTCTAGACCAAGCATTACTAATGTCTGATCGAAAGTGAATTAGAGCATATTTCTTCTTAAAAGGTCGGCGGCGCACTTGTGACTCCTCTGGTGTTACATCCGTCCATTGGCGGCGGTAGTCGCTTACCATCTGGCGATCCATCTGTTTATCATCCCCATTTAGCATAAACAAGTGATTATGTGGTAGAGGGATGAGAGCTTACGTAACTGACACGTAACTTGTAGGTACTTTTAGTCCCTATGCTATATGAAACGGAAGTCCGCAGATTGTCACGTCAGTATTGATATATATCAGAATACAAGATATCCGGCATGCATGCGCTCGGTGCATTAACTATAACCCACTTCGAGCGACTGGCACTATACTTACGAGTGCCTTAATTTTCCGCAATTTTGATGCTAGTCCAAAGATATCGTTGAATGAATCAAATCACTCAGTAATCCTAAAACTTTTCCATACTAATTTAAATACTAAACTTATCAAAATAACGCTTTAACGTGACGAGAAATTATAATACAAAGCCGCCGCGTTTTAATCTTTTTTGATTTTCTACGACGTAAATGGTATTGTGATTGGCATACTTGATCCTTTGTCGAGATTCCAATTTGTATTACAATATTGTCTGTGTTGACTTTGCCTCGTATGCTTGAAAGATGTTGTTACAAGAATTTACGAATTATTATTTAAAATATAATATGAGTTAGTTGACTTTTATTGTGTAGAAAGATTATTGTGTAACGATGCGTCGATTCCTTTGAGTATATAGCCACACTCAAAGGTCGATTCAGAAAAATTGTACCTACTTAATGATGTATCATCATTAAGTAAAAAAAACTATCGACAGTGTTTTTGATTGTTAGGATTAACGTTGTTATGTCTCATTCTGACAGCAAAAGCAGATGATCAAAATCAATAACTCTATAAGTTCACGTCAGAACTGACTGAATTACTTTGAGGCTTTACGGAATTTGACACCATACAGTTATGACGCAAACTCCGCTCAATAGTGAGTATTGAGTTTTAATTTTGATCATCTATTTTTACTGTTTGACTGTTTTAGTAAATGAAAAAAAATTAAGATCAAACGTTTACGATGTCGTAACGATGAATCATACTTTTTGATTTAATTCAATGACAGTAGTCAAAAGTATTATAATAGAATAGAATAAAATAATTTATTTGTGATAAATGTGGTAATTACAAAGGTGTTACATATAATAATTTGCCTCTCACACTTAGCCTCCTAGAGAGATAGATCTCACCTCTTATTAGTGATTTGTTTAACTTTGTAGCTCATGAAAGAGTCTCGGTTTACCTAAAAATTGCGTGATCTCCTTGCTGTGGAAGCTCCGTCTTCTCCAATATAGCATGAAGTAGTTTTGTCTATATAGCAGAAAAACAAAACGGTGTACACGTGACCCTTATAAATGTTTACCTAATAAATATATCCTGCTTGTAACATAAATAACATTTTCCATAGACGACAAACAAAGATGAGAAGCGATACCTACATAAAATAGTTGTGAGCCGTTGAGTCTCATGCAATTTTTCGGAAGTGGACTCACGGCTTTATCAGATTATCTCAGCTGTACTCTCAATATCTTAGCATCCCGACCCTGACCCGAGGAGCTCAACATAACCGATCGTAGTGTGACATTTATATATACTAGCTTTTGCCCGCGACTTCGTTCGCGTGGACTTTAGGTTTTACGACCTGACATTAGAAACCTCAAAAATTGTAGCCTATGTGTTATTCTGATGTATAAGCTATATTGTGGTAAAGTTTCATTCAAATCCATTCAGTAGTTTTTACGTGAAAGAGTAACAAACATCCATACATCCATACTTACAAACTTTCGCCTTTATAATAGTAAGTAGGATGTACAGCGTGTATCGGTCAATGTGAATGAGATGAACGGCTGACCAGTTGCTTTAATAATTCGCATTCAGTTAAATCAATAATTATCAGAATTAACTTCATTGGATAAAAGAAGAAAAACGTATTACATACCTACCTAATTAATCAATTTGCTTGTTTGGTGCCACAATGCAATTTTGTACAGTCATGAGCACAAATGTAAACACGTGTGGTCTTATGAAGTTGAATTAAGGTATATTTGGGATTGAATTGAATGGGATCGTGTACGTATTAGTGCGTTTGACTGTACTCGGAAAATGGATTTAAAGCGGGATTCCCAATGCTAAATATGGATGAAAAAGCCAGTTCTATCCTTTGGATTAATTTATTAGTCCACGTTATCTCTACGGGCATAAACTGGAAAAGGCCCGGTCAACATGTCAAGTAAAGCTTTGATCATGAAGTTTCTTTTTGCTCACGAAGGGATAGTGGATTAGGCGAGGGCTTTTGTGTATTCAATATTTTGCGTTAAGTCACAATAGGTACCCACCTACCTATTCATTTTGTATTCTTGTTTGTACTATATTGGGAGGGGTCTCGATATATTTGGATAGCAACAACTTTGAAGAGATAATAAAGTCATCATTTTTTATGAGATAGGTGGCAGACGAGCAGACGAATCATCTAATGGTTGGCGATTGCCGCCGCCCATAGACACCTGCAACACCAGTAGAGTCACAAGTGCGTTTCCCCTAATTGGGCCTCCGGTACCTCACACTCACTCACTCGACGAAACACAGGGCAGGCGCTGCTTCACGCTGGCTTACTGTGAGGCTGTGGTATTACTCCGGTAAGCCGGCCCATTTATGCCGTTGAATGCGCATCATGCATAGCTCTCCCACGGTTGTGGTAGACATACGCACATAGATTTGAAAAATCCAGAGGTGCACGTTCTTGTTAAAACTTACGACGTACCGTTTGGAAAGCAAACGTTCTTATTTCATATCCACTAAGCTATACTTAACACACAAAATATTCGCACCCACGCTTACCACGTCAACAAAACCAGAAGCCAAAATCATTATGTAAAGTTGTTACCTCCAAGTTTCGTATTGCGTGAACATAATCACATAAGAAGTATACATTATCCTTAAATATGCAAGAGCGAGGGGGAGGATATCACAGGAGCTGTAATGGCTTTCCTATGTCTTGGAAGAAAGTGTAAGATTGGAAAGGTGGGAAAAGGACGGAAAACACGAGACGATGGTGTTATGTACTTACGTGAAAGTGGTTGGGGAAAAGATGGAATTCATTTGTCATAATTTTTCTAAACTTACTGTGGCTCTAGTGGAAACAGAATGTCGGGTTTTTGTATTAGGTCGACGGTGACGGAAAACATCGCGACAGAGCTCGTTTCAAATAGCTTCTGAAACGTACCTATATATATGTTCTGTGGGTTTGCTTCCCATGTTCGGTTGCGAAAATTCGATGGCAGTGGTTTAATTGTACGACCATGGTCCAAGCGTACGACTCTGGGGTGCAAAGCGACAACTTTGGACGCAACCGGGAATAACACGCTGAAATAATGATAATGATGATATTTCACCCCAGGCTTTACTCATTCATTTATTTCTAGGATAATTAAGCAGTTAAAAAAGTTGAATATGCTATAGATAATTAAATCATTATGATTTTACCGTTTTATTTTTTCTTCTTAGAATTAGAGCTTGATCTAGCTTTAACTAGTTAATTACCTATCTCAAGAAAAATTAAGCAACGTAGCATTGTAACACTTCAGTAAAGCTGATAAAAGATCTGCCTTAACCACGGCGTGTAACTAGAGAATTTCAATGAAGCAAGAATTCTAAGCACTCCTAAAATAATATACTTACCATTGCTTTCACAACTAAAAAAAAACCGCTTATTAAGTGTTTTCTCTCCGAACACTAAAACACTTTAGCAAATTCAAAAAAGAAAAGATACGCGTCTTTTACAGCTTTTTTAAATTAAATACCTTTTAGTACTCTTAATTTTGTAGGTACTTACAAAAGCATTTCACAAGCAAGTATTTTGTGTTGGGGTAAAGAAAAAATGCGAAGCCTTTTAGGTACCTTAGTCGGGAACTTTTAGTTTCTCGAAAAGTTTAGATCAAGATTATAAAGTTGGTTAACTCGGCCTCGATTCGGGGGCATTACTTCGAACGGCTAAGATAACACATTCTCTTTGAAAGGGCTCTTTGGAAATAGGCAATTATTTTGTTAGAAAAAATTATGCAAATATTTTCGCTCCGCGTCTGGTCGGCGTGGGGTCGCCATCGATTTTGGCCAATTATCCAAAGTGCTATGAAAGTCAAACTTGTTTGATTCTCTACGATAATAGGTATACTATCGATATTGGTGGGCTAGACTGTGGTTATTTACTTTCAAAACGTACTCTCAGTCTCAGGCAATGGTCCCTACCTAATTTGTACTGTTGACTTTTCTCCTCTATTTATTGTATTTGTTCATTGTTTTTTGCTGGATTGCGTATTTGTTATTATTGATCTACAATACACGGTTATGTGTAAGGCAGATTAAACTCCTTTTATCGATCATCTCGATTTTTATTTATAAATTACAAGATAAGAAGAAAATTGGAATTCGCAGGATAAATTAAAAAAATAGTTGCCTTTTGAAACTCCCGAGAGTTCCTGTTCCTGCCTTAAAGCTGTCCAAGTTATACTTATATATTAGGGAACACAGACCACGGCAAAGAGTTAAAGGCGTATATCAGGACAGGTTGTAATGGTGTTCCATTCCTAAGCTGTCAAGCAAAAAATCTTCGTTCGGGTATGGGGTTTAATCCACTATATTATAAACCAACAACAAAAAGTAATAAACTTGAGCTAGGTTCGAAAAAACTTTTGCTTGAAGGAAATCGAACCCGGGATCCCGAGATCACGGCCGGTTACTAAACCACTAGACCAAAAGGGGCGTTAATAAACTAGACTTAACTACTTTAATATAATGCGATATGTAGCTAATTATAATACGTAAATCTGGTCAAATACTACTATAACTACGAGCCATCCAGAGTTAAGAACCCGAGATAACGGGCCCAAGGTTTTTACAGCGATAAAACAAAATTGTGGAGTACTGTTATTGTCTATATATCTTTTTGTAACATAGCATCGGCTTTGTCCCTCCCGATAAAATGTTTTGTCGAATATGTTTCCTTTTATTCAGAGATACTGAAGTGATTTATTTTAACAAATTAATTTCCAGATGGCTATCGCGAGCTTAATAAATTAAAGGAGATAAAAATAATTAATACAAGTACAAGCGGCTTCCGGCTAACTTCGTATCGCCCAAGTTATTTCTTTTTTGATATTATTTGCTGATATTTAAGACAGAGACGAATTAAACAACTCGTATCAGACACAGGTGTTTGCTTTATAAAATGACTAGCTGCGCCCCGCGGTTTCACACACATTAGAAAGAGAAAATAACCGTGGGAGAGCTACGCTTTGGCATGAATGGGCCGGCTTGACCGGTCTCACAAAAGACCGGCTTTCGCCGAGTGAGTGAGGGCACCAGAAGTCCAAAGGGTTAAATGGTTGGCAGCACACTTGTGACTCTACTGGTGTACATATGTCTATGTGCGGTGGCAATCGCTGACCGTCAGGTGGTCTGTCTGCTCGTTTGCCACCTATCATATGAAAAGTAGCCTTTGTCAATCTCCATTCCGCTATCTCCACTAGAAAACACGTCATTTTGTCGCTCCATTTTGCCCTGAAAGACGGACAAACAAACAGACACACAAGATACTCATCCTCTGCCAGCTTCCACACGTCAATATCTACAAAATAATCTGTATTTTTTTTCAATCTCTAAACTAACCAAAATTCAACTATTTTTTTGTTACGTCAAGTAGGTACAACTAAATTATCCACTAAACCCCATGTTAAGTATATTTTGAAAATCAATTTAGCTTTTAATGGACATTTGAAGCACCAGACCTAACTTACAGAAATATGGATTATGGGTCCATATTTTCATCTGAATATACGAAGGTAAAGTGCTTTCTATCAAATCTTGCGTCTCTAGAATGCCGTTTACGCGTAATAAGAAATAAGTAGGTACTCGAAGGTATTGAATCGGGCAACTAAGTAGTTTGTGTACTCGAACAAGAAATAGGCAGAAATATACTTTCAAAAACTACCTTTATTATCTGTGGTGCTAACAGAAAAATAAATAAAAAATTGTTTGTTAGGAAATGTACTTCTCTGTTTTCTCCTTGAGTAATTGTAGCTTAATGGAAGAGCGTGCTACTTATTAACGGCAGGTTGTAGGTTCAAATCTGATTAAAGGTAACCTTTTAATTTGTCAAATCTATGGTCATATTTCTACAATCATACTGTAACACCTCTTGTCTGAACATGGTGTAATTGTAGATCTAAATTCTGTTCAGGTAGGTACGACAGGATATCTAGTGAAACAATTTATGTTCTGATAGTCAATAAGTATAATGAGATGATCGTTCAGTACCTACATTTCGGATACTCTGTATCTTTTACTATACTTTGAGGTGAACAAATACGGAATCCACTTCATAATAACATAATAAACACTATAATCAATAATAATAAGGTATTGAGAAACCGGAACGAGTCTCATACTTTTCATCACGAGAGTACCTAATCACAGAGAGTAATGGCGGGCCTTTTTGCCTGACAGGTGACATTTTACCTACTTTTTTTCTTTTTTTTTTGACAGACGCGTTCCGTTTCCCGTAATATGGTAACAATACCTACTTACCTCCGCGGAGAGGGAGTCATCGTGAGGAAACTTATCTAACCTAGGTAGCTACCACCAGGAGTGTAATCAGTTCATCGACCGAAGGTTTTATGTCAAAAGCATCCTCTTTCGTTTTTAAAAACATTTCTTCGATTCAGTCCCTTTTTCTTCCAACTCGCATCGGATTAAATATTCAGAAACGAACTAGGCACGGGCTCTTAATGGAAACAGACCCATTAAACATTGAAAAATGATTCTCGGATACCTACCTCAAGGCACGAAGCATACTCGTAAAAAACTAAGCCAAGTGCGTGATTGATAAAATATTCAATGTTCCTGCTTTTTTCAATCAACTGTGCCTTATCAAATGTTACTTAAAGGCTTTAATTAAATGCTGGTAATACACTAATTCTATGATTAAGATGTGTAATAAAATAGTTGGCTTTAGGATACTACTTATCATTCACCTCAGTGTTAGTAGTTATTTAACCGCAGAGTTAGGTTTTGATACTATTGTCTGCCTATTGTGGTTTGAGCGCCGGTTGCGACGCAAGGATCGCGGGTTCGATTTTGGTACCAACATTAATGTGTTGGATCAGGGTGTCTGTGGTACTTTTGTTGTCTCTGGTTTCCATATCACGAAGGAAAACCTTAGTTTGGAACCAGGATAATGTATGTGATGTTGTCTCAATTAACATATTTGTTTATTTATTAGATCAGACAGAATGTAAGCACTAAATGTAAAAAAATCATTTCAACACAAGTTTGTACTACATAATTATGTGTATGTAACTTTTTCAATTAAATATCTATTATTAATTGATATATACGTAAGTGTTACTCAGTACTGAATGGAATTAATGTTTCACGCCTTCAAAGGTCATGTAGTACGTAGGC
Source organism: Cnaphalocrocis medinalis (assembly GCA_014851415.1). Lineage (NCBI taxonomy): Eukaryota > Metazoa > Arthropoda > Insecta > Lepidoptera > Crambidae > Cnaphalocrocis > Cnaphalocrocis medinalis. Next base: position 10,996,386 of record CM026279.1, read on the forward strand.
GCGTAAATTAAAACAGGTAATTAACATAGAACAACAAAGGGACAATAAAGTTTTGACACTTGAATGGGGAAGCAACGAGACCTGTAGCGCCTACTGTGAAACCCACTCTTTTTTACATAGCAAAATCAAAATAGAAGGGAATTAATTTATAATAACTACCCACCCATATTACAATATTGGTCACCAAGTGAGTTAAAATAAGTGTCCTACGCAAAACGAGCCGAGCCAAAATTCGTGCAGAGTGGGCCAATTTACGAGGCTCGCCGAACGAGCGATTGGCTCATGCTCGACTTGTGCTGCACCCTGTCGATTGGGATTGTGAGAGATTGGTTTTTTATGTGATAGGTAGCAAACAGATAACTTAATGGTAAGATTTTGATTGCCTCCGCCCGTAATACCATTGGAGTCGCAATTGCGCTGCTAATCTTTTAAGTCCTCTCTTTTTTATGAATGTAAGCTCATTGTACGTCCACACTTGACACCCGAGAAGAGCGGCTCGCCTTGCGCGTGCGCATAACTCGTTTTTGGCTCGCCTAGCAGTGATAGTACCTTTATAAGTTAAAAATAGCATTTTAAAAGTCCTGAGTCATGTAGGCACTACGTTTCTGAAGAGTTGTAATAAATTTGAATAATTATGTTGGTAATTTGTACTTTTTAAGTGTAGGCATAAACCTTTTCAACCTGTAAAAAATATTTAAACTCCAATTTCGCTGTTATCGCATTGTGGTAATTGAAATATAATAATGAAATTATTAGATTCCAAAATGAAATGGCTTTTAAATTGTATAGTCCGAGTATATGCAAACGATGATATAATTGTCGAATTATTAATATTATACCACAGCGGTATTCAGTGTGCCAGTGGTATCCAGTACTCCAGTCTAGCCGACCCATTCATGCCAAAGCGTGACTCCTTCCAAGCCTTATTAGTCTGTGTTTTTCAGAGGCTTGCAAATACCCAAAAATAGACAAAAACACTTCCAACTGTTTGACGAGCTTATTAATTAAATAAGGGTGCCCCGTATCCGCATGATTTATGCATTTAACCCTTGGTTCAAGGTCTGGGCGGGGTAAAATTCTAACACAGCAAAGAGAACAGTAAAACGCTTGCAAAATGCACGGTTAGGAATACGAGTCACTCGCCAAAAACATATCGACGGCAGCAAAAAATAAACGGACATTACTCACTTAGCAAAAATGCTTTTTTCCAAAATTTATTTTAAACGAATCATATCTACTAGTATTCCGAATTTCTTAATAATACTTCTTCATAACATACATCCGAACATAGGTCAGATTTGTAATCAACAATTAGCATAAGGCAAGCGTGTTGATGTGGCCTTATCCTCGACTCCCTGGAGTGGGGCTGTATGTAAGCTGATACTATACTTTAAGCAAGATCTCGCACGCACCTTAATTAAATGGCATCATTCGTCCCAAGATTGCTTACTGTTCTTAAGTTCTATTGTGCTAGAGTTGTTCAGAAGGCATTTGTCACAGATATAGCTCGATTCCACCCTATTAGTGTAATGTGCAAATCGCATGCGGGCTCCATAAAGACAACTTACTCTCTAAAAATAGTGCGTTTCAAATTTTGCCGTCAGACAAGGTCACTAGAATAATGTAGAACTAATCATACGAACATACTTTATACACGCTACCATTCAGAAACTTCGCAAAGGACAAATATTATTCCATTGGTTTTTTATGGCAAAAGGGATTGCCCCTTTCCAGCATACCAAAAGGTTTTTTTCACAAACGTGTACCTACAACCCATTCATTGACCTGATTCCGCATTAAGTAGCGTAAGCACATGAAACAATCGAAGCAAAAGGTAATACTTACTATTCTTAGCCTATCTATCTTGGGCTTATTAGGTTTTGTAAAACAAAAGGCATAAATAAAATCTAATCTATTTTTACTCCGACTGATGACTTAAATAGCTTATACAGGTAAACAACATATTTAACATAGAGTATCGGCTAAAACCATTTGTGTTTTTAATTCCTAATTGCATTGAAAAGCCATGGACTTTAAGGTCTTTCTGTTAATATATTTCCTCGTAAAGGATCAGGCCTTGGCCAAAATAGCTCTAGTTCAAACCCGAAAACATCACAAAATAATTAATACCGGCCTATTGGTTACGAAAACGTACCGTAAATATATCAAATATTAACCAGCCAGCCGAAATGGATACAATATATTGCCGAAAACCAAATAATAGATTTAAAACGTGCTAGTGTTGCCTTGCGCTAGTCTATGAAGTACTAATTCTATCGATGGTACATGTCACATTCATATCACCTATTCGCTAATAGTGAATCTACTGTTTTATACAACTTTATAATGTTAGATTTCTGACAAAGATTTTTTTCTAAAATTTTACTTTTCTTAAGTAATTGAAATTAGTCAAATTTAATTGACCTCAACGTAAGAAATGAATAAACTAACTAGCGGTTTGTCTTGTCGAGTACATCTATTGTTTTAAAATGACAACTCTCTTGGTGGTTTTCCAGTATCGGATAAATCAATTAGGTAACTAGGCCGTTAACATAACATGGGTAAGCTCTAGCAAACACAAGTGCAAGGAAAATAATACCCTTTTCTTTCATAATCTGTAAATAATACTATTGAGTACTGTCTAGTTGGCCAGTGGGTCACCGGGCCAAATTTTGTGACTGCGTTATTCTATTAAAAAAAAACAATAGTTCTGTACCCCCGTGCGACGGAAAGTATGTAAAGCTGTTGGTTCTACGCTAGATATTTCTTCAGTGGTGTGGCGCTGGTGTCGCATCGAAATATGACGTTAAGGGTAATCAACTAGTGTCTTCTGTCTTTGAAAACAACTGGGATAAAACGCTAGGATGATGAAATGAAAATGTGCTTCCCTAATCACCACCCTAAGACAAAGGTACAGTAATAGTATTGTCATTAGAAAGAAAACTATCGACACCAAATTTATCGACAATTGTACAACTAAAATGCGTACCACTTTTATACCATATAACATCAATTACCTACTTGTTATGATTTCCCAAATGTTATTGCTTGTATTTTTTTAGTCACGTTTACTTGTGTTATTGTGTTTGTTTAGGTTTAAGTAGCTTTTCCTTCGACTCTAGAAGGTTTGGTTTTTATTAAGATTGTAACAAATATTAGGTATCAAATATTTTTTGAAGACAATAACAACTAATCAAGATCTTTTACCAAACGGGTCTGCTACAACTACTAACTGTAGTTTAGTAAAATGTATGGCTAAAAATTTGAGGAAGCTTCTTTTCAAGGTCAATGTTTTTTTCTAACCTATACATATTATTGTCAGCCACATGGGGAAGTAATCTAACCTTTCTACGACCTGCTACGATGCAGACCCCATCTCTCTCCCCTCACATTCTATACAGATAACATTAATGTCAAGCATACGTCGCTCCGAATGTTTATTAGAATCAAACGTCGTGTTGGTTGAGGGATTAGCTGTGTTATCTTATTTATCACTTGGCAACTATCACGCAAAACAAGCCGAAAATTATTGTAGCTCTTTTTTGAGACTGAATGATTCAATAAAGTTTTAATTTTTAGTTCGCTGTGGGAGTACTTTTGGCATGAATGGGCCCGCTCGATCGGAGTGATACCATGGCCTCGCAGTAGACCTGCATGAAATAGCGCCTGCTGTTTCGTCGAGTGAGTGAAGGTACCGGATGCCCAATAGGGCAAAAGAGGGTTAAAAGGTTGGCTGGCACTTGTAACTCCACTGGTGTAGCGGGTGTCTATGGGCGGCGGCCATCAGGTGACCAGTCCGCTCATCTGCCTAACAATTTTGTGTTGGAACATTAATCGTAGCTTTACTTCCGTTTCTTTACGACGTACGCAAAAATTATGATCCAGGTTTTGGCACAGCTTGGCAGATTGCAGATTTTATTTCAGAATCAAATCAGATTTAACACTTGTAAACCGTCCATTCTCATGGTAGTTCAAGGACATGAAAATCTTTAAGGGAATTAATAAGTTTAACTAACTTTCCTTCACTTGTAGACAGGTAGATTCTCTCACAAGCGTTAAAGAATCAATATTTCCCAACCGGTAAATCAAACTTTAGGTATTCTATAGAATAACACTACAAAATCGAGATCGGAGACGAGAAAAAACACTCCACAATAATATTATGTTGTTAACTTGATGATAAATGGTTGGCGTGATGTGATTTATGAAAATCTGAACTCAAGACTTACAGCGGGATTTGGCCTTTTCACGTAAAAAAGGGCGTGAATTTTTTTTCTTGCTTAGGTATAATACTTAGGATTCAAATTGCTGGCAGTTTGCATAGTTCATTTCAGTTTTGCAATTGAATAAATGTCAAGTAAAGAAAGGTTAGGTAGGAGTTATAATCTTTCACACAGATTTATTAGATAGGCCGTGATCTCAGGGTCCCGGGTACGATTCCCGGGTCGAGCAAAAGTATGTTTCAAATTTTTCGAACATAGCTTGGGTTTGTGATTGCCAATCCGTATCAGGAAAGCGTGGTGATTAAGCTTAATTTTATCATAGTAGCAAAGCAATGACTTGATCTCTATGATGGAGGCCTTTGCCCTGCAGTGGGACAGTATATTGGCTGATAAGTACTTGTTTTTACTTTACACAGATAGTATTATGCCTGTATCAACAGAAAATAAAGCATTTCGTAGTTGTTCATAGTTAAAATAACTCTTCCAATAAAGCGCTCTCGATTTTTACAAGAAAATAAAAACCTAATTAGAGTATCGTTAAGTAAGATTGTTCAGTAGTGGACCTAAGACTAAAGAAGGAAATTAGTTGTATATTTGTTGAACACTTGTGAATCTCATGATGTTCACATGAAAAAAATATATTCAAGCAATTCACAAGTTTTCATCATAATGATACTTTGTAACAACAGAATTTTAATGAAGTACTTACAATATAATACCACCCCACCACGCAACTCAAATCGCGTTTTTAAATGTTAACCTAAACGCAATAGAGATAAGGTATAAAATTTCTTGTTTCGTCTTAATTTGAAATATTATCCGTGCCGCGCGAACGCGAAAATATAAAGGTGATAAAAGATGACATCTTTTAAATTATGATCGGTCAACAGGCTGCTTGAGCAGGGCAAACACGTTTTGGAAGTTATTACAAATATACCTACAGGAATCATTATAATGGATTCCCTGAACGTACTTAGGGCCTACTCTACGAGAATTTCTGCGTTTGAATTTAGGCGATCGATATGAAAAATTAAAGTTATTTTTCACATCTTACTGACGCAGATAGCTTATTTTATAAAAAAGCCATCCCGTAACGATTTTTTATGATAGGTGGCAGACGAGTAGACGCATCACTTGATGGTAAGCGATTGACGCCGCCTATTTACACCAGCAACAGTAGAGTCACATAATACGCTGCCAACGTTTAGCCCCCTTTTCCCCAATTAGGCCTCCGGTACCCTCACTCGCCGAAACACAAGCAGGCGCTGTATCACGCCGGTCGTATAAGGCCGTATTATCACTCCGGTTGAGCCGGCCCATTCATGCCGAAGCGTGGCTCTCCCACTGTCGCTTCCAACCAAAGCTGACATGACACCACACAGGCTTATGCAAGCGAGGGGAACTCCGAATTAGGTCGTAACGTCTGGTACGATTTAGGCCCTCTAGTATGGTTCATATTACCTGAATGCCTGACCTTGTAACTTGGCCCGTGAGCTTGCCTACTAACCCTATTGTAACCTACCGATGCGTCATGGTGAAAATATTTTTATACACAAAATAGATTGTTTTGATCACTGTTCATTGTTAATAATAAATTATATCGATAAAAAGGTAAAGTTGTATTGTCACCTTTAATGAATCGATATACCTTGTTAAGTTAACCACTTAATGCATGTGATGAATGTGATGTTGGAAAATAAATTAAGGGTTAACTTAAACATCATGCCGTTAAAATATCGATAAAGTTTATCTCATGCAATAGTAAGAGAAGAGCTGAGGACGAAAAAATTAGACTTGAATCGATCAAAAATTAAACTTTAAACACTTATATGATACTATTATTTTGATAATGATAATATTTTAATAACAGTATCAATCAAATAGATAAAATTTACGTTATATGACGACCCGTTTGACGACGCAAGGGTCGCGGGTTAGATTCCCACACTAACACAAATAAATATACACAAATGTCCAAAGGCCAAAGGGACAAATTGATTGTGGGAGAGCCACGCTTCGGCATGATTGGGCCGGCTCGACCAGAGTGATATCACTGCCTCACAGAAAACCGGCGTGAAAGCAGCCCCTGTGCTGTAGTTCGCCGAGTGAGTAAGGGTACCGGAGGCTCACCCGGGGAGGGGAAGGGGATTAAAGGTTGGCAGCGCACTTGTAACTCCACTAGTGTTGCAAGTGTCCATGGGCGGCGGCAATTGCTTACCATCAGGTGATCCGCCTGCTCGTTTGCTTCCTATTACATGAAAAAAAAGGCCGTAGAACTTTGTTCAGAATAGTCATAGATGTAACGGTTAAAAGGATGTATGTGCAAACCGATACACCCAGAATTATGCCTTATTCCATAGTGGACCAATAAAGAGGCTATTTCATAAAATGACTACTTGTAAACAATAATGCGGTCGTTAACCACGAAACCGGAGGTAGGCGGCAGTGGTAAAGCCAACAGAATTCGTTGAACTTTGTGTCGAATTCTCAAAGTACGAATGTTATTCGTTAATCGTAAAAAACGCAACGGACATTCAACCATACTACTCGTAAACGCAAAAATTCGTGGCAGACGGTAGAGTATCTCATTCATTCATAGAGTGCACTGTGGTGTTATCTTGGCTTTGCCGATACGTGCCTTAGCCGTACTCTTTTTATTAAAGGGGAAACGAGCAAACGGTTTACCCGATGGTAAACGACTACCGCCGCGCCGCCCATGGACATCTAAAACACTACAGGAGTTGCAAGTGCTCCACCGGGCTTGTAAAAAGGAACACCCTCTTTTCTGGAAGGTTTGAAGATCGCTTTACCAGAAGAGCAAGGAGACCAGATCAGCGTTTTCCTCTTCTCTGAGGAAGAGGCCAAAGAGCCCGCGGTGCGGGGATACTAGCATCGGCATTGCACTAGCTTCCACCACAGCCCTTAACCTCCGACACGGCTCGGCGACTCATATAGATGCCCTTCATATTGTCACGAAAAACTTAACCAAACTTTATGAACTTTTTAAGGCCTATTGGTATTTTAATAGTACAAACCTGTGTTTTATTAATATTGTTCAATGTACGTGTACCTGAATGGTGGCTTTATTTTCAAAACCCCACGCCGAATTATTCCAGTAGGCATGTATTAGACTTCTGATAATTGACAAGCATAGGACTTCTTGGCTTAAAAAAATAAACCGTTAAAAGTCAAACCAAAAAAATCGAACGCCTACTCTACCGTTAGTGGAATGTTATAAATGTCACTCAATATAATATTAGGCCTTGGGGGAGCCATATCCACTTGTATAGTCATACATAGTTAATACTTCTACGTATTTACACACAAGCAATCGCGCCAGCAGGTTGCCAACACAATACATTGACCCCTCCGTATCGTTTTAAGCACTTTGATCGTAATAAATTAAAGGTGAGGCGAAATAGAAAATACCTAACAAACAAGGGCGCAGCCCGTACTTTATACCTTGTAATAGCAATCTGGAAGGAGCGTAATTAATTTACAATGCCGATGGACGATATATTGAAGAAACACTGGAGCCTGGTAATAATAAAATGAGCAAGAACGTGGATTTTAGTATGAAGCACTTTTTGCAATCTAAGGGTGTATATTAAACATGTTTTGACTGACCGCTTGGCGCAATGGTAGTGACCCTGCCTCATACGCCAAAGGTCGTAGGTTCGATCCTCACCCTGGACAAACATTCGTGTGATGAACACTTGTGTTTGTTCAGTGTCTGGGTGTTATATATGTATTTAAGTATTATATTTGTGATCCTCTGTTATCTGATATCTGTAACACAAGTGCATAAGCTACTTAGTACGGAGTCAGGGCAATGTATGAGATGTTGTGTAGAAAAAAAGTAATATAGCCAGATATCAGCCCCGATCTACATACGGTTATCGAAACTGATCTACGCAGATAGTCATCACAGATATTATACATAGCAATATAGCTTAAGATCCCACTGCTTAATTAATCATAAATAAATAGTGAGGAGGTATTTAATGGCTTAGCGATAGTTTGCCTTTAAAAATGGCCGCGAATAGAGGTTGCCTTACTTTTTCAATCAACAAAAGTTACAATTTTGAAAAAGAAGGCTTCTAGCATATGGATTAGGATGTTGAAGTTTTTTGGTTTACACTTGGCAAGGTGGTGGCTTAGTGCTCCGGCAGACTCCGGCAGACTGAGAGTAGGCAACCAATATTATTTTCTTGTATCATTTACTTAGAAATATCATAAAATCGAATAAAATCATAATAGGGAAAATTCCATAAACAAATTCAATAAATTTTTAGGAGTGTGTAAAAGGTATTACTGTCTGTTAGGATTTCTAATTGGCTTGTTACAATACGTACGCATTGTGTCACGTTAAATTTTCATTATGGTAGAACATAGCTATTATTCAAAAGCACTTGAATTATTGATATCACAGTAATTGCTTTCTAATACAACATAATTTTGTATAGGTATTAATAAATATACCTAACTATCTATACGAGAAACTATTTTCATTTAAGGCCAGGCCAATTCATAAAATGACGAAATGGTTGAGCTTCCCGTTTGAAGTGATAATAAAAAATTGTAGTAAAAAAAAAATTAAGGGCCAGGTTTAGTAGGTTGTCCCCCAGCTTGACTGGTGGAGGCAGTACAGGGCCCGCAAAGTAAGGAGGCCTTTCGCCTAGGGAGAGACGAGAAGTAAGGTTCTTCACCCGTACCCGTTCTTATGTCTTCTCTCCACTCTGGCGATGACGGAGCGTTGCTGGGGTTTAGTTGTATGCCTCCGTTCCCTCCCGGAGGAGAGCCCGACATAACCCGTTTGCCCCCGGGATGCTAGGTATGCATAAGGAGTCGCAACACTACGTTGGCCCACTTTGGGTCAGTGGCATTCCCCAGGGTCAACAAAAAAAAAGGTCTAGTAGGTTTAGGGAACCAAGCCAACAGAGTAGCGAAGGTCAGACGGTATAGTCGCTACGAAATACCTAATTACCAGAGTCACCTAATAAAAATTTGTATGTGTACCTAATTACTGGATCATGGTTCAAGGTTACTATGAACTCCGAAGCAAGTTTTGGTTGAAACCGAAGATGATACATGCGATGATGATGATAACATTCTCTCAATATAAAAGGCCGAATAAGTTTCCGATTCGGTGTCTTTATGAATCGTTTCAACTTAATTTACAATGAAATGCGAAACAAACCTTTCGTGCTTGGTTCAAACACTTTGACCTTTGTGACGTGGAGGTCATATTATAAGGTAATTGCTATAATGAGTTGCTAAGCAGTTGGAAACCCGGTAATTAGTGTTTCACTCGTTAGTAAGCAAACAACTTTTGTAATTACTATTGTCTGTAAAATTACGCCCCATGTTATTGGTTCAAATCGGCTTCTATTTTTTTCTTGTCAACGGGGTTTAATCACCTAAGATTACCGTAGCCCCCTTGGGCTACGGTCTTATGTTGTATGTGTCCATACACATGCAACATAAGAAAAGTTACAAGCGCCAATGGAGATTTAAAACGCTCTTTTTTTGAACACTGCAGGTAATTGATTAGTTACCTTTAACCCCCCTTCCTCTGGATTGGGCCAGGAATCCAGAGGAAGAGGGGTGAAAAGGTTACCAGCGCACCACTGGTGTTGCAGGTGTCCATGGGCGGCGGCGATCGCTTACCATTAGGTGATCCGTCGGTTCGTCTGCCACCTATATCATAAAAAATAAGTTATCGTTTGTCAGCAATACGTTCGGGCAAGATAAACGTAGGCAGACCACCAGTCAGATGGCAAAGATGACGATAAGCGCCAACTTCCAAATTTCTAGCTGACACTGAGAATTGTTTAACCCCTTAAAGGGCAGTAGGTATAGAAACAATTATTGGTTTTGGACCTTATCTTCAACTCATAACGTTCAAAATATGGTGTCAAACGTAACGTCAGAACCCCATAAAGGAGGAGGACCAGATAAACTCAGGTTTCAGGTTCAGGTCACATATTTTGGCCCGACCCGAAGTCCGAACCCGGAACCCCAAGCCCAGTCGTCACTTTAAAGTGCGATCCACAAGCCACTACGCCAATGAGGCAGTCAACATAGTTACATACATCTGTAGCGCTACCATGAGTTGACATCTAAAACTGACATAACGTAAACTATTGCTCTGTCTCTTTCAAATGCATCACAATGAAAGAGACAAAGCGATAGTTTTCGACAGCGAGGATAGTATTTCATGAGTATTTCAAACTCATGGTAAGGCTACTGGTCACTATAAACTCAATAGCACCCAAGCTAAAAATTCTTACGAAAGCTATACTTTCCATCTTGATATCCCTACAGATTGTTGCCCTAAACTAAAATTTAGGCTTCATTTAAATAACGACCGATTCATCACTAAAAAACTATTTGAACAATCTTTTGATTGGCTGATGCAGATGCACGTGATTGTGAAAAAAAGCGCGCTTTTATCTGCATTCAATAAATTACATTAACGTCGTAACGCCCAGACAGCAGACACAATGGAGAATCAATTGTTTTATGCCTATTAAAAGGCTCTTGGGTCTTACGACGTTATGACTGTTTTGGCCGATGGCAATAACCGAAACTGTTGCTGTTTGCTTAGGAAGTGGAATTTTTGACATTTACTCCATAAAAAAGTTAACGTTCTACTGTCAAAATAGGCCTCCGGTAAGCACACTCTGCTTCATGCCGGTCTTCTGTGACGCCATGATATCACTCCTAATCGAGCCGGCCCATTCATGCCAAAGCGTAGCGTAGCTCTCCCACGATGAAAATTAATAATTTATAAAAATAACATTTTCAGCTATTTAATTATTTCAGCTTAAGTTTTATAAACCTGTTTTTATATAAAAATATAATAATTAGTGACCAAATTCACGCGTTTGCTGAAAGTGGAATAAAATTTCGGTGTTTTGCATTGTAACTTTGTAAGTCATATTCAAATGAATATGACCTACAAAGTTACTACAATGTTAGAAAAAAGTTTCTCTTACATGAAAGTTACTTTGTTGGCCAAATTCTTATATAAAAGTATTCTACAAGGTCACTAAATGTTAACAAAAAGAAGTGTTTCATTTCTTGATTTACCGGAAAAGGTGCTTCTTTTTAGCACAAGCAAGCATATAGTTATTTCAAAGTATGCTAGATAAAATGCATTAAGTTATCAAGATTTTATCAAATACGTGAGCTTTCTTTTTTGTATAAGTTTGTATCTGTATGTCCTAATAGTAAAAAATATTAGTTGCTACTTACTTCAGCTTACGCATTCGTTCATTCATTTTTAAATCTATCCTAAGGTCAATATTGTTTTTTACAAAACTAAAAACAAGTAAAAGGACGCATTCCAAAGATTTTTCTATTGACATGGTCGTAAAATCTCTAGTACGTAGAACAATAATCTCATAATCCTACTATGAACTACGCAATTAAGACTTAAATAGGTGCAATACTGATAAAAAAATAATATAAGTTATATTAATATCAAGAATCCGCATTATGGCGGGATACCAACAACTTGACACTAATTACTACGACGCCTTTACTATGTCGCTCGTAGCACGTAGCAGCTACGAGACCTTCGTAGCATTCATCTCAGTTATGGTAGTATAAAAACTTTCCTTCATTGCTAAGAAATAAGTCTTTCTAAGGTACTAATCTTCTAAGTAGCGAAAAAGCAACCGCTTGTTAGTAAATTAATATAGGTCAGAATGAAATATGGCTCAATTTAGAGGGAAATCACCCCAATAAACATCCTTATGCCGGTATACGTACGTAGTGCGTGTATTCATATCATTTGTAGTATTTTCCCGCCTTCGGATTTGCAATCGTAAAATAAAAAAAATATCTATCAATGGAACCAGGAAGCTGGTCACTGTTTTGTTTGGTTATAGGATGGAGGTCAGTTTCAAATGAAATATTTAGTGTAATGATGAAAATAGACGGAAATATAAAAGTGGCATCTATCTTCAATCAGTTAACAGCATATTTCAATAGGTGAACACTACTGGCAGCAATGAAAACAAAGCTCAAGGCTACGTCCAACCTCCAAAAGCTCCAACAAGAATAAATAACCTAAATAGTTGAAAGCATTTTTGTAATTACCACAAAGCCTGCTCTTATCGAGGATCAGAACACAGCTTTTATTACATGTGTGGCCTCGAAGGACCTTGACTGCCGACCTTCGGGAAACCCGCCTGAGTTACAGCTCCATAATACTGTCATAATAACCTCACCTGAACAGCCGCCAGAGAACTGCAAGCCAGCACCGACACTTTCACATTACACTGTTGTTGGTGGGCGACGCGCGCTTGTTAGTGCAGGGCGCGACGTTATCAGCGGTCGTCGGTTGTTGCAGTGCGATTTGTTGTCAGTGCAGCGGCGGCTGTCATCGGCGCGCGCGGGACACGTCGGGGCTCCGCGGAGCGGCGGTCGGGACTGAGCCGGGCGGCGCGCGCCCGCTCGATCGATATCTGCGGCAGAATAAACACGCCGTACTAGCTAGGATAGTCGTAAGCTCGCCGGTGTTGCCAGCCTCGCACGCCCGTGTTGCCACATCCGATGTTTACCGCGGTTTGTATCTCAAGCGCTCGTTTCTCGTGCCCTCCACTCGGGAATTCTTATGCGAATCGCCCCTAGACTCACAAATAGGCGTCGTTATGAAACATCATAGAGCGTATATGTCGAGCAATCGAAAATTCGTACGGTCCTCACTTATTATAATGCAATCGCTATTCGGTACAGCTCCTTATTCTCGACCGTGGAGCGTGTATAATTTACGTGTAACCTTCACTTATCTGTACGTTTGAGACGATGATTTCCATAATAAGACCATTTGTAGTCAGAAAGGAACGTCGTGCAGTTTTGTCATCGAACTATCTCGGCAACTTTGTAGTTATCTTTATACGATATAACATTGAAGCACAATAACTTAAGTGCTGAAATGGAAGATCTAAAATGAGTTTGTGTACAAATGTTGACGACAGGTTCAATGTTACTGCTAGTTTGTAACTGCATGTTTGTTATTCATGAATATGTAAAGTAGTACAATTAAGTGTCAATAAAAATTCATAATGATTTAAGGGCACGCTATAAATAAGGCGGTAGTTACTGGCGTAAATTAAAGCTGGAATAAACTTTTTTAACAACTTCTTTGTAAACAATTGTGTTTTTTGAGAATGTTTCTCACTTGAAATCATCGAAGTAGGTTTTCAAGTATTGTTTCAAGTATCTGTAAACAAAAATAACAATACTTAAAAACTCACTTCGATGATTCAACTTTGGGATTGATAAGTGATTTTTTTTTTGTTTGGAAAGAACCATTCTGATTTTGTCTGTTATCTAGATGGAACATAATTTTACTACTTATCTATTCTATTTTTATTTGATTGCCATCAAACATGTTGCCAAGAAAGAACATTGAAATCGCCGGGTCACTTACTTCGTGTTTGTGATCACCAATCCGCATTGGCAAGTGGAGATTAAGCCCTTAATAGAGATAACTTGATTTCTATGATTGGGGCTTTTGCCCTGCAGTAGGACAGTTAATAGGCTGTTATATAACCAGCGTTTTGTTCACACAAAATCCGCTTGCGTCTGCAGTACGACCAGTTGCAGCCGTTTTGATTAGAGACTCGCTCTAACATAATTTGATTTTTCCGAAGTTTGAAACGTCTAAGATTCTGCTCTTACTGTTACCGCGGCAGGTACAGGGAGCGCGTGGATTTGTGTAGCATTTGTTAATTGGGGTGGGGATCCCATTCAACAGAATATTTGAATAAAGACATTAAATTAATTGATTGCGCCACTGACGCACTTGTCCTAGGGCAGTGTTTCCCAAACTTTGTTATGCCATGGCCAGGTAAATTTTCACACTGACCCTTCGTGACCCACTAAGTACCTACTTTCAAACTCAAGCTGGTTCCATTAAGGTTAAATAATACACATTTATTAAAAGTAGAAACGTTTATTAGTACTAGGTACTAATATTTTGTTAGTGCGAAGTATGCAGCTGTTTCTTATTTTTTACTAAGGAATCCAAGTTAGGTAGGTATTACCCATGTTTTTAAAATAAGGCGAAAGTGTCGCGACCCGGTTATTTCATTTTGGTGACCCGGCACCGGGTCGCGACCCGGCTTTTGGGAAACGCTGTCCTAGGGTATGGTAACCCTATTGGTTATAAAACATGGGAACTCCGTTAGTTCCCCAAAAAACCCAGTTTTCAAGACTCTCTTGAGGCATTATACCTACATGTGCCGCTGACTTTATTAACACTGTAATAGCACTAAAAGGGAAACTTACCGCTCGAACTCCCAGAAGCGCTAAATCATGCCCAAGTTCGGCCACTCTGATTGGCGATACACGTATCTATGGTGTGATAAGGGTAAGAGAATAATGCAATTCCCCATACATCCTCTCCCGTATCTAACTTCGCGATCGTATGCATATCTGAAAATCTACGGTTCTCACTTCTCTATTAGTGATGTGGCAACTCGTTATACGGAATTCAAGATCAACTTAATTTGGGCGGAACCCAAATACTAAATAAAAATCCAACCGATAGTCGGCTACGGCGGTCGATCTCACTCATCGATCAATCACGTACGCAGGATATAAGTATTTTAGTGCCCAAGTGTGTGTGCAAACACAGGCACACTCTAATAGCGTTAAGTAATCTGTCAAGTTAAATGAAACATATTTTCAAAGAGGGTGGACTCAGCCCTTAGTTGCAAATGAATACTCTTAGTAAAGCAGCGGACATTTCTACCAACAACTTTCTAACTTTAAAGATTATTGACGCAAGATATATGTTTTTTTTAATGACATACGGGGCAGACGAACAGACAGATCACGTCATGATAGAAAGCGATTACTGCCGCCCATGGACATCTGCAACACCAGAGTCAGAGAGAGAGTGGGGGAGGGAGGGAGAGAGAGAGAGAGGAGGGAGAAGGAGGAGAGAGGGAGGGAAAGAGAGAGAGAGAATTTCAATTCTAGTTACCTCGAGAGCACGTTGAGAAGGCACATCTCTAGCCCGCGTTCATATTCATGAATTCAGATCCAGTTTGATAAGTAAATATAGAGCGCAGAGTCCGCCTCCTCACTACTACGTTCAGGTACCGACGCTCAGGCTAAATAACTATGGAGATTTTTTTCTCATTTCCCTTTACTCTTTTATTTACAACCTCATATAAATATATATTAAAGCGTTTCTATTTTTACTAGCCACTTTTAGCTACCTTTTTGAGACAGCATGGTTCAGCGAGATCCCTTATTCATTTCTTTAATAAAACAAAGGAAGGTCGTGACCGTTTTCATTTCGTTTCTCTGTTCAGTTTTTCCAAAAAAAATAGTTATATTAAAATGGACAAAAATATTTATTTTTGAATATTTCTAGCTCAAAATTGTGGCAATGAGTAGAAAGTTTAGCTTTTTAAAATCTGCTAATGTAACAAACTTTAGGCTACTTTTTAAATGGGGCAGCCATCGATCATAAAGATCCTCGCTTCGTAGACGTCGGTCTTTGTTAGGACCAGAATGGTATTACACTTCTTAAAACGGACTCCGAACGATACTCATTTGGTGACCCCTAAACTATACCATTGCATAGTTCTTACTATTGTGCTATGTAAGACTTACAAAAACAGTTGGTCTCTGCATTCACTGTAGATCGAGGTTGTTAGTCGTAAAGCCTAGTAGGCTGTAAGACAGCTTGATAGCTTCCGGCAGGGGCCAATTAATTACTTGGTTAACATGCGCCCTTGTTCTACTGCGTATTTATACGGATCCACTTGAAAAAAGACTCTAGGCCGGTAGTGGCCGATGTCTTTTGCCGTCTGATTCAAGTCTTTGAGTTAAAAAAAAACCTTCTCACACGGCAAAAATCAAAATTTACCAAAGTATCTACATTTTTCTATTCATTCATAGTACACTTTTTCAAAATAAGTTGAAAAGCTTGAAAACTTAGGGAGATTCGTCAGTAATAATTTCTAGGAAAATAACAAACTTATTAAACTAACATTCATTCATTCCTTGAATAAATATTTTTCTGTTGTGACAACTTTTCAAACCATAACATGTAGGGATGGGACACGCACAATAATATGCAGCAAATCGAATCGGTTGGAAAATCAAGTCGATCGATTTGCAGTAAATATATTACATCATATATTTATTTTTGTGTGATAGGTGGCAGATAAGTAGACGCTACACCTGATGGTAAGCGATAGCAGCCGTCAATAGACACCTGCAATACCAGTAGAGTACAGAGACAATATGAAATTTTATGTATCAGTAAGTAATAGAATCAAGAAATAACAGCCTATTATTATACTGGCTGTATAGTCCGCTCATTTCTGCCCTCGTAGTCTGTCTAGACGAACAGCGGTGGTTTAATAATAAAGTCCCAGTGGCACCCTTTGGATCCGAACCCTAAGAATAGCTCATCACTTTCATGTGGCCCAGTAGCTCTGGAATACCTAGCGTTTCTCAAACTGTGTTTCGCCCACCGTCGGGGCAGGTAAATACACCAGCTAATTGGATAATTATCTATTTATTGAAATTGATTATAATAGCTGAATGGATGGTAAACGCGTGCTCAAAAATTGATTTGCAACTCTACAGTAGGTACTTGTTAAGTTTTTTATATCTGTGAAGAAATCCAAAGTCGTTTTGGAGCTCTACCAGGGTTTTCTTTTAATCTTGTAGTCTCTGCGATCTTTTAGGGATCCCTCTGTTTCATCAGTCCCTCATGTGAACTGGATTTGGAATAGTTTTCCACTTCAGGTTATTCATCACGTATCTTATGACCACATCGAATATAATTATATACCCCGAATGGGCGAGGAGTTCCTTACCCAATCAGACCATGTGGCCTGTCAATGTTCATGGGCCACGCATTTTTTTGCTATTAGTGTGTCCAATCTTCTATACTATTTATAAAAAGATAACTTCTATAGACAACGACAAGGCTTATAAGTAAACCGAAAACACGAAACGCTTGCGCGATGTTATTGGACACAGCGCCATCTATTGGTTCATTTATGAATTACGTTTCCGAAGCGAAGTGAGGGCGGGCCACTAGTCAACTATATTTCACAAGTATTGGTCGCATCTGCGTAGTTAAGAAAGGATGCGTTATTGAGCTTTGATTAAGATATATTTATATTAAAGTACATATTGGTGCGTTTTGCCGTTTTAACATTATTTATTACTTATTTTACAGGGGTACGTGAAGATAAGATTGAGAATCCCTACTCTAGAATATTGTTGTTAGCAACTTGTTAACAGTTTCGTTTAAAATAGCAGTTGATTCGAGTTTAATGGTCCCAAGTTTCAGCTAATGTGCTGCTGTGATACTGCTGGGTCGATGGAGCTCGCGAAATGTCTAAGCTATAATTCCATGGACATTAATGGCTCATTTTCATTCATTCAATATAAACATTTTTATTTGTAATTTTTTTACACACTGAATAATTCACTATCTACTTATTTTTATGGAGGGTTTTGTTAACGATGAAAAGAATTGATGTGTCAGGTTGGTCAGGAGGTAGTACCGACGAGCAAAACAATCATCCATTTTTCGAAACTTTTAGTAACTTAGTTTTTGATAAAACTAGAAACGTAATTTTTCAGAAATAAATATTTGCTTAGTATAAACACGGCTTATTACACAGTCATTTAATTTGAACCAGTTTTAGTATTTTTCCTAAATTTTGTCTCTAAACTGATTTGCAAAATATTAACACTTCTATCTGTGCTCTTTGTGAACGTTCCTGTAATCGAACTATTGTCGACGCATCAAATCAATGGCCAAGGCAGCAGCTAAGCGTTCGCCCGTTGATATGCAATGGAAATTAAATTATAGTCAAAAGGCTGCATAAGCTTGTCATTATATTTTATAGGAATTGCAAAATTACGCAGTAGTATGTGATTGCATGTGTTATATAATTGCAAAGCAAGATAGCAAAGTAATTTTAATTTTTAATTCCAATACTAACAGCTCATTCATTAACAAATCTGTTTCGAGATAAGAGCTGCGAGTAGCGTTTCACATAATAAAGCAATAAGCAAAAAAATAAGCCACCAAATCACTTGGCAGTATACCTAGGTGCAAAGTAAATTCCATTTGCAATATTTTCCATTAGTAAGTACAAATACTAGTACTAAGCTATCTATCACAAATGTGCAGATGCAGTGGTGCAATCATCTTCCAAACGGCTAACCAATTTCTCCAGTTCAATTAATTCTAATTCCGTAACTGGACTAGAGGCGGATTCGGACAGCCATCGCATGAACGGCTCATACACTAAGCGGTCCGAATGCAACAGCGACCAATAACAATAAACACCTAGACCAGACCAGGCTAGAGTCCACGCACGTACGCTCGGTTACTCAGAGATCTGCCGAGCAATGTTTACAATTGACCTATTTGCAAGGAGCTAGCTCACTGTATTAGAGAAGCTGTTTCTACCTGTAAAAACTATCTGTAGTACGAGTATAATATACCCAACACCACGGTTAGATATACGGAGCTTTTTGTAAGAGTATAAATACTAGTCAAATGTCGCGGTGTCGACGCACACCTCACGTAAGACCTACTAAAGATAGGTGTTGCCTAACATATATATTGTCACGTATTTGTCTTCTTGGCATCGATAAGAGTCTTACACAGCTGAATATATTCTACGTAGTGCAACAAACCTGCAAATAACATCACGGATCTAAAAAACGATGTTATAAGCTTACGAGAAAGACACTAGGTAGTATTTTTTTACGTTCTATCAATGCTAATTATATAACCGGACTAGAGACGTATCTAGACGCCTTTTGCATGAACAGACATGTGTGTGCATTATGGAGCTCCATATGTACATCTCATGCGACAGATAGAACAGTGTTCCAACGAATGGGGGCTATCGTGTAAAATCTTAATCTTTCTAATTATTCTAATTTTTTTATTTCTACAGTTTCTATATAAGACGAGCAATGAGTTGTTAAGAGCAGATTAGGTGGACAACTTAACAGTTTTGAGGCAACACCAAATGGCGCAACATTTTCGTGCATTCTATTTTAATTTGTCCATACTGGCCCAATGGCGCATTTATGAGTGACCCAGCCCTATACACCAAAGGTTGTGAATTTGATCCCCACGCAGACGAACATTCCTGTGATGAACACCTGTGTTTGTTCAGTGTCTAATGTTTTAAGAATTATGTTTGTAGGTAATTCGTCTGTGGTCTGTTATGTAACACAGTGCTTAAACTATTTACCTAGTATAAGTATCAATTCAATTCAACATCTCATAAGATGTTATTCGAAATTACCTTTTTATAACTACTACACTTAAAGTACGTAAACAATTAAACTACTAAACTGCTAAATTAGTCCAAACAATTTTGATTTTAAACGGAGGTAATTGCAAATGTTTAGTAGAGTCTACCAAATTGTACAAATGTAAGCCATTTTACTATTTGATTTGGTTTACAATTAGAATTTGCAAGTCTAGCAATTAAATAGTATTAATTAGGTAATTACGTTTTGTCAGCTGATCCGCTGCCAAAACTACAGACTGCGAAAACGTCAGCAGTAATTAGTCAGTTAAGGTACCTATATAATACAGGTCCATGATTTTTTTTTAATATTAGAGGCAACTACTCCAATTTATAATGATGGGCAAATTTGATGAGAAGAGGCGTCCTGGAAAGAGAAAAAGTCATGGTTACGGAATATACGGGCGGAGACCGGAATCAACAACGTGGAACAACTCTTCAATCTCGTGAAAGATAGAGGCCGTTGATTCACACCATGTATTCTAGTTTTGTGCAATAAAGAAGGTCTGTCTATCTATCTACAAGTTCAGGAAACTGACGGCATGCTGATTGATTAAGAGAGGATTTGGGAAAGAAGAAAAAGGGGCGACTAAGGAGCAAGCTGCTCACCTGATGGTAAGCAATCACCGCTGCCCATGAGCATTAAGTATTGAGGATTCTAGAAGCTTATAATACACACACATACAGCCTATTCCACCATCGGACGACAAGGCGCGGCGAAAGTTTACACCCTTATGTGGTAGATTTGCCTCCTGCCCGTACAGAGCGATTCGCTTCCACATTTATCATACGGACAGCTAAGGAGTGAAACTGCCTGCCGAAGTCTGTTTTTCCCGACCACCAAGTATAACTTGGACATCTTTAAGGCAAGAGTGAACAGGCATCTTCTAGGCGAACGTTTGTCATCCTAGACCCCATCCTCACTTTCCATCAGGTGCAATTGTGGTCAAGCGTTGGCCTATCTATAGTCAAAATTGGTTAGTTTGGTTATTTAGACCTTGTACTATTTAAATGTTTTTAATTTCGAAACAGTCACTATACCAACAAATGGCAGTAACATAAAACATGACAGTTAAAAATGAGACCATTCCTTATTCCTCGTATCATTAGCGTTTTTCATAAGATCAAAGGTTTACTCATGAATATTAATTCGGCCAGCCTGCCATTTGGTTTAGTACGAAACAGCTTCGTGTATGAGAGCCATACACGCCAAGTTGTTTAATCAATTTGCCCAAGGAATTTGAAATTAGGTGGGTAATTACTATGAAATGAAGACTCTAATTTTAGAGGTTTAGTATTGAAGTTATGAGGGGTAATAAGTGCTTATTATTTAGATGTGTTTTTGTTTGTGTTGATCGGAGATGTTGTGGTTTTGTTAGGCTTTCCTATCTAAGTTTTTTTAAAGTGTTGTTTACGTAAGGTTGCTTTTAGTATTTTTTAGTAACTCGTTAAAAAAACACACGGAATAGAATTGACTTTTTAAGATATCAACAAAACTTTACTTACCTTGCTGCTTGCTTTGTTTCTGGCATCGAAAGGATTTTGAAGAACAATCTAACATTAAAGAATTTACCGTAAATAATAATATTTTTTATTATTTTTTACTGTGGTTTATTTAGGATGTTTAGATTATCTAGAATGCTCAATTAAGATAGTTATATATTTTTGAGAGTTGTGTACGTCGAGTTCAAAAATATGTATACACTTTAGGAGCTTGTCACAATACATATTTATAAGAAAGTGGAAGTCGTTTTCTTATACATATGTACTGTGACAAGGTCCTAAAGTGTATACATATTTTTGAACTCGACTGTACCAAGAATACTTATTCAACCGGAACTAGAATCAGTTTCAAAACGTCTTACTTTAAGGATCTAAACCAGTTTTCAACCTGGGCCCAGTGATTTTTCTACCCTGTATCCTCCTCTGTTAATCTGGGAACAGGGCAAGAAGATTGATGATCATGATAATTTTATGTCTTTTCAAAAACCGAATCATACTATACAGGATGTATCTGTGAACATTTACATCCCTTTAACCACAACCTTTAATCTGAACCACATTCGTTCTACGACTTTTGAAAATAACTAGTCAGTAACTTTTGATTGAAAATAATAACTTTTTATGAAATAAGATTGAGTTTAGCACTTTATAAAGTCATCAATTTGAGCTGAATTGAGCTTATTAGTGAAATTGAACTAACAGTTCCTTGTCAGCGTATTAGCTTCGGCAGGCGTCAGTCGGATCATAACGTTTGCTTTACGGGCTCTTAGTTAAACAAACATGGTGTCTACCGTAATATCTGATCATAGCCATGCGTGCGGCAAGGGTTGATACTAATACATAATTAATGCTTTTCCTGAATGATTAATGTTCAAGTTGGAAGTTAATTAAACGAATGAGTTGTAAAAATTTAATCCTGAAAAATCTACCTTCCCTGCAATCTGAATGCTAATCTTGTGTAGTTTAATGCCAGTATTTTAAAAAGTATGTAAATGTGAGTGCGGTATAAGAGGGTGTTTTGAAAGAAAAATATTACAAGTAAAATATATATAAAAAATAAAAATATTGAATCACTAGCGGCCGCCCGCGACTTCGTACGCGTGGAGTTAATTATTGACACTTACGGTCATATTTTGGACAATCCACACAATATATTTTTATAAATTGTAGCCTATGTGTTATTCTGATGTATAAGCTATATTGTGGTAAAGTTTCATTCAAATCCGTTCAGTAGTTTTTACGTGAAAGAGTAACAAACATCCATACATCCATACATCGATACATCCATACAAACTTTCGCCTTTATAATAGTAGTAGGATTTGCGCATATCAAGCTCTAAATTTTTGTGATTTTTTCCTAACCCGGCCAAACAAAAAAGGTGAACAATTGTACAGTAGCAACAGATTCAAAATAGAATCGTTTAAACAGTGCGTGCCGCCAAGACATCTGGAATTAGTGCCGCATAACTTAAGCTATGAAATGATAACGTGACGCCGGCATATAGCGGCTTCAAGCTTCAAGGTCATGGTCGGAAACCACCAGCCAAGAAACAAGAATACACAGAAGTGAAATGTATTGTTTCCAACTTATAGTACGCCAATCAGCGATGATAGCCATGGGGGGTTTTTGGTTCGGAGCCGAACATGCATATATGTTTTTTTTGTATTTCCAACGCCCCGATGGTCTAGTGCTTTAGGTACCAGTCCATTATCTTGGGGTCCCGGGTTCGGTTTCCGGGTCGAACATACCTTGAGTTTGTGATCACCAATACGCATTAGGCAAGCGTGGTGATTAAGCTTAGGTTTATGGTAGAAATTTGCACGTATGGGGTTAGCCTCAAAACCCTGTAACCCTGATCAGTTGGTGTTGTTCCCCTGTTAAAGGGTTGCGAAGGTCTGACGGCCTTTTCATCGTATTAGACTATCCAAGTCCTGAATAGTCTATGTACGTATGGTTTACGTACTTACCCCCCAAGTTCCAAAACGACAGCTTAAAATGACTGGGAATTACACGCCAAGATGAGATGAAAGAGTACACAAATCACCTGATAAAATGGCTGCTTACCATTCAGGCGGGTAGTTTAACGATGGTGTGACTATGACTAATATTTTTGGACAGCTATTTAATGAAGGTGGATGCGACATAATAATATGTTAATTCGAATTTCTGTATATCTTTGTTTTGTGGCAAAACGCGTTAATTCCGCCGAGCGCGCATTTAATACTGTCGTTTGTTTTACGTCACTTCGGAATGTAGTCGGCGAGACATAAAAGTCCTGCGGTGACTCCGATTGAAAATCCTATTTCGCTGTGGGGAAAGACTCCCATGGGGAATTATGCAGTTGTAAGACAGTTTTCTTTGTTTCCAGTGTAATTCGATTTTGCACGTTTGAAAAACCAGTTAAGCGAAATTGGAAAGTTTTTTTTTTAATTAGTAAAACAGATTAGTTACATATTCTTATACATACATTGTAGATAACTTTTTCTTAAAGTCATTTGGTAGTTTTTAACTGAATCCGAAGAACAATAAAAATACTAGACACCAGTGTTTTATTGAGAGAATGTGGCTTGGTGACAAGTGTGTCATTGCATGAAACTGTACATATTCTTATTACCTCTGTAGATACAGTCAGTTGCTTGAGAAAGCACGTGACAAACTTCATGCCATATTAACACTGTGATAACACATAGGTATTAAAAACTATGTCAGTTTCCGAACTAACTTCTATACATCCTTCCACTACTACGAATATACTACGCGTATTCGTAGCACTACTACCGCTATCATGCTACGAGTTGCTACGCCGTAGCTACGGAGGAATTGGATGTCTAACTTGATACAATTTTAATATTGATTCAGAAGCTGTCAAAAAATAGCATTACTTAATATGCACAGAGAGAACAAAACCGTTTGGCTATTAATACTATGTAGTTTTATACGAATTCTATTATTTTAATCAATAGAATTTCGAACTACATGTCAATAGTAACTTCCTAAGTAACATTACAGTAACTACATTCGAATTCCCCAAGTTGTTATCCACTTCTAGTATTGTAATTGACTTGAAATTGTTCGTAACTACTAGCACGAGTATATTCTCATGGATTGTTCTGGCGAGAACACATTTAACTTACGAAGTGCACGAGAAAAGATAATTTTCCAATTATAAATCTTTAATCATGGCTAGTGTAGCTGCTTGGATGAAGTCTTTATTTATTTGATTAAATATTTAGTCATTTTATGGAATTGGTATTTAATACAATACACAGGGTGTATCAAGGAACATTTACATCCTTTTAGATACGAGTTCTGTCAACCATTTCGAACAACATTGAATTTGTTTTGACTTGTGGAAATTCGCATAAAATAAATTCAACTTTTCATACAAACACTTATATTTAACTGTGGGAGAGCCACGCTTTGGCATGAATGGGCCGGCTCGACCGGAATGATACCACTGCCTCACAGAAAACCGGCGTGAAGCAGCCCCTGTGCTGTGTTTCCAGTGTAATTCGATTTTGCACGTTTGAAAAACCAGTTAAGCGAAATTGGAAAGTTTTTTTTTTAATTAGTAAAACAGATTAGCCACATATTCTTATACGTACATTGTAGATAACTTTTTCTTAGAGTCATTTGGTAGTTTT
Organism: Cnaphalocrocis medinalis; assembly: GCA_014851415.1. Lineage (NCBI taxonomy): Eukaryota > Metazoa > Arthropoda > Insecta > Lepidoptera > Crambidae > Cnaphalocrocis > Cnaphalocrocis medinalis. Next base: position 11,021,092 of record CM026279.1, read on the forward strand.
TAACTGAATCGAAGAACAATAAAAATACTAGACACCAGTGTTTTATTGAGAGAATGTGGCTGTGGCTGGGACAAGTGTGTCATTGCAAGAAACTGTACATATTCTTATTACCTCTGTAGATACAGTCAGTTGCTTGAGAAAGCACGTGACGAACTTCATGCCATATTAACACTGTGAAAACTCATATTAAAAGCTATGTCAGTTTCCGAACTAACTTCTAAAAACACATCCTTCCACTACTACGAATATTACTACGCGTATTCGTAGCACTACTACCGCTATCATGCTACGAGTTGCTACGCCGTAGCTACGGAGGAATTGGATGTCTAACTTGATACAATTTTAATATTGATACAGTTAGGTATGTAGGTGTCAAAAAGGAGCATTAATTAATATGCATAGAGAGAATAAAATCGTTTGGCTATTAATACTATGTAGTTTTATACGAATTCTATTATTTTAATCAATAGAATTTCGAACTACATGTCAATAGTAACTTCCTAAGTAACATTACAGTAACTACATTCGATTTCCCCAAGTTGTTATCCACTTCTAGTATTGTAATTGACTTGAAATTGTTCGTAACTACTAGTACGAGTATATTCTCATGGATTGTTCTGGCGAGAACACATTTAACTTACGAAGTGCACGAGAAAAGATAATTTTCCAATTATAAAGTCTTTAATCATGGCTAGTGTAGCTGCTTGGATTAAGTCTTTATTTATTTGATTAAATATTTAGTCATTGTATGGAATTGGTATTTAATACAATATACAGGGTGTATCAAGGAACATTTACATCCTTTTAGACACGAGTTCTGTCAACCATTTCGAACAACATTGAATTTGTTTTATGACTTGTGGAAATTCGCATAAAATAAATTCAACTTTTCATACAAACACTTACACATTTAACTGTGGGAGAGCCACGCTTCGGCATGAATGGGCCGGCTCGACCGGAATGATACCACTGCCTCACAGAAAACCGGCGTGAAGCAGCCCCTGTGCTGTGTTTCGCCGAGTGAGTGAGGGTACCGGAGGCCCACTCGGGGGGGAAGGGGATAAAAGGTTGGCAGCGCACTTATGTTGCAAGTGTCCATGGGCGGCGGCAAATGCTTACCATCAGGTGATCCGCCTGCTCGCCTGCTATCTATCACATAAAAAAAAAAATGGGCAGTCGAAAATTTTTCAGAATGGTTGGTAGAACACGTGGTTAAAGGTCCAAAATGTTAATCCAACCACGATTTCTTGAAGCCCGCGTATAAGCTAGAATGCTAAAACGCGCAAGAAAAGACGTCAATCTAAAAATACTCTATGCATCATACTAAACAATGCATACTTTAGTAAAACAGCCCTATACTTCAAAAGCTAATTTCCCATTCCGTCGAAGTCGGCCTTGCTACCTTCATCAGGGATGTATAAGTTCTTCGAATGCAATTGGGGCCCAATCGATCGGTCTATTTTAACTGTAAGTTATCCTTGAGAGACGTTGTACTTGTCGTTGCATTATTTAGCATGGGCCTTATTATGATGGCTGACCTATCATCTATCACGTGAAGGACATGGTAGTGTGGAGTATTGTGGCAGTGTAACACTTTTTCTTGTGCTATTAAAGTACTTTTTTTTTGTGGAATGTAAAACCCGATCATGCACCACTGAATTCAAGTGCGTATTTTTACCATCATCTGAGCGGTGACGGAAAACATCGTGAGGAATTCTACTTGTTTCAGATAATTTCTGAAACGTATAACAATGATTCCGTTGGTCTGGTTCCCTTAGGGTGGTGAAGGTCAGACGGCAGTCATTTAATTTTTATTACCAGATTCTGCAAATCCTAAATCTTGGTCTAAGCGCACCCCAAACTAAGAAGCGACAGCTTTAGACACAACTGAAGAGTGACTGACACGCTAAGATGAGGGAGTCTCAGCTATCGCACTGTGTTTCTCTTCTCTTCTTCATCAGCATTCCTTAGCCCACCGTTGGGCATATGCCCTCCTTCGCCTCCAAAACACCTCCTTCGTCGGTCGTGAGTTTCCTGTCCCATGAGTTGCATGCGTGAGTTCGTACATCATTTCACCATCTGGCTGGTGGTCTACCTGCGGTGAAACACTCAACTCAGCTGGTCCCACTGCAAACCAGCGTTATGGCTTATGATCGTAACTTAAGCTGAGTGGAGGGGCATTTGTGCTGGATGCCTGAACACAACACAATACTTAAATCTTAACATGGCATTGTTGGGCAAATGCAAAGAGACACTGTTTGCATTTTTTGGTTTTTTTTATTTCCGTTGATAGTTTCGGTCATTAGACGATATTCCGTATTTAATCTAATGTAAATTTTTGTGTCTTTTGTTGTCTTTTGTATTTCCTTGTGTTTGTGTCATTTGTCTGTATCATAATATTAATTCTTATGTGTTGTGGTGTTCAAATTAATAAATGCAATGCAATGCAAATTTATTATTCCCTTTCTTTATCTCTTTCTAACATATCTGCCTGAAAATACTTCACTGATGTTTTCCCAATATTGCGTTACCATTCCATGTATTTTACTTATTGTACTGGTATTTATTTGTTAGCTGCCTAAGTGATTGACGGTTATATCTGAATACGTCAGTTCGTTTCTTGTAATGTATTCATTGACGATATATTAATACGTGAGCCGTCATTGTTGTGACATATGGATATTGGATAACATATCTTTTCCTTACTTGATTGATATCGACTTATGTATTATGTATCAGAGAAATTAAGGTCCACTTACGGTAAAGACATAAAGGTAGGAAGAGGAGATCATATTTACGAGTATATGTATGTTATATTATATGTCTTTAATAGATATAGTTATATACAGACAAAATGTGCAGTCGGCCAAATGTTAAGTAACTACAAACTCTTAATTTTTATTTCCTCGTTTTCTACCTTTTTCAACCACATTTTTTCAAATATCAAGTGGGAAAACTATGTTTATAAGTAAAGTAAGTTTCATCTTGGACGTAATTTTATTATGTTTGTTTTATAGACCAGACCCTAACAAAACGGGTTACGAATTTGGAAATTCCATCAATAAGTAGTAGAGTGGAAATGATTGTTTTTTTCTGTCAAGCTTCATGCAAATGAGATTCAACCGATCAAAGAAGTATAAAACAGAAATACCTAATTTATTCAGCACCAGTAGATACACAAGAATTTATTTTGGATTTCAAACAAAGGTACTTAACTGTAACTTTCAAAACAAGGGATTATGTATAGACAAATGACTTCAAAATTCGAAACACGAATCAAAGTAGCTTTATCATACTGGAATGTGAAGTTTTCGTGAGCGAAAACTATGAACAATCACATTAGTATATATTTCCAAAGAATAACCATTTAACTTCAGTTAGTTCTGAACTCAATCGTTTCGGGTGAATCGTTATTGTTCTGAATCTTTGTTAATAGTAAAGTTGTAACTACTTAGGTATTATACTACGGTTACACATCAAGTATACAGAACTGTCAAATTTCTTCAATCGACTCTCATGTCACTGTCAAACACATTAGGTTGAAAATCAATTAAGAAGTTTGACAGGTTGTGGTGATCTGATGTGTGGCTGTCTGTACACTCGATAGCAAAAAGCTACACAAGCAATTTGTTCCGTAATTTTCTTAAAGAGATACCACTTGTATTTTTATGAGATAGGTGGCAGCGAGCATTCGGATCACCTGATGGTAAGATATTATTTCCGCTCATAGAAAGCCAAACACCAGCGGTGTTAACAAATGCGTTGCCAACCTTTTAACACTTTTCCCCCCTCACTCACTACGAAACACTGTGCAAGCGCTGCTACACGCCGGTATTTTGAGAGGCCGGTCGATCCGGCCCATTCATGCCGAAGCGTGGCTCTCTCTCGCTCCTTTTAAGGACCAAATACAGGAAATGCGGTTACTTATAAGTACTTATGAACTAAAAAAGTACACTTTTTTAACGTAGGAGGGGGCTATATAAGAAGTCGCAAAAACATCACGTGATTAATGGACGGCCCCTTAGACCGATTTAGATACGGTATACTCTAATGGGCTCATAATTCACCAAGGATTGTCTCAAAACAGGTGTTATGTTGACAAATCGCCATGGGGTGCAGCAGTAAACACATTTCTAAAATTTTGTCCTTTTATTATAATGGCCGTTGGTCGGTTCTTTCCAAATTTTCAATTTTGTTTTTCTTGTAACAAATGATGTATAAATACCATTACGAAATCTGTAAGATCTAAGATTATTTTTAAAAACCAAAAAAAAACAGATTTTCTATTTGATATTTTGATAATATGATAGCTGTAATATCATTAATTCAATAAAAATAAGCTTTATTTCAGTAAATAAATAACATATTAATCGCCGCGGGGGCCTCCAGAAAGTAATCAATTGATACTTTTGTAGGTAGAGCCTCGCTCTTTCTCCATAATCTTAACAACATGGATTTACTACACTAAATTTTAAGTAATTTCTTTATAAATCCTGTGCTTGCGTGTGTGTGTGTGCGTAGTTATGTGTGTGCGAGTGTGATAGCGCTGATGGTGAAACACAACGCAGGCGCTGCTTTACGCCGGTCTTGTAAGGCCGTGGTATCACTCCGGTCAAGCCGGCTCTTTCATGTCAAAGCGTGGCTCACCCACGGTCCCACAGTTATTTTCAAATAAAAGTACCCGTTCCGTTCGATCCGTTTTCACCACCATCACGGTACGTAAATGAAAACACCACAAATCAGCAATCACAGATGCCAATAAATGCGGCGCGGGATCATTTGGCCACTGGACTTAATTCCGGTTAGCCGACGATTAATTGGTACCGCCATTAACCGCGACCGGCTGATGCATGCTTAAACAGACCTGATGCCATTTGCTGGTGTTTAATTTTTTACGAGCTTTGCAAAAAATATTGATGACCCCTGAATTTGTATGGGCTTACTAGAAATGGTTGGTGACCTCTAACTTTCGACGTAAGGGTAGATCCTCCAACCGATATTCGCTGCTAATCGCTCTAGACTACGGGCTAACACTGAGAATTTGTGAACAGAAAAACTTATTGGTCCGACCCGGGCATCGAGCCCGGGTACCCAAGCGCAGCCGTCCCTTTAAAGTGCTTTCCACTACTAACAGCGCCACCGAAGCAGTCTGCAGTTATAAGAGTATACACTTATACTTATAGTAATGTACCTAAATAGAAGATAATGAATCTGTACCTACCATTATGAAGCAATAAATATTATGATTATGAATCAGCTTCTTTGAAATGTACAAATTCATATTTATTTATCGTAACCAACTTCCATTGTGCCGTTGCATTCCCGACGACCTGCATAACTTTTCCACTGTTCTCGGTAAAATATTTTCACCTGTATTCAAATATTCTCATACTTTACTAAAAGGGTCGCGAAAACTAAAAGTTTATCCACAATTTATTAGTCTAGCGGAAAAAATTCACCTAGCTTTATTTTTCCGTCTAGAAAGTAGGTTCCTGGTTAGTGAAAAATATTACTGTAGGAATAAACTCTTAAAGTACGGCGCTTGCGCTCTCGCTCTAACGAGGTCTAACTTTGTCTTCCTCATGTCTGCTTGGAGCGATGAAGTGATGGAATGGAACACATTGAAACTTTACAAGAACAGTACGAGTGGGTCTTCCTTACATATAATATGTTGATAGATTAGGTCTGACCGACTCGTGGTAGCTGGTATCATAATATACACCACCGTCTGCTGCAAATTTTGCGTTTAGCATAATAAAAACATCCAATCAGATTTAAAAAGCACTTCAGGGACACTATCAGCACTAAGAAAGGCTTCTAGCTACAGATTAGTGTTGCCGATTGATAGTCGACTGATGGTAATTATTTTTATTTTATTTATTTAAAGAAACTTTATGTAGGTACAGCTTTTTTATTCGTTAAAAATAAGTTTTTAACTAAAATCTTACCTTAGCCAAAATTATGCCGACGTTAATTTTAACATGCTGTGCGAAGACTATACAGTATGCAGTAATCCATGTCAGTATCAATGTTAACTTCATATCAAAAGTACACAGTAACAAATACGATGGTTCAAAATCAGGCAGTAAAAGCTATAAATATTATTGTCTACGATGAATTGAAGTTGCGTATTGAGGATTTAGGAAGTGTAAAAATTGCGATGCAGCGTCTGACCTTCAGCAACCCTATAACAAGGAAATCAGATGAACTGAATCATTTACATATTCCAAAAACTATCCGAGACCTCCCCGTGTAAGTTCCCTACGATATTTTTATTCCCCGCCAAGCTAACGTGCATTTACACAAACGGACGACCTACAATGTGGAAGGTACGTTCTTATTCACTGAGCTACCTTCCCTGTCGATACTATCGATTGTGAAAACTATCGATTACTTTTAGATTATCGAAAGTATCGTTGATCGTAAGCAAAAAACTATCGTTACTTGATAGTGTTGCTCCGTTTTGTAAAATCGATTCTACACCGATAATGAAAACTTTTGGGTTATAAAACTATCGATAGTTCAGCAGCACTATTACAGACATCACGCTAACTCCAACCGCGCCGTTAACAAAGTAATTGAGACGTGAGGTTAGCTACGTCCACATTAACGCGAAGCACAACTATGTTGCTGCATTCACGTTTTTACAAGCTCTTTTGTATAGTGCACGGGGTAAAAGACAATCTCATTTGTATCGCTAGTTAAGTATAAGTAAAGCATCCGCCTAATACTGCCCGGATGCCCCACTGTAGGTAGGGCCTCCATAATTGAAATCAAGTCATCGCTACAATGAGGGGATTAGGCTTAATCACCACGCTTGCCTAATGCGGGTTGGTGATCACAAACCCGACTTAATCACCACGCTTGCCTAATGCGGGTTGGTGATCACAAACCCGACTTAATCACCACGCTTGCCTAATGCGGATTGGTGATCACAAACCCGAGCTCTGTTCGAAAAACTCGAAACTTTTTGCTCTACCCGGGAATTGAACACAGGACCCAGAGATCACGACCCGAAACTTAAACTACTAGAACTACAGGACGTTAATATATTCCTAGAGTCAGTTATAAAGTCAAGAAACCTCAGCGAAAACTACAAGTTTTACCACCACTAGATCGGCGGCGACGAAAGATGTATTATAGTGTTTGCATCGGTAAAATGCAGTCAGTTTCTGGATTTTTTTTTCAGTACTGCGAATTTCTGGTTGCAAACCCTAATTGGTGAACAGTTGCGTTCTTTTAACCACCTTTTCTGCTAGATGATTCTGAATAAAGATACTACGACTTTTTTAAATTCACATACAGACCTACCAAAAAATCTACTTTTCATACAAAAACCATTTTATTGAAAAAGTCGAAAATATTTCGGACGACTTTCCAAAAGTTGTACAAAAAACGGTAAAAATGGTAGTCTAATCCTAAGGAATGCGAAGGTCAGACGATAATCGCTTGAGTTTATGTAATTCCAAAACTGTACATGTCGTCAAACGAATGCCATAATCATGGTTAGCCGGTCCTGTGGCAGAGTCCCATGCCTAGCTACACGTGGAGGGTAAAACGACCTCACAATAAAAAAGTGGGTTTTAAAAATAGTTGTTTCAACGACAAGCGCGCTATCTGCTGTCTTTTTATTTCCATGTCCAGGCTACACCCTTCATGCGATCGTGAATTATTCATAGCCGAGATCCGCACTCAAAATGACAATCTGTCGCCGAACCTAACTAGAGATGTGACGATTACATTAAAATTCGATTATTTTTAATCGATATTTTTTTTTCACATAATTAATGAAACCATAATAGGTTAGTAGTATCTTATATGGCTAAATCTGAAAAATCTCACTTACCTACGTTAATTTTAATCAGATTCAATCGCTTGTAACATTGAACAGATGAAAAAGAATCTTTATTGTTATTATTTCACGCGCATTGCGTCTTTCTTGAGAGACAGACAGAAATTGACAGGGATAAAGATTTAATCGTGCATTAAGTATTTTAGGAGTTAGTTGGCCTCCAGTTTGTTTTTTACTAGGTACATTTTTGAAGAGTAAATAGAAAAAAAATACTGAGAAAATCCTCGAGACATATAACCTAATGAAAAAAGAGGTAGCCATGAAAGAAGAAGAGTGGCAAGGCCAGACAATGGGGACTAATGCGTGTGAAAAATCCGATAGATGGCGTACTTGTAGACTGAGGTTCATATACACGGTGATTGGTTATTATTGATGTGACACGTCAAAATGTCACTAAACAACCAATGACGTTGAAGTTGGACCTCAGTCTACTAGTACGCCATCTAAAGCATTTTTTACAAGCGATAGACCAATGGGAGCAGTTTAACTGTATCTAATCTTATATAGTTTCTCTCTTATTTCATGAACTGACAGACTGCCACATAAGAGAGAATTATCACGCCCATCGTCTTCCGTAACTATAACATTCATTACTCGATTTTTTAATGTTGCCTATTTGTTCACATCTCTAAACGTAGCTCATAAAAGCGCGGCTTTGTGGAACGGCCGAAACTACATAGTGCCGCAAATGGTATTTGGATCGGAAACATTTAATGTCACTGTGATTGTATTGGCACATCATTTTGATGGCTGTGTAGCGATTTCGGGCAGTGGGCAGTAGACCGATGTGGACTAGGTATACGAAGACATGTGTACATACGTTTGATTCAATTATGACTAAGCTTTGGAACATCTACAAGACACGGAAACTCGTGCGCAAAATGTTAGGTACATGGAAAAAAACTGAGTGAATACTTGTTGATTGGAATTAGCTTATTATATATAAAAACTTAGTACCTATAACATGTAATTCACGCTCTTGGTGTAACAAATTTAAATAAAATCAGGATACCTATTGGACAGGAGAATTGTCTCCGTCGTAGGTTCGATCCCTAGCCTGGACTATTCATGTAATCAACATAGTAACTTAGATTATCATTTACCTAGATATGTAAATGATTTTCAACAAGGTTGTCCGAAACCTTTAGAGTCGTAATCTTTCAAGATCTTAATGTATTATATAATTTGATCAGAGCAAACTTAATGATGTTTTCCTGCTAGCATTATCTTGAGGGCATCATTATAGACCTCGCAGGATTCTACAAAATAAACGGGAAAATACTTGTAATCTCAAGTAGGTATGGTTCGTGGGGCTTATTTACTATTATATATCAACACGTATATCCGGTGCGAGCGTTAGCCTATCAACTACTAAGAACAACAAAAATATATACATAATATATAGGTATGTGTATATATACATAATATAATGATACAAAATAGGTAGCTCTATATCTAAGGTCAAATACGAATAAGGAGATTCAAGATTTATACTTGACTCATTAGGAAGTCTATGTAAGAAGTCAAGTACCTATAACATGTAATTCACGCTCTTGGTGTAACAAATTTAAATAAAATCAGGATACCTATTGGACAGGAGAATTGTCTCCGTCGTAGGTTCGATCCCTAGCCTGGACTATTCATGTAATCAACATAGTAACTTAGATTATCATTTACCTAGATATGTAAATGATTTTCAACAAGGTTGTCCGAAACCTTTAGAGTCGTAATCTTTCAAGATCTTAATGTATTATATAATTTGATCAGAGCAAACTTAATGATGTTTTCCTGCTAGCATTATCTTGAGGGCATCATTATAGACCTCGCAGGATTCTACAAAATAAACGGGAAAATACTTGTAATCTCAAGTAGGTATGGTTCGTGGGGCTTATTTACACGTATATTATTATAAAACACGTATATTCGGTGCGAGCGTTAGCTTATCAACAACTAAAAACAACAGAAATATATAAATAGATAGACCGTAGGTAATCTAAGGTCAAATACGAATATGGAGATTTAAGATGTATACTTGACTCATTGGAAAGACTTTGTTTGAAGTTAATGAAGTAAGTATATTATCGAATATCGATTATGGGAAGTATTGATTCTCGATCGAGGGCATCTAGTGGGGTTATTTGACTGGTTTGATAGCTTTGGTGATGCTACAGTTGGAGAGTATGCACAGTATTTAGCAATAATGGCACAATTTGAATTTTGTATCGTGTTGTGACGTCCAAAAATAAATACTTAGTATAAATTTCCAGGTATGCTCATCGGCCATATTGCGTACTTACCTAGGGTAATGATTTTACAAAAATGTATTATTTAGCAATATAATTTAAAAAATAGCTAACTTACATAGTTTTATTTTTAAATAGGGTTGACAATAAACCAAAGCGACCAGCACGTGCATCAATCAATACAATACACATCGAGTCGATAGTATCGGCCCTCTGTGTGTCAATACAATCACGGGCTGCATTTAAATGTTTTCAATCCCAGTCGCATTTGCGGCCGCTACAACCACAGAGTTACGACAGCCGACCACACAGAGACGGAACCAACAGTGGCTATTGAATGACTGAATTGCAATTCGTAATTCGAATACATAGGTACGAGTAGTAGTGTTGTTATAGTTAGAATAGAAAATGAATATTTTAATAAATTGAATATAAATTGATTAAAAGCCAATGTCTGATTTTGGCACATTTTTGTTTAACTGTTAAATCGACAAAAACTTAAAGTGTAAAACCTTTTGACGTGTATAACTATAAGTGCCTCGTTTAGCATCTGACAACCTCTGAATGAAAAACTGAAAACATTTTCTTGACAGTGAATTAAGTAGCTCAAATGGCGTAGTTTTTATTTACGCAATACGTACTACCTGAACCGTTTGGTGTTTGGACCCTCGGATCGGTTTGTACCTACCCTACCTAGCTGGCTAGCAAATAAGTACATATGTAAAATGATGTAAAAATGAAATACTCTCTTAAAGTCATCAGATATAAATTGAAATACTTTCTCAAAATCATCGGTAATAATAAGCCTCTCTTTATCAAAGAACTAGTGGCCCGCCCTCACTTCGCTTCGGGACCGGAATTCCGAAATGGACCAATAGATGGCGCTGTGTTGTTTTCGGTTTACCTATAACCCTTGTCGCTGTCTAGTCTATTGAAGTTATCTTTTTATAAATAGTATAGAAGATAGACAATCTTGCTTCTCCATGCGCTGTACTTGTACGTATCCTCAATAGTGAGGGTCGTGACCACTCATTTGCATCACACTCTAATGTTATTTCTCTATCTGTCTCCGGCGATGAGTCAGGCGTTTTGCAATCGATTTTACGTAAAAGAAAAATTTTATTCACATCCCTAGAGAGTGCATTCGCAACGGAACAAATGGGCATGTTGAAGTTGCACTATAAATTACGTCCCTCGTCGTATATCAATAGAACCACGGCGTCGAGTTTCTGATTGAAACCATAGAATGCGAATGCAATTTTACTCACTGTTTCACGAATAGTTTGTTGTATGTTTGACTATCCCTTGCTTTTCGCTCACATAACAATTCCCTGTACATTTATTGTGTTTTTAGATGGCATTGTACAGTCGAGGTCAAAAATATGTTTACACTTTAGGACCTTGTCACAATACATATTTATAAGAAACTGGAAGTCGTTTTCTTATACATTATGTACTGTGACAAGGTTCTAAATTGTAAACATATTTTTGACCTCGACTGTACATACATAATAAGACAACCTGGCGTTTATTACTTGCTCAAGACCACGCGTTTTATACTTTTCCTGTGCGTATCACCCACAATTCACAAGATACAGACACATGGCTGTCGCATGTCCCGTAATAAGCGTAAATTGGCCAGGGTTGGCCAAAATTACCTACCTATTAGATATCTATTTATATGGTAAATAATGTTATTGGGTGCAACCAATTTTACTTAATTACAAAAACGTTAATAAAAGGAAAATACAGTACCTACAAATAAAAATGTTAACGTTTTTTTACCCTTCCTTGCTCTAAGAACCTACTTAAATTGATACAGGCAACGAGTATAATCGTTAGATATCGCAATACATAAAATATTTAAAAATAAACAAAAAAAAAAACAGTTATAAAAATGATAATAATATTCAATTTTTTAAATAGTTCTTTCCCAAAAATTTATTTAAATAAGTATTTAATGGTTCTATGATTTTTTAACAAAATTAGAAACCTAAAATACGAGTGCAAATATTATCAAATATGAAAAATTATCAAGAGAGCATTTCATTTCTTACTTAAGTCAGGAAGAAGGTAATTCGTTATTTTATGCTATATTGTACACTAGAGCTGGAATTTGGTCCACTGTACGTAGGTACATTGAAGAGAAATGGGTCATAGTTTGAGCACGCTGTTTCAATAAACATTGACTTAGCTTTCCCTCATCAAATTCAATATGTCAGCTTCAAAACTCTGCCAATAAGATTTGCTGATAGAATGAAGTAACGTGGTTTTACACTTGCGGAGAAAGATATGAGACCCACTGCGTAATTTTCTTATAGTGACTTTATTTCAAGGAAAACCTTGCAAAACTTATCTTGACCAAAAATACCTCGTGTACACAGCCCAGGCAAAAACGTATCAAATTTTCTATAGATTCATATAAAAATGGTTTAATATAAAAATTTTTACCGTCTTAGCTTCTAAATGATTCATTTGCGAACGAAGCCGTGATATGAGCGCGTTAGTATGAAAACTACGCAGATGTGCGATTTTTATCACTCCGGTCAAGCCAGCCCATTCGTGCCGAAGCGTAGTTCTCCCACAGGTGAAATATATAAAGCGATAGGCTTAATACAATATTGTCGGTGGGCCAATGTTTTTGCACGCCAGTGTATCTAGTACGTTCCAGTCAAAGGCCGCCTTGTAGCAAACTCGTTGAACTCAAGAGCACTCCGCAGTGACCCCGATACTCTCCATACTTTCTTTTATCCTCCTTTTGACAGGTAACTTTTAAGGATATCCTGTTCTATAAAAGGCGATATGCTTGAAACAAAATACAAAGGGAGAGATTTGAAAGGGTATTATAATAACATGCATGTATTAGAGGAAATCTCTTTGAATAGAGGAAAATAGTGCGGTCAGACAGTGCAGCCTCACCCATGTCGTTACTTATGTAGATATTATTCCGAGGGTATACCAAGGATGCCCCTCAAACATTTTTCTCAAGAATATACTCGTCAAAAATTTAAGAGTGGGTCACTCAAAATCTCCAACGAATGGGCCTTTATGGCTTTTGCCACTTATTTATGTGATAGGTAAGTTGTACACGAGCTGACGGATCACCTAATAGTAAGCGATTGCCACCACTCATAGACACCTGCAACATCAGTGGAGTCACAAATGTGCTGCCAACCTTTAACCCCCTCACCCCCCGAAAAATGTCGCAAGAGCTGCTTAACGCTGGTCTTCTGAGAGATCGTAGTCCAGTCTAGCCGACCCATTCATGCTAAAGCGTGGCTCTTCTATGGTAAAAAGTGAGAACTTAACTGTTTCCCAGACCCTCTTGCGAAAGCTCGCAAAAGTACACGGAGGGGATCAGCTGACACAAGCGCTCTGGATACCAGTGCTGGCATTGCACAGACCTGTGGACCCTATTACCCCTCCCCCCTTTATGCGGGGGAGGAGGAAAAGTGCTTGACTGGGGGAGGGACGTAAAGACACGCTCTTCAGCCCGTACTCATCACCTCCCCGCTCTGAAGATGAGGAAGCGTCGCTGGGGTCACTCAAGGCTTACCTGCCTACATACCTAGTAACGATAACCATCATACTTGAGAAATCATTGAAAGATAACAAACAGTTCACAGAAAGGCTACATTAGCTATGTCCATTTAGCAAGATGGTTTTATTATGAATATCGCTCGCCGCTGAGACATAAGCCCCTACTCGGAAGTGCGCAACGACATTCTAGGAACAAAGTCGTATCATATTTATTACAGTGTACTAGGAAACCAAAATTTTATACTACAAATTTGATATCAACATGCGATTTCATGTGAAAATATTTCGCATATTGCATGGTGTTAGTTTGAAAGCTAATTGTGAGTTTAAAACAAGGTTTGTAACAAGAATGTAGTTAGTTAATATTCTTATTTGCGCGTCATAAACTCATTTATACTTTAAATTTCCAAGTTATACGTTGGACAGTTTCTAGAAATTAAACAAGTAAGTACCTACTTGTAATTATTCTATTGGAAAATAGCTATTTAAACCCGACGACACAGATTAAATTGGCTCAGATATTTCAAATAAACGTACCTACTATAACTTAATATAAACAATTTTAAAAAGCGATTTTTATCGTAACGAGATCCAAAAACTTCAAACGGTAATACCTACTACTTTCCCTTAAAAACTTGTTACAACAAATCCTTTAACGTGAAAAAAAATATTACTTTAACCTCAATACTTACTCACATATACATACAGCTTTTAAATGATTTTATCTACGTATTTCCCCTCAGTCTATTAATTAAAATGGGGCATGTTGATACTCGTAGCCAAATTACCATTCGCTTTTGTCGACTCATCGTATTACGCGTTGATTTTTCACCTACGTTTGATTATATTACATCTGAAGTCTAAATTATTTTTAGTCGTTCATTTTCTTTTTTATTATAACGTTACCTGACGAAGGCATGAATAAAGATATAACGGTGCTCTTACCCTTATTTCCTGATTGAAAAGTTAACCAAACGTTAAAAATTTCGGCGAAATCCTTCTCGTAGTAACTTCCTTGATATGGGCGGTATACTAAACAGAAATGTGACTGGACATGGTTGCAACTACTGGATACAAAACTAGGCTAAACAACAACAATAGTTACAACTGCAGTTGTACCTAGAATTTGTTGCGTCAGGACGAACTAAATCTGTTCTGAGCTGTTTCAAACAAGAACTAGATCAATAAAGGGTGAATACTTTTGTAGGATGAAACGAACCGGTAATAGAAAAAAGCATTTACGGCTGAACTGAATCAACAATCAATCAGAGTGAAATAAGGAAAAAATCTTTATATAGGTACCAATTAAAGAGAAGTAAGCATTCATTGAAGACAGCAAATAGATACACACCCACATGGAACAGTAGCAGGTAATGTTAACATACAATATAAATAAAGAAACATAAGGATAGGCATAACGCGTCAAGAAAGTTGAGACAACGGATGTTTAGGGGATAAATTACTGGACTAAATGCCAGTATTAATCTTATTATGTGTTACTAAATGTAAATACCAGAAATGTGTCAAATGTTTACATGCAAAACGATGCAACCAATGCGAAGAAGTTTTCGAAATTGGCATAAGTACTTATTCATCATGTAAAAAGTGAAAACTTTTGAAATAAGCACATCGATATTGAAATGAAACAGTTCAGCTATTCTACTTACAGTCACAGTTTATTTAATACATTAACTTAACTACACGTTTTTAAAATGAACTGGATAAAATCTTTAAATCAACTCATCCAATAGAATCACATCCTCTAGATGATGGGGTGGGGTAATACATTTTTCCAGCCATTTCATTTGAACACCTTCCGTTCCGACGAGCACTCAGAATCGCATCCTGTCAAATACGAAGATGGTGTCTCAAGTAACATATTTTATAAATTCACTTGAAGTTTGCTGAAACTTTAGATTCGTTTAAATATCAAATAGGTACCTACTTTTATTTTTTGGCTTTATTTACATATCATCGTACATGGTTTGGGATGTTTGGGACTAGATCATTGTAATTGCGACACATTAAAAAAAACAAATTTTAGGCCAGTCACTGGGAAATGCGCAATCGGGCCAGTCAATTTACTTATTTAATGTATGTAGGTAATATATGCGTTGTAGATAAAGGCCCGTTTTGAGTCGCTAAGATTATTACTTCATTAAGCTATAGAATATAGTAGGCAATTAGGCATAGAATCCAATATTCAGCAGCGCATTGATAGATTGTGAATTGGCTTCAATCAAATAGAACTTATTTAGTTCTGTGTCCTTAAAGTTACTTGCTGGGTTACAAAGTTTTATCTGATCCTATTCATAGCAATCTCACATCATCACGAGTGATCTTTACGATTTTCAACTCTGAGGCACAGATATTATAATACAAGTGGGGCATTTGCCTATATGAAGTACCTACTTATGTGCTTGTTAGACTCGTGCATAACAGTTCACTAAAGTTAAGAGATGCATTTTCACTCACTTTTGTAATACTGTCGTACTCCTATTGACGATACTATACCTACTGTAATTACTTTATTTTATTTTGTTATGTAATTTGCTTTTGTGGCCAATAAACGTTATCTATCCTAACTAATATTATAAATGCGAAAGTAACTCTGTCTGTCTGTCTGTCTGTCTGTCTGTCTGTCTGTTACTCTTTCACGCCAAAACTACTGAACGGATTTAAATGAAATTTGGTATACAGATGGTCTAGACCCTGAGAAAGAACATAGGCTACTTTTTATTGCGAAAAGGGGGTTGTAAGGGGTTAAAAGGGGGGTGAAAAGCTACTTTTCCACGCGGACGAAGTCGCGGGCGGCCGCTAGTCTATCTATATTTTTTTGTAATTCCAAAAACTCATCTCATTAATCTCTAAGTATTTTATGAATATACAAATGCAATACAAATAGTTTTATTTCCCAAAGAACACGTAACATTGTTGAGCATTACAGTACAGTTTAAAGGTACACTTAATAATCGACTCATCCAATTTTTCTTTCTATCACTTAATACACTAGCGTAGCTCAGTGGACGTTCTTAACGTGTATTACATACGGGGAGTCAGGTTCGAATCCACGCGGATTTGAACACCTTCATGTGCCTATTTGTGTGCATGCGCATGCACCTCTGGATTTTTATACTATCGGCCACCCGCGTCATACTTTGAATAATCCATACAATATATATTTTTATAAATGGTAGCCTACGTAGGTTTTATTCCGACTTATAGCTATATTATTGTAATGTTTTATTTAAATCTATTTAGTAGTTTTTTGCGTGAAATAGGAGCAAAATCCATTCATCCATCTATCAACACACACTTTCACTTTCACGTTTATAGGTAAGTAATATTAATGTTTTGAGTGTGTGAGTTTTTACTGGTTTTTCGCTTACCAGTAAGTGATCCGTCTATTCGTCTGCCCTTTATAGCATACAATACTGACTTTTTTTAGGGGCTGCCATTAAATTCCTTTGTAACCTAAATAAATTACAGAACTACATTCATCAAAAGTGAGTGAATCCTTTAACTCACTTTACGGGTTTTAACTAGTGAAACATTCGTCTAAAGGGAGTGTAAGGAACGGGTTTATCAAGAGAACTGGTTCATTCCCTACTCACTCAGGGACCGCTCAAGTCTGCAACTTGTTAACACTTCGGGTTTTCTGTCTTAGTTCTGAATAGCACAGCCTCTTTATACAGGTCACAGTGAAAGCCTCAAACTCGAGGACCCGCTTTGGAGATACGATCTCTTTATGGGACACATTTTGCCATAATAAACTTGCCTCGTTACTAACTAGCTTTGGATTTTTAGTAGACAAAGTAATGGGAGGAATGTTAGCTTGTAAATAAATTGGTTAAGAAGCAAAGTTTTGGCCGTGGTAGAACCACGCTTCGGAGTGAATGGGCTACATAAACGTATGTTTACACTAGTAACCAAAAAATAAATGAACATAGTTAAAATAACCTGTTTTACAAAACTCGAGGCGCCCCGCAGTTTTCTCTACTACCGTAATTAAACGCAAGGGTTATAATTACAACGGCCAGTTAAAAGTTTTATGGCCTGTGTAGAAAGTATCCGCATTACAAACGCTCAATTATGCATCCTCCTGTTTAAAGTGCAACTTGTACCGCATTGTAAAGACGAACAGTAAAGTATCAGCACATATTCTTAGAAATGTTTGTAATAGTTTTCACAGAATTACCAGCGTCATGGCACTCCGGCGCCGTGACTAACTAAATAGCTGAGTGCCAAAATGTTTTTAATTTGTATTTTCTTTCATTTATATTGAAATTGCAGGTGCTTATGGGCGGTGGCAGGCGCTTACCATCAGGTGATCCGTCTGCTCTTCTGCTACCTGTCGTATAAAAAATATAAGTATATACTGTCCGAGATAAGTGATGTGTTTACCAAATAAATTATTATTCTATTTTCTTCAAAGTTTTATTGAACTCCAACCTCCAATAAAGCTTATTAAAACACGTCATATTATATTAATACTAACTACTTGTGACTCTACTGTTGTTGATATAGGCGGCAGCAATCCGACGGGACCCAAAAACAAAATCGTATCTGGTATGGTTTACTTACCAGATACGATTTTGTTCTTCAGACCTGCTAAAGTGCCACCTATCACAAGCAAAAAATGTTTTAGCACATGTATTAAGGACAACAGTTAACGGATGGAATTTCAAATATTATACTTAAAAGTAAATTACACCTACACACTGAGAAAACACGGCTAGATAGAGTGACGATCTGCGAAAAGCCGTTGATATAGAGTCTAGCCGAAGACGCATCCAGAAAATATACAGGTGAAATGGCGAACATTGGGGGAGGCCTATGTCCAGCAGTGGACTGAGACAGGCTGATGATGATGATGACTGAGCAAACACAAAGTGTTCATCACTGCTCTCAAGAAAAATTATACTGTGTTATTCATAACATTTGCATTATTTAGTAGCAGCGTAAAGGCCTTTGCTAACTTTTTAACCACCCGACTGTACTGAACTAACCTAATTGGTTTTCTTTCCAATCGACTAATTACTTCTAACTTTCTAGGTAATTAGGGTTAACCACAGCAAATGTTGGTAATTTTAGGAACCGGTGAAATGAAGTGAAGTCTCAGCCTATAGACCCTCCCACTGCAGGGCAAAGGCCTTCATCATAGAAATCAAGTCATCGATACTATAATAGGATTAGGCTTAATCACCACGCTTGCCTAATGCGGGTTGGTGATCACAAACCTGAGCTATGCTCGAAAAATTCGAAACATGCTTTTTGCTCGACCCAGGAATAGAATCGAATATTTGGATCGATTTCACAGATACAAAGACATAAAAATATTTGAAAATCAACTGACATCCGATCCAATCCTTATGTAAGCGATGGTTTCATGGTTTTGAGGAGCTTTCTCTAAAAACTGGAATTTTGGGGGATTTTGGGGAACATACGGGGAGAATTTTAGACAGACATCTGGCAACACAGCCTACAGAACCTGTGTTTTCACGGCCAATTACAAGCTCTGATTACATACCTATTTTATTAATTACGGTGGCGCCGTACAAATTTTATTAATCCCGTATGACACGATGACATTTACGATAACTACAAGTACTTAAAGGCTAGGTTAAATGCAATTAGTTTTCCTGGAAATTATAATAGGTACCTAATAAATTTTACAAAGTTCAATTGTGTAATTAACAACAGACATTATCGTGTAAAATGAATGCTTTTGTTTTATTATTTTAAAATAAATAAATAATAAATAATTCTGCCTCCTGCCTCCTCCAGAAATAAAGAAATATTCGCTTTTGTATGAAACTTACAGAAGTTATCTTCTATCTGTACTATTTACAAAGAGATAACTTCTATAGACAACGACAAGGCTTTTAGGTAAACCGAAAACACGAAACGCTTGCGCGATGTAATTGGACACAGCGCCATCTATTAGTTCATTTCTGAATTACGGTTCCGAAGCGAAGTGAGGGCGGGCCACTAGTAGATAGATAAAAAAAGTTTTTGAGTTAATTAGTTAATAAAAACCAGACTCGGAAAATCGCATTTTTCCTTATATGCATAACATGGGATTAAATTATATAGGTACAACTCTAGATACCTACATAAAGAACTTAAAATTTTTCTTATATCCTATGGTTAGGACGTTGTAACGCTAGAGGATTTAAACATATATAATTTACAAAAAAACTAACTCGTTTCTCTTAAACGATGTTAATTTATACCACCGCATAATTGCATTCGTCTTGCACTTTGCAAACTGCTTTTTAATATTAAAGACGGTTTGAAATAAATTCGCATTTAAACCATGCTTAACGAAGTTACTGCTCACCTTAGAATGAAGGAATAAATTTTACTTTTCATACGTTGCCGAGTAATTGCGGAAAAATAAAAACTACTACTTTAGTTAAAGTTTAGAAAACGTGTGTAGATTTTGAATTTATTTTGCATAGCATTTATATGGACGGGCCATTCGTGTTTTTGCTTCTCTTATGTGCGAACCGTGACTGAACCACGCATCACATATTATCATATTAACTTAATTAAATCTATAATCTATAATATTTATAAAAAGATAACTTCTATAGACAACGACAAGGCTTATAGTAAAACCGAAAACACGAAACGCTTGCGCGATGTAATTTAGCACAGCGCCATCTATTAGTTCATTTCTGAATTACGGTCCCGAAGCGAAGTGAGGGCGGGCCACTAGTATTTGAATACAGTAATATTTATGAGCATGGAGTATTGGTGTTGGTGCCCTTTGAATAGCGGGAAGTGTGAGTCCACGAAACAGTTCCGATTAGGAAAGTGAAGCATGCAATTAAATAACACAGTATTTCTGTGCCTGTGTAATTTACATGTTATTAAAAATATGTGTTGATACATAAGATATACTTACTTTAAAAAAAAACAAATAAATGTGGTGTTTTGATCCTGTCTAACAGTTGCGAAATCAGGTTAGTTTACCCTAAAATTGTTTGATACAAATTAACTATGTAATATATTCAGACTAGTTTATCTATTACTTTAATAAAAGCTGCCTACAACAGACGAATCTGAAAACAATAACAAGTTAATAAATTAATTAATCGACCGCTACCCGAAGACAGGTCGAATTAGACAGACAGACAGGTGAGCTAATGCTATTCCTCTAATCAAAGACCGAATTATATTTAATAACACTTAGGCATACCGGGCCGCCAGTTCCCTAACTCCATTTGAAGGATTTCTAAACTTTAGACCCAAAAATTCCCGACATTCCTGGAATCTTGGTCCTCAACCAAATCTTACTCAGTAAGTAAATAATACAGTTAACCTAGAAAATGGTTACGAATTTAATAATTTTCCACTATTATCCAAACGGGGAACTTATGGATTCTGGATAGATGTGGGACATAGTCGTTCTATTATATAGCGTGTCTCTGTGAACATTTACATCGCTTTATGCAAGTCTTCTACAAAGCCATTATGAACAATAACTTTGTTTCATAACTTTTGGAAATTCGCATAGAATATCAACTTTTCATTCAAAATCAGTACCTAACGTGACTTGTTCATTCAGTATGGAGAGTTAATAAAAAATTCAACAAAGGAGATTGACCAAATTGGACCAAATGCTGCCCAGGCATGAGTATACTTCTATTTTTTTCTACGTATGATTAGGTATTAAAACAAACTTCAGCATTGCTTTGAAGCGCTTCAGATTTTTTTGAAGCTTAAGGAATATTAGTCATTTGTTTATAAACACTGTGCACTGTGTCTCCATCCCGGGCAGCACTGGTCCAACGTCCATACAAAAACGGTCATATAATAAGTTATATAATAAGTTACCCTGTATTTATCGTCCGTCCCTTGATGACCAGTATTTCAGTGTTGAATCCGTTTGGTTTGATCATCTGATTGGGCTACAATCTCCTGGTTTACTGCTCTCTTATTTTTATAAAAAGGTGTACATAACGTTGGAATTTTTGACGTGCTTAATCTCAGATATATTTTATTTTGTACCACATATAAACTTGACGGTTAATTCTGAAACTTGATTTAAAGCGAGCTGAGCGCGCGAGCGAAATCACATTTATTCGTTTTCGAACAAATTTGATTGACCAATCACAGACAGACAATCAATGTGTTGTTTAATTTCTGATATTTGCTCGGCCATTTAATTAATAATGTGCTAAAGTTTCACATTGGAATTAACGCTCGTCCATTCCAATTACAATAATAATTTACTTGTTGTTATAGAACACATAGTTTTTAGTGTATTATTATTATGTGACAAGTTATGAGAATGTGTTTTTTTTTATTATATAAGACACGCATCGTAGAACTGATATCCGGTAGGGCTAAAGGTTCTAGAATGGAGTTTGGAAGTGACGGACGGACGTGTAAAATATTTTTTCTCAAATAAAAATAAAAAGTATGTACATATGAAACATCCTAATTAATATGAAAAACTTATACCGGCGGCATGAAAAATGTTAAGACTTTAATAATTGGACACCTAAATCCAGTCCAGTGATTGCACTGTAGCTGTTACTTAACCAAATATTTATGAAAACAACTGGCTATCTACTTCACTTTATTTATCAGAACTAGCAGTTACCTACAGTATTCAGTTCCCAAAATGTCACAGTGCCCGCCTCAAGGTCCCACTCCGGAGTGTCCGGATACATCCCAAAGAAAGCCTAAATTGAAGGAAACTCACCGGAACAACCCTAGTTTATGCGTCCGAGACTTCCAGACTATTACCGGAATCTAACAAATAGGTACTCTTGCGTGCTATTACAAGGCTGACATCAACAAAATAACCTCGGAAATACAGATGTCGAGTGAAGTTTTTTTTTGCGCGCGCTACCCAGCCAGTGTTGCAATATTTAAGTTTAAAACTTTAAACCATCTGGTAATTAGTGTTACATATTTGGTTAAAAAGAAATTATTACAAACATTGAATAAAGGTTAGATTTTTTGTTAAATGTCAGTCAGCTTAGAGAACGAAACTTTCTGTTTTTTTTAATGTGATAAGTGGACGAGACGAGCTGACTTATCTGAGAATTACCTGGGTATGAGCGTGGGGCTAGGAAACGTCTCTGAAGAACTGGGTAAATAGTTTGTTTTTTCCCATTGTCTATGATTGTTTTTGTATTAGTCACTATCACTATCTCTTTCCCATATAAAATTATATTAGTATGGATTCCAGCATTTCCAACAAAAAGACAGGTCCCAGAGTGTATAGTTTGTGAAGTATTACAACTAAGCTAGACCCAATGTAATGTTCCACCCTGCATTATGAATAGGCTGATACTCAACTTTACTATTAATAAAAACACTACTCTTTTCAAAATACAACTAACAAAGGTTAAATAAATAGAGCGTTACTTACAAAAGATAAGTAGCGCTACCATGAGTTGACATCGAAAACTGACATAACGTAAACTATTGCTCTGTCTCTTTCAAATGCATCACAATGAAAGAGACCAAGCGATAGTTTTCGATAGCGAGGATAGTATTTCAAACTCATGGTAGTGCTAAAGTTCCTTAGCTGCGCGTAATGTTACATAGTCGTCACAAAAGTAACACTCTGGCAACTTTTTCCCAAGACAAATGAAACACTTTGCGCAGACAAAGCGTTTTGAGCTTTTTATTCGCGCACGGATTACGGGGCCGATAAATCAAAATGTAAGCTTCGCAGCGTCCATTATGACGTAAGATTAACATGTTCTATTTTTAAATAGGTAACATATTTTTTAATGTATTTGGGTCTATAAGGAGCATATTTTTACAGTCGATAACTTCGTACTGTACTTATTTAGGTATGCAATAAATAAAGTAAAAAGTATCAACCTTGAAACTGTCCAACTGCAGGGCAAAGGCCTCCATCATCCATCATAGAAATCAAGTCATCGCTACTATGATGGGATTAGGCTCTAGCTTCACCACGCTTGCCTAATGCGGATTGGTGATCACAAACCCAAACTATTTTATTATTATTGAAAACTATTTTTGAAAAATTCGAAATATACTCTTGCTCGACCTGGGAATAGAACCCGGGACCCCGAGATCTCGGCCGGGTACTTAAACGACTAGACCAACGGGGCGTATGCCGTAACAAGTATCTCATCGGAAATTGGTTCCAAAATGAGGTATTTTAAAAAGTAATTACTTGCATATAGATAAATCTCTTTCCTAGCCCATTAATCATATTATAACTCGATAGTATTTTACTGTAGTGCCACTATTGCTTAATTAAAAGAAAACAACTGAATGTTCATTTAAAAAAAAAAGATAATAACCACAACAGAAAAACAAAGGTTAATAAATCCTGAAGGAGGTACTGAGAAACTTTTATGACCACCTGAAATTAACGGCGAGCGGAAACTACTTACAACGTCCCGTTCATTCGAAAACCTAAAAATAGTTCCAACTTGGAGTTTTGCACATTCCTCTTTTAACTTTAGGCCGCACACATGCGTTTTCAAAATTCGATTTCCGAATTCGGATTCCGCATTCGGACATCCGAATGCATGGATTCAATAAGCATGGCTTACATTCGGAACGTCCATACGGATTTTGTTTTCGTAACGTAAAAAAAACGTACAGGTGCGTTAGTACCACATGTATTTTATATTGAATTCATGCATTTCAGATGCCCGAATTCGGAATCCGAACTCGGAAATCGAATTCGGCAAGCGCATGTGTGCGACCAGGCTTATTTAGATACAATTCTACGGTGCGTTATATGCCAATATTATTATCATAAGCATTCAAACTCATCGATTTGAGCTCCCATAAAAAGTCAAGTGTTTCCTGTTGATATTAGCGTATGGGGGTCAGAGCTGAGTGGGGCTGAGCGGCCTCGCGACTCGCAGTAACGAGACTTCGGGGGCTCGTTGCGATGAATCAAATGGCCTCCTCTCACACCGTGATGTAGCGTGTTTCTTTTTACTTTTTTTTGTTTTCCCATTGGAAACCATCATGGCCTTCACCTTACCACATGTGGCAATGCTTCACACTTGGCAGCAATGTCTTGTAGTTTGCTGTAGCAGTTTTTACAAATTTAAAAATATACTACAATTCTCTGAGAAAATTACATTCACATTGTATATCAGAGCCATATTGCAACCAATCCCATAAATATATATATGGCAAATTGACTCTCTTGTACCAAAAAACCAATCACAAATCAACAATATAGGTTATTGAAACAGATCCGTACGCGGATGTGATTTCAATATTAATTAGATATGGAAAAAAACTCTTTGTTATTGTGGATCCCATTGTCATTGAATTTTCCAATTGTTTGTCGTTAAACTGAAGTTAATGCAATTTTTGTTTTTTTTAATTATATGTGGTGAACCATCTTCACATCTACGTATTGACAAGTTCTGACCACAAATCAGCCACATCAGGTTAGCATCAATCTGACGAATTCCCTCAATGTATATCGAACAAAAAGTGTTTGGTCAATGAAGAGGGCTATGCTCGGAATCTCTGTCAGAAATTATGAGATCCGCATAAGATCTAAGGTCCCAGGCATAGCCCAAAGTATTGCGTGGCTCAAGTGGCAATGGGCAGGGCTCATTTCGAGGAGAACAGACGGCCGTTGGGGCGAAAAGGTCCTTGAGTGTAGGTGAACAAGGTGGACCGAAGATAGTGAAGTTCGCGGGGATTCCTTGGATGCGGGTGGCCCAGGACCGATCTGTGTGCAGAACATTCGTTTAATTTCAAAACACTTGTAAACATACCTCGCTTTCAACGGTTTTGTTATTCCATGGACATATTTTATTCACATTCGGCCAAAAAGTTTTAACGTCACGATGTGATTAATAAATTCAGTAAAGATTTGTCCTCGCAGGCAAAAAAAATTGAGTCAATTGACATCAAAGCAGGCAAATGTATGAGATTAATTTATCCAATTAGCCGTGTATGCGGACATTCGGTGGATTTACATTGGATTTTGTGTCTAATGAAATGACTTGTCTGTAGCTACATACGTTATACGTAGAAGCAATCTATTCGTGTTTTGCAATCTATTTTAAAAGAGGGAGAGTCACGCTTCGGCAAATATGGGCCGGCTCGACCGGAGTGATGCCACAGCCTCACGGAAGACCGGCGCGCGTGAAGCAGCGCCTGCGCTGTGTTTCGTCGAGTGAGTGAGGATTACTCTCACTCAGGCAGCTGGCCCAATTGGGGGGAAAGGGGGTTAAAGGTTGGCAGCGCACTTGTGACTCTATAAGTGTCTATAGGCAAGGTGATCCATATAAAAAATGTATACTATGTATAAAGAGGTAAATTCTATAGACAATGACAAGGCTTATAAGGAACCAGAAAACACGAAACACTTGCGCATTGTACTTAATTTATACAGCGCCATCTATTGGCTAAGATTGGAACTTTTAGCAAAATATTGTCCCAAAACGAAAATAAATTTTTTTTTGCTCCAGCAAAAGGAATTCTAATAAGTAAATTCAGAAGGATCTTACAGTGGTGTTGACAATGGAAAAAGGGTAAAACTATAGTGTCCGTGTCAGTGTGTGTCACTTATTGTCATTACTTCAGCTTCATTCTTCAGCTTTAAAAGCTATATTTCATTCCACGTCGAAGACCAGCCTCTCCATCATTAACAAGTGGTTTGGTCCGATAAGCAACATTGAGGACCTGTAGTAGTGCGTGATCAATAATCAGTCCTTAACCACCCACTGCTGAGTAAGTATAGAATAGAATAGAATACGTTTATTTGCCACCAAAAACGGTGCCCGGTGCACGGTCCCCTGCCAGCCTCATCCATTGTTTCCCCACTACCATTACAATATCGTCAGACCAACGGGCAGATGATCGCCTACAGGACGTCATCAAGTAACCACTAATTAATTATTACTTGCTTAGTGATTATCTTCCTAAAGATAACCTTTAGTCAAGTTTCACCAATTTCCAGTTGAGATTTTTCGTAAGTTTAATTATCCGATGTTAAAGAAATTCGGTCAGCAGTTATTATCAAAAGGAAATTTCTCTAAGCACCCATAATTTTGGTAAAGCAAAAATCCCTCTTTTAATGATTCACCTCTAATTCTTTAACATCTGATATCCTTATAAAATTATATTTTGGGATCGTTAGCGATGGAAAAGCCGCGGTAATTTAGTGGGTTCCTTGAGAGTAATCAAGCTGCGACACGACTCAACTCAATTACTTCCATTTGAGAAACTTGAGTTATTTTAGAATTTTTCTCAAAAACACTCAAATTGATGTGACTTTGATCTCTGCTGGTATTTGAGTAATGTAAAATTTAGTGGCCGATTCTTTAAGTATTTTCGAGGAAATCTCAAGTGATTGTGTATTTCTCATAGCCACGCAGTTGCAGAAACGTTTATTAATACCGGCATTAGTTGAAGCGACCATCCTAGTAGGTAAATGATACTTTTTTCTAAAAACTTATGAACATAATTTACAATTTACATGTTAATTTTTTTTTTGGAAAAAGTAACTTATAGGGGGTAAAATTGAATTTGGATTTTGTTTGATAATATAAGTAATTCGTCAATTCTGATGTATATGGTTTTTTTTTTTGAGAATCTCTCTTCAAATTAAATGAAATGCACAATGAAATACAAAGAATATAAGAGCGTGAGCAGCGCTGCGGGCACAGTCTAGTTTATTATAGAAAACTTAACTACAGCGTTGTAATTTTTTTTGAAAATAAAATTTGACTCGCAGGAGAAAAAGGGTACGGAAAGGGAGACACTTGTCCCCTTATGTCGATATTTTATTCCCCATTTTTTTTCCGATGCTGACTCCTCTTTGACTGGAGTCACAACACTATTCCCGGGTACAATTAATGAGCAAACTTACGAGTAGCATTGCGGTATTATGATATATGCAGGGAGTTTTCTTGGCAGCACCGGATAAGGCTTAGTTATTACCTCGTTACTTTGCAGGATGGGTGTTGCGGGACGCGAACGTATTGCACTAAAACTAAGAAGTAGTGGATGAGATGCAGGCAAGTATTGGAGGATTAATGCAGGTTATAAATTAATATCTATGTTTATATTTGAGACCGCATTGTGTTGGAGTCGATGCAATACACGTCGAATACGAATGTGTCTACGAGCATCATAAACTTTTGTCATTTATCTTCGTACAAGTAACCTTTTTTTTCCCAAGAGTATTTAAGTAAAACTTTATTGCCCAAAATTGCATACAATGTTTACATTGTATGCAATTTAAGTACGCCTACTTAATGCCAAAAGGCATTCTCTACCAGACCCCTATTTATGTGATAGGTGGCAGACGAGCAGACGGATCACCAGATGGTAAGCGATGGGTGCCGCCTATAGATACCTGCAACACCAGTAGAGTCACAAATGCGCTGCTAACCTTTCACCCCCTTTTCCCACAATTGGGCCTCCGCTGCCCTCACGAAACACAGCGGACTTCTGTGAGGCCGTGGTATCACTCCGGTCGGGCCGGCACATTCATGTCGAAGCGTAGCTCTCCCACGGCTTGTCATCAGACTCGTATGTGATAAGTTAAATGACAAAAATAAGTGCCGTATTCTGAAAAAACATAGAATTGTCACAAGAGGCGAAATTAAAGTAATATCTCAGAATATAAGATGACAACGAGTGAGGCGAGAGCCGCATGCCCATTTGCGTAAAAATGACACTCTGATTACAGGGTGTGCTCATGACGACACCTGTAATATGTCAGAGGAAATTTAAGGTGTTTTGTTACTCAGGCAAATTAACAAACTTAATAGCTATTAAATTATGTGCGATGGAGTTGGGGAAAACAAGTAAAGTCTGTAAATTTTAATTTCGTTTTAAGTTAGGTACCGAGCCGTGATTGATTCCCGGGTCGAGCAAAAATACTTATCTTTCGAATTTTTCGTGCTTCTGATCACCAATCCACATTAGGCAAGCGTGGTGATTAAGCCTAATCCCATCATAGTAGCGATCACTTGATTTCTATGATTTAAACCTGTGCCCTACATTGAAACAGTGTAGAGGCTGTAGTTTACTTTTTTTATCTGATATCCTAAAAAACCTACGGTAATCCTAAAAAACCTTTGGTGCCTATAGTTTGCGTGAAGACGTATGTGAGCAATGACCTCAGTGTCACAAGTGCGCTGCCAACCTTTAACCCTTACCCCCTATTGGGCCTCCAGTACCCTCACTCACTCGATGAAACTCATCGGCGCTGCTTCACGCCGGTTGTTTTTTTTTTTATGTGATAGGTAGAAGACAGCAGGTGGATCACCTGATGGTAAGCAATGCTGCCGCTCATGGACACCTGCAACACCAGTAGAGTTACAAGTGCGCTGCCAACCTTTTATCCCCTTCCCCCCCCCGGGTGGGCCTCCGGTACCCTCACACACTCGGCGAAACACAGCACAGGGGCTGCTTCACGCCGGTTTTCTGTGAGGCAGTGGTATCACTCCGGTCGAGCCGGCCCATTCATGCCGAAGCGTGGCTCTCCCACAATGTTAGCGCACTCGTGGCTCCACTAGTGTTGCGAATGTCTTCTACTTTGACAAATTAGTTCACTGCCACAGTTCCAACGCTCCACAAGTATTTACCGCGGCAGGGGATAAATAAACAAGTAAGGTAAAGGCAGCTAATTCCGTGGGGTTCTAAAATGGCTGGTAATTCCGTGGTATTTAGAAAAACGGTATTTTCATGCAATTCATAAGCTATTTTAGTCTCTAAGATGCTTTAATCAATCAATAATTTATCTATACATGTAATACAAGCATGAAACCGATTTGGTATTTGTACGTTTTTAAATAATTGGTCAGTTTTGCGCCAGCAGCAGGCTGGAACGCGCGCTTCATACAATACGGACCATACGCACGTGAGTAACACGATTTTTTAAATAGCGTTTTAAAAAAGTTTTATACTGTTGTCAGTTTTTGTTAAGATTCTAATTTAAAAAGGATAATATGCTTTATCGAAAAAACTTCAAATTCTAATATTATTAGTATCAATTAAACAGAAATAATTGATAAAAATACCACGGCATTAGCAGCCAAATATTTTGCCAGTTCCTAATTACCGATGTATACCACGCAATTGCAATTTATTAGAGGTATTTTGTTTTTCTTATTTTGAAGTCAGTTTTATGATTCCGAATTCAATGTTTAAGTTCTGATCACATAAGTAGTCTTTAATTATAAAAATCTATTTCCGTGGTATACTAACATCTCAAATTTGCTAGTTACAACAGATTTAAGATAGGCTATTTAGGTATTTTCTTAATTCGTTGTTAGCAAAAGTAGGCACAAAATTTTAGGTCAGAAATGTTTTCTGATGTAATCCACTGTATGTTTTATATATATTTTGAATAACAATGTAATTAAGCAATAATGCATTATAAATTAAACTAAAAATTGTGTACTTTTCATTACTCGGAATAAGAAACCTTGATTTAGTATCACGAAACCCTATTCCGTTGTATATCAATCGGAATAAGGTTATATGAGATCCTTATTCCGTGGTATCAATAAACGTTAAATACAGTATGTTCATAATCTTACTCAATTTATTAACTAAATATTATTGCTACTTTACATCTCTTGTGTGATTTTTATATTTGCTCTTATGAATCGTATTTTTAGGGTTCCGTAACCAAATAACGAAAACCGAAACCCTTGCAGATTCGTCAAGTCTGTCTGTTCGTCCGTATGTTATAGCCATATTTTTCCGAAACCATTAGTTATAACCGCATTAAGATTTTAATGCAAAAAAGAAAAAAAATGGGTTTCCCATACACAGGCTGTATCAGTGAACATTTACATCCTTGTAGGAGGTGGTTATAATAATAATAAATAATAATTTTACCAAAATGATTATTAACATCATTTTGAGCGATAGTGACTATCACAAAAACAATAGGTAATAATCATTGCGATTGAGGTCCGAGTAACAGGATTATTTTACCTACTCCTTTTAGCAGGAGGGAGAAAGTGAAAACTTGAAGAAATAAATATTAATATTATATATACAAATAATAATTATTATTATCTTTACTTGCTTAAAACATGGTATATAAAGTTATAACAGTAGAATAAGTGCTTATGTTTTGCTTAAAAAACTTGCAAATTTACAGTTCGTGTTACATTGGTAGGTGGGTACAACCTTACATTAGAACAGTTATTAAAATATTTATATTACAATTAATAGGTTATTAAGTCGATTCTCAGCCCATACTCAGACGTGAAAAAAACACACCTTAAATTGGTCCCGAAAACTCGTACATTTTCCGAAACCAGTAAGTGTGGTTTCGGAAAATGTACGAGTTTTCGGGACTTTGATTATAATTATAATTATAATGTATATATAACATTACTACCCGTGCGGATAAACATTGGTATTAGAAATGGTGGCGCCACTATTTACTTCTCGCTTGTACACTATTAGCGTCTATACTCGCACACGTGAGCACTTATACTTATATTTAATTATAATTTTACATACTTAGTATGCTGACGGTAACAGCTCAACCGTCCGCCATTTCTAAATCCAATATTTATCTGCACGGGTTGTAAACAATCAAAGTCTGCCCAACAGCTGATCAGTTAAAGCAACGACCCGCCCGAGCCATCCATTCATGCCTACAAACTAGCTGTGCTTGTAAGATTTTACCTTATTACAATGATATAAAGTCAAAAACTCATTCCAGCATTTAAGATTTTAGGCTGATTCGTGATTCAGCATT
Source organism: Cnaphalocrocis medinalis (assembly GCA_014851415.1). NCBI lineage: Eukaryota > Metazoa > Arthropoda > Insecta > Lepidoptera > Crambidae > Cnaphalocrocis > Cnaphalocrocis medinalis. The sequence continues at coordinate 11,052,449 of CM026279.1, forward strand.
ATGCCGTCACTTGTAAGCTGTCCAACTGAGTGCAGGTGAGAATTCAAAAGTACAGGTAGAGTGAGTATATATTTTGGTCATATATTTTTGTACGGCATTCTTACTATCGATAGATCCATGAAAAATAATAAGACAACGCGTAGTGCCGTACAAAAACTGTGCGCCAAAAAGTCGGATTTTTTTTTTGATTTTCCGACAATTTATAGGGTGAATTTGATCATTTAATTTTGTACGGCATCAGTTTCATGCTATTTCAGTATTGCTTCTAATACATTATTCCGCAACGCCGTACAAAAATCATGCAACAAGGGGAAAATACCAAGGGTTGCAACCCCCTCTCTTTCTGTGGTCCTCAGTTGGACAGCTTACAAGTGACGACATAATGCTGAATCTTATTATTTTATGCTCTTATATCGTTCTACATAGGTCATCTGGTGGTTCAAATGACCCATAATTTTTTTAACACGGGCCAGTAGTCTATTTCGATAATTAAGATAAAGCTACACGGTAATTTTTTTCTCATGATTCGATTCCCGGTTTAACCATGTAATTATTTGAAAATGCATAAATGCAGTTTAAATTGATTTTGTAAGTAAAATAATGTCTTTTGTCAGTAAAATGTTCTATATAGAAAATTAAAAGTACATACTTTTCCTCCACGTAACATGACCGCGGGACGCCCTGTATAAGATAATATTATTATGGTAATTAAGGTATGTTGGTGCCATTTATTAGTTGTAATAATTATAAGGATAGTAATTGCGACTGATTTGAACACTAAAAACAATAAATAGGCTTTATTTTTTGAACATGATGTATCATTCTCCCTATCTCTTTTTTCTTCATAATTTGATCACTCGGAATTAGCAACCAAATACCACGGAATTAGAGTTTTTACCACGGAATTAGATGCCTCCGACTTTTTTATATTTTTTAATTAATTAATAATTTTAACGTACATTTTTAGTCTAACTGTGAATATATTTCAATAAAAAGATAAACAACCTTTCTAATAAAAATATCCAGTTCTTCAGAAATAAATAATAAATACTTAATAATGAATGTTGTATCTTGTTTAGGCAAAAATACCACGGAATTAGCCGCCTTTACCTTAGGTACATTTCCACCGAGGAACCACTTAAATCCCGGGCGCGTCACGTGCAGGCGCCAGCTAACATTGCATCGCGGGATATCGCCGCGTGGACAGAATACACCCGAGTCTATAAAAATAGAAGTATACGTGTGCACTGCTATGCTTATACTTAAAACATAAGAATTACACATCCCTCGACTTCAAAAAATACGATGAAGTCGAGGGATGTTGAGATTACTCATCTTGCGTTCTTTTATTATCTGTCGTATTTTTTAAGGGGCCATTTAAATATTGCTAAAATTGGCCGTTATAGCAATAATGATCATTATTGTTCCTTGTATCCTACATGTATTGCATCTAGAAAAAAAAACAAATTTACTTGCATCTAAGTTTGTAGAGTTTTACTTATCTAAATATATAAAATAAAACAATCTGAGTTTTCAGTGATGGATGATGGAACTAAAAACATTTACCTGCTTAGTAATACTATATTTTTAACTAAGTAACATAATTTATTTAGGTGTGTAACGATAGTTTTCTATTTCATTAGACTGCAAAAAACTATCTCCTACTTTTAGAAACTGTAAGTTTTCTCCTTACAAGATTTAACAGCGCACTGAGTTTGCAGAAGCTCACAAACACAAGGATCAAGTTGCAGTAAAAGCTTACACTATTTTCAATATCGAACGACTTCGAAGGTTTCCTCCGAGTTAACGTAGTTAAAATGGGTCAAGGTTCCCTTCTCCGTTATCTCCGGAAACTGGATGTAAGGAGAAAATAAGGTCCGTTTAAAAGTGCATTGCTTTCAAGATTTTCAGGCCAGGGCCGGGGATATAGGTATATACCTACCTATTACCTATATCTATATCTGTCTATATACCTATATCTATCATGCTATTTATGAAGAGGTAATTTCTAAAGAACGACAAGGCTTATAGGTAAACCGAAAACACGAAACACAAGCGCGATATAATCGACGCCCAGCGCCATCTATTGGTTTAGCCAAACTAAACTACTGTCCCGAAGCGAAGTGAGAGAGGGCCACTAGTCTATTATATACCTACCACATTATTAGGGCCTTACTGTACTGTACTGTTTATCGCTGTTGTTTCACTCATGTATTCTTTTGTCGAGTTCTTATAACTTCTATGTAAGTAGTTACCACTAATAGTAATTGAGTATTCACTATACCTTTAATTTAGTTTTTTTACCTTTTTAATAATTTATGTGATAAGTTTCAGATGAACGGACTTATTACCTGATTGTAAGCGATTCCTGCTACCCATGACACCCCTAAAATCACAAGTACGATGCCAACCTTTACCCGCGATTGGGGCCTCAGTTACTTCACTCAGCAAAGCACAATACAGGCGCTGTTTCATCCCGATCATCCTGGAGGCCGTGGTATCACTCCGGTGGGGCCAGCCCATTCATGCCGAAACGTGGCTCTTCCACAAAAAGTCGACTTCTCTCCCACGACCAGACTAATATGACTAATGTATTATGGTATGAAATAAATGACTGAATAATATAATTGTACGAACACACCGTGACAATTGCATAACATCACAGGAATGTCTGTAGGTGAAAAACAATAGGGTGTTTCCAATATTAAACAACAGATAGGTTGATAGGATCTTTATACTCGAGTCTTTCTTGTGTAAGGATGCTGGGTGGACTGGCGATACTCGCTGGGTGGCTATCAAGACAGCTCTTGTGTGGTCTCTTGGTGTGGTTTGTCAATAGAGTACAGGCGAAGAGGCCTATAATGAACACCCACCGGCTGATGTTCACTAGAAAATGTAAGTAAAAATTAATAATTGATTTGTATTAGGTATTTCGTTCACAGGTGACTTAAGTTAGTCATGGTATAATAATAATACTGTCACTTTTACATGACACCAGATTACCGAAAAAAAATATTAATAAAAATTAATTAGGTACGCGCATTACCGCTCTTGATCTGTGTTTCAACCTTAGGCTGCGTTTCCATCATGATGAGGTGAATAAATAATAAAAAAATAAATGTTTGTTAATTGCCAATAGTATCACTTCTTTGAGAGAAGCTAAATATACTATGCCCTACTATTGGTCCTTTACTAACAGATCCTTCGCAACACATATCCTCATCTCTGGTGGAAAAGCAGCCTAGTTTTTTACCGAGTTGAATTTCGAACAAAAAAACAGGTACATCTCGTTCATAATTGAACGTATCCAGCAAGTTTGTAAAGTAGTGAGCCATCGTAGCCCCTTATTAAGAGTTCCAAACAGACTAACTACAAACATCGGCTACGTGTCCCGAATGACGAACGGCAGGTTGCTACTCCGTCACCTATCTCTCTCCTTTGTTGTCGGATAGTTTAATTAGATACTTCGATCTGCTTTCATTGTAAACTAGTTGCCAAAGTATGTTGTAGCTTTTACACATACCTACGCATTGCGCCAAAAGTGTGCAGATAAGGTAGGTAAGGTTAGTTGATAGATATTATTTTGTTGCACAGAAATAAAACACAGTTATGATACAACAATAACAAACATATCTTATGTTTGTTAATATATCTTACAGACAACTTTGGGTAGAGGAAAGGAAATAAAGAAAGTCTTCGTAAGTGGATAAGGCAGTGCAAATTGTTAGAATTGTACTCGTACATATGTACAAATTGCCACACTCAGAGAAGACAATCAACTTACCCTTAATAATATAAAGCATAAAGTATATCCGTATTAGGATAATGAACATTAAGGTAAGTAACGTGAAAATAAGTGTACCTTAATTGTTTTTTCTTTTTTTTTTATGATAATGTACCTATCTACCAAAACGAAAATATTTAATTTCAAATAATATCTTTATAATATAGTGTGATAAGCACTATCCTAAAAAACATCACTATCCTAAAAAAATATACAGGTAAATAATAACATTAGCTAATTGTTCTATGCTTGTTTCTTCAAAAATAAAGAAAAAGGAATGTATTCTACCATTTAACATCCTAATGCTTTTTATGACTTACTAAGCACACCAAAAACCCAACAAGCAAATGCTATTCAAGAATCCCTCGCGGCAATGAAAAGAAAACCGACCATACACTCACATGTGTTCGTCAAGAGTGAGCCTGTTTCATTAAAAACGGCCTAAAACGAAACAGAATCCTAAACCGAATCTTTATCCCCCGTCTTTCACGCGCGCTGTGCGTCTCTTCAGTTTGAATGTGACAGGTATATTCTCATTCGTTACGGGACAGATTCGTTATAAGCCACGGATTTAATTACGTTACGCGGATGCCCGAGGCAACAATGGCGGGCGTTCTAAAGAAGTCACAGGCACTCAATCTTTACAAAGGTTGACCTTGTGAGGTTTGTTCAACGTCTTAGTTGCATTATAATATTGTTGTTTAAATTTTCGCGTCGCATTACAAATACTATTATTATAGACGGGAATTAACGGGACGTTTATATTTAATCACATTATGTACTCACTGCTTGACCTGTCCGCTTGTGACCACAACAACCGAAACGTTAAGCAGTAAGTACGTAACTAGGTATACCTATCACAAATTATGTGCTTAAATATAAACGTCTCGTTCGTTCCCGTCTATAATAATAGTGGGTGCATTATAATTGGAATCAGAAAAACGGAGAATATGAGCAACGGAACATTTTTCGACACCACTAGACCATATGACACATATACACCTACTGTTGCGATGAGATATACCCTACTTAAAATTGTTCAAAGGTGCTTTACCTTACCAGAGCCGCTCAACTTTGTCAATGTCAGAACTTTTGACTCTTTGAAACTATCCAGACTTGCCAAATATCCATCATCCAATTGTATCCCGGGCTACGAAGACAATTTGGATTTGGAAGACATTTGGATGCAACCGAGATTGCATTGAAACATTGAGGTCAACCGCCACCTACTGCCAGTCATCGGCCTGGGAGTCTACGCAAATCTTCATCCTCTCCGTCCCTCCAGCGGTACCTTGGACGGTCAACTGGCCTTCAGCCACTTAGCCACACGATCTTCTCTTATTCCCTGGAGGCGGCCAAGCCAGTGAAGTCGATGCGCTTTAGTTTCTGTATAGTTTCTGTATATACCTGCGCTTCATATCAATCAAACTCTTCAGTGCAATACGGTCCCAGTGTTAGACTAATATCTCTAATTCATTGCTGTCTTACGTTTCAGGGCCGTATGTAATATGGTTGGGGTATAATACTTTCTTCCTTTGAGAACCTATGGCTTCGCTACACGTTTACATTGCTTTTTTTTATTTTACTGCCTCATTTTCCTATGGCTGGAAAGTCAGTACTTTTATAGGCTTAGGCTTTATATTTACACTTTCTTTAACAACAAAGCTAGGTAAATGGTGCTCTGATTAGGTAAACGGTGCATGGCTGCAAACATATAAACCTCTCTCTATTGAATCACTCCATTAAAACAACCGCATCAAAATCCGTTACGTAGTTTTAAAGATATAGGAACAGAAAAAACGACTTATGTAGTGATTTATACTGTATATTGCCATGCTATGAACTCTTGTTACTGAAAAGTGCCCTTTCGCTTATACCTCGCAATGTTGTATGTTTACCCGCAGATACAGGCCTAAATGCAGGCTCTCTCTCATTTAAATGCAAAACCATTTTAATGTACTTTCCACCAAATTTACAAAAGGCACGAAATTAAACGAACACAATGCGCTGGTGTGCACTTAGCACACTCTTTTAATCCCATTAACCTACAGCCGGTTCAAAACATGCGTCCAAATTTCACCCTTGCTAGGACGAAATAAGCATGAATTACGAAAAAACTTTCACTCGGGGCTGTATAATTCATCTTTTATGCACGCGTTTAAGCTCTAAATTACTGGGAACGATTTTTGCATCCAGTGTTTGCGGAGAGAGGAAAAATTGCATAAAATTTTAACAATGTAGGTGCTAGATATCGGTGCTACGGTAAAAGGATACGCTAAAGTGTTGTGCTTCAAATTGCAAGGGTTGTCTATACTTAAGTATTTTGTATATTACACTAAAATATTTATTAAATGTGCGTGTGAAATAAACATTTCACAATAGTACATGATAGTAGATACCGATGGCAGGTCATTAGATACGAACGTCTTCCATACGGGAGGTGGTAGGTCCAGAATTTGGAAAAACTACTGGACTATTAAAATTTATGTGCGTATTTTTACCATTGATTCGGCGATGAGGGAAAAGATCATGAGAAAATTTCATCACAAAAAAAATGTCGAATAAAATCTTGTTAAACTGTTTCGATAGTCAGACGTTCAATTAACTACCCAAATCCTGAACCATGGTCTAATTACGATTAGGTTAGGATTACGTGGTACGCCACGGGCTCCGAAGTGACAAATATAAAGCAACAGGGAATCACACGCTGAGATGAGGAGATACACAGTAGGTAGCGTCAGGACTGCACGAGATGGACTGATGACGTAGAGTCGCAGGATCTTGCTGGATGCAGGTTGTCTGCAACCGGACACTCTGGAAGTGAATGGGGGAAGCCTAAATCCGAATAACAAAGTCCGATCTCCTATATTAAAATATTGCAAATCGGATTTTATTCTTTGGAGCAGAAATTTGCCGATCTCCTATATTAAACATATTGCAAATCGGACTTTATTCTTTGGAGCAGTCGCTATCTTCAACAATGGCCGTCTCTACGCTGATGATGATGATTAGGTACAGTAGAAGCCTATGCTCAGCAGTGGACGTCTAAACGCTGATGATTGAAATAATCAGCCAAGAGACAATGTGCTACTGAAGTGATGCTATACCGTCAAGTCCTTTGTAATTTCAACGTTGGCTCTCCTATTGCTTACCTATCATCAGGCTAGGGTCAGCCAATAATGTGCGACTATAAAAAAAAAGAAATAACACAAACACAAATAGTAACCCTACGCCTGCCAATTTAGGCCGTTCTATAAAGGCGAATGTAGTGTTGTGCTCGAAGGTGCTGAATTTAACTTTAATGAGAGCGCATTGCGACTGCGAGATCGGCCTCCTGTAATCGCCTTTGAATATACAAATGACTACGGCCGCCCCTGCCCCTTGACTGTTTCATTCAATCTTATTAAGCTCGCGACCGCAGAATAGATAATAGAATCCGTGTTTTTACTTTGCGTAGAATTTGGCTTCGGTAGAAAAGATAAGTACGTAGGTACAGCTTTTACTATCACTTATGAACAATAAGTTTTTACGGAATTGCTACCAGGTCTGCGGCTTGATGAAACGGTAGTTATGACCTTGAGTGTACAAAAACCAATTTTAATAGAAAGTCCTCTTTTTTACAAATGCGCAAAATAACGGTCAATGCTATTCTTTCATGCCGCCAGCTATACTATACGGTATGGCGGACACAAACGCCATGGACACGGTGAAACTGAATTAATAGGGTAATTAAATAAAATCACACCAAGGCTATGGCGCTTGCAATATTCCAAAGCTAATTGATTCAAGCGACATTTTTTGGAGATATTATTGAGTAATACAAATATTTGGACGCAATATTTTGAAGTAGATTTAAATTTTTTGAAGAAGAATGGCGCTTGAATCAAAAGCCTTGGAATCCTCGATATAATAACGAAAAATTAATTAAATATTGGAAATATGGTAGCAATCCCGCTGTAAAGTGAAAAAGTTAATGACCATGTTAGTTTAAAATTGGTTATAAAATTTTAACGGGTTTTACGAGTATTTGCTCGCATCCTTACTAATATTATAAATGGAAAGTGTGTCCATGTGTTTGTATGTTTGTCTTTCTTTCACGGCAAACATATAGACAGACAGATTGATTTGATTCCCGCGCTAGCAGTTCTATTAATCAAACTTGTGTGCGTAGTGTGTTTGCGAAGCCTTTGATGGCCGTTTGGCTATAGTAATCAGGCTGCCCACTTGATAAGCCAGCTGTAAAGACAACTAACAGCAGGTGTGTGTTTTGACATTTAGGTGAGAATCGATTAAACTAAGACAGGCTTGTATAATTTCAAACAATCGACTTGTAGTGTGGATGTCCGTACATTTGGCTCTGGCTAATAAGACATTGCATTGCCAAGTTTATAAAAATCTTTTATTTCTGGGTGTTGGTATCAGAGTTTGATAAAGATCAGTGTAGGTGGAATGTGCTTATTTTAAAACTTACATTACAATTTAGTACTTTCCGGTTATACCTATATGGTTTTGTACATAGATTCAGTCATTATTATTTCAGTAAATAATTAGATAAATATATAAGGATGGTCTATTAAGATACTCGTGGGTAAGTTGATACTAATTCTAGGATCCAACGTTCCCTAGGCTCCTTAACGATGCTACTTAAATCTCAAATATCTGGGTCAGAAGCTTCGCTCACCTGAAAATTACCTATCCAGAAGATAAAGCATCGTAAACATACTACGTTATGGTACTTTATATTTTAAAGTTTAATTAAGTTATGAAGTCATAAAGCTGTGTACGTGTCCTCGAGTAAAACCATTTCAACAAACATATTTATTTTTTACGATTTTCAGCTACCTACGTCGCATTTTCCAATCTTTGTTCATGATCTAAAACTAGTGTAAGGAATCTTGCGTGTTTTTTTTAACTGTAGATAGCAACGCCCCGTAGGTCTAGTGGTTTAACTAACCTCGGCTTCCTAAGTACCATTCCCGGGTCGAGCAAATATTGTTTCCAATTTTTCAAACAGAGCTTGGGTTTGTGATCACCAATCCGCACTAGGCAAGTGGTGATTAAGCCTAATCCCATTACACTAGCGATATGACTCTATTGGTGTTGCAGGTGTCTAATTCTATGGGTGGTGGCAATCGCATAAAAAAACTGGAGGAAGAGCTACGTGGCTCTTGCTCCATATACCATGTCTGTTTATCTTAGATTTTTTTATACTTTAACCTCAAAAAAGAACCAAGTGCCACATCGACTCCCAAAAGGCCTGCCGTATTTCCACGTGTCGCCAGGGCGGCGCGCGGCGATGCAATATTACTAGGTCGCATTTGTATTACACGGTGTCCAAAATGCTGTACGCTAACGTCCATGTAATAAGGTTCAAAATAGTGACCGTACAAAAATGTACCTTTGTACAATTTTGCATTAAGCAACAATGCTCCAAGCAATCTTGCGAGATGCGGGTCAGTTTGTAAGACAAGCTCTTAACCTTTTTGGAAATGTCATGCTAAACTGTTATTCCATTCGGTACCTATAGTATAACCGTGGAAGAGCCACGCATCGCAATTAATGGGCCGGCTCGACCGGAGTGATACCTACGGCCTCGCAGAAGACCGGCGTGAAGCAGCGCCTGCGCTGTGTTTCGTCGGGTACCGGAGGCCCAATTGGAGGGAAAGGGGGTTAAAGGATGGCAGCGCATTCGTGACTCTACTGGTGTTGCAGGTGTCTATGGACGGCGGCAATCGTTTACCATCTGGTGATCCGACTGCCCGCCTGCCACCTATGAGATAAAGTAAATAAAAAAGTAGCAGTTGTTACCTACTACCTAATTCCGTACGCAGTCAGTCACTTTGGTAACATTTGGAGCAGGCGTAGTTGCTATGCTACGAAATTTCGTAGTGAGCGTCTACGGAAAGTCTCGTAGCAATGTTACGCACGATTCGAAGCTACATTATTAAACGCCTTGTATGAGTGAAGGGGAAATATGGCTCAATGTAAACTTCAGACAATGATGTTCTATCTCATGTATCATATTTATTTTTCGGTTTCCTAGTAGAAGGAAGAAAAATGAATTCATAGAATTTCATCTCATATATTTCGATTACATAGTTCAAACAACATAAGATACCTTTAATAGGTAAAGTGGTATGTGGGATTCCAATATGCTATTATAGTTTATCATAGTGCATAGGTAATACTACCGCTAACGCATCACTTTATAAGGAAAAATGATACCGTTGGCACCAACTTTCTGGTGTTGGCCTTGTTTCTAAAAGTGGGGTTAGCTATCAAGTTTGGAGGGGGGGAGGGGGGTCAGATAATAAAGGAAGGTGTCCACCATACCAGGTGAAGATAATGTTAGTACCTACATAGCTACATTATTTATAACATGTTAGTTATTTAAAGGTATGGCAAACTTTATGACTCGTACAGTTAAAAAAAAGGTTTTTTATTAATTATTTAAATTATCGAGTAGGTACCTATGTTTATTCCTAATAGGATCTTGCAATTTTTACTACTCGCTTGATAAGTACCCACTACCCCATATAAAGCTGAAGGTACAAAATGTTATTATTTAACAATGATTTATACCAATACAACAACCTACTATGATGTTACTCCCACACTTATGTATTCAAAGAAAAAAGATTCCTTATCCAAAAGTTGTAAAAGCAATTAATATTGAGTCCTTGTGATATTTCATTCAATTTTACCCTCATGCAAAAGTTGGAACGCAGAGCCAACTCCGTGCCGTAGACGTGACATCTGCACAGCCGTAATCTTCGCCAAATGAATTAGTTACTTTGCTGAGTTCGGGAAAAATTAGACCAGTTCCAAGTTTGCCTGGTTATTATTCATAATCTTTTATGGGAAATCTGATAATTTACCTACCTACTGTTGTAGGTAGGTACCTATCTACTCAATGGGCATACCTACCTACCTACCTAAAATTTCAGTTTGATATAATATGACAATTCTTTCAACAGACTATTTCTCATTAGACAAGCGTGATTATCCGTTCATTATGCTATTGAGGATATCTATCAAATATTTTATCTTATTTTGCAACGTTTGTTAGTTAGGTCCTCGTAAGTAGTTAGATACGCATATAATGCCCTAGAGGACATTATATGCGTATCTAACGTGTATGTATGTAACGTGTGTGTATGGTCTATAACCTTTCTCATATTTAAGTGTCAGTCCTCAGAAATCAAACCTGCCGAAAATATATGTATATTAACTAAACTACGGTGTCGGTGGCAACCAAGCTAGCGGATAGCCTAATGGTAAGCTACGCCAGCTAAGGACTATGGACGCCTGTAACTCCCAAGGACCTGCATAGTGTGACCGACCGACTGTCCGACCCGTTATGAACCTTAGCATTACTTTTTTGAAGAAGCTCATACTGTATTCTTCATTGCTACATTTTGAGTGCCTTTAAATGACCAACACTTTAAAATCTGAATTCACATGCCTAGGTAGGTTGGTAGGTACCATACAAATAATAGGTGGTACAAAAAATAGCCACAGCAAACTTTAAATAAGCAAATTGCCTAAAATTACGTCGCTGTAAGTGTTTCCTGCGAGTTCAGTCGAGGCGGTAAAGGGTGAAATTTTCCGTAGTTAGTGGTTTTCGACGCGACAAAATACTTGGCTTCGGTAGTTGAAGGCAACGCGCGCTTTGACCGTCTCAATTTGCGGCGGCTACTAATTTGCCGCTTATTTTGCCTTTCAATAGCGCAAGATCAAGACGGTGGAAACGTTTGATCATAAGGAAGAACTTAGAGCAGCTTTAATTAAAAGCTCAATAGACTTTTGATGTTCTGTCCACCTACCAGGAGCCTAGGTATTACTTATGTCCTCAAACGAATTTGGACGTGACGCGCTTTCTACAATAGATACCTACTTACCTAATTTTGTAAGTAGATAGGTTCTGACCACACTCGATCACTCCGTAGAAAACAATTTTATAATTATTATAATGTAGTACCTAGGTAGTGTGTTTTTAAGTGCATACTGTATTATACATACCTACTATTATTTATCTAAACCGCTGTCAATATTTTTACCAAAAGTTTTTAGGTAAACAAGACTATAATGTACATTGTTTCAAGAAAGTCTAGAAAGCGGGATTTGTTTGGGTATTCTAGCCCAACTCCATTTCTTCCTGGGTAAATAAGTTTGAATTTTATTATAAGAAATACAGCTTTTTTTTCAAGAGAACTTAAGTACTTAGGTACCTAATAATACCTTCGATAGGTACTTAGGAACTCGTATCATCTTTTTTCAGGCTTAATAAGTACCTACCTACCGAACTGTAAAATCTAGACGCGATATCGCAACAAATTAAATTTTCTTTGTTTAAATTCAACGCTATCAACAATATCATGGAAGTTTATTTTGCGTTTCCCGCGGGTAGTCTTGTCCATTTAACCCTCATGAATAATTCATCAGGCATGTAAACCACCATTTGATTCTCAACTCAATATCATCAGTGGAAATGACCATTATTGCTAAACCAAGGAGCACCCTGGTATGCAACAGTGTTATTAAAAGAACAAGCTTTTGCCGGTGGCTTCGTTTAGATGAATTGTGCAATCTCTTGGAAATGAAGCATAAATATTGTATAACCTTGTCACAAGTTTAATAACAAGGACTGCCCTTCGTGTCATTGTAAAAGACACACGAACAAAGTTATGATGCTATCTAGATAAGAATAGAAGGCCTAGCTAGAGTACGTAGGTAAGTATTTTAGCACATAGGTAGTAGGTACCTATTATTTAGTTACCGTGAGTTGCGCCTACATCGTTAATTAGAATACGGTCTTGCTACTAGAAAAGGCAAGAGGGCTTAGGAATCTATGATCTAAGTAAAATTAATAAGTACCTACATTAAGACATACATCTACCAACTTATAATTACTTATGATATTTCTAGATTAGTGGGCGGCCCTCACTTCGTTTCGAGACAGTAGTAAGTTCCAAACTGAAATAATAGATGGCACTGGGCGTCGATTACATCGCGCTTACATAGTGCGATCATTTAGTTTCTTTTTTTTATTGCAGACTATGCTTTACTTTCTTATAATTATAAAGTCATCATGAAAGTCGTGCCAACGAAAATTTGAGGAGCCAACGGAGTTTTCTTTTCATACTATGTCATGGCATAGCAGCTCAATGCCAGTGGAGCTACCACACCTTCGGACGTAAACGGCAGTGGCGCCATCATTTATTTATCGACGAAAGACGTTATTGACAAAAATATACACAACTGAACGCATACAATAATTATTCTGGAACATTTTATGATAAAAGAACACACCCATACTAGTTTGACATTTCGGCTGTCAATGTCAATGTCAAAGTTTGTGTGTCAAAGAAAATCGGATTGATTTGTGATGTGAATGTTGGGAATGAATTTTAGAAATTAATTGTCTTAAAAATTATTCAAATTTAAGTAAAATTAATCTATTGGCTGTGAAAAAGTTTTATTTGTAGTGGTAACGATGGGGGACGGTCCGTACAACCCGGGTTAGTTTATTAATTATGTACATTCGTTTGAATAAGCAATTGGGTGTGGATGGTGCTGAATGTTTGTGTTTACTGATGATTTTAGATGATTGCGAGATGCTGAAGGCATTGTACGACTTCGACGCAACGTTGGCTAAGACTCTGGGCTTCAGTGCGAATGAGTTCTTCTACCTCCAACAGAACAACACGAAGCAAAGAAACTGGTGGCATGTAGTCAACAGAAAGGGACAAGTTGGATTCGTTCCCTCTAATTATGTAGCCGCTGTTAAGGTAAACACTACAAATATGAATTTATCACCAAATTAAATCATACATAAGGCTGAGGTGAGCCAATATACATACCTACAGAGCCACCAATTTAAAAAAAATACTAATTCCTGTTTTATTAACAATATCTAAGTACCAAAACATGAATAACTGTAGGTATTAAACAATATTCCTATTTCCAAGAGTTGCTATGCAATTTAAGAAACTGAAGTCATATTGCAGTATGCCTGACAAAATGTTATTTTTTCATTAAATAATAATCTTTATAATCACAAAAAGGTACCTAGATGGATCCTAAAATTAATTAAGTAATATTATTGTTATGTTTCTATCACATATTAAAAATATAATGTAGGAGATGGATTGCTATTAGTAACCATTTCAACTTCTAGTTGTCTGTACTCCTGTTAATTAAAACAATCATGAAGGCAATTGACCTTAGTTTAATCTAATTTACTTCTACCTATTTAAGGTGGAGCCAGAATTCTTTCTGTCATTCCTGAATGACTGTATCAAGTCATTGAATGAAGATAATTCAACATCAGCTCAGAAACAAGAGTTGTTAGCTAGATTGAGTGAAAAAAGGAGTCAGATACAAATGCTTCTAAAACCACCCAGCAAGAAACCACCGGCTCCAAAACCGCCACCAAGATTGGATGATAGTACACCCCCAAATGGAGTGTCACCTTCGTTTGACTTGAGACCAGTGGTGTCCCAGCAGCAAATCTCGGAAGAAAGAGAGTGTCAGTCTCCACCAAAATCAATGAACAGTCACAAAGGTATGTTCTGAATTGTATAATATTGAAGGTCAATAGCTTGAGCTACTTAAATTTGATGTCATTATCATCATCATCAGTCCACTGCTGGGCATGGGTCTCTCCTAAAGCTCGTCACTCTTATTGAATTTGCTCTTTCCATCACTTCATCTCAGTCAGTGAAAATCATCACTCCATCTGATTTAAAGGTGTTTTACAGTTGTTTACCGAGACTTAGAGTAGAGAGTAGAGTATTGTAGACCCATCCTGAACTATTCAACTTACTCATCAGAATTTAAGTATATCTATTAACTACATAATGCTATATTAATTCTTACAGAAAGTGAAGAAGCGAAAGTGAAACAAAAGAAAAGTGTTATTAAATCATCATCCAACCAGCTCTCATCGGACACAGACAATCAGGATGACAGTCAAGACAGCAGTGAGAGTATCAAACCCAACGCAATCTATGAGATTGTGCAATCTGTTCGCAAGGAGACTCAACTCAGCCATGAAATGTCAAAAGTGGCTGTTGAAACTGTTCTCATTTCTTTAAGAGTGAGTTTAGCCTAATTTAAACTCATGAGAATTGGTAAATTATTTGCCATTAATAATTTGTAGTCTATGCCCTTATGATAAGGTCCAAAGCCAATGAATTACTTACTTTTGTTTGTCCCTACACAAATTATGATAAAGCATAAGTAAGTGCCCATTTCCTTGATTACCCTAGTACTTATAACCTCCAGTGTAATCATACTTATATGCATCCATTCTAGATACTGCAGACCTTTTGTTATTGTCTATTAATAGGATAGATAAAACATACAAAAGCATAACTCATAAAAATATCTTATGCTGATATTATTTACTAAATGACCCAAAAGGTTGGCTTCTGCCAATAGATACTGATAGCTGATTTTTGTGTGTGTAAATAAAAGCTAACATAGGTAAATGCTAGTAAATCCTTTAGTCGTTTTAACTGGCATAATACCTACTTCAGCCATAAGTCAAGTCAAAGTCAAGTCAAAAAGTAAATCCTTTAGTCGTTTTAACTGGCATAATACCTACTTCAGCCATAATTCTAGGATTAGTTGTTAAACAACCAACCTTTACCCCCATTCCCCCTTATTGAACCTCCGGTACCCTCACTCTTACGGCGAAATAAAGCGCAGGCGCTACTTCAAGCCGGTCTTCCATGAGGCTGTAGTATCACTCCGATCTTACTTCATATTTTGTAACAGTTTGTACTTTCTATTTTCAGGAATTCCTTCCTGGCGGTGCAGCTAGATCCATAATAGATGCTCTCCTTCGAGAAGCGAACAGCAACATCACCTGCCCCAAGAACGCGATAGACGCGGCTCCTGATGCTCTACGCATGATGACTGCGCTCAACGCGCTGTCCAAAGCCGCCAACGATGCTCAGCAGCGAGGCTGGGCGTTGCATGATGACGCGCATGATATTCAGACTCAGCTGCTTGAGCTTATATCTGTCATGGTAAGAGCCCTTACATTAAAATACTAGTGCCTCACTTCGTTTCGGGGCAGTAGTTCCACTGTCTACCAATAGATGGCGTTGGGCATTGATTTTATCGCGCAAGTATTTCGTGTTTTCGGGTTTACCTATAACCCCTGGCGTGGAATTTGAGATTAACCTCTTTATAAACAGTAATTTATCTTTATAAGAGATAATTGATAAATAAAAATTTCGCAACAGATTTATCGGCTACGGCGACCAATATTAAGGATCAGCCACGTATGCAGAAAAAAAATCCTCGAGTCCTCAGATGGTATAGGTACGCCACTGTGTACATGCGTACATAGTACTGCGTGCATATATAATACACAAATTACCTACAAAATACTAGACCAAAGGCGCGTTTCACAGTGACTCCCTTACACTCCGAAAATAGTTGATCAGGCAAGTGAACATGATTGCTATATTACAACCATTTGCTATATTTCCAGTCTAACGCCGACATGAACATCTCCCAACACGTGCTGAGCAGCCACCGCTACGCGTACGTCACTACCCTGGTACAGTACTACCAGATGGAGACAAGATGGCCGCTGCGGCAACTCCTGTTACAGGTAAGAGTGACCCCACCCTTACAGTCGGGTCACCGAGACAAACGGAAATTTGACGTTAATAGTGATGTGCACTAGACTGCACTTAGTCTGTTAATGATATTACCTAATACCCAAGGTTAGCAAATTACTGCTATTTTTGATACTTTTATTCATAGAAAAGATTATTACGTTATTTATTGCTTTGCTACTATGAATTATCATTCTATCATGAATCGTTTATAAATAAATTGTTAGCAGTTAATAATTTTCGTGATTTTTAATTTTGATTAGCGTGTAATGGCATGTGCTTATGTCAGTCGTCTGACGTTCTCGTACGTACAGTCAGCCACACATCAGGTTACCACAACCTGTCAAATTTCCTCAATTGATATTCAACCTAATGTGTATGACAGTAAGGTGACAGTCGATTGAAGAAATTTGACAGTTTTGTATACTTTGATGTGTGGCTGTACGTACCAGATTGCGCCGTCCCTCGATACCTGCGACTTACGTCCTGGTCATTGTTCAGACCTTAAAGTACAGCTTGAAAACAAATATTTTTTTTTAATTTTTGATTGGTACTATATCTGTGGCCCATAACCTTAAATACATTTGAAACTGACATATTTATTAATTAATTCTTACAGGCTTTCGGCGTCATGTGCGGGCTTGAACGCACTGCTCTGGCCACTCTAGCGCTGTCAGCTCTTCCCGCCGAAATAGCACGTGACATGCGCGACAACCCGCGCGCCGTCAGTCGTCTCTCTCACTCCGCTCTTCTGCTCTCTATGGTCTTGTCTATGGGTGACAAGCTGCCAGTTACACACTTTGGTAAATAATTTGATATTTTTTTGTTACAATTCAAAAGTAAGTATAATGTCTTTTTTCATTAGCCCTAGGGAGTTTTACTCAAAGTACAATTTACGAAAAAGTCTGATGAAAAACATATTTTTTCTTCATGACAAGAAATATCAAGTTTTTTTTAATGGTGCCTGCTAGTGGTATTTCGTTATCCATACTAATATTAAATGCTCTGTCTGTCTGTCTGTCTGTTACTGTTTCACGCCAAACTACTGAACGGATTTAAATGAAATTTAGTACACAGATGATCTAGACCCTGAGAAAGAACATAGGCTACTTTTTGTTGCGAAAAGGGGGTTGTAACTAAAAGGGGGGTAAAAAGTTACTTTTCCACGCGGACGAAGTCGCGGCCGGCCGCTATTAATTTATAAGAGTAAAAATCCTCCGATCTACATTGCATAGTTGCAGTATCATATTCGCCCCGCGATGTCTACTTGATGATGCCGGCTCGACCGGAGTGATACTGGGGAAGACAGGCTTGAAGCAACGCCTACGCAGCTTTGTGTTTCGCCGAGTGAGTAAGGGATTGGAGGCCCAATCGGGAAAGAAATGGGGCTGGCAGCGCACTGGTGTTTTAGGGGTTCTTTGGGCGGCGGCAATCGCTTACTATTAGGTGTATGTCTGCTGGTCTGCATCCTATCATATAAAAAAAGACTAAAGATCCGTTTTACTGTTACAGAACAACTAGGAGTGGAGTTCGCACAGTTCCTCCTGGAGTTGATAGAAAGCCCACCGGAGACGGACGAGAATGAGCAGATACCCGATTTGTTCCTCACCCTACTCCTGGCTTACAACCTGCAGTTCGAACAACCCCATGAGAACTTGCTGCTGAACGCGCTGTCCAAAGCCGCCAACGATGCTCAGCAGCGAGGCTGGGCGTTGCATGACGACGCGCATGATATTCAGACTCAGCTGCTTGAGCTTATATCTGTCATGGTAAGAGCCCTTACATTAAAATACTAGTGCCTCACTTCGTTTCGGGGCAGTAGTTCCACTGTCTACCAATAGATGGTGTTGGGCATTGTTTTTATCGCGCAAGTGTTTCGTGTTTTCGGGTTTACCTATAACCCCTGGCGTGGAATATGAGATTAACCTCTTTATAAGAGATAATTGATAAATAAAAATCTCGCAACAGATATCGGCTACGGCGACCAATATTAACGATCAGCCACGTATGCAGAAAAAAAATCATCGAGCCTCAGATGGTATAGGTACGCCACTGCGTACATAGTACTGCGTACATATATAATACACAAATTACCTACAAAATACTAGACCAACCAAAGGCGCGTTTGACAGTGACTCCCTTACACTCCGAAAATAGTTGATCAGGCAAGTGAACATGATTGCTATAGTACATCCATTTGCTTATGTAATTAAACATTGTTATGCAACAGCGGGTGTAAGGGGGTGAACGAATACCATTCCGCCCCAAAAGCCAATCCCACATGCACGCAGTGCATCCTGCCAAATAGCGAACTAGGCTCTGGCGACTGACTGATGGCGGTATAACCATCCAAAATCTTAACGTAGCAAATTAACAGCCCGGTGACGGGCAGCAGCGTCACCAGGGCAAATAGCTACGTTCTTCAATTCCGGGAGACGAGAGCGGGTGGGTCGGCAGGTTAGGCAGAGGTCCAATGTCCAGGTGATGATGCTGTGGTCGATATATAAAGCGGCAATCGGTGTCCAGGTAACACAAACAGTCTTCAAGAAGAAAAAAGCCACGAAAAACATCCAAGCAAACGCACACAATTCGAATTTGAAAGCAAACGAAAAGAGAAAACATTTGCACATTTTGTGACAACTCGAGTGACGTGTCAATGTCAGCGGCGCGTTCCATTCAACGTAATTTACAGGTTATTATTTATGTCACTATTTTAATCTGCATGACAACTTAATAAGATACTGCATAGTACTGAACGTAAAATAAGTAATTAACGTCATCGAGCGTTCCGTACTAATCGATCATGACCATACAAAAACATGTACTGAGTGTGACGCACATTGTTCAGACCTTAAAGTAAGCTTGAGACAATTTTTATTTTTTTAATTTTTGAATTGAGACTATTTCTGTGTGCCTAATAACCTTAATATCATTTGAGAAGTTGATATAATTTATATATTAATTCTTACAGGCTTTCGGCGTCATTGTTCGGGCTTGAAACGCACTGCTCTGGCCACTCTGGCGCTTGTCGCTATTCCCGCCGAAATAGCACGTGACATGCGCGACAACCCGCGCGCCGTCGTCGTCTCTCTCACCGCTCTTCTGCTCTCTATGGTCTTGTCTATGGGTGAACAAGCTGCCAGTTACACACTTTGGTAAATAATTTGAAATGGTGTTGCAATACCAGAGACAGTATATGTCTTTTTCATTAGCCCTAGGGAGTTATTTACTAAAAGTACAATTTAGGCGAAAAGTCGGATGAAAAAACATATTTTTTCTTCATGACAAGAAATATCAAGTTTTTTTTTAATGGTGCCTGCTAGTAGTATTTCGTTACAATTTAAAACATTAAAAATCCTCCGATCTCCATTGCATAGTTGCGGCATCATATTCGCCCCACGATGTCTACTTGATGATGCCGGCTCGACCGGAGTGATACTGGGGAAGACAGGCTTGAAGCAACGCCTACGCAGCTTTGTGTTTCGCCGAGTGAGTAAAGGATTGGAGGCCCAATCGGGAAAGAAATGGGGCTGGCAGCGCACTGGTGTTTTAGGGGTTCTTTGGGCGGCGGCAATCGCTTACTATTAGGTGTATGTCTGCTGGTCTGCATCCTATCATATAAAACAGACTAAGGATCCCTTTTACTGTTACAGAACAACTAGGAGTGGAGTTCGCACAGTTCCTCCTGGAGTTGATAGAAAGCCCACCGGAGACGGACGAGAATGAGCAGATACCCGATTTGTTCCTCACCCTACTCCTGGCTTACAACCTGCAGTTCGAACAACCCCATGAGAACTTGCTGCTGAACGCGCTGGAGGAAATGGACAACGCCAAGACATTTTGCGAGAAAATTCTTCTGTTGCTTAATAGAGAAGGTAAAAAAAAAGAAAAAAATCTGTTTTTTTTTACTCTGAGCACATAATTTACTATAATAGAAACAATTCTGCTTATCGTGTAGGCTGTCAAACCACGGTGTAAGTTTCAAACAGCGGAGAGAACTCTGGTTGGATACCTGCCCTCCAAAGCATGCAATGGTCTTTCTGGCTGTTATGTATTCGATGGCAGACGAGCGATTGCCTGATAGTTAAAGATTGGCCTAGGAAACCCGTAACACCAGTTGCAGTGGAGACTACTGCGCTGATAACCTAGAGGCCTATTCCGGGTGGAGAGGAATTAAATTCCCCTACTCCAATTGGGGCTCTGGTACCCTTCACACTTCAAGTGGGTTCAAAACTCATGGAAAATATCACTTGTGCTTTAAATTTGGTCAAGACATAACGTTTATCAAAACAACACTAACGTTTTGAAGTACCTACTAACATATTATCTTTAATTTTCAGAGGATCCAGTCCACATATTCGAGCACGAGCCTGCGCCGGCGCACTCGGTGCTCAAGCTGGTCATCGACCTGTTCAGCCGCAAGAAGACCGCGGAGTACTTCTACACGAACGACGTCAAAGTCGCCATCGACATCATAGTGAGACAGCTCGCCGACTTGTCGGCTGGAGACCCGGTGGGTATTGTACATCATCATCATCATTCAGCCAATAGACGTCCATTGCTTGACATAGGCCTCCCCCAAAGTTGTCCACACAGATCGGTCCTGGTTCACTCGCATCCAAGGGACCTCCGCGACCTCCACTAGATCGTCGGTCGACCTGGTGGGAATGGTGGAAGAATTGGGTGGCTCAAGTGGCAATGGGCAGGCCACATTGCGAGGAGAACAGATGGCCGTTGGGGTGGAAAGGTCCTGAGAGGAGGCCGCGTGCAGGAGGCCGCAGCCGAGGCAGGATATTGTACAATCGCAGTTAAATTTGTTGAACCACTTTACGGTAATCTTGCAGTGCGGCCGCTTCTAGTCAGTAACCAATCATGATGCGTCTATCATATTCCTAATGGGGGCTATCGCGTGTGAAAAGTGCTAATAAATTTAAGAACGCTTTTTGAAATAAGGTGGTAAGAGCTCTTCCATCATCATGCGTACTTTGCAATTATGGCAGCTTTGAAAAGTTAACTATAAATAACTGTTCATAATGTAAAATAAAACTGCTCAGAATGTCAAGCAATTTACTTATCCCATACTTTACCTTCCAGCGTCGCCAAGAATACCTCAAAATGCTACAAGGCATCATTCGCAACACAGAGTACGATGCTCACCAGCACCGGAGACAAGACCTGCTCCGCTGCTTCGCTCGCATCTTCTGCGAGGAAAACGACGCCAGCCGCGACGACCAGGCTCTCGTCCGCGCCATATCCAACGAGTTCCCGCAGTACTTCATGGCTTAAGGTTTGGACTCCCATTCTATATGGACCTTATTCAGAAAAAATGCCTTGAAAGGCAGTTGGATCCAAGATCTTTGTGTGGGAACTTGGTGCGGCTGGAAACCCCTTCAACAAACACAACCAATTTTTGGCTTGTCCTCGTTATTGGGGGCCTATGCTAACTGGTATACTTCCAAACCAAATCTACGGATTACAGTTGCGCTTCACATTTATCCTGGAACAGTTTTGTGAAAAATTTGGTAGAAATCCTTATCACAAGCATTTATTTTCTACTAAAAAGTTTGAGTAGCGATGGATTAGTATAGTAAATACTTACATACTACGCTGGCTCAACAATCCAAAATGACTCGTTGCTACTGACGTCAGTTACCACAAGTTCTAGTTTAATCGTTTTGATATCTCAGTGATATTCTCTAAACTATTTTCAAAAGATCCAATATGAAATTGAATCAACTCTACTCAGCAAAGATTTGCTTAAAAATGTGTTTGACACTAATAAAGAAATCAGTTTTACAATCATGTAAATATTTTTGCCCCTTCACTAAAAGAAATATTTACGGAAAATCATTTACAAAAATTAAAAACTACCTCATTTCAGTGGGTATAGTTACTTAATATTATACAAGTTTGGGGTCACGACGTATTCTGAAAAGTGAGCTATCGCTAAAATATGTTGAGATCCTGTTTCGATAAATCACTAAGTGTCTACAGCAGTAGCTAGGAAGATGTAGCAAAAAGCATTTGCTAATTCCAAATTGTTTGTTATTTGAATAATTGTTATAATAGAATCGTAAGCATTATTTCTCTAGTTAGGTGTGTTACCTAACTTATATGGTTCTAAATGTGAATGCCCGTTGTAGTTGTTCGTGCGTGTATGTTACTTTGTGTGGGAAATGTAAGCTTAAAGTCTAGGAGGCTGTTCAAATATTTTCTCTTTAACTATCTTTGGCCTTTATAAGTGAAGAACTGATACACAACTCAAAGATAAGACGCTGGCGTTAACTAGAATATTTGTGTGAGATCAAAGTATGAGATTTTTCTATTTAAATCGCATTTACACTAAAGCGCTAAATCAATGTTGTTCATATAGATAAAACGAGAGCAATAAATAAAATGATCTCCAAATACGTACGTATTTTGTAAAATTCATATAAATGTGTGTGTCTGTATAATTTTTGACGATATCTAGGATTATTAGTGATTTTGGTAGCTTATTTCGATTTGTATTAAGTTATACACTCATGTAGTTTTAAGTCTAAATCGCACAATTTATAATTTGTTTTCATGCACGTTGGTGGATATCTGTATTTAATAAGAATCACGGGTATATTCAGGATATTGTCAGGATATTCAGGATATGTTTATTAAATCATCAAGCTAGATAATCAGCTGAGCCCTACAGTTTAAATTTTATTCCTACATGCAACAAGTAAATTGAAACTTTTTGCTTAAAAGTTTGAGTAGCAATGGATTAGTATAGTAAATACTTACTACGCTGGCTCAGCGATCCGAAATGGGTCTTGTCATCCGACGTTAGACTTTTCCACATCATCGTACATTTATTATAAATATATGAATTAAAACATTAATAGTATTTCGCACAAGGACAACTTATATAGTTTATGCATTCCAGGTGCATTAACTTGCATGGTACTTTATGACGTAATGTAGGTACATTATATTAGACGTTCCTATGATATTTGTGCCATTTACACCAAAGATTTACAAATATGTATATGTCCACATCCAGTTATGAACAGAAATATAGTCTGTCAATTACAAATGCTTTAAAATATAGCCATCCCAGATACATAATTCAGTTTATTATAATAGCAATAATCAGCAATCACTCAGAATGTTTCGGCCTAAATAAATGAATTAACTATTTCATATTTTCGATCATAATTTAAGTGTGTAATAGAGCGCATGAGATTATGAATAGTCATCAAAAATTCTAAATATACAAGATATTTTAGATTCGTAGTATTTAGTTCTTAATGAAATAAGAATCAAAAATTTTGAGCCTAAATCGTTAAATGATTTATTGAACTTTATTAATCTAGTTACATAATGCATGTTGAATTCACATGTAATTACTACACAGATTAAATATTTTTGCAATAATAGAATTCTACACTACCTAAAGTTAAATTTAGTCATTCTATCTTTTACATATAGGAGCTATTGTGTGAGAAGAATTCGCTAGATGGCGTACTGTTAGATCCAACTTCAACGTCATTGGTTGTTTAGTGACATTTTGACATCTCACATCGAAAATAACCAATCACCGTTTAGATGGACCTTAGTTCTACAGTACGCCATTTAGCGGATTTTTTACATAATATAGCCTCCATTGCAGAGATTAGATCATAAAACCTATTTTTAAAATTATATTCCGGTCAATTTTCTCTAGATTTGTACAATGTAAGTAATATTATTATACTTGAAGTTAACCTCTCTATTATTAAATAAATTCATGTGACGAAATCTTTCGTATTTATAATTTTATTATATTATAAATCTAAAATTATTACTCAAATTTTTCATATTTCAAAAATAATTTCAGATTAAATAAATCTTTACATTACCTACAAATTATTATAGCTACAATATTTTATTGATTATCGATATTATGGATATTGAAAACTATAAAAATATTACAAAAAATACTTCAGGTTTAAACAACAATTATTAAATGAATTAAGTAAAATATTACATATTAAAAATATAAATATGAATTAATGAAATACGCTCATATTAAGATGCATGTTATTGTTGGTATCTCAGATGTTTTTTCCAAAAGCATACTAATTGCCATTAAAATGCGAAAGATTTTTGTCATGTCTAATAGTTTATCCCGTCGTTAAATTGATTTACTATCGACCAATATCTCAGGGTGTGATTTATGTAAGGTTACGGCTGTTGCGAAAATTTAAAACTTTGTCTTAAAAATGTAAGTGCTAATTAATGATTTACTTAGTCACTTTAACTGTACAGTTTTTGCTTTCGACGAGCGCTCGTACCCTTGCGTTTATACTGAAAAACGTACTGGTACTTGCTACCAACTTACAGTTGCCTGCAAAAAATATACCTACAACGCCGTGATGCTAATTCAATTAAGTTCATAATTATGAGATTGTATACGTATTAGCGTGACTATACGTTAAGGGAAAATGCTTTTTTTTATTTTTTACACAAAAAAGAATAAAAATACACAAAAAGTATCAATCA
Organism: Cnaphalocrocis medinalis; assembly: GCA_014851415.1. Lineage (NCBI taxonomy): Eukaryota > Metazoa > Arthropoda > Insecta > Lepidoptera > Crambidae > Cnaphalocrocis > Cnaphalocrocis medinalis. Next base: position 11,077,385 of record CM026279.1, read on the forward strand.
CACATAAATTAACACTTTTGCTGCTATTTCTTTTTTTTTTGTATAAATTAACTTTTTTAAAATTACTTACCTTTAATTGGCAAAAGAATAAAAGAGTTAATTTGTCTTAGTATACAGGCTTTTCTAAAGCATATTAAAAGCACGCGCTCGTTTATTGCAAAAACTATTACTTTAATGAGACACAAAATCAATATCGTATTATTTAATAACGTATGTAATAAATATTAAAATAATACGATGTCACCTACAAAAATGTACTTAAAATGCATGATTTTATCAAAGCGAAATATACGTAGGTATCTATACTAAGTATAAATTTATTTACTGTGTGAAAGTCAAATATTTACCTGAAATATTATATATTATACCTATCTAAAAGATCTGTTACTAAATTATTATTTTGGAGGTGCTCAAAATTCAGGCCAAATTTTTGTAGATTTTGGTCTTTGATTTATATTACTTGCTGGATATTTTTGTATTTTAAACTATAAGTTACTTTTGAAGTATGTAAAGCTGAAAATAATGGCGTTTATTCCCATTGTATCTTTCTTATCAATTAACAGTTGGATGTTAAATAACTTTAAGTACTGTTAGCTTTTTTTGCGCAATCTATCTATGCTCATATTAGCAAATTAGTGAAAGGTCAAATATAAACACAAATAAAGTCTTCGCCAATTACTCATTTTGTTATTTTAATATTGAACCTTAGACTAAATACCTTATTTTATCATAAAGCATAGTAGATTAATATTTTAAAACTGTGGCTAGAATGATGATTCGAATATTGTAATTTCCAGTATCAACATACTTGTATCAACCTAGAAAAGGATTTTAAATATACAAATATAGATAGAATAGCATCATTTTGTGAATTTGATAACACTAAATAAGATATTAAGGTGTAGGAAAATAAAACCACTCATTTATTTAATACAAGTATTTAATGTACCATATGAATGCCGTATAAATATTTCAAAATGTAAAACAGTGATAAAATTCATACTAACCAATATACAACTGCAGTCAACTCAACTCGAAATCAAATTTCAATGATACTTACAGTAAACATTCAAAATAATTATAATTTGAAATACACGAAGATCAACCGTATAATTATTATCAACTTGCAACTTATTCGTATAATCGAAAACAACCTATGTATAATTATAGTATTAATGCTACAATAATAAGCAGGTACCGTATTAAATCTCTTAGTGCGTTTCAAATTAATACCTATGTCTGTCGGATGTCGGAATCTTCGTTAGAAAATAGTGTCTGACTGTAATTAAACTGCACAACAAAACCTGGCACAGCTTTCGAAAATTGGGGAGACTATAATAATATAAAAAGTTGGCCCCGATATTTCAGAGGGATCCACAAAAACTGGAATATTTAAAATTTGTAAATACTCTCTGCTAAAAACGTCGCAAATCCTGTAGTTTATCAAAAGGATCTATGCAGTCTTAGCACGGATTGTATATTTTCAAAAAGAATGTGTACACACATTGAATGCTTCTTTGGAATGCAATTTTACAAAATTTTCGTTATTTAAGTCTAATAGAAAATTTACTCAACTCTACACAAGGAAAGAATATGTAGGTACCCCTTGTATAAAATTAAATACCTTGAGCATTATCCTAAATGTAATATTGATAAACATGCTAAATGTATGTATGTAGTACATAGTAATTAATTGATTATAACAAACATATGACCACTTTACATCGATTTTGGCAACTGGATGAACACTTGTCTTATAGTACATACCTAAGTATAATTTATGCAAAAGTATCTAAACGGACATCTTAAAGGTATTTCCAATCGTTCGGCTTGTTGAAGCGTTAAAAGTTGCTTTTCAAAGAATACTGTTTCTGTTAGCTAGGTAGGTATATTCTGATGGCGTGCAATGATGCGACACTCTCGATCAATGTTCATTTGAATTGATTAAATATTACTGACCATTAAATATTACATTTAAATGTAAATTTCAGCTACAACTTGATCACATTCTACATCTATGGAACACTCGCACGTTACATTAATTAGATTAAAAATTATATACAAGTTACATCTAAAATATCTTAACTATTAAAAACTACATTAGGGCTGATACCAAAATTCGATATCATATGTGTATGGCCTCCGAAATAATTATTCGTTTGAAAATGACTGTGTGGTCTGACGATCTCACACAGACTCGCACACGTCAACTCCATACTTATCTTACTTACACGGTGATTACTCATCTAAGTCTAATACTAATGATTAATTTACCACAGAACAGAACGATGGACTTGAAATGGAAATGAACGTTTCTTTCCGAAACTGATGCTCGGCTCTAACATACAAACCCACGATACTTAACTTTCATCACCGATTCAATAAATACTACTGTAGTTATTTGAAGTTTACTAAAATGCCACCATTTTGGTTACTAGGAGAAAAAAAAACACATTTCAAGTTTGAAAGTCAGTCCAATTAATTTTGACTACACTGGTTTTCGTTGTCTGAATTTCGATCACTAGGGAGACTTATAAATACTTATGGCCCTAGGGTATCTCAATCAGATTTGAAAACCAGCTAACGACGGAATTAACGCGCAATTATATCTAATTTTAAAATGGAACAACGCACAACCGCAGAACAATCATAATGTGACCAATATAGAATTTGTATAACTTAAAGTTAACAAATTGAGCTAAACAATAGTATATTTTACGGATAATAATTATTATAATTTCACTATAATTGAATTTATTAGAATTAATTAATCTCATTCCTATATTAATAGGAGTTTTGCAAAATCATTCAGTACCTACAGACATTCTTTAACACTTTGATTACCATTTCTTAAAAGAAATATGGAAGATCCGAATTTATGCTTAAGATAGTTAACTTACTCGTAGTCATGGTGTTTTCTGAACATGTAAGCATAAAATGGAACTTTAAAAAATGTAGAAAAATTGGTGACAAATTACCGAGTCAAAATGCTGGCCAATCCGTAAAAGTTTAGTCAACTTAGCATATCTCATAATTTTTATTAATAGATTTAAAAAAATGCAATTGGAATGTTTGTTTTTATTCGATGGAATATAGTGACATTGAAATGTTAGGTATATCACTCCAGTTTTCACGTAGAACTTAGCTGCCGTTTTGAGTGGGCAAAACTGTGCTATAAATAAAGGGGTCAAAACTGATAAGTTTTGCAAAGAATTATTGCTTTACATTATCGGGCAATAGCAGATTGGCGTACATGTTTGACGGGCAATCCGTCGCCTTGCTACCGGCGATCGGTAGTGTCGTTTAACTCGGATGTTGGGCGGCGACCTTGCGCAGACGGTAGCCGCCGGTGCCGCGCACGGTGTACAGCACCACCACCGCCACGGCGACCACCGACATCCCGATGGCGTTGATCACGATGGCCTCGTGGGTCAGCGTGGCGTACGTCTCAGCCCTGTGACCGCATGCCCCGGGTTAGTGAGCTCATATTTATACAATAGATAATAGGGTATTAGCAGTGTTTGTAAATTTGACTTGTATGTGCCTGGGGGTGTTCTCATAGAAAATAATAAGGAAGTATCAGATATTATCAAATTCACTTCCAAATCTCTTGACTAAAAGAATATCTGAGGTTGCATTATTTTATATTATAAGAGTTGTATTTTTTTATGGAAATAGTAATTAATCAAAGTAATTTTTCCTTATCACTATTCATGTTAGTACTCAACATTAGCGAAGATATAACTTGAATACATGCTGCAGCAGATTATGTGAAATATATTTGATAAATATGTAAGTAGTTGACTTAGTAGGAATGAGTTAAATATAACAATTTAGTCCTTAATTTTGCTTTGAAGAGTTTCTACTTTATATTAATATAATTTCTAAGTTATCTAAAATGAATGAAAATACTCCTAACATTTATCATGCACATTTAAATAAATAACAAGTAAAAGCATGCAACTATACTTACACAATAAGCAGTACAAGCCAATGAAATCCACATAGTGCAATAGATGAGTTTTATTTACGTGCTTAAGTAGAATAAAACTTAAATTCGTGAATAGAGGATATCAATTTATTTACAAGATTTATGAATAATTGAAAATCATTAATCATTCTAAATAATAATTTATTTTTAATTTAACAAGTAGTTATCTAAATTGGAATTTCAGTTAACGTCTAATTTGTAAATTTCACAATACTAAACTATTTTATTACCTACTTTTATTACGATTAAACTTATAACAAAGTAATCCTAGTCATATTTGTATATATTTTGGTCTGATACAGACCATTTATAATAATAAAATAAAAAAGCCTCATCAGCTACTAGAAAAATATAATTATTTTGTTTAAAACTCTCACAGTATATAGAAAAAATATGTACTTACACAATGCATTACTAATTACTAAATAATTTTGTTAATTACAAAGTGAAATGTTTTAACTAAGTATTATCAGTCAAAAAGTAACGCCCTGTAAGAGTTGAATGAAAGTAAAAATCGTCTAATGATCTACTGTAAGTTTTATATTGGATTAAAATCTAAACCTACATGAACCAAATCAAAACCTGCCTTTGAGATTTATCAATATATTGACCTAATATATTGTTCTCCGCCAGAATGGAAAACCCCTGGTAAAGCTCTAGCCAAAATGTGTACCATTCTTTACTTTGGATGTTAATTCATTTAGGCATACAAAGTGTTAACATACAATGAACTATTTAGAAAACCGTTCTTTTATTTAGTGAATTACTTTTGACGCATACTGCAATTCATTTAAGAATTATAACTGAGATAATGATCAAATTCTCAAAACTTGATGAGTATAAAGGGAAATCAAATATTATTTATTTAAGGCACTTTCAAACTTACCTACCTATCAAAGTCCAGATCTAAGAATGCGTTTCTGACGCCTATTAGTCTACCAATGTGTGGGTAGTCCAAACTTCGACTGCAGTTTCCTGCACTCGATACCCTATTGATTCAATTAATTGTAACGACCAGAAGCGCTTTCTTAAACCGACCGGACAATACCGAAAGTACCTACATAAGGCACTAAAACTGCATTGTATCCGAATTTTGAAATTCAAACGTTTGGACTCTACAAGTCCACCGACGCCCTTATGTGCCCGTCGCGCGATTCCGCCGCCTTAAACTTGTCCCTCGACAAAATATACATGACCACAGCCAGTATGGCAATGATGGCGACGCCGATCGTGTTCATGATGACTGCTTCGTCGACTAGCGTGCTGTACCTCTCCGCACTGTGGAATTTGGACATGGACGTACAAGCAATGGACATAACAGCCAGACAACACATGCTAGTGCACGGACGTGCAATGGTTACAAACTACAAGCGTTGGTTGGAGAAGTCAATGGCTTAAACGGTAATGGTTGTTGCGCAATCCATATCAATGGGCTTTGGCGGTTCGGGAATGACAGCAGAGACGAATGAGAAAAGGGACTTATCACACTATTCAAACTTCTGTTCTAGGTACGTGTAAAATTACCACCTACTTAGGAGTTTTTAGAAAAATCAAACTTATTTGCATGTTTTTCGGATTATTTAATGCACAAAATGACATTTCGAATCAACCGAAGTCCTTATTATATTAGACAATATTTGTTCTGTATGGACCTAAACCCTAAAATAAATATTTCTTAATTTTTAATCATCTTTATTTGGTAGTTACGTAGGTACAAAAAATCTTGCAAAATTAATAAAATGGTTTCGTAGGAAAGTATGTGTAAAACAAAATTCACAAGTCAATTTTATTTCAGTGAATTATGAATTCATTATGAAGCAGGAAAGTCTCCGATTCCTTGATTGTATCAAATTACCAATTATATTTCGTACCTGCTCACGTAAAAGCGTTGATCATTGTTCCTTTTGTACCTTTGCACTAACATAGCGTGACAAGACATCTTTTATCAGGTGATCGCAGCTGCCTGGTGTCGGTGAAATTGCTCTAGTGACATGAATTGTAGTGAAAATAATTGTCACTAGACACTTAGTAATGAGACCGGATTGTTTGGATAATGACTTCTACAACCACTCGCGCTCGCTAAGGATACACACGTAATGAATGCTACACAAAAAGTGCGAAGAATACAAAAAAATCTGACTAAAAATATGAGACTCGACAAGTATACGTGGTAAAGTTTTAGGACCACACATCAGGTTAGGTACTACAATATCTCAAATAAGTATGTTCAGTTGATACTTCCAGACATCAGAATCCAAAAACTTATCGATTACTCGTTTACAGGTTAGGCTTCTTCTATTTAAAATGCATTTGTAGAATCTAATGTCAATTGCGAAGGAATATGGATGCCATAGTAATCACATCTCGATGCGAATGACCCATTTAACAACAAGTGGTTAATGCCAAAGGGTCATTTATTATTAGGTATAAACTAATTGTAGTTTTGCAATCGCTAATAGCCAATCTTGTGCAACCAGCTAATTCAACAATTAGCAATTTTAAGTACGGAGTCACGTTTTTTCGCTGTATCAAGCACCTCCTTCCAATTTGCACAACTCTTATCGACTTGTGCAAATTGATATACTTAAATAAGAATAAAGCTAGGATATTACACTATAATTATAATAATTACTGGACTAATATTTTTTTATATAAAAGGAATCCCTTCTAGAGGATGGTGGTCCATTAAATTAGGTAGGTATTATAACCTTAGAGTTGATATTATTAACTTATTATATAATTTCATTTAAATTTACTCCTGAAGTCTCATATTATTTAGTCAGCTATAAACATTTAAATGGAGACAGATATAATATAACATCTAGCTACTACACGATTGGTTCTTATTGACTTTGTATTGACGTTAAGGTAATTTCTCAAAAAAAAAACAGTTATATCGCAACCAGATAACTTGATCCAGATCTTTGGGCTATAAAACATACTAGATATGTGTACAGTGTGTGGAAGAGACGGGTAGTTCAATTCCATCGTGTTGTCACCCCCAATCGTGTGTCATATTTCGTGAAAAGTTCTAAGTTGATATGGCCAATGGGAGCTAGCGCGTGTGAAAGATTTGCTACATGGCGCACTATAGGACGGAGGCTCGTCTACAAGGTGATTAGATATTTTATAATGTGATATATCAAAATGTGATGTTGAATTTGGATCTTAGTCCAAGAGTAGGTGCGCCATTTTATAGCGAATCATTCTCACGCGATAGCCCCCATTGGACTAAAACGTATATACAGGGGGTATCTGTGAACAGTTACATTCCTTTAACCACGTGTTTTACCAAAAATTTGAACAACATTTGTTTAAATACTTTTCAAAATTCATCGAAATTTTTTTCGACTCCCCGCATACAAAATTATCATGTCACATGACCTTTGTATGAAAAATTTAATTTTTTTATGCAAGTTTCTAAAAGTCATAGAACAAAATGTTGTTCAGAATTGTTGGTAGAACACGTGGTTTAGGGAATGTAAATGTTCACAGATACACCCTGTATAGGTAGGTAAGTAGTTACTAAAGTTAGGAGAAGGTAAAAATACCAGATTGCAAATCTTTGTCTACTCACCCAAGGTCAAAGAGTGCCTTCTCAGTCAGTCCGGTGAGGCAGGCAGCCACTCCTAGCACGAAGGTCAGGATCCCGAAGGCGGCGTGGACGGGCACCAGGGAGGCGCGGAACCCGGCCGTGCCCTTGTTGCAGATCAGCAACAGGAGGAAGCTGAAGAAGCCGACTGCGTACTGGAATTTAGAAATAGAAACTGTTTAGCAATGTTTTCAAGATAGACCTATAAACTAATAAACAATTCCTTATTGTCGAATCAACTTCCCGCAGCGCAGTGTTTTCGAACCGGTACGAAATCCAAATCGTCAAGAAACGAGCCTATACTTCTTAAAGGCCGGCAACGCAACCGCACTCCTTCTGGTGTAGCGATAGTCCATGGGCGGCGGTGTTCACTTACCATCAGGTGACCCGCTTGCTCGTTTGCCTTCCTATATTATAAATAAAAAAAAACAAAGTGTACAACGTGGACCCACAGCCTGTTCAATGTCGCGGGAACTCTTTGAATGAGGGCGTCACAGGACTGATCTGTGTACTTAGACATCATTGGATGATACCAGCTAGCTGTGGTCGTTTCTTGGGTGAAATATTGATGATGACTTAAAAAATGGTTATAAATGTAGTTTTCACTTCTTAGGTAGACAACGGTGGAAGCCCATTGAACTGGAATATCATGATAGCAAGCTGTCACTTTCATTTGTTACTTATAAAAGGGACAGCATCAGTTTTAAATCATGTCTAACTTTAGTCTCCGTTTTGTAAGAAGGGGGGAGAGTCTAATTATATTACTATAGTGGCCCGCCCTCACTTCGCTTCGGGACCGTAATTCAGAAATGAACCAATAGATGGCGCTGTGTCCAATTACATCGCGCAAGCGTTTCGTGTTTTCGGTTTACCTATAGTTATCTTCCTTATGCCTTGTCGTTGTCTATAGAAGTTATCTCTTTATCAATAGTATAGATTACAAAGCCTCGTTGACCGCCAAAAAGGTCCGTTTGAGACGACTTTGCCACAATGTCACCTTTTATTCACCATTGCATAAATTTAACGGTTTCATTGAAAAATTTGCATTAAGGTGATCTTTTTACATTTAAACAATGCAGTGGTTACGTTTAAGAGCTCAGTTGTAAGGTCTACCTTATCGCACTTCCTGCCATTAACAGGATCACTAGACTAATTTATATCTCTTATTACTTATCTACCTACAACGATGGACGTAAGTAGAATGAGGTCGAGCGACTAATGCATAAGTCTATTTTTAAAAAGAGTCATACACAGTGTATTTTGTTTTCTGGATTTTTCATACACATTTAACTTACCTACAGCTACCTTCTAATTGGCCCCGCTATTTTTTTTATGTGATAGGTGGTAGACGGATCACCTGATGGTAAGCGATTGCCGCCGCCTTTAGACACCCGCAACACCAGTGGAGTACTGGAGTCATAAGTGTGCTGCACCCTTTTTAACCCCTCTCCCACAATTGGGCCTTCGGTACCCTAACTCACTGGCCGTGGTATCACTCCGGTCGAGCCCGGTTCATTCATGCTGAAGCGTGACTCTCCCACGGTAAAAAAATGTAATAGGAAAGCGCTTTGTCGCTCTCATTTATGAACTACCTAATATAAATATGATGGTAAAGCGGATGGTTGAAATATCTTAATACGTTATCTTCCATATTACAAAACATGGTATAAAGTTTTGTTACAAACTTGATGCTGTCACTATCTTCTGTTACTTTTATAAAAGTGACAGTATATTTATTTCGTACCATTCCCATCAAGTAGGTATATATAGGTATATAGTTAGGTACATAAAGTATTAGAAGCGTTAGTGAACGGCCACTCACTTAACGATACTATCCTTTCTGACGTGCTAGCCAAGTTATTTCGAGCCTGTAGACATTGTACCCGTACGGTGTACATTTATTTTACTTAAAATGACTTTCTCTGTGGGTTCACAGCTACCTCTAGTTACTCGAAGCTAACTTAGTTCCAGCGAATACTTTTCTCCCTTAGCCGGCAGCCGTCGGACGCGTAAGCATGAAAAGTTAACGCAGTTTAGCTATGAGTTACGATACAACTCCAGCCTTAATGACCCCCTCCCCCCTCCCCTTCGTGCAATGTGCATTCAACGAGACTGTGAAATCGGTTTGTATTAGCTACGAATGGCCCATTTTTTCTTGTAAACAGCGTTTTGGTAGGACCTACAGTCAGCGTCATGTAAGGTTACATCCAGGATGTCCAAATACTTAGTGATTTCACGTTATGCGGTTATATATCAAAATGACCAACGTAGCCAAATTTAATAGAGCATTCACCGTGGTCAAAATTATCCTAACAACCGTAAATGTTTCTTTTCTTATGCACGGTTTGAATGTGCCAAATCACTTGTTCCGATATTTTGGACCACTGTGAATGCTGTATTAAATTTGGCTACGTTGGTTGTGTTGACAATACTGCATATCGTGAATATTACTTAGTATTTTTTCATCTTGGATGTAACTTTATATTTGACCAGTGGCCCACCCTCACTTTGTTTCGGGACATTATTTTCAAATAACACCAATAGATGGCGCTCGAAGTAAATAAAACCGAGCAAGCGTTACGCTTTTTCGGCTTACCTACAGGTAAGCGATGTCGTTTTCAATAGAATGTACTCCTTTATAAATAGTATAGATGTTTACTGGTACCAAGCATCAGTGACTCTTATGTAACAAATTTTCTTACCTGTAATCCAAACAGTCCCATAGCAACCAAGCCAATCCAGCTGTGCAGAGAGTAGAAGTTGTTGATGCCCGACTTGTTATGGTAGTCGAAGACGGCCAGGAACCCGATGACGATGCACGGGAAAGCCAGTGCGTGGAAGATGGCGTGCAGCAGCTTCACGTAGATGCGCCTGAAGCACCGGCAGATGCGGTACAGGAGGACCGCTGCAATGTAGGGAGGGTTAGGTCAGCACAAAATATAGTTAAACAAATAATCACAACATCTCATCCGCTTGACTCCGTACAAAGTAGCTTGAGCACTTGTGTTACAGATATGGGACAACAGAGGAAATTTTACTAAAATACTTAAATACATAATATTACACCCAGACACTAAACTAACACAAGTGTCCATCACATGAATGTTTGTCCAAGATGGGGATCGAACCCTTCAGACTGGTTGGCAGAACACGTAGGTAAGGGATGTAAATGTTCACAGATACACTCTGTATAAAATAGATAGCTTACCGTGATTGCCGAGTCAATAAGTACGAGTAGGTAGGTATATGTACCTATTTAAAACACCTTAAGTACATAGGGACTAGTAAATTAAAAACCGACTTGGATCTCACAACTTTTTACTATGAACAACTGAGTTTTTTGGCAAGTATTATTTTTCATGGAATTATCTTAATCTTAAACCATTAAGACTCAACACACCATCAAATTGCTTTTTATTCAACTGTATGCTATCCTCTTCAAAGTAGACCTACCTACTCGTAATAAGTGTGGCAATAAACTTATAGAATTGCCAAGCCACCTGTTCTTACACAAAGAAAAAACCCCAATCTACATTTAACCCAGCCATGTAGGATATTGCTTCCAACCGTAATCCTATAAAGGTTAAATTATTGGAGAAAGTACGGTTCGTTGCCAAGGGAGCCATTGCGAGAGCCGATCGGGAGATAAAAGAAATTAAAGATTGTAACAATGATGTAATGGCCGTTTTTATTTTAGGCTAGGTAGGGTTAACTGTTTCTTTCAACAGGATAACAACATTCAAACAAGAAGCGAAACCTAAAAGTATAAGACAGGGTTGTTTTGCTTCAAATACAGCATTCCTTCGAATTTGACGTGAGAATCATAAATATGTATTATCATATGGAAAGCCAAATGATATTTTTCCATAAATTATATTATTTTTATATAATAATAATATAATAATATAATATAATATTTTCACTACATCACATACATTGATCTGACTCTGAGATAGGTAGCTCAAGCACCTGTGTTACAGATATCAGAACCAACAGTGGGATTACAAATATATACATATAATACTTTTCTTTTGTAAATACATACTTATAATACATAGAAAACCCAGACCAATACAAACAGACATGTTCATGCACACAAATGTTTGTACTGTGCGGGGATCGAACCCGCAACCCTTGGCTCAGACGCAGCATTCACTACCACTGAACTAACCGGGTCATATAACCGTGAAATATATATAAAAATATATTAGGTATAACAATTTTACAGAAATGATAGATTTGAAGACTGCCACGAAAGTTAAATCAATCAAGAATGCGGCCCCCTCGTGTCTTGGTTACCTAACAGCTACCCTCCATGGTACGCGTTTATGACTATGTGATTAGAACATTTTTTTCGGGAGTGTGCGAGATGTGCGCAAATGTTGATGAGTAGGATAATGTTATCAAGCAATTAAAATACTCACAGAAGCCGCTGAAGGTGATGAACCCAGCGACCATAAGCGTGGGGTGCAGGTTGAACTGCTTGGCCGGGCTGCCTTCAGCCCAGGCGTAGCCATCGCGGTAGTAGAACACCCAGAAGACGGTGAGCGCTGAGACGCCGATCAGCAGGACGGTGGCGAGCGTGATGACGAGCGCGTACTCGCACCACTCGCACGCGCCTCGCTCATTCTCGTCCGACTCGTATGAACGAGTGCGTTGGCTGTAACAAACATAATAAATATTAGTTATAAGCTTAGTTAACGTAACAATAAATGTAAAACATGACGAGACGCGAAGAGAGAAGGTATACTGGTAAGAGAAAAAATAGGCAGAGGGCGCTTCGCTTAAAGTATTATGTAAAAAAAAATCCACTAACAACATGTTACAGCGAGATCAAAACGTCACGGATTAAGCTTAGTAATGGATGTTAATTAACTTAATTTAATTAATCTTTGCAACGATATTCATCTATCATGTTGCGTTATAATTTCGTAACACTTACGAATCATGTCAACTAACCCAAAAAGAAAACTGACAAACCTACCTACTATGGATAAAACAAAAATTAATCTTTGAATTAGAATTTTGCTTTGTGTAATTTAAGTAAGTAATTAAGTAAGTAAGCTTTCAGGGAGAAGAGACTGAGGTCAGCCTACATAAACAAAAAATATCTTATAGATATACTTCGCAGGCTTCAAACCAACGCGCCATAGGGGTGTTATAACCATTTAGGACTGATGATAAATACGCCCGGTGTTTACAGTTTTAAGCCCACGATATGTCACAAACACCATCACTAATAAAATAATCCAAGCAGCTGTCTTTTCAAACTAATTCACACAAAAACAACGTATAAAACAAACAAATTGAAATAAACAGAACAATGTATGTCACTACGAGTACGTCGTGTCTTCATGGTGAAAGTTTCGGCGAAGCGCCAAGTGAATACCCATCAAAACATGACGATAATAAGCAGAAACAATTTCGCAGTATGTTATAATGTGCATGTTTTCGATAACTACAAAAATGGCTTTCTCTAATAACGAATCATCATGTTTACCCTGAGAACTACGGCCGCCACCATCATAATACTACCGCTTACCATAATAATTAGGTAGGTACATGGGCACAGACTATCACAAAAAAAACTAAGAGACTGACTAAATTAAGTCCTGGTAAAAAACACGGACCTAAAAGAAAGATCAAGCAAAGCAAGCTGAAGTGGCAGTGGGCTGGCTATATCTGCCGCAGAACCGACGACCGTTGGGGTAAACGAGTTCTGGAGTGGAGACCGCGTCTTGGTAAACGTAGTGTAGGACGACCTCAGGCCAATGGAGTGACGATCTGCGCAAGAGGGCTGGCTGGAGCTGGATGCGAGTAGCCGAAGATCGATCAAAGTGGCGAGCATTTGGACAGCAGTGTGCAGCAGTGGACTGCAACAGGCTGATGATGACGATGAAAAGAAAGATGTCTGCCAACGTCTATGATAAAAAAAGACTTAGTCTTTTACAAGTTCAGTTAAATTTTTAAAATCAAAGTCCAACTAATGTACTATAAACATGTTTAATAGATGTTCCATCGTCTTAGTATTTGTACTTCTTTCGCGGTAGGCATTGGGCCGAACGCTCGTCTGCTTATTTCGGCAATAAAAAAACCTACGTGTACCTACTAAATAGGCAAACACTAAACAAACACGTTTCTATCATACGATTTTTAATCCAGGGTGGGAAATTACCCCAGATCCCCTGGAGCTTGAACCAGGGTCCCTACCAAATATGCCGAGAGGCCAGTCCATAACATTCCGCAAGGAATACGACGTTTGTTAGGTAAAGTTTGCAACATTGCTATGTGGCAATTAATTTCTATTGTAACCAACTTGTCACTCAACTCATTGGTTGTTAATTAAAAGATTAATTGATAGAGTGCCTATCTATACAACGGGTCAATCATATTATGGACAATTAACTTTCATATTAATTGCTGACAGTCAGTGATGTTTCGTCAGTAGTAAAAACATTTTGGTGTGAGCAATTTACTTGTCTAATGTAATGGGTTTTTCTTAAGATACCTTCTTAAGGAAGGTTGGTTTTAGGTTTACCTAGCAGATAGTTTACTTCTATTCATTTTGATTCTTTTATCTTTTTTAATCGTACGTACCTACCAGGTACCAATTATGGTCACGGTCAAGATTAATGTGTTTTTGTATTTATTTAATTATTTTACGTTTCCTTATTTGGGAAACATACAATTACAATCATGTAAGTATCAACTTACAATTAAATAAAAAAGTATAAGTAACACATAAAGCAGCAAAGTTTCCACAGTAGTATTCAATATATTATGTGACCAATCCATTCTAGATTATTTTATTGTTACAACTCCAGGCGGCTTTATAAATCCGCCACTACCTTCTTTGAAAATGACTAGTCTGTTACAACCAGAGCCGCCAACTGTGTAACATTACAAATCATTAGGAAAGCCCTTGTGACCCGAGGCGTCTCCCGAACACCTCATTGTGGGCATCAGCAATCCTTGTTCCATCGGAATGCATGTAATTGGCCAGTATCGCCCGGAGTCGGACCCGGTCGTGATAGGTCGCGAGAAAGCGAACGCGGTAGTGCCACCTGCGCGCGCGCAGAGTGAAGTTATAAAATATGAATACGTGACTGCGTTGGCGGTTGTAAATCTGTCTTTTTTATGTGATAGGTGGTAAACGAGACGGATTATCTGATGGTAAGCGATTGGCGCTGCCCACGGACACCCACGGCACAAGTGTGCTGCCACTTTGATCCCCCCCCCCCCTGATTAGGCTTTCGGCGCCCTCACTCACTGGGTGAAACAAATCGCAAGCGCTGCTTCACTTCGGTTTTTTATTCCCCCGGATTGAGCCTCCAGTACCCTTACTCACTCAGCGAAGCAGAGTATAAGCGCAACTTCAAGCCATTTTTCTGTGACCACTCACATAATTCTTGTCGAGCCAGCCCATTTATGCCGAAGCGTGGCTTTCCAACGGTAAAAGATCTAACGCTTGTAACTGTGCTATGATGTTGTCAAACTACAATGACGCACCGCATTTGTGATGACTTTTAGTTAACACTTGCGCACTAGGTCGTTCATAGTAGGTATTTTTTAGCTTTTGTGAGTAGGTAAGTAGATCTGTGAATTCGTGAAATGTAATTTTCGTCTTACTTTGAAGTCTACACATCATACCGACTGCACGTTTAACGCTTGACCTGTGCGTCAAACGAAGTAGTTAAACAAATATGGAACTATTTTCTTCCACTGTGACTTTCAAATTTGCAGATTGACTTATCTTTCTGAAAATTTGAAAGTCACAGTTGGCAGAGCTGTTTTAGCTTGCTTGTACAAAATTTTTAATGCCAAAATTGGTGTCACCAATGAAAACACAATCAGATTTTTAATATGGACCAAAACAGTCTTAGTACCTCCTACTAAGGTACCGAGAAGACTGAACCCTAATTAATGAGTGAGGGTACCGAAAGCCCAATGCGGGGGAGGGGAAGAGCTTAAAGATTGCACACTTCCAACGCACTGGTGACCTCACTAGTATTACGACTATTCATAGGATGACACCAGACAGACCACTTGATTGTATACAATTGCAGACAATTAATTGGCCTGTCTGTTTGTCTGCCACCTATCATATACAAAAATCCGAATTTAACCATCATCTATTCTATACCATTTACTACAAGTACACGTAGAATACTTAGATACCTGCTCATTCGAATCAAGTTCATTAATTAATCATTATACTCATATTCATCGAAGTGAATCCGAACTTGAAATGCTAACCAACCTGACGGCTTCTTCAAGAGGATCTTATCCTCATTATCTTCCCTGTCAGACTTCTGTCGATAGCTTGTGCACCGGCTGATGTGAGATGTTATCTGAGATGCCATTTTATATCTCTGAACGAGCTAATAAACCCACTAAGCGGGTTCTATTAGAAGGAAATAGGCAATAATCCAGTAACGTCAACCAGTAGGGGTACTACGCGGTTCTGATTTTATGAGACTTTTTAAAACATCGGGTTTCTGTTCTAGCCATAGAATCTTTCGCTCTTTAACATATTATAAGGACAGTACGAAGAATATTTAATATTATTATGGCAATAAAGACTATATATTGACTAAACTATGTTCCTTCTTATAGGTAGGTAAAATAAAATAAATAAATTCACACATCATCTCTAACATTGGACTGAAAGTTACAGATATCAGACAACAGTCATTTATGTTCTATTTGAAATTGTTTTTATTTTACACGTGTTATTAAGACACTTTATTTGCAAACAAGTTATTTTCTATTTAGTTTAGTTCAGTTTCAAGTTAGGTATTAGTTGAAGATGTCGATAATTTAATTATTTTAAAACCACGACTCATTTTGAATCCGTTTAGTGCTACTCAACTAGCAAAAAGGGTTCATTCCTCAATAGAGTTTTTCAGAGAGAGTTAACGTCATTAACGGTTGTAAATATTTGGTTACCCTATCTTAGTGGACATTAACCAATCTCGAAGATAACTCGATGAACCTGCACGAGCAGTGACCGTTGCAGCTGGCTCATTGAACTAAACATTCTGCAGAAAAGAAAGCTTCAACATTTAAGGTTTTTGCAAATGCAAAATCCGATAGATGGCGTTACGTTGACGTGAGCTCCAACTTTGACGACATTGGTTGTTTCATAACATAACTTCATAATTTTGACATGGTACGTCAAATGTAACCAATCCACTCGTTGTTGGACCTGCCGCCAACGTAACGCCATCTATCGGATTCTGCATTTCCAAAAATCCTCATTACCAGAAGCGTAGTTAAGTTTAGGCGACGTGGGCCCTCTCCCAGGGCCTCACGGTCAAGAGTGCCTCGCGTTCAAGAAAACAAGGAAATAGTATATAAATACTTATTTCATAAAAAATGCGATGAAACAGGCACTGTTCCGATGAGGGTTCCATTTTATCTTATTGAGATTCGAGATAGATAATTCCAAATTCCTAAACAATATTTGTGAGAGGCCCCCCATAAGTGATTAATCACTGTAGAAAGCTCATATACCTGTACATACAGGATGTATCTGTAAATATTTACATCCCTTTAACCACGTGTTCTATCAACCATTCTGAACAACATTTGTTCAACAATTTATCTAAATTCTTCGAAAAAATCTTCAACTCCCCATACAAAATAACCAAGTCACGTGACCGACTTTGTATGGAAAGATAAAAAAAAAAATATGCGAATTTTCAAAAGTCATAGAACAAATGTCGTTTGGAACGGTTGGAAGAACGCGTGGTTAAAGGGATGTAAATATTGTGTTATGTGCACAGATACACCCTGTATAAGGCAGGGTGGAGAGAGGAGTGATTAGGTGGGCCTCTCTCACTTCTGGCGTCTAAAATTGACCACGCTACTCCTCTGTATTAAATTACTATAGCTCTACACATCTAAGTACTTCATCTACTCTACGCACAAAGGTTTGAAACCTTAACGCGTTTTCAGAACCATGGGCAATCGTCTAAGAACAATAGTCTTTTGAGCGGCACTTCAATGGATGCATGTTACGTGACTTCAAAAATTAAGCTTAAGCTCAGTGACTAGGGTTATCACGTATGGTCCCCACTATACTCGTATATTATATACAATATAATATCATAAACAATCACCATAAGGTGGAAGTGGAAAAAGAGGCAAACAGAAAGAGCATCACCTGGGCATTGTAGGTAGCTAGATATCACCACATAACATTTAGAGCCACTTCTTACACGTATTTTTTTATGTGATTGGTGGCAGACGATCAGACTGATCACCTAGTGGTAAGCAATTGCCGCCGCCAGTGGAGTCACAATTACCCTACCAACTTTTAACTCCCTTTCCCCCGATTAGGCAGATTAGGTTAGAAAGGTTGGCAGGGCACTTGTAACTCTACTGGTGTTGCAGGTGTCCATGAGCGGCGGCATTGCTTACCATCAGGTGATCCACCTGCTCGTCTGCTACCTATCACATAAAAAAAAAAAAAAGGCATCCTGCGCAGGCGCTGCTTCTGTGAGGCCGCAGTGACACGAGGTGATACGGTCGAGTCGGCCCATTCTGAATGGTGAAGCGTGGCTTTCCCACGATTAAAACTTAGATCAATGAAATCTTTGATGTCAATGTCAGCTGGATGCGATTTTCTGTGCTCATTTCTTTTGTGCAATAAGATCGCTGCACAGGTGATACCTTGACGTGGTAACCCTTTCTTTTTTTTGCGTTGGGGGAAAGCTGCCGGCCCGATGTGCAATGGGCCGACGTCCTTATGCATACCCGTCTGCCGGGGGGCGGACGGGTTATGTCGGGCTCTCCTCTGGTAGTCTGAAGGCCTACCGACTAAACCCCCAACGACGCTCCCTGCTTCGCCAGAGTGGGAAGGAAACATGTGTACTAGTTAATGAACTTTGACTACACGTTCCTTCCCAGGCGGTGGCCCGCTTAAAGCGCAGGCCGACGTGGTAACCCTAAGATGAAGCATCCCAGAAAAGAATGAACGCTTATGGTCCACGGAACATTTACTTTCTCCGGCCATTCACAAGTGGTTCGCACATTATTTTTGGCAATTAAGAAATTTTGAAGCAACACGATACAAATAACATCAATGGTAGACATGAGAGCCTAGAAACTTTTTTGTAATTGTTATAAACCTTGGAATTAGACCCATTCATCAAATTGGTATAATGACAGTGATTTCGAAGGTGGCACTTTACAAATTAAAGTTATAATTGCGGCAACTTTACGTTGAAGCGTTTTATGTAGAGACTTTTATACACAACCTATAGGATGTATGGGTGAACATTTACATCCCATTAACAAAGTCTTATACCATTCTGAACAACATTTGTTTAAAAACTTTAGAAAAATCATCAAAATTTTATCGACCTTCCATACAAAATGAACAAGTCACATGACTGACTTTCAAAGAAAAGTCATAGAACAAAAGTTGTTTAGAATTTTTAATAGAAGACGTGGTTAAAGAGTATAAGTAAATGTTCACAGATACACTCTGTATGTTTTTTTATTTGATGGGTATGGTTGTCTGCACAAGTAGATCGATCACCTTCGGCAACTGCAGAGAAGTCTCAAGTGCACTGACAACCTTTTAACTTCCCCATTGGGCATCCCCGGTCAAACCGGTTTTTCTAAAACATTATGGATTTCACGTTTCAGAAATCATGTTATTGGAATCACGAATACAATTTAGTAGTTATACCGCGAGTGGAACTTCAATAATGTAAAATAATAAAACTTAAATTGTATAAGTAATAAATAGGAGAAATAAATAAAATAAATAAGAGGTTGTGAATTCACAAAATACAATTTCAATAGAAAATAAGCTTGATATGAAATTAATAAACCATGAAGAAAGTCATAGTATTGTTCTAAGAAACAATGAGATTTCAATCCATAAGTAAGATTAAACGTAAATTATGATTATACGAGTACATTTAGGTACTCTGAGATTTATCAAAATTCCTATGCGATGATAAAATCTGTTAACATTTATATCTTTTAACCACTTGTTCTACCAACCATGATTCTAAACAAAATTGAATTTAGTTCTATGACTTTTAGAAGTTTGATTAAAAAAATACAACTTTTCATTCAAGTCAGTGACGTGATTTGGTAATTTTGAATGGGTATTAAAAATATTTTCGACAAATTTCCAAGTCATAGAATAGTTGTTCAGGATGGTTGGTAGAAGACGTGGTTAAAGGGATGTAAATTTCCACCGATATACCCTGTACTCTAATCCTACTACAGACTTCCAACCTTAAAACTTAAAGAGACGTTCTATGTAGATCAACCATAAGGTTATCTAAAACAAGTCTTCTTCTTATCGCGCTAAGCCTAGGTGTCAGAGTTTCAAACGGCCATAACTAATGGCCCATGTTAGAGGCCATTAGTTAGGAAGGTTTCAAACTGACGGACTGGATAACGACTACATCAACGACTAACGATTAATTCCCGATTGAATCAAGAATAGTTGTTTGAGTTGAGTTCAAAAAATATACTAAGGCATATCGATAAGCAAATATTATATATTTATATCACACTGTATAAAGATCGAAACACCACACGTCGTAGTTGAACCCCACACCTTTAGGTTTTAGAAACAACGCAACAAACAATAAAAATAAGGTCCTCCTAACCGATATTTCGGCTATGGCGGCCTAACTCAATGATCAGCCATCGACGCAGGATATTCATAATACACAATTGTGTGTGCAGACATAAATGTACACGTGCTCTATTCCCGTATGAGGGTAAGGGATTTTGATGGGACACGTGTGATATGACCGAAGAGGGATCAGGTGCAAGACCAATAGCTAAACGTGCTTTCCGAAGCACGGGGGTACAAGACCTTAAACAAGACCGCTATATTACATACTTCGGGCTCACAATAAGAATTTCTTGACAGAAAATCATTACTAATGAGACCGTTAAAATAGTTTAAACAATTGGTATTCGGCTTTGAACAAAGTTGCTTTAATTTGATTGCCTACAATTGCTATTCGGATTTCGGAGCACGAAAATTCCTACGTCTACATGTAAGAACGTGGGTACATATTTGGACGAAGCACTCGAACCATAACAAAGCTGGATTTCGCAACTGCTCCGCTAAAGTTTCTTTTTACTAAGTACTTAAACCCGTCGAGATTAAACTAAGTGAATAGGACTCGGGCATGACTGGCGATTTCTTGCAATTAAGAAATTGTATCACAATAAGCTGAGAAATAACGGAATCGTGATGTCGTGATTAAAATTTTGTGAAATTAAAATACTCGTAGTTCCTAAAATGTGAGAAATATCTGACTGGCGAGAATAGTGAGGTGAGGGTAACCAAACCTACAGTATTTTTCGAGATCTCTACGCGCTGTGAAAAAATCCTTGATTCGAAAATTTAATACGACAGCCGTAGGTATTTACTCATATACAAATTCAGACATGACAAACAGAACTAAGGGCCACTTGCGCAAGTCAGTATTAAGCACTTTAATCTCTAATTATTCGTAAACACGGAACACATTTTAAAATTGTCTTGTGCACAAAACAAACCCAAAATCATAAAAAGATATTAGTTAATTAACTTTTTTACGAAATGGGTTTGAAAACTTCTCAATGGGACGAGTTTACTATGCATATCTAACGGTTTCTTGAAATGATTTATAATGGACTAAGTAATTTGAATAATCATAAGTAATCTCAGAATCTCATCTTATATGCCTAATCGATCGACAAAATTACTGTTTTTAAACAACATCGAACTGTTGAAAAAATCTCAGTTCGCCGTCCATCGATCGAGTAACTGCGCAGGAGCGAAGAAATGTAGTAGTGCAGGGTCTAGCGGGCGCTTGGCGGTCGTTGACCCCGCCGGCATTGGTACTCCTGGCCTACATGGGTGGACCACACGGTCGACGGTGCTTCGAGACGAGAATGCGAAGAGCGGTGTCGCGGATGCACCGTGTAACATTGTATATCGATTCATTCGTCGATCGTATTTTGTCTCATGACAATGTTTACCGTTTAAAACTTTAATTTGGAACCTTTTTTCATTGCATAAATGTGGCAGAAGTGTTTTCTGTGTTAACAGTAATTTAAATCTAGATAACTTACCTAATTTGAGGATACGATATTATAATGAATTGAATTTTATTATTCCCTTGTATTTAAAATTGCACGTTACATAAATAGGTATATGAATGAATCTGTTGTAATGCGCTTCTGTTGAAATTGTACCGTTTTATATTTAACGCATAAAATATAAACTTAGTATATTTTTTCTTTGTCTGTTCGTTGCTGTTTTATTCTACCGCAAAAAAAAACTTAACATTATTACAACTGCAACCTTAAATGCACTTCAAAAAGAACCTGCCGGAACAGATTGTAGCCGCCAAATATAGCTTCCCGACAGATGTATTACTTAAACAATCTTCGCAAGTTTGTTTTCATAACCCTCTCCAAACAATTGTTTGTAAGATTGCGTAACAATCTTCAAAAGAACCGTTAAATTAACCACATTCATTTGGAAACTTCTTAGAAGTTTGCCACTCAGTCTCGAGTGTCCTTATCCCAAGTAATTATATTGCTAGACTCAAAAAGGGCTCAACAACAAACGTACTTATGGTAATCTGAGCTTTACGTAAAAAGGAAGAAAGGCTACAATCGTCTCGAAGAGCAACGAGTTTGTCTGTATGGATTTGTGAGTATACGTAATTGGAACATAGTGGCAGAAAAAGGCATGTGCGAGTAGAAAAGTTTCTCGAGTAACGCTAGAAAGGGCTCGAAATGAAGTTAGTAAAAATACTAAGTCCGTAGTTCTGTACTTACTAAGATAAACATAAATCCACCTGCAAAGCAAATAAACATTTCTTCTTTCTTTTCTTTCAAAGTACATAAGTAGTACTTGTCTTATAGGCAGGTAAGATACAATGTAAACGCGAAAGTTTGGGAGGATGTTTGTTTGTTGCTCTTTCATGCAAAAATTGCTGAATGCATATTATGAAAGTTTACAATAATATAGCTTAATATATTGTGCAAAATATAAGGATAATTCTATCACCACGCAGGTGTGTGGTTTAACATACCCGCGGGCATTAATTGTAGTAAGCACCTACCTACTTAAATATAATCGATTTCATTTTTTACATTGACGAATCTGACTTGTAAGAGCCTGGCAAGTAAGCGACAACCGCCCAAGAATGGTCAGATTTTGTTATGTAGGAGATATATAGAGCAGAAACGAAAAACAAAAATAAATTAAGTACATTCGGAAAAGGGATGGAGGTTGGGTTGGACGGACACGTCAAACGCAACGGTTGCTCGTTTTGGGGAAAGGTTGCAGTCGATTATTGACATCCACATGGCGGTATTAGGTAATAAACTATTGGGTAGTTTAGTATTAGGACCAGAGGAGAGGGGAAGAGAGAAAGCTTAGACCGGAAAATGCATTGTACTTCGTTCCCCAATATTTCTTTATTTATTTATTCGATACAATATCAACCTAAGTAAATTGTGCCAACCAATATCTCAGAATTACATTGTCCTGATCTCAAGCTATGTATTTTCTTCAACGATGAAAACTACGATGAAAAACTCAGATTAAAATAAATTTTTCATCGATTGATACTTGTGCCAGTGAATCAAACTTATTACGTAGCTAATGCTTGTCTAGCTATCCATTGTCTAAAGTGTTATCAGAACAATCGATCGAACGCCGATCGAGGACCTCGATCAACTTCGATCTGAGTTGATCGACGGATACTGTTCATCTGGCAGAACATATCGATCAAAGTCGACTAATCCATTCTATTTTCGATCAATACTTCAATGGATAATCGACCGATTGGTAACTCGTTGTCGTAAAGGATCGAAAGCGATTTAAGTGGTCACTAGAATCAATTGTGTACCCAATACTTGTTGGGCAAAATAATGTAATCCTTAGCAAATCAGTGTGTTCTGTAAAGCCTTACAATTCATAATCCATAACGAAAAGGCACTCGCCGAGAGCAATGCTGTAAAACCTTTGTTACGTTTGCCATTACAATCGAGTTCATTATATAATGATTGCACGGCCGTAATCAAACACCAGAAAATAGATTTAGGTTAAGCAACGGAGAGATTTTATCGTGAGCTCTAGTAAAATACTCTATTTTGTATATTGACAAATCGTTTACGTGTCTCAGCTAAGCTGTTGTGTAAATAAGAGCTACTTTCGTTCGCCGTTTCCTCTGCTGTGAGATGCGGGATGTGAACACGTAGAAAGGAATTGAAAATACCGTATAAAGCGATGAGCACATTATCAGATTTCCAAAGCTCCTGCCTACTTTCAGGTAAAACTCACACCAATGTTTATAAGTCTACGTCAGGAGGGAGATACTACGAGTAACCAGCTAAAGGTCCTATAGCGTATTCTAGCTCTAGAATATTCATGGTTGAAACGGTTACCACCAGCGATGGTAAATATGAACGCACCTTCCATATATATGGTTCGGATCCAAGCATGCACCAATAGATTTTTCAAATCTATAAGCCTAGATTTCTACCATTAGCTCGGTAGTAAGGGAAGACATCGTGAGGAAACCTGCACGTTCCGGATAGTATCTAAGACGTGTTTTACGTTAAACATGGTTCGGTTGGTCTGGTTCCCCTGTTAAAGGGTTGCAAAGATCAGATGGCAGTTTATTGTAATTCAGCAGACACGCTAAGATCAGAGTAAGTGTTACCACGAATTGTTGATTATGCAATTCTGTTTTTGCTTTAGATACTATTTCAATATCAACTTTCATCGATTCTTGGTCAATATACTTATTGTAATTTTTATCGATAACCTTAAATTGCGTTTCTTGTGCCCATGTACTTACACGTGCCTGCTGGTCGTCGGCCTACATTTCCCATGGTGGAGTACGCTGCGCATTCATAGTGGACTTACAGCATATCTTTTGTTCGATTCTGGGTCGCTACGTGCAACATCACATAAAGCGGCTTTCAACGCGGATTTTGACTTATTTTCCGTATTGATATTGACATTTTTGCGGATAGATGGCGCACGTTCTTGTCCGCTGAGCTACCATCGCTCATAATCAATTAATAGTTACTAAATGAATTCACACAATATCTCATACATTGACCTGACTCCGTACTAAGTAGCTTATGCACTTGTGTTACTTG
Source organism: Cnaphalocrocis medinalis (assembly GCA_014851415.1). Taxonomy (NCBI): domain Eukaryota; kingdom Metazoa; phylum Arthropoda; class Insecta; order Lepidoptera; family Crambidae; genus Cnaphalocrocis; species Cnaphalocrocis medinalis. The sequence goes on from CM026279.1 coordinate 11,102,128, forward strand.
TGTAATATCAGACACCAGAGGATCACAAATATAATACTTAAATACTTACATATATAACACCCAAACACACGAATGTTTGTCCAGGGTGAGAATCGAACCCACGACCTTTAGGCGTATGAGGCAGGGTCACTACCAAACTCGCCATCCGGCCAGTCGAGTCATGAGTTACCATCATTATTTAAATTATAAAGTCATCATCATCATCCTAGCGTGTTGGCCCGGTTGCATCTCAAGCAGTTGCGTCGGCGCACGGGGTCCGCTTATTTATTTGAACTTTAAAGGAATCAGCAAAATTAGATTCAATACAAAATATGTAATGTGACTTCCTAAACATAAAGCATAACTTACTTATTTGCAATTTTAACATCAGCTAGAACAACTTATCCTACCTGTGATAGTTTGAATAGATGTTGAGTTTTTAAGTGGATGAGTTTAATCAAATAATTTACTTTAATTTATGTACACAACTGTATTAGCTGATCTTCGAGGTTGTTTGCCCATCCACCTGCTTTCATACAGCCATATTGAATAAACATCAGTATAAGCCTGTTTTACGCAAATACTGTCATCTGTTGTCGCTCCTTAACGGGCAAGAAAGTTGTCACTTGTGAGAAATGGCAGGCTTAGGTATGTCAGGGCATTAGGTAAAGTAGACATAGAGAGTGGACCAAACGCACTGTGTCCAACTGTGAAATACTCGTAAATAAAGGCAACATATTATTATGAGGTAGAAATAAACAAAGCGTGACTGTACTCGGTTGTTTTTACTTCTACTAAAAATTGCCCTACCAAATAAGTAATAAGGTAAGTGTTTTATTTTCTCGAAAGTGATTTACTTTTATGAGGTAAAGTCAGATTAGTAGTATTGTTTTCACTTTAGATAGGCTTAACCCGAACCAGAGTGGTTAAATCTGCAAAGTATTTTTGGACAATATTACAAATTAATAAATTATATTCAACCAGAGTTTTAAGCAAAGGAATAGCAATAAATGTATTGAATTGAATTGAATTAAGTGTATGTGCCGTACCGTATAAGGAATTTGATGCAAAGATTTTAAGGAACATCAGGAAAATACAGATATTTTCTCAAACATCCCAGTTAAAACAAAACATACACACATCAAATGGTCCGAAAAGCTATCTCACAAGTGGCTGCATCTATGCCGCTGTGCTTCAAGACATTTAACATCCCAGTGTATCACCTTCCACAGCTGTTAACAGTACGATTTAAACAAAAACACGCTTCCTGGCAGACCTATTACCGCCTTTGTTTCGCAGCACAATATCATTTCCCAGCGTTCCCGTTTTTGTACTACAGCTCGACAAACATCGCATAAAGTACCATCGTTCTAGGGTAACCAGATCTCCTGTAATTTAAAGGTTACCCGGTTTGACGAAGCTGTAGTTGAAAGCCGTTGAAACGTTCGATGAAATACCCGCACCATCAAAACAAAGGTTTAGTTGATGTAATAGATATTTTGGTTTGGTCTGGATATGTATAATGACGTATGTTATTTACGATTTATTTTTGCTTTACTAGAATGCAGAAATTCGTAATTTGCAAAACTAAATAACGAACTATACAAACCCTTTACAATTTTGACGTACAGAGAGAGATATCAAAAGCCTATATGGCAGGCAACAGCAAGTCATGTGGTTACGTGAGTTGGGACAAAAAACAAAAGGGAAAATTACTTTAAAAACACCTGCTGGAGACCCTGTAGTAGTGGTAGCTAAGTGCATCAAGATGATGCTTGACGACCAAATATTTTGATTAATCATATTTAAACTACCAACTGCCAACTGGTCATTATTGTCGTAACTAGCATATGACCGATACATCCCGGGAAAGATAGCTTTAAAAGAAGGGATTAAGTTGCAGTAGCTGGTCACCCTACTTCGTTCGTTCTATTTAATGAGGAAGTGCTCTAGAAAAAGTACGACACGATTATATTATACGAAATGATTGCGTAATTAGGAACCCGATGAGCTTGGATGATCGTCCCTTTGTTATTTAGACTGTTGTGATAATTAATTTCATTGTAATGTTACATTATAATTATTCATGGCGGTTACCTATTGTAATATTAGATTTCTGATGTTACTTCTTGCGGTTGAGTTTTGTTTGAAATGTTTTCCAGGAAATTTTGGAACATCGTAAAAGACCACAATAATTGTCCTACAACTGTGTTAACATTGCATTGCATGTGTCTTCTCTTTAGTTTTATGCGTGCATAAGCCATTACTATGATTAGTTCCTTAAATTGATATGGGAAAGTGTTGGCTCAGAATCTACCGATGTATTAAGGTCAGTCTGTTGCAATCCACTGGAATAAGCCTCTCCAAATATTCGATCGAAACGATCTTTGGCTACTCGCATCCAGATCCTGCCAGGCATCTTGCGCAAATCGCCACTCCATCTAACCTAAGGACAACTTTAACTGCGTTTACTGAGACAGATGCAGATGTGTTGTAACTTTTATTAATTGATTATTTTTAGCTTTGACGCCTTTCTGTTCATCATAATCTCTATCAATTGGATACATTTATCTATACAATCAGTTACTTTTTCGCGAAAATAGACTGAACAGGTTCTTGCTAATATCGCTCTGTTTTGGAGTTCCGAAAACCCGTTCTCCGAGACTTCTCTCAGAATTACGTGTTAATGTCGTAACTTGCTAAGTCAGAAGTCCCTCAATTGAACCGTGCGGTGTAATGAGTCAATAAACAATATTAATTGCGGATTCTGTCGCGGGGGCGGCATGCGTTAAATTGCTTCAAACTAGTGCTGTAAGTATTTAAATTTAATAACTGCAATAACGATGTAGGAGGACCAAATATATTTTGTACCGTTTGCTATGATCATGATCCAGAATTTGGCAAGATTCATTCACTCATGCATGTAGGCACTTACAATTTACAGTAAAGAACCTATTTGTTAGTTTACTTACGTACCTCGATAAAGTTTCTTCCTTCCAAGAGGTAATTTTTTCATACGGAGAAGCAAAGCATTAGTTTTTAAGCACTATTGTGTGGTTACTAGGTATTATGTTCAACTTACTAATTCAAACCATTAGTCTACTAACACATATTTAGATCTCTAAATCATTCCATTTTAGTAATATTATGTACTTTTTGCGTGATTAAAATCTTATTACACTTTTTAATTAAAATAAGCACGAATACGTTAACCTTCAGTTCCAACATTACATTTAAGACCTATGTTTATCAAAAATATGTATTACGTCAATTCTACGTATATTTTACTACATTACTGCGGTATACTAACCTTGAATCCTACGTAAATTAGTCTGCAGACTTCTAGATTTCAATAAAGTGACGAAATTACATTGAAATGGCCGGGCGGTATTTTCAATAGTCCCCATATCAGTAATCTAACCTGCATTGGCGATACCGAAAGCAATATCGATATATTCATCCGAGTCGCATCACTGGGCACAGAAGAACCTGCGAGCAATATCGCATCCCACGCTCCGGCGGCCATGTTCGGAACCAATGATTGCAATATGTGCCCGGCGGGTGACGTCGAAAGTGCAATTGTAAAGTACTTAGCATTACTAATGACGAGTTTCGACTTCTACACCATTGTGCATGATTCTTGGAGATCATTTAGAATTGACGTAATAGTAGAAAGCCATTTCGTATGTTATTTTGGTTGTAACTGGTATATAGAATGGGACTATCTAAGTAGACCTATCGAAATCTAGCAATTTCCATTCTAGTGTGATAATTTGTAGCCGGTCTTGTACGTACCTACTGTATTAACGTGGAGCCATACTAAATTTATCTTTCAATATTGATTTATCGTATGGCTCTTGATGGCAAACTATCTAGTATACAAAGTCAAATTCCAACTACTAAACATTCTTTCTTAATCAGTAAGGTAAATGTACAATTCAAAAAAATCAATGTCGGAAAGAAAATTAATCCACGTATTTTTTCGTACTACGTAGGTGGTAGATTCTTATTTTTCGCCGTGTCGTGAGAAACGATGTCACTTTGATAAATTGATCATAATAAAATGTCAAACTCTTCAACCACTGATGGTCTCATCCATCATTTATCGCAGGTGTAATTAATTTACCAAATAGGCCGACAAAAAAAATGCCGGATGACCACAGGCCGGGCAGTCAGTAGGCCAGGCGAATGCTAAGCGCCCAACAACAGTATTTAAATAGCCAGTGACTTTACATGCAAATAATAGTGAAAATGCGTGAAATAAAGATATGGGCCGTCCCAAATATGATTTAAATCTTTGGGCCGTCCGCGTCCCTTAAATTTATGCGGCCATTTCGATCCGCGCGTTCCTTCTCTAGACGGAAGGTCAGGCGTACCTACTTAATATGCCCACACATGCGCAAATAAGATGGAATTGGAAACTACACTGTTTTGGCCATTATCATGCATCTTAACTTACTATATTTCCTAGCTAACCTACATGAGGTAAGTATGGGCTGATTTCCATCTTAATCGCTGCAGTAACGCTTTATCGTGGAGGGTATACCAAAATATAAAGGTATTTCTCGCTCTATGTTTCGTTGAAATAGGGCATTCCGTTTAAAACGCCAGTGAGCGTTTTCTAATTCCATAGATTTGGCAACCTTTAATTTGTTGCTCGTCGAAACATTCTGCCTTGTTTCTAGCTGTCGTTATACTGTGTACAACGCTAGTAAAAAGTGATCTACTGACCGATCACTGATCTAACGGTACTAGGCGCTTGTCGTGGATTTCACTGTGTTTTTGTGGTGGTCCATAGAACCTGTTTCTATCCTATTGCAGTGGGATGTGGTCTCGTCGGGAGGAAGTTGAAACAGGTACATGAGTATTAATTATGGGTAAAGGCGCAGTTATTTGTGGTAAAGTACGTGATAGTATTTTGATTAGCAGATCTAGTAGTAGGCTGTACTTAAAAAAGAAATAGAAATGCTTAACTATTTTCGAAGGATTAACCTAAGTAGGGATCTTAATTTCTAAGGTCTCATGTTAAATATGAGGTTTGGATGTTTCTAAATCGCTTATCATTAGTTTAATATGTTAGATTAGGAACAGAAGAAGCAGATACGTTACTTTGATGTAGTTTGTGGTACTAACAAGTTCTAAGTTCTAGTACAAGTTAAGTAATTTAAGTGATTAGAAGATACGGAATCCAATTCCGTTTAAAAGAGGTCCGTTATTAGAAGAAAAAAGTTTAAAAACACTCACTAAGGAAGGTTTTGTCGTTTATTCATTTGTATTCGAGTGAATGCCTTTAATTTGCATTCTAATGTTCTAAGAATGCGATTTACATAAAAAGGTTTACTGTCACAAAAAACTTGAATTTGAACCTTTGTGGTTGAATTAAAATTCAAAGATTAGCCTGTTCTATAAAATAACAAAAAACTACCTATTGTAGTTTAAATTTTAAGTTGAACAACACTATCTTGGGAAATAAAAACAAAAACTATGAAAATATGAGCATTAACATTTTTATAACACACTAATAGTCCTAATTTTGAGTAAATAATGATATATTATTATTATAATACAACCCTGACCCAGATAAGAAACAAATAAGCCATTAGCAAGCACCTGAAGAACTAACTCCAAGTGACAAGTGTAATAAATGGACTTACTGTATGTTATTTGCGGTTAACGTATCGAATCTTTGATTAACTTCCAATCTTACGTTAAAAGAGATAAAGTCTACATTTGTACTAATGCTTTGGTAGAGTGACCAGATTGACTGGATTTTACAGACTAACTATGCCGGTCATACATAATATCAACTTTTTTAAACGTCATTCAAGATTAAATACCGTTTCAGTATTGAGGATTAGCTATACAAGGGGAGATTTCTGTTTACATCTCCTGTAAAGAAAAAATAGGTAACTTAAATATTAAGACCTAAAGTCCATAAAAATTACTATAAAATTGGCCTTATAACTATGTTAACCTTAGGATAATAACACAGTTTAAAAACTTGGACAAGGATTATGGTGAATCTCCTTTCATCGCTTAGTTGCTGAAACATGCAAAGCGGTGAAATTGGTAAAACAGACGAATCCAACCTAACTTCTCATTGGCCATTTTAAATCGAATACTTAGTCATAGTCATATTCTTTATTGCATTATGTCATCATGCATGCATTGCATCATGGATACAAAGGATCTTAAATTAAAAAGGTTAGCAACATGAGCGATAATATTGAATTACACATTACATATGCAATGACAATCATTATGAATTGTATATACATTAAACTCTTGAACTATTTGAACAGGTTTGAACTAAAAGTTTATTTTTTTAAATAAAAAAGTGAACTTTTCTGTATACTTTGATATACATCGGAAGTTATTTGCACACTTTTCATAATAATACCTGGTCACCCTACCCTTGTAGAGCATTCCGCAGTAAACAATGAGCCGTCGATCGTGAGAATCCGTGTAATGTCAATCGGTTTGTATCGATCGATATGAATAATTTACGGCTTCCGACGGAAGCATCGCCATTAATTGGGATGACGAGAGTTTAATTGTTTTGCTTGGAAGTTACTGCGCTTTGTTCGTCTGTTCTCATTTACCTACTAGGGCTAATAAAGCCAATCTACATTTGTTGGATTCTCAAGGGTCAATGGTAAGGTAGAGATCAGCCAGCGATCCGGACGTTACGGTCGAATTGGATCTCCTCTCTTTTACACTCGCTGTGACTTTGAATGTGACAGGTATATTCTCCTTTGTTAGACTGCATGTCCATTGATTGTCTGCTCATGTTGCACCAATCACATAAAAAAACATAACTGATCCATACTAATATCATAAATAGAAAAGTGTGTTTGTCTGTATGTCTGTGTTTCTTTCACAGCAAAACGAGGCGACGAATAGACGTGATTTTTTTATGTAGAGATAGTTGAAGGGATGGAGAGTCGCATAGGCTACTTTGCCTCTTTCTAACACCCCATTTTAGGGAAGTGAGGGGCGTCGAGCAAAGCCGCGGGCAAAAGCTAGTACCGTATAAAGTTAATTCTCCTTGTAGGTGTAACACATTAATTTAAACATTACTCAGCTGATGCTAGTCTTATTTTAATACAATCTTATTCAAGGTTGGCCTTTTTAATAATTGCATCAAATAATAGCATTACATTAAATTGTACTATAATAACCTTCCTACACATGCACAAAGTATCAATGGATGTCTGTCCAAGGTTGCACTGAACGTAGTTACATTAAATTTATGACATGTATGATGATCAAGAATAAAAGTACGAGATTTTTCACATTTATTGACTCTTTTGCCTTTGAAATAAGATTGATTTAGCTGTCAACTGTGCTCTGATCCTGCCTGTACTATATTTTATGTTGCATTGCTTGTGGAGAGAATACATATTATACTAAGTAGTATCGATTGAAATAAATGGTGATCTAACTGTGTGATACGTAGTGGTTATTAGGTAGTTTTAGAACCAATTTAATATTTGCGATGTGTTGATGAGAGAGAGATTATACTACATCTCATACATTGACCTAATTCCGTACCGAGTAGCGTAACATGTGTACCTAACTAATATCGTGTCGTGTTTTGTTTATTTTCATTGTTAGATCTTTGAATAAAGTAATACCTACCCTTATAGAAGACACGTAAAAGTGAAGTAGGTACTACTACTAAAATAAAATATTTGAATGTTTGAATTTTTCCAGAGAGGTCTTAAGATCCTGGTGAATGAAAAGTGATTAAAGAACGAAATATTTTGATAACACAGTCATATTATTATAGTACTATCGCACATACATTTTTATAATCACACATTATTGATAATATGCTGGTGCAGATTAAAATACATAATGTTATATTTACTTACATTGTATACTATACAATGTAAATGTATTTCACGATTATTATAGAGTACAAAATATAACAGTACGAGTACGAAACGATAACAACGTGACTATTATTCTAAATGTTAAATACGTTTAACACTATATAAATTAGGAGTCACTTCACACCAATACCTTTAGCTATTGAAATTTATGGGGCCAAAAGAGAAAAATCGGCCATAACTCACGCTAACGGTGTTACGAGTATTAGCGGACGAGCGAAAATTACATCCGAACAGCACTTGCCACACAAACAACGGGACCTTTTATTTTCCGTAGAGAATACATTCACGCGGCTGCCCTTACTACCTACATTACTCTCACGAACGAAATAAATATTGCCTACTTTGTAGTGAGAGGTGCAACCTGTGACAGAGAAATTACAATATTGACGCCAATGCATTTTTATTTATTGTGGTTAATTAAAGACATTCAATAATAAAAGTATGCAAATTATCGAATGTAATTAATAATTTTATACTTTAGAATCGTAATGTTCTAATTGACATTGATTCTACTGATCCCAAAATTCTTTCTGATCGTTTCTGAAAATGTAGATAATACCTATCCTTCCTCAAGTTAGTTTCATCGCTTTTTTGGGAATTGTATGCCAGCCAATACCAACTTAACTCGTACTTACTCCACTGGCTCAGCAACCGGAAACGAGTCTTGGCCTCCGAAACAAGAAAACGCCACTTAGGTCGATCCTGTACCACTTGTTGCCAGTCCTTGGCCTGAATTCTCGCAGATCACTCTCGACGACGTCTTTCCAGCGATACCTAGGTCGGCCTACCGGGCGTCGGCCTATCGAACGGCTTTGGTATGCTTTCCTCACGAGACTATCCTCGTCTAGTCTCTCGAGGTGGCCAAGCCAGCGAAGACGATGCGCCTTGGTCTCGCCGATACCAATACCAAAACCGTTATAATCGTCAAATTGAAAGTAGTAGGGGCCACTTAGCATTCCTTAGGCGAAGGAACAAGGCACCGAAGATATTTTCACGGAACGCACGTAGAAAGGAAATAACATACGACGCAAACAAACGTCCCGCATCGACGCGATAGCTGTCACCCTGTATAATGCAATGCCTATATGTGCGTATGTGTTCTTTATACGTGATTTGTTTTAGGGTCAGGTTATTGTCAGCGACCTCAAAGATCAACGATTTGTAGTTATCATTTAGATTTCTCCATTCAAAAAGTCAATTCTTCTTCTGACACATATTTCTATGTAGGCGCGGATCCACCAGTTTTAAGCACTGTGAGCATGCCTACAACCTTAAATATACTTGTGACGTTTCACTCTCTTTCTCTTTGATCAACTTAAGGTCAGTTGGCAGTGGCAAGGGATCTTTCACTTACGCTTTTTGAGGATCAACTCGTAGCTGATTTTTAGCATAAGTAGTTGACAACTAGTAACCTCTAGCAAAGTTCATATATCACCTTAAGTATGTATTTAATCCACCATTTCTATTTCTATTCACTTATTTCTATTTCTATTGAGGGCAAAGGCAACGCATCAGCTACCAACAGGTTGCGCTTGCACGTTTGTCGCCTCTGGATTTACCTATAAAAAGACGAATACGACAATTCAGCGTAAATCCGAAAAATCTTACAGCATATACACGCAATAGATATTCTAGATAACGTTTAAAAGCATTGCACCAAAAGATAAGTTACCTTCTGTATTTTTCATGAGTGACATGTTTGGACTGGTATTAATGACCTTGAGAGATAAAAATACCGGCAAGATGATATGATCAAAGTGCAGTTAGAATATAGAACCCTTGTGATGTTTGTCATCGATCATCAAAATACGTCATTACGTGCCTGACTAAAATATTACCATACACTTAATGGCAAAACATTCGAACACTTAATTTTTTAAAGTTTTTTAAAGGGGAGGGAAAGGGATAAAAGGTTGGCAGCGCACTTGTAACTCCACTGGTGTTGCAAGTGTCCATGAGCGGCGGCAATTGCTTTCCATCAGGTGATCTGCCTGCTCGTCTGCTACCTATCACATAAAAAAAAAGTAATTAATAAAACAAATTACAATAAATAAACTTTGGTTGTAATTTGCTTTAATGTTGTGGTCTCGTCGCATATTCCAATGCATCGTTGTACTAAAACCATTTAATTTAATACATAAATGAAATAAAGAAAACTTGAAGTACAACATACTTAATGTGCTTGTACTATCTATAGTTAGATTTGCTACAATCTCATAACTGTTTACTTTTACTACCTACATCTTCCATCCTTCCGTGTTGGCTAGGTAACAAATCATAAGGGCCCCCGTTGTTTTGTTCGTCACTGTTAGATAAGACAAGGTTACACTGAGACGCTCAGCCATGATAACCAATATTTGAGATGACAATGATAATAGAACGGCCTTGTAAGTCGCTGATAACAGACAAAATTTAGGTAGTTGTTTACACATGCCTTTAGTACCGAATACTATCACAAAAATGCGTAAAAATGTGTTACATACGCACGCTTTTACGTAAATATATACGCATGACAGGATTGTAAAACTTTTATAAGATTTGCATCTTATGCGGATATTGTCAGGTTGAATTACTCTGCTGTCGGTGATCGCGTAATAGTTAAGCATGTTATTAAAGTAACAGGCCAGGAAATATTTTGACACCAAGTGCATTACGTATCAGGATATCCTTCGGCGTAACAGTTTTCTCATACTGCCGCACTCAGAGACGCCATTTAACCTTAATGTTTATGTTACAATAACAGTTAGATTAGATATGTTTTTAATGAGTGACATATAATGTTAATTGACGTCTCTGAGAGCGACAGTAGGTATTCAAAAGAAGGGAGGTTGAGCATACTTACCTAACTATTAACATATCGATAAACAAGCCGAGAAAAAAAATTGGGAAGAATTAAGTTTCGCAGGCGGTTATGTCGGGCTCTCCTCTGGCGGGGCTTCTCCTAACGAGAAGCCGGCCAGAGGCATACCGACTAAACCCCAGCGGTTTTCCCTCATCGCCCTTAAATAGGGAGGCGTCGTGGGGCTGTAGGACGAACCTATTACCCATACGGGCACCACAACCCTCCCCGGGCGGTGCCCGCCTACACGGCGGGCCAGGCGGTTCCTCCCCCGGCTTGGCCGGGAGAGGGAGTAGGGACGGCCGGGAAAACTGAGCCGTCCCTACCAGGCTGCGGAGGGACCCCGTGCAATGCCAGTGCTGGTGTCCCCACACCACGCACCGGCGGGCTCCGTCTGCGGAGAGGAGGGAGACGCGCATCTGTTCGGCGTCTCCTCCCCCTCCTTGCCCTTCGGAGCGCGCTGGCGAGAGGGTCCGCCTCTCGCACGCGCTCCGCCGCCTCCTTCTCTGCCATTACGTGCTCGCAATAGTCAGCGAAGGCCTTCCAAGCCTCTTCACTCGCTAGCATAGCTCTCACTATGCTAGAGAGAGAGAGGTCCTGGCCGACCCTCGCGACCAGCGCCAGACGCTGCGGAGACCACGACACACACTCCGCTAGGGTGTGTTGTGCCGTGTCCTCCGCAGCAAGTTCACATAATTGTACAAGCGTATTTTAACCTATTTTACCTTAATTACAGTTTTGTATTGTAGGTATACTTAGGTCCCTTGTAGAAAAACGCGAAGAAATGAGCAGATGACTTACCTGAAACAAAAAATAAATTTATTAGATATTTGTATTATTGTTTACCTACAAACAATTGACACTACATACTCTCATCTCATCACAAATACTTTTAAAACCTCATTGTATACCATATTTTATGCAAATAAATGATGATTATGAATATAATATGCTACATACCATAACTATAGTTTTACATAAAGTGATAATTTCGAAAAGTCATTCTAAAATTCAACATCATCATTCACATCCGAAAATTTTAGTCTACTCAGGTTTTTTATGGTAGAAGCGACAAATGAGCTTAGCGGGCCATATTGTAAACATCACCGCCGCCAACAAACATGCAAGATCAGACCTTTAATCAGAAATAAAACAATTACTTAAGACACCAATGCATCACTAATGAAACAAACAAACTCGTCGACATCTTATTACGTCTCTTGTGTAATCTAAACAAATCTGCCAATTACAGAGGCACCCGGTCGGCTGCCCACGCGCAGGAAGCGAGATCGCCTCGGCGTCCATATCGTCTCAGATTATCGCATTATTTCATCAGATGCTTTTTAGGTTGGACGTCCACTGTGGTTTGCACATCGTCCCTTGCATATTTGGAACTGCTCTTATGTTTTGTCTACGACAGTGCAGATTTCTAACAAATTATACAAGGGGCGAGAAATGGAGATACAGTTAATTATACTAAACTAGCAAACGTGACATTTATAATACAGACAATATGGCTTAGGTAAGTACTCGTAGATGTATAAGATATAATAAGAAAGGGAGAGAGCGTCGAAAGAAAGAAAACAAGAAAATACACTTATTAATTTTGGAGACCACAACACATGATACAGACAAATTACCTACGAGTTAATCACAAACACGAGAAATTAACAATGACTAACCAAAGCAAGAAAATATGTAAGTAGTTCTTGAAATCGAAACCGAGAGCTTTTCATTTGAGACCGGTGGTTTAACCACTCAAAAAGCCAATTGAAAGTGGATATGTTTGTGCATCGCAGCGCAGAGCACACATATAGTGGATACCCGGCTTTAGTGACTTTAGTCACAAGCACACAACTTATGAATGCAAACACGTGTGCTTATTGTGAAATGTAAGTCATAGATGTGAGCAAAAAACACGTTGCGATGCGCAAATGTTATTTTCTATTCGTTCCGACACAATTCCGTTCACAATGCTCGGTGTTACGATTTATCGAAACTATTGCGTTGAAACAGACAAACCTATAAATCAAAATCTTTCCAGTATTCGCTGTAGTGGAAACTAAAGAACAAACAGAGCGATGGTAGTCTGTGAATAAGATCGCGCCTTCCATACGAGAGTTCGTGGATGGAATTCGCTGAATTTTTCAAATCAATGTGCGTATTTCTACCATTCTAACTAGGCAATGAGAGTAAACATCGTACGAACGCATCCGCACTCCTTCTGGAGTAGTATGGGCGGCGGTGATCATTTACTACTTAACTTCACCAAAAAAATACCTGCACGTTTCGGATGTTTCTGAAACGTGTAACAAGAAGGATAGGCAGCAGACGCTTCTTTGTATTTACTAAATCCTGAATCTTCCCTGGGTCCCAGAGGACATCTTTGAACGCAACCGGGAATTACACGCTAAAATGAGTAGTAGCAAAACAGATAAGTTTACAATCTTTTTAACTAACTGAGGTGAATACGAGCATGATTGAATCCAGAACATGAGGAAAGTTTGAGATGTCTTGATTTGTGATAATTTTATTGTGATATTATCTACGTGTATATTATTATGGCAGTGCTAAGTATGTAGATAAGTAGCGAAAATACTGTCAGTACATATACTATTCTAAACTGCGTGAGTACACACACACAATGTGCGTATGAAGTGTCGTAATAAATTCAGGATGACAGAAATAGGTTGTCTTTTAAAAATATTCGTACATAAGCGTATCCTACACAATATTATGTTTGTAAAGAATGTTTATTATTTCTAGATCTTCATCTTATATTGTTATATCACAGTCACCGTCACAGTTTAAAATATTAATAATAATGTATTAAGGTGAAATAAGCATTGCTTCATGGATTCATTAATTAATACAAATTAGAGAAGATACGCGGGTTGTCGTCCTGAGGGCGTCCGAGATATCGCTGTAGGGACGAAGTCACCAAGGACCTTAAAGCACTAAACGTGCATGATTGATCGAAATTGGCACAGAACCGAACAAAATGGCGAACTTTGACGTCGGAAGCCAACACCCACCTTGGATCGCTGAGCCAGCGTAGTAAGTGAATACTTGTAAGTAAGATAACAATCCTTTCCTATAGCATCCTCTAAGGTAAATTACGTATAGCATACTGCTCTTAAACTATTAGAGTGGATAAATTAACAATTAAGCGGCATTCCTGTAGATTATTGTGAAAGTTAATGAGCTGGAATCGACGGTCGGTCTGCATTACGTCGCCAATAATAAGTAAGTAAGTAAGTACCGCTTTCTAAGTCATTTCTTAGACAGCACTTATGCCACAGCGTACTGTACTTGACATGGTTTCCATCTTGGTAATTAAGTAACTAAACACCAAAACAAAAGCAGTTAAAATAATATTTTATTTAGGTATTTAGGACAACCAACCAGCACAGCATACAAAAAAAAAAATATTTGTGATAAAACTATTGACAATTTTGGTGTTTTATATGTAATAGGTGGCAGATGAGCAGACCGATCACCTGATGGTAAGCGACTGCCGCCTCCCATAGACACCTGTAACACCAGTAAAGTCAAGTTTCCCCTCAACTGGGCCTCCAGTAACCTCACACGCTCGACGCAATACAGTGTAGCCGCTGCTACCATCTGATCATTTTTGAAAGTATATTTTAATAGCTTTTTTTTCTTATCATCATAGTCATCTACATTGCCAGGTTCATTTCATATTTCGCCGCCGTTCTTTCCTGACTTTACATACAAGATTTAGTGTAGCTTTAAAGCCTTTAAAATGTCTTGAAGAAACGAATCCAATAAGTACGAGCATAGATTCAATCTGTACTTCATATCTCAACGATAAAATCCGGAGCTCAAAGGATGTTTACTTGGAAACGGCGGAATTGATAGGTTCAATTGGGGAGACTCAGCCCAGCACCTCTATTGAAGCTGAGACTCAGATTGGATCTACCTTTCTACCTCCATAATCTGTTGATTTATCGCATGACCGACTCACCCATCACTAGGCACTTAGATTGATACGATTCATTGAGCAATAACTTCTTTTGACTCGTCTAATTAAGTTTTGCTTTTGGCAAAATCGATGCTCATTATGCTTCCCCGATATATATAAACATACTTATGTATTCTTTTTAAATCTATTGAAAGTTAGAAAGGTCTTGTAATGAACTTTGATTTTTAGCCTTTGGTTTTTATGTGCATTGACGTGTTTTCTAGACTTTTTACACTATTAGTTTATTCTCATTGTTAAAAGCATATCGTACGGCTCAGTATAAGTACATCTAAATGTACACAGGGAGTCACATGGAGTTACTCTTATGAGATCTTGGACCTTCCAATGTACAGGGGACATTATCTAAGACACACATGCTAAATTTGGACTACGTTTGACCTAACGCCTTTTGACTGCAGGTTTCTTTGACATACATTGAACTCGAGTGTAATAGTCATAAGTGATAAAAATGACTGTTACAATAGAAAGTCGCTACACTTGACTCCGGTCACTCAAAGTTCTAGGTCGTAGAACAATGGCAGGACCTGCATTTTCAGCCTACGCCTTTTACTCCATACTACTTAGTAGATTGTTTCGTAATATCTTCTAACTATGATAAGGATGTCAATAATTAATAAAAAATAAAGACTTTTTTTGGCAAAATCCACTACAGAATCTTATTTAAGCACCCTTACACCCTTACTTAGGGATTTATTTAGATCATATGTTTGGTCCACAGCCTTTGTTTGATTACTTAGAAACGGTAACTGTACAGTAACGGATGAGTGTTGACAACCCTACAAACATTTAGTATATAAATATTTATGCGTATTCACACCATTGTTCTCTATGCGTATGTAGGCTAGTAACACCCATGAGACACACAAACTAGGCGGTGATACCAACTAAAAAATTAGAACGTGCGATAAGGATCACACAGATGTACTATTTATAGTAGACATACAGAGGTTTTGTCGGTGAGCAGTGACAACAATCATATTTGCGAGATCTTTTATAATAATTATGCCATAAACACAAAGTGCAAAAACGTCCCATAATTAACAGATTGAATTTGTGATAATAGATGTGAATGAAAATAGGTGGAGGAATATATACTTATGAGGATACTTTTTTTAGTCTCCCGGAGGAAAAGCCCGCCAGCTCGGAAAGAAATCAGTTGGTGTCAGTGGTTGGCGCCGCCATATGCCAACCCGGTTCATGGAAGACGGCCGTGTTGTGTAGGGTTCTCTCCTGGGAAGCTCACAGGAGCAAAAAAACCTCTGAGGCACTTCTTGCTACTCAAGTTTGGGGTAGGATATAATGATTAGTACGAAACCTAGTTCCCGGCCCACCCTTGAAGAACGAGAGACTCGCCCATACGGCCTCTCAACTCAGAAACCTCGCCTAAACGAGGCCTAGGGGCATGTGACCCCGGAGATGATGATGACACACCGCCATGACTTTAAGAAAGCTGCGAATTACAAAGAAAACTGTCATCGTGAAAACTGTTATCATAACAAGACAAAGAGAACCCCTATTTACTGGAAAGTGAAAACAGCTGTGCGCCTTATGGCAATGTAATAATTGCGTAATTACCCCGGGCAGCGGCGTAGCTGTCGCCATGGCAACGCTCTGATAAAGCTCGCGAAAGTGAAACTGGGGCCGATGACCCACTCTGTCTGACACTGCGCATCTGCAGGGTTAAGGCCCAACATAGATAAATAGGCTATTCACAAATACAAATATCGATTAACATTTTCATTCGACGATGTCTTTTACCGACCATCCTAGATACGTTGTTGTACGACTTTTAGAAATTCGTTGATTGCCGATCTTTATTTCAAAATGGCCATATCACGTGACGGGCATTGTATGAAAAACATTTGATGATTTGTGAATTTCAAAAAGTTATTGTGGTTCAGAATGGCTGTTAGAACGCCATTGTTCACAAATAGGTACATGTATGGGCTAAAATTGTACGATAACATTTTAACTATTCTAAATACAAAAAGAAAAAAATTAATGTTTTGCTTAAAAAGAAGATGTTATGCGTTCGGACTACACTTCGAAACTTGGGTCAATGACCCATACCTACAGACCGGGGACCAACTGCGCATCTATAGGGTTAAGTGGGGTACAAAAGGCCTGAGGAGTGTATCAATGGGTTTTGTGAGGCAATGATATGGTATTGATAGGCACTTAAGCAATAAAGATTTGATATTAAGTGCACGTATTGTTAGACAAGTAGGCATAAGTTCTTGCGCTAGGTTTGCATGTACAGCATAGGATCTAATCTCAAGTGATCAGCTGATTGGTGCAATTTGTATGGGAAAGTTTTTTTTTGAAATTATAGGGTCTAATTTCAAAAAAAACTCGTTGGAGAAAATTATGTTTTCGTCAGTATAAGCCCTCGAAAAGTGATTACAAGTAAGACGGTTTAAAAAGCACGGTGTGTAGGTCTAAGCATTACCTTATTGTGTTAAACACAAATTAATATTATCCTCAAGCGCTCCAGTCTTCTCTTGAAAATTACATAATATTAGAGAATTCGCATTATAAATTCAAGCTCTACGTAGGCTCCGTTTAACTAAAACCCAATATCTTCATTCCATTATTGTAAACACACAGTAACCTTGCGCCTTGTCACGATCAAACATCAAATAAGAAAAGACAAACCGAGAAGCGAAAGCTAAAAGCGAAAACAAGGGGAAATTGCTAAATGATATCTCATTTGACTGCGATGCGACTCGCCGTGGAAATATGACAAATATGTCAGCTGTCCGCTTGTTTGCCGCAAAAATGTCGTTTGAGGGAATTCCTACTGGAGATCCCTAGGCACGGGTAGGAGATTCGGCAAATAATTTCAGCATTTTTACAGTTAAATGCCAAGAATGCACTACATGTTTTATGTTTTGAAGTTGCTTTCTTTTCGAAACGAACTACTTCTTACTTCGTAAATGAACAACTGCCGTTTGTTTCAAAATTATGTTATTGGCGTTTTTTTATTAACTAAATAAATTACTTGTACATAGAGTCTACTATTACTTTACCCTATGAATCTACCTACCTATATATCAAACCTTTTTTACATACTTAATTATTAAGCACTTTTATTTAATTTAAGCATATAGGTCTAGTGACAGTTCTAAAAAATAATTGTCTTTATTCTTAAATCTCTGCATGTTATTTTTTTCTAACATACAAGACATAACCAAAGATATTGTGGAATATAAAAACAAATGGTGCACTATGAAAATGAATGCAATGTTAATTTTTCGATATGCAGTGGGAATAAAGATTACTTTGCAATGCCAAATCGTTGTACGGAAAATCGAGCCGAGCGAGATGTCGCTATTCAGGATGATGTCTTGTCTAATGGGTTGCCATCTTAAAAAAAAAACCTTTGTGGTATAACTTAAGCAAAGTTTATATTTCTTCTTGGGGAACTTTCAAAATACTTAATAATTTAAAGAAATGATACGTTGGAATTAATAATGTCTGTTTTTTTTTTTTATTTCAAACCATGATAAACGCTGTTTTTATGTAAAAGTCGGTGATATAGTAGTTTTAATTATAATCATTTTGCAACACGTTGGCGTCTGGACATCTCAGTTTATGGCGGCGGCAATAATATTTGAAAGTTTGTATTATTGTGATGACAAAAATAACGTGTAAAAATTGTGATTATTTATTAATAATGGTTCTCACTTGTTTTATGATAGGATGCAAAGTGAATCTTATAAAATTGCGGTGTATCTATTCATAAGTAAGTATTTAGTCAAAGTTTTATTTTTTGCATTGAGTAGGGTGTCCATTTCGCTTGTCATCTAAAGACGGATTTACTTTTTATTTTTTTGGACAAATCGAAAAGTTTTCATGGTCGAAATAAATTACATGATTATGGACGACCATAAAAAGGTCATCTTACGTAAAAAGTGTAGCAATAAATCTATTTAATTTTTAATTTATCAAATCGTAAAGTATGTACAGTGGCCAGCACATCAAGTTACTACAATCTGTCAAATTTCCTCAGTTGATATTGAACCAAACACGTTTGACATAAAAGTGAGGTTCGATTGAAGAAATTTGACAGATTGTAGTAACTTGATGTGCAGGCCACCGTACATACATACGTTTGTATGAATAATACGCTATGGCCGGTTAAGTGTGCCACAGATTGTATTATTATAGGTATGTAAATTAAAAAACTAATAGGGCTAGCACAAACTTTTCGAAAAGTCGGTAGTCTCTTTGTATCGTACGTATACACATAAGGAATTTTAATTTGGAACTTGTGTTTTTTTTATACAAATTGCTCATAAATACCCAAACGATACTTGAAACGTTCGTGCTAGCCCTTCTAGTTTGATTGAGCTTCACGAGTTTTCCTATAATAGAGAACGCGATGTCCGACTCCCACGTGGGTGGACTAAGTTTGACTAACAATAATTGTAACTCGAAATTTAAATCGTGTGGGTCACCTATTAGAGTAGGACGCCAACCAAAATAGAGACATCTCGCGAGGCTCGAATGCAAGAAATGATGCGCCATCTTGTTATAGTGTAAAATCTTTGGACATAACATACAAACTTGTTACAAACATGTCTCACGATGTCTGGCCACTTTTTAACATAAGTGACAGTAATAAAAAGAAAAAAAAATGTTTTTAATTTTTAGATGGCTGCGGCAAATTTTTTCGTCGTTTTGAAGCCAGCATTATGTAAGTAATTGAAAACGTCATAAATTAATAAACTTTTTTTATTTTAAATCCTATACAGCTACTTACTAGATTGCCATAGTTACGAATTAACATTGACAAAAAATACTTTGGAAATAAACTATTTTTCTTTCCATTTTAACTACCTATTAGATACCTACGGATATCAAACTAACAAAGAAATGAAATGGGAAAAAATCTAATCAGTACAAATGTACCTCAAAATAAAACTATAAAGTTTACATTTGCATCTGCAAGTAAGATGCAACGATTCAAAAACATTGATAACCAACTGCATTATAAACGTAATTCTGTAAAAACCAACCGCTATCCAGATGTTCTCAACCCATGAACCCGAGAGAGGTTATTCCCGTGATATTATTCATGAAAAGCTGAAGTCATGCAATTTAGATAAGCCCCGGGCCCTGATAGCGCTGTGAAATTTAATTTGCACTCTTAGGTTAACCTGGCTTTGAAGCCAACAAAGCCAGACGGGTTTGCTTTATTATTCAAAACTATCCATCTTCCTGTAATTACTCTGAAATTAGCCGGCCTTAACTTAACTTTGTCGTGAAAAATTGCTTGTTCAAGGACTAAGACTCAGTGGTAGAAACGATAAACGACGAATTTGAGCACTAATTGTTGTTCATGATTTAAAAGATGCGCCCAGTAGTGCCGTTTCAATGGGTTTTAACGCCGATTGAAACGAAAAAAGGTTGTTAACGAAACGAATATTTGTTCATCTAATATTGTAACAGTCTTCTAGCCGTAAAAATAAGGGAACTTTATATGTATCACACATAACATACATTTCTATGTAACTATGGTACAGATTGACCACATTTTCCCTTAACATCTGATGAAACTGCAGCCAGTTCGACAGCCTTCATGCTTTGAAGGTATAGTAGTATTCTATTCTATTCTAAGTTGTTTGTAGTTAAAAAAGGATACCTACTCGAATTATGAATGAATGACTATACTTTTTACTGCAAACCAAACTGAGGTATAAAACTTAAAACTGGATATTACAGGACTACCTGATGTTACAACAAAGGCGGCCATGTCACTATTATGAGTGATCTCTTCCAGGCAACAAAAATTATGTAAGTAGTTTTAATGAACGCTCATAATCGTTTAATCATTTTGTATACGTTTATTGATTAAAACATTAAGTAACAAAACAAAGGTTAATACCTGTATTTCGCATGTCAGTTTTGACATGGCGAAGATACAATCTACTAGTATATTGCAGCGTGCAGCGCATGCGGCTAATAATATTGTTAGTTAGAGCAATCAATGAGAGAACAAGGAGTCAGTGTTGCTAGTTTATGGCCGGTTTTTATCCGTAGTTACATTTTAACTGAAGACATTAAAGTTAACTGTGACAATTGAAAGAAAGAAAGAAAAAAAAATGTCAATATGTTCCGAAATATGTCAATATGTTGCAATGCATCAGCGACATCTATGATTTTGGGGATGTTCATAGGCGGCGGCGGATTGTTTGACAGCTCTAACATACTAAATATTGTTCCACAGTTCAAGAAAGTCTTCAAACGAGTTTTTTGGGAACTAACAGAGTTCCAATTTTTTATAACCAATGGGGGGCTACTATACCAAGACATAAGCGGCAGTGGCGCCATCAACAATTTCTCATGACTTTGTTGAAACATTATAATATTTTTAGTTTTTTTTTCCATTATAGAAGCTTCATTTCTACTTCCAGTGTAGCGAGTATTCGATTTATTGAGTTAGCAACACCGTTACAATGTAAGAGCAATCAAAGTGGAGAGAACAGGACATGGCCAGTTGCCGAGACAGGGGTCAACCGTAATTGAGAGCCAGATGGACCTCTCCCAAGCCGTCGTCATTGTAGGTAGGTTATTGGGCCGTATGTAGGTGCACTTTGAGTACAAGTCCGCATGAATTGGATTAGCCATACTGCAATAATTTGGTAGAGATAACTAAGTGGGGTAAATCATTGGAAAATACGTCAACCCGTTTATGAACAATTCGAGCAATTACTCAGTACCTAATTAAACCAAAATGGTCAGTTCCGATGCGTACTTATATCATGTGCTGGAAAAAGCATTTAGGGCAAAAATAGAAAAAGAACTAAAGAGTATTGATTTCTAAAAATACTAAAATGTTAATAGGTTTAACTCATAAGCACAACAAGAAGCTATACTTACAAATTAACGAAATATATGAAAAAACTTGCCAGCAGTCTTTTTTTTGCAACCTGATCATAATAATTTCAAGTAATAACAAGAGATTTTCAAACATCAACTGTATAAGATCTAAAGATTATTTTGTACACAAAATAATCATTAAAACTCAAGTTTCATTAATCTCAAAGTTATTCATCCCAACACTAATTTAAACAAATTGTTTTGGGAAACTCTAAATAGTAATTGGAAAATCCTTCAACAACAGACCGTGCAACTAGCAGGCAAAATTGAAGGAACTCAGGGCGTGGGCGAGGCCCGGACTAACCGCTTAGGAGTTGGTACATGCTTCTAATTGTAGTGTTTCTGTGTGAACTATTCTGTTGTGAGTTTGTTTGCTTTTATTTTTTAATTTGAATTAAACTGATGTTACATTTGTGGGAAACCCGGTGATGTAACTGTACCTAACCAAAAGATCTTGGAATTTGTAAATTTAAAATATAAGAATTTGGAAGGCCTCAATTGATTGTGCAAAATAATATTTTAGATAGGTAAGTACCTATAAGAGCGACGGAGTAACAAATGTCCTCGCCATTACATAATGCCACAGACTAAGAAGAAGATACTGCATCATGCGCGATACAAATTGTTAATAATGAAGTAGCTATTACAAACTCAAAATCATTTACCGAATTAAGACACGATTACGATTACTTATTTCTTTTTTTCTTCGCTACATATCGGCGCAATGAAATGAATGACTACACGAAAATGTCCCATGAGATGGAAATGAAACAAAATTCTTGGACTTAGTTTCTGCCCAAAGCTCGGGATTACTTGAACACGTCTTTAATTGTAAACAGTGGGTAAACAGCAATTTTACTGTGCAAACAACTGCAACTTAGAATACGTCCGCTTAAAAGTTTGTTTATTTTGCTACGCTGATTTAATTTGTATCTTCAAGGGTTTTGATTGCTTTCCGTTGAAAAATATACAATAAAGACTTACCTGTTTGTTTAACAGTAAAACGGTAAGTTTAACTGTTCCAAGTTTATTTAATTATCTAATTAAATCAATTCTCCGCCAGGACCAGTGTGAAAACACACTTCAGCAGAGTAATTTTGTTCAGTCCGGAAGTACTGATTTAATGTAGATTGCTACCCATCAACAATCGTCAATTGAAAAAAAATCAAAAACGGAAAATGAAGATCTTAAACAGATTACATATAACCAAACGAACTTTCATAGTAAGTACCTAGGTAACTATGAAAGTTCATATCATATCATCATAGGATAAACCAACATAGAATTTATTAAGGAATGAAATTGCTAAACGCTGGAAAATCATGAGATACACGCGGAGATAAGATTAGAAGAGTATATACTCTGAAGGCGAATGAAATTGTTAATGCTATGAGACTTTCGCTTACATCTGAGAATTTCTTCGAAGGGTTCGATATTAGCTTTAAAACCGCCACATATAAATTGAGGGTTTTAACTACATACATACATATTTAAGTATGCTTAAGTATTGTTTTCGTATCCTTATACTTAAACATCATTATTACTATCAATATCACTGTTAGATTTGGAACAAAAAAAATATTTCGAGCAACAAAGGCTCATACAAGATTTGTTTGTAAACTAATATGTTATAACTAGTGTTTGTAACAAACAATCGGGATCGGTAACGGTATAACCGACGCTATCTGCAGTAATATTTAAAACGTTATTTTTAAACTTTTTTCTTCACCATATAGATTGACACACACAATCAAATTCGCGTTAGCAAAATCATAGTCATTGTCTAGTTCTAAAATGCAATTTTATTATGCAACCCGAATGTGACTGTTGCACGCACAGTATTAGCTAATTTTGGCAACTGAATGCATTGTTATGGACAAGACTGTTATGTTAAAGCGTTGCCCATTTATCGGTACAGGATGATGTCTGTAAATCGTAAAATTTTACCTTTCAAAAATTTTTGGTAAGCGCACATCAAGTTACAAATAATAATCAATAAAAAGAAGTATCTACCTACATACTCATATAAAGTGGACCCAAATTGAAAAAGAAAACCAGTTAAGAAAAACCAATGTGAAAAAGAATAAAGACCTAACTTAGTGAGCAGACAGAAAGTTATACGAAAATACGAGTTAGGTACTTTACCTTATTCGTTTTAAATTGGTATTATTACCTATGGAGATTCTATTAGTTCTATAAGTTTCTATTCATAGGTTTTATTTAGATGTTTGGTTTTATTGAACGCAAACCTTTTACAAAGCCTAGTTCAAATTTTCGACAGTCATAAATAATGGTTGAATCTGGTTTTGTAAAGGGTTGCAAGCAAAGTAAGTAGCACATAATACTGTATTTGTGTTTCCTCTGTTGTCTGACATATGTAACATACCTAAGTGCTTAACATACTTATTACGGAGTCAGGCCAATGTATGAGATGTTGTGTGAAATTTATTTATAAGTTTTTAAACCTTTTTATAAAGCTTTTCAAAATATGATGCGGTAGATAGAGTAGTTACACACTTAAAAAGAACACCCTGTGCGAACAATTTCTGTGTGCAATCAAGTACTGCTAGTCAAAAGCCTTTATCATGAAACCATGCTGCAATCATGGGAATTTGGCATAACCACTAGTTGCCAAATGAGAGTTATTCTTAAGTATTTGTTAATACTTAATGAGATAAATATGTGAAGCTAATTTAAACGGGCTATGGGAGACACTATCGAGTTAGATATTTATCTTTAAGGCGTTTTTATTGTTTAGGACTGGTATTTGTATGAATACATACACAAAACAATGAACTAAGTCTATCGTCATAAAACAATGGTAAACATAAAGCATACCGACTGACAGTAGGTAAGGGAACGTATCTTTACTATAGGGTGTATCAGTAACGTTTAAGTACATCTCTGTAACCACGTCTTCAACCAACCATTCTGAATATTATCTAACGACTTTTGGGTAGGATATTTTTTGTAGGTCATATCGAGTAGTTCGAAAAGTTGGAATTCATTTTTGCCAATTTATTTAATGTCTTAAAATAATTGTTCAGAATCTTCGATAGAAGCCGTAGCTAAAGGGATGTCAAATCCCGTTTAGATATAGATAGGTAGATATACTTTATTGCAGAAAATTTACTACTTAAAAACTTAGAAGTGAGAGATAGGCTCGATTTATGTCATTATTTTGCCAAAATATACGCCTTCTTCTTAAGATTTGTTCTTAACCTTTAAAAGTGACCCACATAGACATCGAAACTTTAAAATGGACACAACGGCCACATAACCCTCGACCGTCGCAATTACGCGAACATCACGACATGGTCAAGGCATCTGCCGCGACGTTACATTAGATATGCTCATATTGGCCATTACAATGCTGCGATTAGCCACGCTTCGGACGCATTGAACGCTTTAGGGAAATCGCAGACGACAGCGAATCAACAACGTGTTAAAATATAGCTATTTCCAATTCGTGCGTGAGGGTTGTGATCTTGGATTAAGGACTACATGTACGAGTAGCTGTGTCACCAGCACGGATTGTCATCATTGCGGCAGCGGCCCGGCACCTTTTGTGATACTTATTTTGGATGTCAGTCTAAAGTAACTAATAGTCGCCCTACAGTTATGTTTCCCTCACAAATGTGAGTCACATGTGTGAGTTGATTGACTTTTTTCCGTAGAAAAATACCCTGTTGTTTGCAATGGGCCTGTTTTGCTTTGATTATATTATAGGTACCTACTTATAATCAAAGCGGCCCTCATTCAATTTCACTGATGGCCTTCTGATCATAGGTGCAACTGTCAAAACAGTATCGTAAGGGACGAGTGTCTAGATTCATAAATAATTTTGAACGAATGTTAATCTAGAATTGTATCAATAAAAACAGAAGTACCTACCTAACGTAGGATGTTGGACTACCACTTGACTGGATAAAGAAAACGAGGGATAACCATCTGTGGCGTAGCAAGAAGGTTTTTGTTCCGCAGTGTACGGACACAGGTTTTGAAACCGTTATTTACCTAATAATGTGCCTTTTAATTACTTCTACCCGTATACTATAAATAAGTATATCTATACATCTACTCGTAATATAAGTCTTGTAAAATGTTTTGCCTATTTTCTCTCTAAACCTTGGAAGAATGCATGAGAAACCGGACTGTATTTAATTGGCTTTCAAAGCTAATCTTTACACAATAACGCGAACATATCTCAAAGCCATTAGTCATGTTGCTGACAGGCGAATTTGCAATAATTTCACTAGGGCTTATCGCCGTATTTCGCTGGCTACAAAGATGCGTTCTTGCGCAAGCGCACCGGCCCGTACACCGGCCGTGCACAGGCTGCGCACCGGCCGCAGCAGGGTTGCCATGCCAGTTTCTTTAATAATGTTTTGCGAATTTCACTAAAATATCGATTGGTAGATAGTAAATAACGTTTAATGGCCTCGAAAACAAAAATAAGTAACAAAATAATCACAGCATAGGTAACAAATAATACTTTTTGCAGCCAACAAGGCACGACCTCAGCATTTTGTTACAGCAGCTAGAAGCCGCTGCGGCGCTGATTTTCACAATCCATTATGCTATCCATGCTGTTATCCGTTCGTGTTGCCTATCACAGTCCTTTGCTCGGCCTCTATAACTGCTAGGTCTCTTCAACTGGTTAACACTTCGATTGATTTTTGTCATCTCGCATCCAGAGTTCCTGCCCTTCATCGGAGCGAATATTTTGACCAACAAAGAAAAATAAATTATAAACTATTTTGTATATCCTATCCAAAAATCACCAATACCTTTTGCTAATAAAATTATATATGTTTAATGTTTTATTACTGGTTATTTTTCTTATTGATTTTAAACAGTTTCTTTGTTATTTATTATTCTTTTTTTTTTCAACCCTAGCTTCAAACCATCGTTCTCGATTGTGCCTCTGGTAACTGGCTTTTGACCTTTTCCGTGGTGGTGGAATTGGCCAAGACGCTTCAGGCCGCGCCTAGCTGACCACATTACAGATTCCAAGCCATATTGGTAAGGGATTAACTCAAAACATACTAATTAACCGTATTAAGTCATCTTGTCTGTCTAATGGACATTATTTTGATAAACTATAGTACTTTAAGCGCGTAATGTTCACGTAACTGACTGTAATTATAGTTAGCAATAATTGAGAAGTCTTAATTATTATTTATTGATGGGCACTTGGGCACTTTAACAATTTAGAAACACAACCTTTACTCGAAACTTGTGGTTAAAGGGATCTACAATTCTACATATTCACAGATACATCCCATATACATGACCTCAATGGCATTCTAGTTCCGTTATTCAAATCTATAATCGCTTAATCTAATACATTCTCTCACACCGCTTATCCATTACCCCGATAGTCTACAAACATTAAGTGACTACAAGGTCCTACAAGGCAAACTGCGAAACTGCATTCTTAGCAGCGCCCGCGCCGGCCCACCTTGAGTGCGTCTCGATTGTTTGGCAGAGAATTCTGGGAATCCGATTGCCAAATGCCAATAACCGGTGTGATATTATCTATTTAATATTTATTGGTGTAATTACAAAGCGGTTGTACATAGGCCGGTGTGTTAAAAAATTTCGCGGTCCATTGTACGCATGTTTTAACTCGTATTGTAACATTGAATTGATAACTGCTTGATAGCCATTCGCGGATTTAACGCATCTTCTGTAGATCATTGACACAAATTGACCTGCCTCATAATATGCCAAAGGTCGTGGGTTCGCGTAACCCAGGCTCCAATGCGAAGTCTTTGGACGCAAGCGAGAGTTACGAAACTCCCGTAACTCCTGAGATGGGAACTTACAGTTTTCATAGCAGTGGAGTTAATCTGAAGTGTAGTCTATCTATACTATTTATAAAGAGATAACTTCTATAGACATCGATAAGGCTTATAGGTAAACCGAAATCACGAAACGCTTGCGCGATGTAATTGGACACAGCGCCATCTATTGGTTCATTTCTGAATTACGGTGCCGAAGCGATGTGAGGGCGGGCCACTAGTCTAATATAAAGATATTCAATTCGGGGACATTATTAAGAATAGTCCGCATTCAAAGTTTACTAAATCAAACTACTGATGAAGTTGAACAAAAATCTTTTTCTCTGCGTGTTTACAGTACAGTGTTATTATTACAAATAGGTAGTTAGGTATTAATTACCTAGAATTCACCTAGTCTAGGAATAATATAGTATTGTAATGGAACACTAAGTTTTATGTGATCATAAATTGAAATGGTCAATTAGCTATAAAACACTTCATCAATTAGTTTTTGTTATGTGCTGTTTATGTTTTGCTATAAATTTTTTTTTATATTCTTTTTAACTATTAAACTTATATTAACGTTGTTTTAAAGACAATTGTTACACAATTAGTTAATTTTTTATACTACTTTTACTTGATTACTATATCCGGGTCTTATTAGAAAACTCGGCATTAGGTTAGTCCCAAAACCAAAGTCGTTCCAGCCGTTTTTAACATTTCGTATGAGAACGGGATGGCATGACCTTTAGTACGGTAATAACGTTAATAGTTTTGTAATAAGAGGTGTTGAGACCTACGTAAGCCCCTATTAATAGATATTTTAAGCATAGACTTGCTGACTAAATCAGCTAAGAGAAGGAATACTAAATTTTGTAAAGATTATTTGTTTTTGTATTTGTATTTATGTTTATTTGTTTTTTTTTTATTTAGGTATGTAATTATTTAGGTATGTAATTGTGGTGATTATCGATATCTGCCTACATTTATTTTCAGGCTGTTTCAAAATGGTTTCCTCTTAAAGTTTCGTCGTTACAATACACGAATACGCTTGTCCTTTGTCTCACAAATTCACAAACGTCGTGGAAATGTTCCCGTAACCGGCATCAGGGAGACATTTGCACAAGCGCTGTTTACACTACGCGAGTAGGGTTGCCAAGCCGGATAAAGCCGGACATTGTCAGGCGTCCGGATAAAGCCGGACATTGTCAGGCGTCCGGATAAAGCCGGACATTGTCAGGCTTTTTTATTGCGTGTTCTTTTAGGGGAATGTGTCAGACGAGGAGACGGTACCTAACAATAAGCATATTTTCTCTTGGTTATGTAATGTTACCTGTAGTCATATGTATTGACAATAAATAAATAAGTGATTGAAGCTGCCTTAAAACATCAGCAGAGTCGCAAGTGCGCTGCCACCGATTGGGGCGGTGCCCTCACTCACTAGACGAAATACAGTGCAAGCGCGGCTTTACGATAGTCTTCTGCGAGGCTGTAGTATCACTAAAACTTCGGCCGAGCAGGCCTATTAATGCTGAAGCGTAGCACGGTCAAAAATGTCCTGTCCGGAATTTGTAAGGCTTTTAAAAATTGTATGGCAATGAATGATAGACAACCAAATAGTATGTCGGCGTGTTTTACGGTGTCGGTGTCTTTTACCTAAATTTCCGGCTTAACTGGTTAGAATGTCCGGCTAAGCTGGTTAGATTGTCCGGCTATTCGTTTATAGGACCAGGCAACCCTGCGCACGACCCTTCCCTCCCGCTGAATTGTTAATGAACCACACACAGGGGAGTGCACGCAGTCATGCGAATATTCCACCAGAGGAATGTACTACCTATGTCGAATTTTACCAATTTATTAGCTAATTTAAAGGGCAAGGTTCAAAGCGGCTACACTCTTTGCTTTTATATATATAAGTATGTAGAACCTACTTTGATTGTGACGGGTTTACATTAAATTTTTTAAGTGATTCGTGGATGACGAGCAGACAGGATCACTATCCGGGATGCAATTCTCTTGCACTAGACATGAAAGTCGTAGGTATTGAGAGATTTCTAATTCGACTTCAAAGTCTAGTGCACGGAATTGCCCCCCAGGTATAGGGTTGCCGCCGCCCCATAGACACCCATAATGCCAGAAGTCATAATGCGCTGCTAATCTTGTGTAAACCCCTTTCCATCGATTGGGCCTCCGCTATCCTCAAACACGAGGCAAAATACAGCGCAGGCGCTGTTTTACGTCGGTCTTCTGTGAGTCCGTGGTATCACCTCGGCTGAGTCAGCCCATTGACGCAAAAACGTGGCTCTCCCAGGGTCATTATTCTCAAATTTATCATTTACAAGTTTTCTGTGGTTACGCCAAAATGGGATCAAACATTTTTAATTAAATTAAAATAACGCTTATGGGATTACAATTAATAGAGTATAGTCGATAATACGTTTCCGGTTCTTCAACACATACCTATTAACAAAGTGATCACCAAGTGGTCAGTATTTAAACTTCCAATTATAATAATTAGAAACATCGACAAGTCAATAAATAACTTTTATATCTTTAACATACTGATTCTGAGACTTATGAAAATGTCACCTTTTATAACCCAGTCCCGGCAACAGCTAAGCTCTTCTAAAAGCCCCACACAAACAAGATCTAATGTGTTTAGGGAGTATTAAGGTTGTATTATTACCCGGCTGGGGTCCATTTAACAATTAATTAACTCACTTAGTACCAGAGAGTTAATATAACACGTCGTGTTGACATAATAATACGAAAATAGACCCAAAACGGCTGGCGCTCTTCTATGAGTGAAAATGTTTTCTTTATCTACTATACCTACTGTAAGTAGTGGCCAGCCCTCACTTTACGAAACTTAACGTGTTCCAACCAGTACCAATAGATGTCGCTCAGAGTCGATTACATCGGGCAAGTGTATCGTCTTCGTGCTTGTTCGTGAACGTTGATTAAGCGATTATCCTATTTAGAAGATAATACTACAAACCTATTCTTTTCATTGAATTTGGTAAAGATGGGTAGGTAAGTGAATTTAAACTCAAATGATTGTGTTTAGGTATATCATTGATTTATTTATTTATTTGGACAACCAACAAGATCATACACCTTAAAAACAAACAGATAATTTTTTTGTATACAAGCGTTGGAGCGGCCTTATTTACAGGTTGCCACGGAAAGCACAAACAATAGTAGTTGGGAGCATTGATGTACACAAAAGTTTGATTTGTGTACATCAATGTTCCATTAAACACATTGAATGCCGACTACGCAATATTGCGTAGGTGCTAGACGCAATATTGCGTAGTCGGCATTCAATGTGTTAATATAAAGGCGAAAGTTTGTGAGTGTAAATATAGGGTACACTATTTATTTTCTCTCATAAACCGCGGAAACTCCGCGGGGCACAGAGCCAGTAAATAAACAAACTTAACGTCTAGTCTGACGAAATTATAGATGCTAATGAGTAAAGTCTGTTTAACATGTTAAATCATAGACTTAAAATTAGTGCTAATTGTTGGGAAGAAGCAATTTCATACAGGAAATCACACAGATTATCGTATTTGATCAAGCGCAACAAAACGTTTGGTAGAAAATAACCGTATTTATAAAACCTTTGAAAAGTTGTCATAATATTGCATTCTATTACTTAAGCCCTTTCATTAACACCCCGTCATTTTTACATCGGGGGTTAAAAAAATGCGTGTGTTTTGACGCAAAGATATTAGTGGCACAATTCGCACAGTGACACAGATATGTTGCCTGAAAAACCTATTACCGTGTGAGGTAACTCATGAATAAATTACACAGTGGCTGGCGACGAGCAGCGTGGAGTTACACGGAGTCGCTTTTAATAACAGACGTAATAAAGAAATATCAGACAAATTGCAACATCATGTATTATCTGATCTTAAAGTAGCTTAAGCGCATGTTCATACCTAGTTACTACTACTAATTTTAGCGTGTAATTCCCGATTCTTGGGAGAGTTAGTATGCTTAGACGATGATTCAGGAAATACATAATTACACCAAGTCTCTGAACAAACACAAGACAATCATTCGTGTGACAACACACGAATGATTGTCCAGAAGGGAAATAGAACCCACGACTTATGAAGAGGTCACTACCAAATGCGCTATCGGACTAGTCTCAACGAAGATACTTATAACAAATGAATACTGAATTGGGTATTATAACACAGCACTGAATTAAGACAAGACGTTTCCACATGAATGTATTTTCGTAATGGGATCGAACCTACAACCCTTTTCGCGTGTGGCAGGGTCATACTAAACTATACTGAGCTATCTGTCCTAGTCATTTACATGAGTCGTCTTTTGTTTCCGCTGTGCATTTGTGCAAGTTATTTGTGTACATTCAATCAGTACAATACTTTTATCTTATCAATCACAGCAAAAATATGCTTATCAATCAATAAAAATATATCTCTAGGTAACTAGGTACTTAAATAGCTCAAGATTTATCTTTAAATAAGTATTGATACTTATCCAATATTTCAAAGTTAACCAACTAACACGATAAGCGGTTTCTGTACCCAAAATACAAGTATTTTGAGAACTGCTGCTCTAGACACTCACTGGTCAATGTAACACATGTAACAAATTTCCCCATAACCAGAGGGTCATGGGGAAATCTCTCAAATGTTTAGCAAACAAGCCAATACTGTTTATTTCAACCAGCATCAACCTAAACTACATAGTTTAACATTGTAATATACTTTCTCAGAAGTGGGATTCCCAAATTCAACTATAATTGTTTATAAAACATAACATAATTTAGTTAGGTCAATGTATGAGATGTTCTCTAAAAATTAAAGAAGAAATTGCATTGTTATTGTTATGTATGTCGTAAACTGCTACGTCGAAAAACTTTGCTTACAAATGCATAACATGATGGTCCATTTCCAAACTTACTGCGATTAGTTCAACGAACGTTTTTTTCTGAAATTCGTCCATCAATGTTTAGTATAACAGATATATTCACTCTAGCTTGTCCAAAATTTGGCTCACCTTTTACGCCCAATTTCACATGTCGGATTATCTGAGAACCAGTTATATTAACCGGTGTTAATAACTACGATGTGAGTGAACTTTATAAATGAATGCTTTAATCAATCATGTCTTCCGCCTAGTGCTAAATTCCACTGCAATATAAATACTTTCTGTCGAAGATAATTCAATCATGAGGCAGAAGGGGATCATGTGTGCAGAAGGGGAAATTTATGTTGGAAAGAGGTTCTTGTATGGAGACCAAGAGAAGGATAGAGGAGTATTAACAAACAAAGTGCCAGATTGTCCGACAACTGGGCTGCAGCTGGGTAGCGTGAAAATCCGACGACAAAGGAAAGTGGAGAGATTGGAGAGGCATGTGCTCTGCAGTGGAGTAATAAACGCTGCTAAAGAAGGAGAAATCCATCCGAGTGTCCGACTACCGTTTAACTTCGCAACCCTGAATTGGGGAAACGTGTCTACCTTGCATATCATTTGTGGAGTTGTATCCGATTAATTTGCTGTTGGTTTCTCTACCAAGCACACAAGTAGGTACATATTTGTTCAACAAGCAGGTACATAAGATCGGTGTTTCAGATTTGCTTAAAACACAATGTTGATGTGTAGCTAGTATAAAAAATACATAATGTATACACGGTCGAATTAAGAACACTCGTTTTCTGAAGTCAGCTAAAAACAGGCGTAAAAGGTATAAAGGTAAAGGAGAATATAATTTACCAACGACGATACTTGTAGGTAGGGACGGCATAGACTGGCTAATGATGTTTTTATGACATCGAAAGGCTAAGCGCGCACGCATACTCTAAGCAACCCCATGATTTCGCGTGATATAGTTTACACAGGTTGTACCTAATTAAGGTAATATTAACTTGAGCAAGCTGAACAAGATCGACTTCTAGGGTTGGTGGACAAGTCCGATACACCACTATATTCCCTCGTTCATTACAAAGAATAACAGTCCGTTAAGACTTCGTGAACATTAAAAAAAAACCTTCAAGTTGCTAATTTAAAGATTACGGCGGTACCAACTAGCTTATTTACATGAGGTACAGAGTTTAGGCGGAGAACGAAAATTAATATCTACCTACATTTTGTCTGTATCAAAGAAAATTTTAAGACATCGAACTCTCCAACAGTTGGACATACGTACTACATAATTTTCCTGTACGTATGTAGAGTCAAGTGCAAAAAGATGTACCTTGTCACAATCACAATTCACACCGTTCCGTAGAATGTAGTACCTACCTAGTAAGATAGCTAAGCTATTTTGACAAGGTACCTTATTGACTAATGACAAACCCTCGAGATATGGAGTACCTTTTGCTCCCGACTGTACATGATGAAATAACCACTGTTTACACGTTTAAGTTAGCAACCCTAAAGCCTAAGCTTGTGTCGGCGATTGGTTGAAACCACCGTTCCGCATTCTCGGGGCGAGCGGCGCGCCGGCGCAGATTTACGCTTCCCTATAGCCAGAGAATAAATACGAGTACAGCACTTACAGACTATTACTTTGTAACATTGCGTCATTTCATAATCTACCTTTCGTTGGGCTGTTGACCTTAGGACGAACTGTGTACTAATGACAGCATGAGAAGTCTGTCTCATTAGAGTTCTATTGGGCAGTATAATATGTATGTACATATAAGCTCTTATTTTTATACTCCATTTGTTAAAAAAAATACTTTTTAGGTCATTCATTCACTACTGGTTGAGTGTTCATTTAAATTCATAGAGCACGTCACATCATTTAAAAATTCTGTTTGGTACAGGATGCTGTAAGCAGTTACATCCGTGTATCTGTGTTGATGAATTACCTAACTTATTTTCATGATATAGAGGCAGACAAGCAAACGTATCACTTGATGGTCAGTGATTACCGCCGCCCATGGATCAATCAAATCATTCGATATCTAATATTCAGAACGAGCAGAAAGACATATTCGTTCTAGATGGAAATGGCCAGTGTTATTTGCAGTGTATCTTTTTTATTTTTATGTAATAATTAGAACAAACACATCACCTGAAAGTAAGATACTCGTAATGTCATCGTTCACAGACGCCCGCATCACAACAACATTGTAGTCACAACACAGGCGCATTTTGAACCTTTTTCTTCGTCCGGAATAGTGACCCCAGTACTCTCACTCACTACTTCATCTAGTCCTAATCTTTGTCTATAGCGTTGTATAAGTTTCACCGTACCACAAAATAATTACACACAGAAAGTAGGCTGCCCAAGAGCTAAAAACGTGTCATGTACTCACGCATGCGCACTAACGGGGAAATACGCCTTTTCGACCACATTAATCCTAGCCTATGACATAAGATTGTCGAACTGTCGAGGTCTGTGGTAGAGGCCGCGCGTTTATGCATGCCGGGCAACAACCCTAGCATATGTCAACGAACTCTTCTAAATTCAAAATCAGGCTGAGTCTACCTTCTGTGTGTAATTATTTTAAGACCGTACAGTTAAATTTAAACGTACCCTGATCGCATACTACTTGCCCTTTTTCCGCGAACAAAGAACTAAACCGAACTAAAGAGAGGCAATTTATTGTGCCCGTTCTTGTTTGTATGATGATCAATTCGTACTGCTTTGTGATTGTACCAGTTTCCCGTCATTGTACGAGCTCAATGACAGAGGATTTGCGTAGAATATTTAAGAACATACAAGTTTGACGTCATCATTAAACTTGATTACTGGTTTGTAAATAAACGTTGCAGTATTGATACGTATAATCAGATTCTCTTTTTGAATTGCCGTCTATGAACAACTAAGGAACCCATCACCCTTTGGAGTAACTACTTATTTCCTGAACACTAACCTGAGCCTCTTAAAGGCAAGTAGAATAGGCTATTCTCGGACAAGTGTGGCCCAATATAATAAACCTCATCTTTACCTAACACCAGGTCTGATTGAGATCATTTTCGAGTCTGCAGTCACGACAAATATACCTTGCAATAAAATTTTAAGACAAGTAAAAATACTTATTATACACCATTCTTACATCAAGCATAGGACCGATCTGTGTGGAGAACCCTGGACGAGGCATAAGTCAAGCAGTGAAATTTTGACGTTGTTGACAATCTAATAAGTAACTCGCCACTATGCCTGTTCAGAGGCAACCAGTGGGCCTGTATCTTTAGGTTGCGAAGGTCACTCCAGTCTGTTCTTTGTAACTTCATTGTCATTGTAACAGATTTCCCAAATCCTCATATTTGTCCAAAGCGTACTCCGGACACCGAAATTACAGGTTTTGACGCAACTGGGAATGAGAATAAGCATGAAGCATTTACAAATATAGAACAAAACATCAATCGTATTCAACACAAACAACATAATCACGACACGGTATTCAAGACAGTACAGTAACATTGAACCGACTCCCGGTATGATCCGACAATTGCTAAATATCCTGTAATCAAGGAAACATCGGAATGGGGAGTGCAGGATATTAAATTACTGCACCAAGCCACAACGTGGTGAGACAGGATAATAGTAATAAACAATTAACTAGCTAATAACGTAGTTACCAGTTTTACGAGAACGGAAATCTGTAGAACTAGGCAATTAATACGTAACAGCATTATTAAATAAACGTAATGCATTCAACACCTTGTCTTGAAAAAAATATGCTACTTGGCGTAAAACTGCTTAAGACCGCCCTGATTTATAGCAGCAGTCATATGCACTAATAAGACTTAATGTGGTTGTATACTTAGTATACAACCTAGTCTACGCACCAAAATAAACTTAGCTTTTTATTTACTTTGAAGTTAATAAAGTTCTTTTAGTTAATTTAACTTTTTACCTACTTCGATTATATAAATAGACGTAGACATAGCTAAAAAGTAGATTTAGCAAGTTAACTAACTGCTGTCTACTCTTAGGACCGATTCGATTTTTTTATCTAAGACTAATTTCTGGCGATATTAGTTTCAAAAAGTACCAATAGGTGGGGTTGGTTGCGCAAGTGTTTAGTTTTTTCCTTTTGGTTTACCTATAAGCTTTACCATTGTCTATAGATTTACCTCTTTATAAATATTATTAGTACATATAGATACATAATAAATCTATGGTATAACCACTAAATACATATTGACATTATTTTGTGGTAGGTATAACGCTACGAGTAGGTACTCTGATTTTTAATCATGTGGAGTAAACTGACAAATGCAAATGTCAAGTTTCTATACATTTTGACATTTTGCGTCTATCAAATTGTTGTGTATGGGGATAACACATTGACATCTGTCCCTTTACTCCACATGATTAAAAATCAGAGTTTAGTATGGTATGACAGCGTTATTCTCGGAAAAACATTGGTCGAATCAGGCCTTACTCATCTTAGTAACATTTCTATAACCCAGCCACTTTATCTTGAATTAATTTATGTGACATGAATCTGTCGAGCTCCTTATCTCCTCGACGTAAGTAGGTTTATTCCTGTTTAAATAAGTGAGTAGATTAAATTTGCTACTCCCCTGCGTATATTTTTCGCAAGAATCTAATATTCTCCCTATTGCTTAAAAAACCTCCCTTATTGAAATTAAGCCAAAATTGCAAAAAAAAGTTAAATATTTTTTATTAATTCATATAAGATTTTGACTTTATTGCATTTTTTTTTGATCCGAATTGTCTTTTATCTTCCAGTGACATTGCTGAGAACTAACTTCTTATCCAAATGAAAAAAAAGTTTTACACAAAATGTTATTTCATTATTATTTGATAGGTGACAGACGAGTAGACGGATCACATGATGGTCAGCGATTGATTTACTTTAGTATTATCCATACCTTGACCAAAATATAAACGCTAGAAAACTATACATCGATCCTTTAGTGTCAGGCTAGGGCATTTCCTGTAATGAGGGCACTAAACTATATAATCTGGGCGCGTCTCGCATCAAAAAATAAAAAGCTGGAATTGTTTTAGCACCAATATGGAACTTGGTATATGTCATAATTTGTACATAGAAGGATAAGATATTTAATACAGGATAAACAAATCCCCTGGAGGGAATGACCCTAAATAATGAAGTTAGCCTATAGTTAGGTTACTACAATATTAGGGAAACTTTCTCCCTAGGGGGTATATTTTGGCTCACGAAATACTGGAAGATGAAAGTTTTACGAGTCAGAAATACTGGCGAAATATCTATTACACATTCTTATTATACATCCGTGTGAAAAGCACTTGTGTTTGTTCAGTGTCTGGGTGTTATGTATTATGTATTTCAGTAGTATATTTGTGTTTTCTCTGTGGTCTGATATCTGTAACACAAGTGCTTAAGCTACTTAGTACCGGGCTCAGTTCAATATAATGAGGTGTTGGGTGAATTTGTTCATATTAAATTGGCACAGACCTAAATTGCGAACGCAAACATAGCTATTTTGAGAGATAATTTGATAAATATGCACAGATCAATTGGTTGTTCGCTGGCTGCATGTCGCTGGAGCAATTAAGGCCACTTGTGCGAACGTCAAACTATTTTTGACGCTAGTAGTGATGCGACTCGGGTGAATCGACTCT
Organism: Cnaphalocrocis medinalis; assembly: GCA_014851415.1. Taxonomy (NCBI): domain Eukaryota; kingdom Metazoa; phylum Arthropoda; class Insecta; order Lepidoptera; family Crambidae; genus Cnaphalocrocis; species Cnaphalocrocis medinalis. Next base: position 11,140,097 of record CM026279.1, read on the forward strand.
TTTATTCAAGTGGTAGGTATAGTCTACGGCAAGAAAGTGTAGTTATGACCTTGAGTGCGCAGAAAACCAATTTTAATAGAAAGTCTTCTTTTTTACAAGTGCGCAAAATAACGGTTATCGCTATATTTTCGTGCCGCCAGCTATACTTACTTATTAAAAGTTGTATTCAAGTACGAAAGACAAATCGGGAACCTCAGTCGTGTTGTTAAGACACCTAGTCGTGCTTGAACGCCCAAATTTCTGATCTTTAACTCACTTTCTACCCCTTTTGGCGAATGAAAACTCTAAGGACCATAGATGAATTCATAAATACGTAACGTCTTGAATCGAGAATATACGATTGCCTTGAGATTTTCATTCGAATGCCTTAACTAATTCGGTAGGTATTTGGGTAAAATTCTAAATTTCTAATCTTTCAGGGCGCTCGATATGGGGACCGAATGTTGGGCACCCCGAATGATTAGTAAGTTTACGATACTAGAGTCGATGAATAATATTGTTTTGGAAGAATCAACTTTTTTGCCCAAATAATATCCGAAAGTCTAAAAGTGTGAATCAAATATACCTAGATAGGCTTTGTATTATGTAGTGACTCGAATACCTACTCCAGAGTCTTTCAGCGAAAATATCAAGAGATTCGAATGGGAAGAAAATTAATCGTGTCGCGTCACTACTGTACATCTAAACGGTATCACTCCTTTGTTCGTCTGTTGTAAAAGTTATTTTATAGCCTATAGCAAATACCTAGAGGTCGTTTGTTTTATTGCTTCTACTTCATGTTAAAACCTTTTAATGCTGATTGAGCATTAACGAAATAATTATTTAACGATTTTATTTATTTTTATCCAGAATACAAAGTGATATAACTGTACTTTTCCTTCTAATTATTCTTCATTTACCACAGACAGTAGTTCTAGTAGACAATTAACTACTTGTATATCAACATATAAAATGTACATAAGGTTAATTAATCTGATTAATTACTAAATAATTACTAATTGAAATAGTTGTAGTAGGTACAGTAGCAACATAACGTTACTATACTTGCCACTTTGATTCCATAAAAGAGGCACTAGAACAAACAATAGTACGAATACCTGCTCAATTTTTTTCCAACATAGGAGTCGCCTACGTTAAATGAGTAAGTTATAATGAGATAGGATAAAGTATGTGTTGTGTAAATTAATATGTGTATTAATCGATATAATTAAAGACGATGCAGTTCTCATCCAAAACATCCTACAGGTACCTTAGTCAATCCACGCCAAAAAACAACCAGAAGACTTACCTGAAAATAAAAAAAGATTATTAGTAATCATGATCAGGAGTGTTAAGATTTTTAAACGGTTGGAACGTCAAAATTCATTGGATTTGCAAGAATGCAGGTGGCCATATGCAGCGATAATCGCCATCAGATCAGCTGCACGCTATTTGCCACCGTTTTTGTATAAAAATGAATGTTTCAAGTAAAGTGAACATTTAACTAGTGTGCGACAATGCGGTCTGAGGCGAGTTTCCGCCAAACAACGCCTCGTGTTACAAAACATACGACAACTTGTTTGGATTTACACGCCGCATAGCTATATCGGCTAAGCGCTTTTTAAGAGTGGGCTGAGGTAACCGGGAAATTAAGAACTCATTTAAGACACTTTCCCACATTTAATGGACATAAATTGAAATCTAACATCGCATAGATTAAAACCAAAACCAAAAGTTTTGGCTATGTTAAATCAAAAAAAAAATACGAAACTTCAAAATTATCGATTACGATTCGAATCTGCAATTACATATAGTAGGTACTAAACTAAACAAATATTTTTGGTATCCACAGAAGTATGTACAAGAAATACACATTACAAATAATTACATACATTACTTATTATACAAATTAATCACAACATGTCAAAATGTTTTAATTTCAATGGAAGTATTATTTCAGGGACAGGTAACGCTAATAAAAAAGACGGAAGTGACTAAGCCCGCATACTCTTTGTGGGTTTTATTATTTAACATGTTCGCGACAAAAGGAAATTAAAGCTACCTTTGACAAAACGATAATCAAGGCTCTATGTAATGATCAATGATATACATTTGTACCTACCTATGTAATTAATAGAGGGAGGTATAAGAAGTTCTTTTTACCTTAGTCTTATCTTAACTCTCATTCATGAACTTAGAAGTTCATTACTTGATTACGTAACAAACATATCATGTAATTAACTTTTTAATAGTAATTAATGACTTCAATGTTTATTAAAAAGCAGTTTTTCTACACATATAAATGCACTTCACCACTCTTTATGGCAAATAAAAGACTCCAGGCAGCTCTTAATAACCGTATCATTTACGCCTTCTTAGCACTGAAGTGAAGCTGACGATTAAAAAGTCATACACTTTTATGAAGTCTTGACTGTAGCTTCGGACATTCTATGTTACGACTTTCGGGGTCCACCTTGTATGGGTTACGTAATAATGTGGACATTGTATGTTTTTGTGTTCAACACCAAAATTGGATTAGAATGTCGGACCGGTCGGAGAATTACGCGCACAAAGGCACTTGTTCATCGAATCGTGAGCGTTGAAGCAAATCGACACAGTACACATTTTGGAGTAATTAAAAAAGAAAAAAAAAGAGATGGATGGATTGTATAAAGCATGACATCACTGAAAAGGGGGTGGATGATTCCGACGAATGACAGGGACGAATGGAAGAAGAATACATACTGCGCCGACTCCAGATAACCTGGGAATAGGGCAGTCAGATGATGATGATGACACGTCTTGGAGTAATTAATATGCACTAATTGTAGATGTACTACTAGGAAAACGCATACAATAACAAATTGCACATAAGTCTACTGTTATCGTACAAAGGATGGCTCCAATACTTATCACTTTGCTCTACCCCAGTAGCTGCCGTACTTTCATAAAACTTACTTTTATCAAGTCAAACAGCAATTTTTGTCGCACAGCGGTATCTAATCTTGTAAGGATCAGTTTTGAATGCAACAGACCAAGTCTCCTATAAATAGATCTTATCAACATCGATGCGCATGGAGAATGCTATTGTTCCAAGCAACTTGAGCATTTTGAACGCGCACTTGACTTTCTAGCTATTGTTCAGATTGGTCCCCTCGCGTTGCCTTTCAATTTAAGGCTTATCTAAGCTCAAATAAACAATACGTACGGTCTGTGTTTCAGCTGATACCTCTGACGCATTGCAGGTGAGTAGGTGCACGAGATCACTATAACATGGGGTTCGGTTTAACCGCACAGGACTCGAAGTGTTTGTCGTCACGGCGCGTCATTGACTGGTGGTGGTTTGGAAAAGTGTTAAATTGTCGTGCGATACCGAGAAGCGAGGATGTTATTAAGCATTGCGCTGGAACCGCGTATCAGTGGGTCGGTTGGCGCGCGACTGGCTGCGCAGGCGGCGGCCGCGCACCTCCACGCGACACCGCCCGATCAATTCATGCAAATTGTCTGGACTGCGCACAATTTAATTTTAAATGTGTTGTAATGTAAGGATCTAAATGGGCGCATTTATGACAACTTTATACATAGATGCATATACTTTCTGATGCCTTGTTGTTGGCATCAAGGTTTGCCATGGCCGCGACCATTCTAGAACATTGACACTTTGCATCATTGATGAGAAAAATTGATAAGATTCAAATGCTGAGATAAAATACTCGTACATAAACACACTTTTTGAAAATTCATACTGCAACTTTCAATCCTTCAAAGGCGTGGTCAAGTATTGAGTAACTCATAAACTAACGAAGACGCCCAGTTTTCATGAACAGTAATTAAACGATGACATGGAACGATTAATTTAATAACTACCTAACGTGGTCGTATTTTATTACACTTTATTCTTAACTACAATTCCTACATGTCTCTATCATTAATCGAATTGGCATGACACTTTCCAATTATGAAAATTGTTGATGCGTAGGTACAAAATAATGTATGTACTAGTATATAAGTTTGTGGTACGAGGTACATCTTATACTTGTGTCGTGTAGATTAAAAAAATATTTTTCCCCAAGGAACCTAAGGAATAAAAATGCCTTCCCATACAAAGTGCATCACTTTTGTATACTCACTCACTTTTGTATGGGAAGTTGAGGTTTTTTTTGAGATTTTGGTCTTCATAAGTATGTCCTCAAAAAGTAAGACGGTAAAAAAGCATCTTATATGTTTAAGTAGATACTAAGTATGAAACACTCACGCTCACGGTCGCAAATAGAAGATCTATTCAAATTTGTCTTAAAAAGAGCCTACTTAATCTCAGAAATATGTATTACGTTTTAAGTTAAGTAAATATGTCCCATTGGTTCTTGCTTAACTAGCTAAGCTTACTGCACATTAGAAAGTCCATTTGTCTGTCGCACACTACTGTAATTCATTGCACATTTAAGCACACTAAATTTGCTGATCGTTTGAATCAGGTTACAATTTTCTAAAATGTAAATTATTGCAAGTAAAGGGCTGTGTTGCAAGGTTTTCTTTTACAGCTTACAACATTGCATTAATAAAAAAAAATGTATAGTAAAGTCAATTGACTTCACAAATAAAAAATCGAGTATAACAAAAAATATCTAGGTATTGTGCCCTTTTTTAAATACTTACAAAATTCCAAGGTTTTTTAACCCGTATATTAATACTTATCTGTTAATATTATGTAGGTAATCATAGGTCATCTTTTTATTTATCAAACAAATGAAAAAATCCTTCTTAATTTCGTTTAATCACTATCGAATAGGTACTGAATTAAAAATGCTATTTTTACCTCAGTATTCATAGGAAATTTAAAGTGAACAAAGTAATACGAAAATATATTTCTCTAAAATATAATAATCAAAATCTTTCAGATATGTGCAGGTAATTTAAGATTCATTCTGTAACAACCAGCAAACCATAATAAATAAATAAATACCTTTAAAAACTCTACATTCGTTAAATTTCCGTATTCTGGCAACACCGGAGTCTTGTCCGCATTTAAGAGAAACATAAATTTTAATCTATCTCTTGTAGCGCGGACAGGTTGACAATGCAACCGCTTTTAGATATATCGATGCATTTAAGGAATATTAACTGCGAAATGCTCTGACTTCGAACAAAATTGACATTGCGGTATTGAAGAAAGTTATCTGAGTGGTATAAAGATATAAATAGGTCTTCTTTGTCTCTAGGATATAAATAGGTCTAGGTATATTTTTGTCTTTCGTATCATTTTGTAGGTACATACATTTAAATTCTACAAGTCATTGAATAAGTGTATAAACGTAGAGATTCCCTATTAAGAAATATTTACATGTAGTTCCTTGTTCGAATATATGTTAATTGTTAGCACTTAATAGGTACTCGTTGTTACTACTAAAATAAACTCCGTCACTTAAAATAATATCCCTAGAAACAAGAAATAGATAGTGGATCTGTGCAAAAGGTACTAAGAAAAGTTTCTTAGTACCTATTGCAATATTGCTAGGAGGGAATCTTAATGTCATCACTAATAAATATCTATCTATCTCTATACTATTTATAAAGAGATAACTTCTATAGACAACGACAAGGCTTATAGGTAAACCGAAAACACGAAACGCTTGCGCGATGTAATTGAGCACAGCGCCATCTATTGGTTCATTTCTGAATTACGGTCCCGAAGCGAAGTGAGGGCGTGCCACTAGTAGGATATAAATATAGGATCCTGATGCTTACAGAACACAAGGGCACTGACAAAATCTTCTTTAATAACATGTATCAAAAATACAATCACAATGAAAATTTAATTATCTGACCAAATTTATGGAAGGCAAGAGGCAACTACCTCAAAATTAATTCTCCCGTTTCCAATTAAACTGTAATTTATACAGTCCCTCCCTAGGGCTTAATAGGTATTGCTAATATGAATGGATTCACGGACAGAGTAATTAATTGTGAACATTAATATAAAAGTAATGAGCGAGGCATTCGTATACGTTCCGCGAATGCAAGTGCTGACAAATTGCTAGCCAAATATGTACAGCTTTAGCATAAACTATGTAATTTGATCACTTGCAGCAACCTACTAAATTAGGCTACCGTTGGGTAAGAACTAAGTTTGAACTTAGTCGCTGTACAGATAATATAAACAAACTAACTACCGCACTCGGAGACTTTAATTAAAACCTTAATTGTCACTTAAGTAAAAATAGTTGACCCTTATTTTAAATGTAAGACTAGTACATAAAGACTATCAATAGTTAAGATAATGAGCATTAAGGTTAAATGACGTCTCTGAGTACGGGAGTTAGGTAATTATTCTTTTCATACACGATGTACATATCTATAAACAGTTTCATCCCCTAACCACGTCTTCTAACAACCATACGGAACAACGTTTGTTCTCAGACTTTTGGAAATTCGTCTAAAAATGTTTCGACTCCGCGTACAAAATGGCCCCGTGACGTGACAGACCTTATAGGCAAAGTTTTTTTTATAGGAATTTCAAATTTCAAGTAAGAAAAATGTTATTCAGAATGAGTGGTAGAAAAGGTGGATAAAGTGATGAGGATGTTTACCGATAGGGGTACACTGTCTGTATGAGAAGCTAAGTATAATTAATGACTTTAGTAGCCACGACTAGTCCGATACTCCACGCTACCGCTGGCGGGATGTAGTGGACGCGGACCTGCAGGAATTGCAAGCAGGAGACCGAGACAAATGGCGACATCTCGTATCGGAGGCCAAGACTCATTTTGGATCGTTGAGCCATCGGAGTAAGTAAGTAAGTACTAGTCCGATATAGACTAGTCTTAACCAGAAGAAGAATACGGGAATCGTTCGCAACTGGCTTTAGTACTATCTATCTGTGTGTGTACCTAAAATATTCATGTAATCATGCCTTTACGAGCTACAACATAATGTAAACCACCGACATGTTTTCGACGGCCCTCCGTAATCCGTAAGAAAACAATGGCCGACGTAGTCGTGTAAACATTGTCGCGATTTTTCATGCCTAATAGATCATCACCGTGGCATTTTAGATTATACCTTATCTACAAAATTGTAATGACTATCCTTAGAACAAAATGTGGATACAAAGACAAGATGATTTTGTTTTCTTATTACATGTATTGTCTGTTACTCATTGGGGAAACTGAAGTTAAAGGAATGGGGTCTATCGCGTGTGAATGATCTGCTAGATCAGTGGTTCTTAACCGGTGGTCCGCGGACCACTGGTGGTCCCTTGAGGCATTCCAAGTGGTCCGCGAAGACATCGTAACAAACAAGTGACGTGATGTGATGAGTCGTGTCGACTCATCACAGTCAACACAAACATAACACAAGTGACACGTCGCGACGCATGTCTGAAGTGTGTGGTCCCTGACAAGACAGAAATTTGGAAAATTGGTCCCTCATACCTTACAGGTTAAGAACCACTGTGCTAGATGGTGCTATAGCGTCGTAGAACCCTAAAGTAAAAACAATTGATTTTCTATTGGGTCTGTACTTTCTGGGCCTTACGTTTTTTTGGATGTGAGATGTCAAAATGTTACTAAACAACCAATGACATTCCCCTGTTGAAGTTGGACCTCTGGCTAACCACACCATATAGCGGATTTTTCCCACACAAGAGTCCCCATTATATAAAAACCTCGTGACATCGTCGTGACAAAAAAACATAATCTTGCTTAGGAATATGTAGAAAGATAAGTGAAATGCAAAAGGTTTTGATCAGACACTGGGAATAAGCTATTATGATGAATGATTTGTCGGATGACTTCACATTTCGCATAATAAATCGAAAGCCATTCAGAAAACGCAAGTCAATGAAGAAATTATTACACCATCTACTCGTTTAAACTTTCAATTTACATCCTATACCACAAGTACGAGTACTTATTTACTTACATAACATTACTTATATACTTAAGTAGGCAATAATCTATAGTAATAAATTATTGTTCGACACATAAGGAGGTATTGTGTCGAACAATAATTTCATGTTATCTATTTTCATAAAATAAGTAATACTTTCCGTTATAATATGTAGAGCAAACTATGTATTCACATTCGGTAAGAGAAGATATCAACTCCATATTTTACAAATAGTGTAATAAATAATATGTAAAAAAGGAAAACTACAGATTGGTCGCTAATTCAATTGAAAGTGGTGTTCTCTGTAGAATTTGTTCAGGAAACACAAAATTCGTTCCTAATTACAGGGACTCTACCATAATAAACGTGGATCCGGCTTCTGTTTGGTTGAGTTGGATTTTTTAATTAAAATGGTTTGCAATTCACTAAAATATTACGTGAGTTAAACAATATTGTCTCTTAATACACTTTTTCCTCATAGTTTTTATGCAAAATTGAAACAGTTTTATCTGTTTTTTATTTTAATCGTCCAGTTTTTGCTTCAGTCTCGACGTAATAAGTTAAGTGAAAACACAATCTAAGATGGAGCGTGCTGCAGTCGAAGTTTTATACATTTCTATATTAAGAAAGTTGTTACAGAAGTTGTTGCAGTTAAAACTCCAACGTTATCTCTGTTTCATATTACTTAAGTTAAATAATGTAGCAAAAAGTGCATGAATTGAACTTTAAATCAATCCAGCACACACTTATAACGAAAACAATATACGAGTATATTCCTCAAATTTATTCCCCAATGGACTTCACTCTTTCTACTTATGCAAAATTTCTTTGGGTTAGGTATACTTGTTGATCTGATTTGCTACAAATTCTTCCTGATTTGTAATAATTCAAATTTGACAATAATTTGATGACAGTATTTTGTTGTATGACTGTCAACTCTCTATATAAATAAAAAAAAAATATTTTAGGTATGTTTTTATTATGAGCTTTAGTCTCCTGCATTAATACGGACAAAATTTCATTGAAATGTATATCTTACTGCATTATCATAAAAGCTGCGACGTAGACATTGCAAGCGACTGTACCTTGGTATGTAAAATCATATCTCTCTTGCTACAAGTAGCTACTCGTAGATGCCGAACCATCTGCCATCTGGCTTCTCGCTTTGTGCCTATTTAAACATACGCAAATGAATTTCCTGTCACTGCCATTCGAAAATGCTTGAACAAGGTCATGACAACATAATTGGCTGTGTACTGTGTCTACTCAGGGCTGATGAGATGAGTTTCAAAAATATTGAATGACAGTTACAGTAGAAGAAATCGGATTGTAAATATTCAGGACAAGAAAGGTTACAATTACACTTTTACAGGATCTGGGAGGATACAAATTTTGAAATGGGACGATACAAAAAAAATAAAGGACTAGTATTATTTTAGCAGTAGATAAATTCTTTGTCAGCTTTTCATAAAACTGTCTAATCAATTGCAATCAATTCCTTCAGATCGGTATCATTATCCAACTTTAGTAATGATAGATCTCGATGAGTAATTAGTACTTATCAAAGTTTTTTCCTTACGTAGATCAAAAGGTTTGTTAGCCCTAACGTCATTCAACACTATAATAGAAAAGGTTCTAGTGTTATTATTTTCAACTTTTTTAAAATAGGAGTAAAAGTTGTAAAAATATGAAAATCCTGACAACCCTACCAAAATAATTGTACAAATAACAACAAAACAAAACAACCACATCGTTTTCGACGGACGACAAAGAAGCGAGAGGAGACACAAACCACGACCGCATAGTTATCGAAGACAAGAGAAAGGTGGCAATGAAAGCTATCGTCAGGAGGCCAGGGTCACCGATGGGAAAGTCTTATTTTTATGTCATCTTCTCGCTGTTGGGCCCCGATGGCATATTTTCAAAACGCCCTTAACGCCAGGTAAAACTTTGCATTTGCGCAGCTACAAAGGAAGCAAAAGGCCTTTTCATACCGGTGTAGCCAAACACAGTAACTCCATAAAGATATTAAGGTCAAGCCCAGAAACTTTGTGCAACACCCATAGGTTTAAAATTTAAACAACAGTTTAAATACCCCAGGCAATAAGAACTGGTTATAAAGGCACTTGGCAGGGGTAAGTGTTCACGAATTTTCTTCCAAAAACGTGATTGAAGTCTGTAATATTCTGTCTTACATAATATCCTAATTTATAAATGTATATTATTTATATAATAATAAGTCAACAATATTTACAAGATGGTGCAATAACAGAGGTGCTTGAACCCATGACCTCAGAATTTCAGAGCGGTTCTGAAGCATAATGCTTACGAATTTCTTACAATTTCAGCTTTTAAACAGTTTTGGGAAAAGATTTTGTAATGATCCTTGAAGCCGATAATATCCAATTGAAATCAATATTATGGGACTATGAAGGTCATTCGCCTTGTAAAGTGCATACAAGCGTTTGCAATGTATCATTTTGCTGCAGTAACGCGATACCGGGTATCATTTGAAAGATGAGTCCTTCATTAGACTAACGAGATGGTAACTATGCTACCATAGCCAAGCTTTTAGTTCACTTCTCATTATTTAATTCCTAGTTAGTCATTTCTTTTAAATGTTTTTTAACTCTAATAAGTATGTAATAGCAGCGTTCTTTTAAGAAATTCTCGGTTGCATCCATCACTATCGCTTTGGAGCCTTGGGTGCTCTTAGACTATGATCCAGAACTTGGGGAGTCTAGTAGTTTGGTCTGACCTTCGCAACACTTTAACAGACCAACTGAATTACAATTCAGAAACTACTCGAAACGTGCAGGTTACCTCACCGTGTCTTCCCTCCCAGCTAATGAATGAATGCACTTCTCGGATTTGAACCTCGACTTGGCATAGTAGGCGCTTTCTTGTCTGCTGAGCTACCATTACTCCTAAACCTTTAATGATTACTCTAAATCAAACAGTTTTCTTCATGCCGAGCCAAGACAATTATTACTCCATTGAATCGTATTCACCCAATGCCTTATGCAGCTGTCTCTGTGTCCAATGCACATAATAAGATGATAAATATTCCAATATGAAAGTTCCGTTCACTACTAAAGTTCAAGATTAATAGAATGTGGGAAATGTACGCGCTAATATCTACTACTCTATCCTTCCTTAGTCCAAAGGTGTCAATGACCACCGTGGGAATTCAGATAATACCTACTAATAGATAATCATGAATAATTTATGATCAGTATCAAGATTACTATTGTATCCACATCATGATAACGATGTGTTAATGTTTTATTGTTTCTATGTACGGGCAGTTCCTCATTAATGTTTACAAACGTCATTTTTTGCAAACCGATTCTCACCTTAATGTACCAAAAGATATGGCTCAACATTAATTGGGGAAATTTGACAGATTGTAGTTACGTTTGGTTTGTGGCTGTACCTATGTAATTTTAGTTGGATAAATATCATCATATTAAAATGTTTCTATTTAGAAAATTAGCTTGAAATTGAATTGGTACTGAATAGTGCTATAACCTATTCAAACCCATCCAATGTTCAACCCCATTATTTTTCTTTGACAGATCCAGTTACTTTATCTTAATAAGTTCACTTATTTATTAAAGTTTTTTGACCTTTCGTATAATATCTTCTACCGCAAATCCTCTACACTAACAAGCATGAAAGCTGTTACAATCTATTACATTTGTGCGACGATCACTCCACGCATCCAAACGAAAGTTAACGATCGGTTAGTGAACAGTTACAACCTCGGCTGCGCAGGAGTGCGTCTAACGCTATCGCCGGTTTATGGGCGATTAAGAGGTCAGTTACATTATCTGGAACCCACCGGGTCTGGTGGCGCAGAGCTCGTTCGGTTTCGATTTTTATTAACGTAGTAAGATTGTTAATGTGAAAGTTTGCTTTAGAATATTTGTTCTTAGGACTTAACGATTTTGGTGTTTTATAGTCAATTTATTTAAGCAGATTAAAAGATTATGCTGATATGATGACGTTATTGAGTAAATTACGATACATTCATCCCATGTATGTTAAGACCATTCATTAGCATGACGAATGAACTTCGCGAAGTCATTCCCAACCTTTCATTAGGCTAGCGTAATAAAAACCAAAAAAAAAGGTTATTGATTTGATTGACCTTCATTAGAAGATGGCATTTAAAGAAGAATAATAAAAACCAACGCCAATTCATTATTCTATGGATATGTCCAATGTATCTGTCAAATTTCTTCAATCAATTCCCATCTCAATGTCAAGCACGTTTGATTCAATATCAACTGAGGGAATTTGCAGATTGTTGTAACCTGATGGGTGGCTGTTATGACTTTAACAGGCTGAATGAAAATGAGTACTTAATATTGGTCAATAAGCAATATTTAAGTACTTGATTCTTAATAAGTTAAGTAACGATCACTTTATCAATACATGGCAATTTCAAGGAAGCATTTATTATTTATTTTTAACAGTTAACTCAAACATCAAACACTATAGTATTACACTGTTATCACTTCACCAACATGACATCGAATCCATCACCTCTAAGACATTTCAACTTAATAACTATAATATTCAAGGCTAACTAACAATTCGCTCAGATAAATCTCGTACTTACTAGTAAGTGTTAAAATGTTTCTTGCATAGGATATTAATAGCTGCGATTGTTGTCATGTCATCATAATATACATTGATCATAGTCTTATTGTGGCTTTGGCTCTCCAATTGTATGTTAGCACAGTGCCTATAGAATCTCAGCGAGGAATCTTCGTATGTGCAAGAGTTATGTATCGGTTATAAGTAATACTCGTATTTGGTGCAACTAAAAAAATACTATTTGTGTACCCATAATATTCCATTAGTACACCAAAGCTTATCATTTGGTTCACACGTAGGAAATTTGGTGGATTAGGTCAGGTTATTTTGATTATCTATTAAATAGGTACTAGCCGTTCTGTATCTACATCGTCACTGCGAGGTACAGAGAGTACACAAATAATAAATTCAGAGAAAACAACATCATTTATCCATGGGAGGGTCATGCTTCATCATTAATTGGACCGGTTCGACCATAGTGATATCACAGCACAGCCTCACAGTAAATCGGCGTGAAGCAGCTCTTAAGCTGTTTTGCCAAGTATTAGATGAGGGTACCACTAGTCGTCACGTTAGGCTACCCTTTTTGGACTATAGACTGTCTATCTCAGATACAAATGCTATTGTTTGACCTGACATAACGCCATCTGCTAGATACATGGCCACTAAAAGAACTCTAAATACTTCTCTGTCCTGCATCCTACTGTGGCGATCGTCTAATGAAGGCATCGCATGCGCCGCTTCAATTAACTCGGCGTCGTCGCAACACGGGCACAGAATTCGTTTAGCTCACGGACTTATTGCATTTCATGTGCGAGACTGTACCGACAAAAGATCTCATTTGGTTGGCTAATGAAATGTTTTTTTTAACTCGTCTTTTTGATTTGGTGGTGAACGATCGAGTGTTTTTGACATGGTAGTGCATCTCCCGATGCGAATTTAGGTACGGAAACTAATACTGGTAGTGACTTGATGGGGTAATGGTTAGATACAATCTCGGTGGCCTTGTCGCTGATAGTGATAGTTCCAGATAAAACAGAGATAAGCGCGACCTGACAAGGAGCCAAACAAAAAAGTAATTAAAAATCATTGATTTATGTTTTGTTAGTGTCCATTAGTCGCCCCAAGTAATTTTGAGATCAATAATATATTCAATGACAGACAAGGATTTTTAAATTTTTATTATAATTACGATATTTATATTATAATTAATAGTTATATAGATTGAAGGTGAATTATCTAACAACCGGTAGGTGAACCTATATTATGTGGTTAAGATTTAAGAAAGCTAACATTTGAACTAAAATTATATTGCCTCAGTACATATTCATTAGTAAACCATTATGCCATTATAAATGAATTTGGCATTCTACAAAAGTGATAGTGATATAATTTGGACGCCGTTATTCAATAGTACCTACCTATGATTGAGTAACTAAATAGTTTTGAAATGGTTCACCGGATAATTGAAGATATAAAATAAAAAAAACTCTCAAGACAAAAGTGAATGGCAAAAGGTAACAAAAATATATTTCACAATCTTTTATTGGAGATGTATATCAGAAAAACCATGAGTTCAATGACAAAATAGATAAAAAATTCCAATTAGTACGTAATAAATAAAACTTATTTAACACGCTTTTTTAATCATGTTCCAAACATTTTTACCCAGTCTAAATTATGAAACTAAATCTCCTATTTATACTATTAATAAACACAAATTGTATGGACGTCGACAAAAAAATCCGACGAATTTCCAAAAGTCGTAGAGCAAAATTTGTTCAGAAAGGTTGGTTAAAGGGATGTCAGATACATCCTGAATGTGTGCGTAACTTATTTAGCGGTGTTTTGGGTCTGATTACTTTGTGATCATAGTCCTTAATTTCTTTAATAAAATGTACTAACATTAACATAGGATTATAAGCAACCCAATCATCTACTTAACTAGCTTCCGCAACATTCCTGCTAATATTATGATGCAACTGCAGTAACCGGTAGCACCCGGCCCACAACATACCAGCGAATTAATGAATGTCACGTCGATACAGTAATTAACTACTTCGCTCGAAAAATAACGCGGCTAGCCCACTCCGAATATATTAAAAGCCGGATCCGATGAGTTACCGCTACGCCTGTGTTGTGATCTGCCGTTGATTAATATGCGAAATATCGGGATTGATGTTTTAAAAGCAAGCAACTCGTAGGAGTTCGTTCGCGACTTGAGTGCAGAGCGCATATTTAAAGTAGAAAGCGAGATGCGGCAGGGTAGATAAAGTATAGGTAAGCTATACAGTCAACTTCCGCGCAAACTGTACATACTCGTATTATCAGCCTATCAATGGTGGCTAATACTATTAAGATTCACGATTAAACTTAGAGTGAACGTTCTTCATGTCTCAAGCATCAAATTTTCGTTTGGACAATAAAAAGATGTTCTTCGATGAAAAATCATTTATGGTAACTATATTAATCGTATTTATAGCCGTATTGAGGATTTTATAAGAGGATCTAGTTAGAGCTAACGCGATACCACTCCACAGTACTAACTCTGATTTGTATCGTTATTCTAAACTGACAGACATTTTGCAGCCGTCAAAATGTATGGGAACGAAAACATCAACAACTCTTAGTACTTATAGTTCACATGATTAAAAAACCGATTATTTAAATAGACAAATAGAGAACTATGTCCGTTTAAGAAACTTTTTAAATTTCGGAAACAAACGTTACACCGTACCGTTTCATTGGTCATAAAACATTGTATCTCCGATACTTTTACTAACATCTTACGTCTCATAACTTTCCTAGCTACGGCTGACAGGGACATAACAAAATTCTCTGTATAGACGTCGGCATCTCCGGTGTCTGCGTCAGCGCCGATGTCTGCGACGGACACGCTTCCGGGACTTGTCCGGATCCGGATCGACTCCCATCCCATCGCTGCGTAGGGCTGTCACTCTCAGGGTGGCGACAAAATCTTTTATGTGTGTTTGTATTGTTGTTGCGTTGTCTGCTTTTGAACTATATTATGTGTGAACATGTGCGTTCTGTTTTTTACCTGTGTTACGTGAGGTACCTACCTTAATTGTAACCTATTTTGTTGTTTTTTTTTTTTGTGACAACCTGAGTGCGAATAAATATCTTATAGGTTATCTGACAGACATGCGCAACGATTTGCTTGTGTGTAGCTCTCTTAATGGTTGCTGACACGGTTTTACAGTCATTTGGGCGTTCAAACCTGATGAACCATACACAATTTTAATCGGATTAAAGGCAGCGACTATCATCTTACCTACTTTATAATGTAAAGGTTAGTATAGCCACGACTATATTTATATTTTTTATTTTAAAATAGTAAAAAATTTGTTAATTAATAGGTATAGGTATAATGTTACCTACTTAGGTACCTACTTCGTATTATTTTTAACATTTTTGATTGAACATTTAAAAACATAATTTATGTAACTGAAACAACCCTACATAGATATCTATAAACCACTAGACTTTAATAACCTGTACCTCATTTTCTACTTTATGTTTTCATATCATCATATTTTCAAAGGCAAGAACCTATACGAGTATTATCGAAATTACGTTTAATATGGCATGAATAACCTGCATTTACTCATTTGTAAACACGTTTTTCAGATTAATCGCGTTAGTTAGCTCGTGCAGGCAACCATTACATTTTCAACACAGTATAGTTAAACGATTTAAAAAATGATGCTAGGTATGTGTTCAACCCATTTGTATGAATGTTTGGAAGTACCTACAAAGTATGAATGTTTTGAAGTGAATACAAAGTTCTATTTTTATAAGTGGTACTAATACTTTCATTGTAAGTGGAGTCTGGTAAACTCAAATCCTGAATCGTAGTCCAAGCGTTACTAGGGCTCCTAGCGTTTGGTAACTGGCATTTACACGCTAAATGAGAGAGACTAATATTAGTTTTTCTCTATAAGTACCAAAATAGATAAACGAAAAAAAGAATTTAAGCAGAAACGAAAAATGTTAAAATGTCTGAGTATGCTGTGATGTAATTTATTAAATAAAATACAAATAAATTGAGACAACATCACATACATTGTCCTGGCCCCAAACTAAGGTTTTCCCTTGTGCTATGGAAACCAGAAACAACGAAGGTACTACAAACACCCAGACCCAACACAAATATCTGTTTCATCAACAAACATTTGTGTTGGTGCGGTAATCGAACCCGCGACCCTTACGTCTCAACCGGCGCTCAAACCATTGCGCTAAACGGGTCGTCTTTTTCACACGTCTTTTTCACAATTCACAGAAGGGAATGTCCCAGTATGAAATTGGGTGTTCATTTATATCGCATTTTAAGAAATGCGTATCTAGTAATGTTTTGCCTTTAAACTATACATCATCATCATCATCAGCCTGTTGCAGTCCACTGCTGGACATAGGTATGTTTGACTATAAACTAAACACCATTATAAAATGCAACTATACCACTCACACCCCTGAACTATGCGCTGTAGGAATGGGGATAGCAAAGCCGGCGAACATTTCCATCGCATTGTCCTCTAGTCCCGGGGACAGGGTCCGCATTACACTTTGAAATGAACTCATTACCATCCGATAGCGGCGTGTAGCCGTGTAATCAGGGAAACTAAACCGCTACAAGAGTTTTTGGGAGGAGAATTCAGTGACTTATTTACACTTGAAGTGTAGACTTGGGAGTTTTGATAAAATCTTTCTTTGTTTAATCTGGATGTTTACACAGTAAAGTTATGGAATAAGCAGTAAGGAAAGGACACTCACGTGTATTGTTTTTTAATTAGCCAGATTTTTTATCAGATAATGTCACTTACAGGTTCGATCATTTGTAGATACACAATTCCATAATTATTAGGCTACATAATATTAAGACTGGCAAAATGCCACCTTATTCTTTTGCTTTATAATTGATTACTTTTAAGATAAAACTATAATACACTTTTTTATGCCAACGACGCTCTTGGATCCATGATGCCCAATTTTAGTTACATCAACCCTTATAATATACACATAATAAAATAATAACACGATCAGAATTACTACTTATTACTATTACTCAGGCTATTACGTAACTATTACTGTTCTATTATCCAAACAAATTAACCGTATCATTACCGATTAATAAACAATGACCAATAAGTTTTTATTTGGATTTATCTTACTTTCGTAGTCAATGTAAACTTCTTAGCGTATTTTCGAGATCGTAAACTACGTGAACATTTATTTAATAGTCTACGCAAGAACTTGTATCAAAGGAGGGTTACTTAATAAGCAAATAAAATACCACTCCAGATACAATGTGCTCCGGTCGGACTGATTTAGAAAGTGACCTTTGGCTCGATTCGATCGGATATGGGTTCTATTGTAACATTTTTGTAGCAATGACCAGTTCGAGTACGGTCAATCGAAATTTCCACAATGTAAATAGATTTTGCGTTGATGTTTTATAGGTAGGTAATTTAACATTTTGTTACAAAGTTTTGCATAGAAATGTAATGATTACGATTTGCAAGTTGGAATATTATCCGAAGGGGAACAATTAAAATTGATATCAGTTGAAACTTTAAACATTATTTTTACCAACGTTAACACAGATTAATTAATTCATAAAGATACAATATCCCAACCACCCAAATGATTGTTCTTGTTTGATTGTTACAAAATACTTTATATTTGAATGAACAAGTTGCTAGTTTATGGCTCTTGGACAAAAATATTTGAATATGGAATATCGTAATACTCGCTCCGCGCCAGACGCGGGTTTTATTTTCGCTTGAGACAAGACGCTTTTGTCCCGCTCGAGCGTCCCGTAATTGCGTCCCGGCTCCCGACCACCACGACGGATGGGACAAAAGGCGATGGATTGAACTTTTGTTCTATTTTCAAACGACTTCACGTAAACAAAACATTTGTTTAAAAACCTCTTTTGTAAAAGATTATTCCAAACCAGCCAGTGTCAATTAATTAAACGGTATAGGGCGGAATCGACCAGAGTTTAGAGTTATAGGAATAGAACTATAGCTATACTTATATAGCTGAAAAGATGCACAGTTTCTACATGTAGGTACTTACAGCGAAGCAGTTGCAAAACGCAAAAACGAGTGAGGTACTGACTTAAAATTAATTTAAAGAGTCTACTGGTACACTACACTACTAACTACGAGTGGCTATGAGTACTCATCTACCTACATTTAGTCCTCTACTTAGCCAAAAAAAATTTAGTAGGTAATAATAAGTTTGTATACAAATAGATCAAAGACCCACCACCATCCATCCTCCATCCTTATTTAACCTCTGATAAATTCCCGTAATGTCGAAAAACCTGGCTTTTAATGTCCTGTATTAAATCAGACCAAAAAGCAATTTATCACGTGCCACCTTGTACCAATCGAATTAATCTAAGCTAAACAGTTTAAAACTTGGTGATTTATCGGCCAAGTCTTTGATGGATACCTTTTAAAGCTACGAGGATTTTTAAGGACATCCTTCCTACTATCTACGGTAGAGCTACACAAATGCCAGAAGTTTTAGACTACGGAGATTGTGTTTGCCTAGATTTTACTCTTGAAGGTTTTAGGTTTTTAAACCATTTTTTTATAAACCCCTCTATTAATTTATTTATGAAAAAAATTGATAGCACTAAAAGGCGAAGGTTAACGCTGTAGAAAAATAATAGGCGAACTTAAAATAAAAGGCGAAAAGATAATAGGCGAACTTATAATGCTGAGAGGCATTCTCTACCATTCAATCTCAAGAAAATATGTTACATATTACTATTTATTCAAAAAAAATATTTGATATGAAACATTTTAAAAAGATATATAAGCATAAATAGAAATAGTAAATAGGCTATAAACACATTGAGTTTCTCAAACTAAAGGAAGAGAGAAATACCAGTATTACAAGGTTTTGAATACATTTCCCCAATCTAATTTATCCAAAATGATTACCATACATAAAAAAATCTTAATTAAGTCATCTTTGCACATTTTTTTTTGTTTATTTTTTATGCAATCACGAGAATCGCTGTGTTGCATTAAGATGAAAATTATCAAAATAAGATCAAAGGGTTTTCCTTATTTGTTACCTCACCTGCTCTACCTAACACGAATTATATTCTCTCGTTGATTTATAAACACAGCATTACCCAGCACTTTTGATCCCCAGAAACATCACTCAACGAGACCATTAGGCTGTTGTATAACACCGCTGTCTGTAGGTGGCCGCAGTAAATATTTATAAAGAGGACGCGATAGATTACCACAAGGTCTAGTGCAGCGACAGATGTCCGTCTCAATAAACAGGTAAGTGGGACAAGAGGAGACTGGATTTGGATGACACCCAATAGTTCTTATTACCAGGCCGTAAAGTTCTCATCACTAGTGGACGTAAATATGCCAAGTTTAGCTAGAAACTTTCAGGTATCCGTGCCATGACAGAATCGATCGGAGACTACACAGTTTTTCTTAAGTGCAATTTAACGATAAACATCTCTCTCATATTACTTCCAAAAACACTCACTGCTGTATATTGGTATATACTAAGGTAGACCCGCCCTGTGCCATGTGCCACCCGCATCTAATGGATTTTAGAAGGTTGGCAACATGTTGGCAATTATAGTATGTGCAACTTAAATAAAATATAACTTTAATCATTTTGACTTTTAGCGTGTGGCGTAAAAATGAGAATGGGTTAGTTTAATTCATCAAAGACTTGGCAATAACTTTGGTGATTATCTCTGATCTAAAGGAAAATATGTTTTTATATTATAAAGGAAGGCAAACGAGCAAGCGGGTCACCTGATGATAAGTGACCTTCGCCCTTCATGGACATCACCAGGAAGTGCGGATGGGTTGCCGGCCATTTAGGAAGGTATAATAGGTAATAGGTGTAGCTAAAAAACTCATGTTTACTAGCCTTAAGATTTTTTTTTCCCCATAAATCCCAGATAAAGCAAATCCGACTCGCTCTTCACTGGTTTTTCTCACATTCCTTTAAAGCGATCTGCCTATAAGGGTATACGCAGGCATCTGTGGAGGGGACTGGACAAGAAGAATGCGCCATCATTTGTTATAGTAGGGCGCGGTTTTTACCCGCATCGTTGCGGATATTTTTAAATACGTCTAAAAAGTTTTCTAGCTTCATCTTGATCATGGTCCGTAGCAGAAAAATTGCGAGCCAGTACAATACAAACGTATATTTTAACATATTAGTACGTAATGCTTAGGTATAGTGCGTCAAGTAAGTCATAAAAACGTATTTTTGGGGAACTAACGGAGTTTCCATGTTTTATAACCAATGGGGTTGCCATAACATACCCATATATAAGTGGCAGTGGCGCCGATAAATTAATTTCATGACCTTATTGATGCGTCATAGATTAATTTTTATGGCATGTGAATATCCCAAACAATTTTTGGAATGGGGAATAGCTTCATTTGTTATCGTACTTTAAACTGACTTATGTTTACTAAAAGTGATAATCACGTGATAATAGGATAAGTTAAAGAGTTCATTTACTCCATTTCACAACAGACTTTGTCCCTCCACCATTTATTCAGTAAAAAATAAAATACTGTAACACGGAAAGCGTTTCACAGCGCGATGCGTAATGAAGCATGGGCGATGTTATCTGGTATGCACGACACTGCGTTACACACTATAATCACGGTAAAAAGCTTTACAGCGTAGTACTCATATATACGACAAACATATACATATTATATACATTGCTTCATTTGCCTGGGGTGAGAAAATTGGATTGCAGACAGTAAAATAGAGGACTTGTATTCAAAAAAACTAAATTTCGAATTTACTCACCTTAGATTTTGAACGTGGACACAACACAAATTTGATTTTGGTTATTTGTAAAGCTAAATGAAAATAAACAAAACACGTCATATAAGTCGCCCTAAAAGTGGCATCGAAACGAATTGCCAATATAAATGGAAAAAAAGTGTTCATAACTGGAGAAGACAATTACAAAAAAGAATAGTTTGCTAAATTGTTCCAGAATTTAACTAAAACTGGTATCAACAAACATAAGCCAATAAGAACATATTATATTCTAACATCATTCGTTCCTATCCCTTCATATTCAAATTGACCAGTAGATATTATCTGCAAACCACTGGTTTCAATATAAAATATTAGGTGCATCTCTCAGCTGCTAAATCGCATAATGATAAAAGTTTCAAAAAAGTAACCGGTGTACAATACAATAGAATACGTAAATGTATGCCACCTGGGCACTGCCTAAGAGAATTGACACACAATCTTCGGCATCCTTCCTCAGTGCACGCGAACCTTACATAACATGCAGAGTAGAGCAGATTTGCTCCAGGGTGCATAAAACGCTACTGCCGGAATATTCTCCACCACAAATTGTTTGTCACACGAACTTGCACTGTATCATAATAGCAGTAAGAAGCAATAACATGGGTGGGCAAAGCATGGTGTTAGCAAATTGCCTTTCTAATCCAAGCAAGGCAATTTTGGAAGATACACTCTAGAGTTAATTGAAATTTCAATGGTGTATTTTGACCCCGTAGATGGCGAATGGAGTGCGGTGGTTTTAGGGTTATTAGCAGTAATTACGATATAAGTTCAGGGGGTTTAACAATAAACAAAACTTGTTCTAACACTAGTTCTATTGGATTCAGGGAAAGCACAAATATAATAATACTTAATAACATACACCCAGACACTGACCAACACAATGTTAATTACACGAATATTTGTACAGAGCGGGGAACGAACCCACGATCTTTGGCGCTTGAGGCAGGGTCTCAGACTAGGGCAGGGGTTGCCCTAGTTGTTACAATGAGTACCAGCTGACGATAATTAACTGGGGGCGTCAACCCAGAGCACCCAGACCCAAGAAAATTTAGAAATAGTAGTTTCCTAAATTGACTTGACCGGGAATCGAACCCGGGATCTTTCGCGCTTCGGGCGAATACTTTAGCCACTGCGCCATCAAGGCCCAATGCAATAGAAATATAAAAAATCTTTATTCATGTTAGGTCCATTGAACTCTTATGAACGTCAAAGCATAATATAATGTACCACTGGTTCGGAACGTCGATTTCTACTGAGAAGACAAATAGCTTTGCAATGGTGGGAAATAGCGCTCTTTTGTTTTTATTGCGATTTTTGGATTGCTTTTGCTTTTACTGCGACTGAGACACTGTATCTTTGGTTTCTATGATCGAAGCTCGTTCCATATCAAGCAACAAAGCGAGTGAGTACAATACCATGCATTATCACATTTTACGATAAGCATCCCTTTTCTAAACGTTTATTGAAAAGGCCTCACGTCCCTAGGAGACGGAGTCTTACTTCTTAGGGCGTCCCGTTTATGACCCTCAAAGGACGGGGAATGCGATACACCTTTCACGTGATAAGAATATTATATGAACTTTGATAAACTCGGGGATTCTCAAAGAGTAAATTAGGTTTGTTTGAAACCTTTATACCTGTACTTTTGTATTCAGTTTCATGTCATTTTTCTTGTTTTACGACAACCCGTTTAGCGCAGTGGTTTGAGCACCAGTTGAGACGCAAAGGTCGTGGGTTCGATTCCCGCAACAACACAATTGTTTTTTGATAAAACAGATATTTGGTTGGCTCTGGGTGTGTGTGGTTCCTTTGTTGTTTCTGGTTTCCATAGCATGATGGAAAGCTTTAGTTTGGGACCAGGATAATATAAGTGATGCTGTCTCAATTTGTTTATTTGTTTTGTTTGTGAAATGTCACCTTGTAAAAGTCAAACTGAGCTCGTAATTTCTTGGTTTTTGTCATTTCACTTGTCATCATATAAGTATAAATGCTTAGCAACAATTAATTTAATAAGAGTACAGTGGCGGCATGAAAGAATAGCGATGACCATTAGTATGCGCACTTGTAAAAAGGAAGACTTTCTACTAAAATTGATTTCCGCGCATTCAAGGTCATCACTATAGTTTCATGCCGCAGACTATAGGTACTATAGATTGCAGAGACAGATGAGTAATTGATATTATTAATATATACACGTAAGATAGATGACTTTATCAAACAGTAGTAAATTTACATACACTATAAGTGTTCAAACGGAGCTGACCTAAATATTTGTGTTATCACGCAATCTATCGCACATATTCGGGCTGTATTTTCATCTTCATATCAAAAACATAATTTGTTTTAATTTATTCCATACATCATTAATTATAATGAAATTACCAATAGACGCCGTAAATGACGCTGTATTTAAAAGTTATTATCTATAGTAGGTACTAATTATATGTATTACGTACTAACACATTAATTTTCTCTAAAGGTCCTTATGTTTTTACGTCGTACCATTCGAACGCCTTTTAAAAATTTCATTTTAAATACTGCTTTCAAACATAAAGTTTGATAACTCTCGCTCGAATTGTACAAGGTTACAGAACATAATTCCATGGTCATAATGTTAGTAAAATCTTAGTGATCATGTCTAATCGATAAATAGATCTTTTTTAAGCAACCGTGGAGTGTAGTTGTGTGTGTAGTTCAATTACTTCGAATCGCACATTTTAAACCAATTCCAATGAAAATACGACTCACGACTAACCAGTTTCCCACCGAACCCGCGCAACCGAAGCTTCAAGTGGAAACTAGTTCGGAACGAGACCAGAAGGCCCTAAGTCTTGACTTGACAAGATAACTCTACGTAGAGTGGCTTCCGCAATAAATCAGAGTGAGCTGAGTGGGCTCGCGGACTGAATGAGTAGAGACGAGAAGATTTCGTTTTAGACATAGTTATTTGACTCTACAATTTAAAATGATTTCTTATCTTAAAACACAATCTTTTGTATTTTTTTTCTCATTGTGATCCTTTATTCTTACAGTGAATCTAAGCTAATCCAATACCTTGTTAAATAAAGCTTAAATGTACAGGTATATAAAAAAGTAGGTATGATTGTAGATCCTATATCGAAGAATATAAGAATCAAAATGTAGGCATCAACTTTGTTGCTGCTTGTACAATCGGAGTCATTTGTACGTAGTAGACAGGTACACATACAAAACACATGAATTACTCGCGATCCTTTGAATGTCGCTACGTAGAGTCAGCCGTTACATTCGATTCGTCGCGCTCTCCACTTTCGTCCGTCTCTACTGAAAACTATTTACATGCCAGATTCAAATTGCTATCCTCGTTAGTAGTTTTAGATGTATATCGCAGGCGATATGTAGAGGCGTTGTGTTTGTCACGATAAGGAACCCAAGGGTATGAAGTTGTACTTGACGACCCCTGTTTTAAACAGTTAAATCTTCTTTTTTGACTTCATTGATTTTAAGTTACAATTTAAACATTCGTTATTTATGCACATTTCCATCATTAAAACTAACTTTTCTGATATTTAATGCTTATTGCACAAACATTAGTTGCGTTACCTACAAGGTTTCATGAAGTTATTACAACATTTATAGATAAAATTTGAGTGAAAAGTGACTCTACATTTTTTGTCATTACCTAATCAAAGATCGAAATATGCGTACGTTGGTCTAGTGAATGTGCACTCGCGATACACGCACAAATATGAGCAAAAATGCTCTACATTTTTAATAACCAATACGCAAATGTTTCCATGGCAACTGGAGGCTTTAGACATACTGACATACTCCATTCCCCACCCACAGACATTGTCGTTCGAAACAGAGATTGAAACGTGTCGGTCTCGTGTGCCTGCGCCCGCGCTCCGTAGATAAATGGCGACAATTCATCCCATTTCCTGAGCGCCCGCTCCCGCCGACCCACTCGCTTATTGGGCTTAATAAAATAACACTTGGAGGCCGTGCCCGTATAGATTTGAAGATGTGGGTTTCTCGAATTAGGGGAGATATGATATTGTTATCTGTTGTAAAATTTTTCATCGCTGGACAAGCGATAGTTATGGTTCTCACTTGACGTATGTAAAGTATGTTTTTTATTTTTTATTGAAGATCTTACACAATCCTGATAAAAAATGTTAACAGATTAAATTATTTAAAGCTTAATATTTTTTTTCAATACTATTAAAAATATTTTATCCAAAAAAAAATTTGACTCTACATTTTTATTTGTGTGCCAGTACTTTTTTTTAATACCTGATTTTTTATTCTGTCGGTCGTTTATTGTTAATATTGCGATTTTTTACACACGTACACCGAAGCAAAGTCTACAATAACAATTTTAAATTCCATTTCCACGAGCAGATATAAAAAAGCGACCGTAATAGTAACCTTACGCCACAGCACGAGTAAACATGGGGTCTAAATTACAAGCTTCCCGTCCACACGTCATTACGACTCTACACGATGGGAGCAACAATTATCCTGTCTACATGCAATAGTAAATGATGAGAACTCTACATCGGCGAGTCGATTTCTTTGATGGGGCCGGTGTAGAGGTGTAATTGTATAATATATTATTTATATTTTTTTTCTTTCCATAAGTATCGCACCCGACCACCCAGGTTTTTTTCTTAATGATTTTTTATTTAACTCTACATTTTGAATTAAATACGAACGTATTACATCCTACTACAACGACGTACTTGAATATACACGATGTAAATTTTTTGATAAAATAAAATTACCTTCTAATAAACTACATTAGAACTAATTACCAATTTCGTTAATACCAAGTGCGTTAATAACAATTAGATAATTTTTCTATCCTAATGATCATGACTAATGATGTTCATCGTAGCTTAATTATTATTCAACAATTCAATAGTTACATCATGTAATTAGTCTATGGTTTTATAGGCCACCTGACTACAAATTAACTCCAGGTATAACTCTACCTAAGTTTAAAAAAAATACCAATCCAGGATCAACTGCCAAAACCAAAACTGTTGAATAGTTTCTAATGGTTAATAGGCTCTTAAATAAATGATAAAATTATGAAAATAAATTTGAAATGCAACTAACTAATACAAATATGCTGCATACAAAATTTAATCTGCTCAGTAACACATAAATAACTGACGAAAGCAATTTTCTGTTCACATTTCCATAAAGTGATTATTTTTGCGTAACACTGGACAGTTTCATGTAGAGCACTGAATGTGTTACATTTTTTTTCTTTCCGGTCACGTAATAGAATTAGTTATATGTGTTAAAGTAATCAGTAGAGACACATATTATGCAGTTAAAGACATGCATGTCTTTTCCTGATATTACTGATCATTGGACACAATGTCTAAGAGTTTGAAAATTTATATTAGGAATCAGGAACTTAACAACTCGTGTCAAAGTTGTAAAAGAAAGTTGAAAAGCGCTAACTCCACTTTCCATAACAGCGACTTGTTTGATGTTGGATGATGTATAATATTAAACAACTCTACATAAAACTGTGCATGAAAACTCTACTTTATGCGGAATTGTTATTGCCAAAATATGAATAAAAATTATAATTAATTTCATTGATGAAAATAGGGGTATGGCGAAAATAAAAATTATTAAAAAATACGTGCATATTCCCATTGCTAAGTAACTCACGATAGTCAACAAATCAATATTTTTGCAGTGCGTAGTCAGTCGGAAAAATAATTATAGAGAAATGCAAGTAACCATAGAGTCGTTCGCAATTACCACTTAATCAATATTTCCATTCCAAGACTTGCATTTAGCACTAAAACCACCGTAACCATATACAAAACCAACCAGTTCTAAATTGGGAACAGGAATATAAAATCTAGGCTCTAAAGTATATAGTACACTTAAACCACGAGACAAGTTTTGAGCAAATAATTAAAGTAAACATACGTTTGACTCTTTCCTCTTGCCATTTCTTCTTTTTCAGCAACACACAACAAACGAAAACACAGTTAGAAAAAGTCGACAAACTTTTCTGTTTTCACTGGCCACAAAACACTGCGATCGAAAAATGAAAAGTTCGAAACTTAAAAAATAAAAGTTTGGCGGCAAACGGTCACATGAGCACGATTCTTACGATGTCCGTGTCGCCACTCTCCGAGATCTCAACTCGATCCGGTCGCGGGTAAGCGCCCTACTTCGTTCTAACCAATCGCTTGCGATGAACAGAGACGGCATAATATCGACGCGGTGCGTTTGTAAGAGACAGCGCTTCTTGTTTTAGCGGTAAAATATTTCTCACAATAATAATCACCTCATCATTTTTACACCACAGTATTATAGTTTTTTTTCATAAGGAAATGATTTAAATTATTTCACCATGGAAAACTAAGAGCCGAGCTATCAAAAATAAAATTGATCTATAGCACAGGCAGCGCCATCAAGCGACGCACTCGCACAATACTAAGTTAGAAACAAACGTTCATTGGTTAGTGAGGGGATAGAATATAGTTAGTAAACATTTGAGTAGGTGGCACTACTGTCTATTGAATATGAACGAGCTCTCTACTAAAATGTAGAGTTTTAGTTAATTTCATCGTTTTCTCACAAAAAGACGTAAATAAAAAAAATATTTCGCATTTTTTAGACATTGATTTTATTGAGTTTATATGTTTATTGGTAGAAGCCATTGAATGACACTAATGTAGAGCTATTAAAAAGTTTAAAACTTTATGCAATTTTTAAGTTTAATGTTTTAAGTATTACCTATTTAAAAATATTGACGAAAAATTTTACGCATAAGTAGATATTTAGTATAATAATTATGTAGCTAATAAATACGTAGTATTTTGAGCTAGTAAAACGTGGTAGCTACAGGAAACACCTACGCAGATAATGTGTTTTACAGAACATGCCGTTTAAGTGATTAAAATCTTATGCCCTGCCTAAACTTTACAATTATTCCAACCAACTAAATGCATTAAATGTAACAGTTCACCTACTATATTACCTTTCATTAAATTATAGGGGCAACTTGGAGTCCTAAATTACAGGAACATAGTTAATAGGGCCAAGGTAGAGTCCTCTAAAATATATGTTTCATTCAATGTTAGGTGTTTTATGTAATTAAAATTCTAAGTTTCATTTTATTTTACTTTAATTGTAGTACTTTTGCTCATACATTTCATTTTATTTATTTCATTTACATTTTTAATATGCATTAAAAATATTTTGAAATAAATATAATTTAATTTTAGTCCATAGGGCACAATACGACTGCCTTTCTACTTAAGCGGAGCGTAGCAGAGTGAAATCCATCAATAGAAGAAGCAGCAGACGAGCAGATGGCTCACCTCGGAAACACCTTCAGTGGAAACGTAGCCAAAAACATGCTTCCCAAAGCCCAGTTTCCGTAAATGATTAGGTATAAATTATTAAAACGGGAATAAACGCGACGTTTATGATTAGGTAACTCACAATACGTTGGAGTCACATTTAGTTGGTTCCCTCACCTCCTGCCCGTTTTCATTATAATTCGCCGGAAGATTCAATTTCTTTGGCAATTACGGCTCGGCCCTAACCCGCGGTGTTATTTTCTAATTTCTTTGAGAATGGGTAATGGGATTGTCGCTTTAAATAATTTCATTCCTTTTGGACTTTAACTTCAGGTAGATAAGAATCGTATGAACTAATAATTTTACAGGCTTTTCTAATTTTGAAATGTTTTATGTTCGAAATATCATTGGAATTCCATGGAACGTAAGTTCTTTATGTATCGATTAGTAATAGACAAAATTAATATGCAACTCACATACCTACTTACCTACATACAACACAAACTACCTTCTATTTAATAAAATTAAAGAGTTATTCAAACAGATAAACAACAAACTGCAGTACATTTTCTTATTGATTTTTTAATGTTTGTTTGGCTTGTTGTAACCATTATTTGTTGTGTTACGCACAACGAATAATGTTTGATGATATTATTATCATCAGAATCTGTCAGCTCGAATTACAGACAATAGAAACATGAACGAAAAAAGAATAGAAGTGGCGTTTTAACACCTATGAGAGTGTCTGTGTTTTCTAAGTGCTTTCCATCAGGTGCGATTGCGGTCAATCGTAGACCTATAAATCAATAAAATAAAAACCAGTTCTAAAATTGTAAAACAATGCAAATACTTACACTTTAACTTTCTTCGTCTCAGAGCCGGAGATGGTGGCGGGCGGCGGCGGCAAGTCGTCCATCGGCACCTCCTCGTTGGGCGGCGACGGCGGCGACTTGTCGAACTCCGCGATGGGCGCTAACTCCGGCATCGGAGACACCGAGTTGCTGTCCATAGCCGACAACTTTATCGGAGACACTTTGGCTGCTTTCTCGGCCTTTGCACACCTCCGGAGCTCCGGAGGGACAACGCGCAACTCGCGGTCTCACAGTTCACAGTTCACACACACACTTGTCTCGGACTCTCGGTCTCCACAATTCAATCACAACTCGATTACCAAGTTTTCCGATCACGAAGATGAACTCGGAGTACGGGACCTGAAAGTGATTAAAGTCATGTTTATTGCTGTTCGGAAGTGCTGGGCATTAGGAGAGCGACGATGTTTTTATTTTTACTGCGAGTCTTCGACCGAAAATTGGCGATAAAATTGTAGATGGCAGTTGTGAAACTTTGAAACGTGGGGTTGATCGCTGAGCGGAGAACTGGAGGTAGGGTACTGGGGTCCGGAAACATGAGTAATAATAATTTTGTTTACAGATCTTCGTTCTTAATGACTTTTTTACTATTACTTTATTCAGACAGAGTTGTCACAAGTTTTAGTTTTCTGTCTGATTAGTCTGAATTAATGTCTCAAAATAATCACTTCTTCAAATAAGTCTGAATGCAATTTATTGTTTTTATTTAATTTTAATTTTCTTTTATTTAAAACCAAAAGTTTTCTCTTTACACAAAAAAAATTGGTATGTAACGTCTCTGACCTAGTAATAATATTGTAATATCTTTAAATGCCTAGCTTAGACCTTATAATGGCTTTTAAGACAAGAGAAGTCTACAATGTCAAGTTTAAATGAAGAAAGTTCTCAAAATAAAAAAAACATTGTTTCTACAGCGCGACATCCATACAAAGTAACCACTTCGAACTAAACTCATTAACATCGCTTCGATTTCCTTCGCTTGTTAACAACTACACTAAAACAAATAGAAGGTTCAATTTTAGAATTCCGAACGTGAATCATAAAAATCGAAAGCACTTCGAACGCGGAAGGACAACGTCCTGCGCCCTACCTATACACTACACTTCGTTCAGCTAGCCCGCGCGGAAGGGACTGACAGCTCGTATGATGTTCACTTGTTTTGTTTAGCGCCGCCAACACACACGCTGACCACAGCTTGAGCACAGTGAAGCGAGGATACGTGGTGATACCACAGTGCGATAACAAGTTATTTAGCTATCAGTAGCACTACCATGAGTTTGAAATACTATCCTCGCTATCGAAAACTATCGCTTTGTCTCTTTCATTGTGATGCATTTGAAAGAGACAGAGCAATAGTTTACGTTATGTCAGTTTTCGATGTCAACTCATGGTAGCGCTACTGATACTTTACTGACATAATACGATCGCTATTTATTGGTGAACCTAATAGTTGTAGGTCCTTAAATTAAAAACGCGAAAGGACAGTCTCGCGCTGAAAGCTGAATAAAGTATATAGGGTAGGGCTATACACTTTATTCAGCTTGCACACAAAAAGGAACTGACAGCTCATAATGATGGTCACACCGCCGACACACACCCTGTCCAAAGCTTGAGTACAATGTAGCGAGGATACCAGGATGAAATATCTATTTATTTAGCTATCAGATGCAGCTTTACTGACTTATTACAAACTGACTTACAACATTTTTGACTAACATACTAGTAATCAAGTGGATATGCCTCACTTATTCCTATTGTATTGTGGCATGGCGAGAGTTCAAAATAGATGTTCGGACATTTATAGCCGGTAATTCATGGTTCTCTAGAATTTAGTTTTCAATAAGCACTAAGTTTTAGTGCTTTTATATTATAGTCTTACTTGAATGGAGTTATTAATAAACTATAAAGGTAACTTAGAATGCATACTACCTTGCTGTTACCCCAGTTGTTGTTCCAATCTACAATTATGGGGTAATTTCCCAGCCATGCCAGATGGCAATCTCTGATGTAGGTAAGTAATAACCACACTGCCAATTCTGGAATCGTAATCAAAGCAGTGCCTTAATCAGAAAAAGAAATACTTAAACCATAAAAAAGGCAAGATTTTTTTTTATTTCAATCCTAGGTACGTTTTCCCTTGTTCCTGTTCCCTGTACTGATAGATTAAAAAGCCAGAGACGTGTCCTAGGACACCGTGATTCGGACCAATTTTGTTTACAGAATTGTAAAAAAAATAATCCTAGTTAAGCTTACGTATACACAAATATCATCAGTTAAATAAAACACGTTTGTTACAAGGGTAATATTGTAAGAAGAGCCTCCTCTCACTACACAAGGAGACCTTATGTGAGAGCAGATCAAATGTACACATGTAGAGTGTTTCTTGAATAAACGATAATATTATATTCTATTCTACAGCTTGTAGGACCATTTCCTACGACAATATCCTATACATTACAAATTCTCATTAAACTGTAGGTACTAAATTTTAATGCCGCTGTAACAGACAGACAGACGAATCCACCAACACAACGTAGAAACGATTAACCCATGACTAATGACCCCTCGGCGCAAAGTTTTCATAATTTATCAAAATCACACGTGCAAGTATCGCTTGATACATTCATATAAGTACACTACCCACAACAAAAGCGCGATTTAAAGCGATAATTCTGTGAATTTAAACAACTTTCGTGACAGCAGTGAGTTATAATGCGAGTTTACTTCTGTGGAAGTTACACTGGTCTATCTGTTTATCGGATCAGTATTGTGTAATTGTTTCGTTTGTACCTACTTACCACTATTGTTGTTAAGTGGAAAAATTTCGTAGATGAATGATTATTAACTAGTCAGATGGCACATTTGGGATGAACCCTGTCTCACACTGTGTCGTATACTCTGATTCATAATCATGTAAAGTAAACTGGCAGATGAAAATGACAAGTTTCTATGCATTTTGACATTTTGCATGTTTCAAATTGAGTGATAATGTATGGGGATGACACATTGACATCTGTCAGTTTATTTTACATGATTATGAATCAGAGTATAGTTTTACTTCACTCTCTGGACAATATAGACGTGAGTGAGTACCTATATAGTTCAGTTGGTCGTTTTAGACGTATGCAAATTATGAGAGTGGTATCATTCAAGTCGAGCCGGCCCATTCATGCCGAAGCCCCCTGTGTTCCTCTTAATATCCTTGCACAAGCCTAATATTGGAACTTCGAAGTTCATGTCAATTTTAGCATTATCTATTGCGATTGCAAGAATGTATATCCCTTCCGTTCTGGGCGTATGCAAATATGAGCCCTATAAACTTGATAGGCGTAGAAATGATTGCCAGCTGTGGGCAGGAGTGGCCAATCTATTATAAAACCGTGGCAATCTAAACCACTTTCCCCGTCGTGGGAGCAACCGCGGTCCGCAGTTAAGTAATTGTTTTATCCATGTGAATGTGAAATGGTTCTGAAGAGGCAAGTATTATGTCCGAAAGCTTTTGTCGCCGGATTATAGGTACAGATAGCTAATTAAAAATGCACTTTCTCTGAATGCTGGAATTGCCAGACATTCTAGCATCCTTTTTGTGGAGATAAAAATAAATTTACATAACTTTTCATACGTTGATCTGACACCGTACTAAGTAGCTTAAGCACTTGTGTTAATCATCATCAGTTTGTCTCAGTCTACTGCTGGACATAGGCCTCCCCCAATGTCCACCATTTCACCCTGTCTTCGGCTAGACACATCCAGTCTATACCAACGGCTTTACGCAGATCGTCACTCCATCTAGCCTAACTGTCTAATTTGTGTTACATCAGTATAAATCAGAGAATTGACTAAGTATAGGTAGGTAACATATTTTTTATTGTTATTAGTAATTCATCACACAGATAGTTAGTTATACACCTTTCTCAGTGCAATCCATCCAAACACACAAACACTCAGTGCAAAACATTCCAATTGATTACGCACCCTTTGATAAACATCAAATGTCCTTTGCCCAAAGGTTGTCGGATAGAAATCGCTTTAAGCGATAAGACCACCGAAATTGTACATTAAACTTCTGTGACGTCTAGTTCTCAACTTGTAAAAATTGTGCAATAAAGTATAATGTGTATCTACATAGATACATAATATACTTTATTGAATACATTATTCTCTCCAATCCTCTATTCCCGAAATCCCTTCAATCTTAATTTATACACCAGGTACAAAGATACAACCATTCAGCCTCCATTAGTTTCTCCCCTCCCCAGCCTCCAAGGGGGGGAATGGGGGGGAGCAAAAATAAATTACCCAACCGTGACCGACTGCCCGTGCTAGATCCCCAAACTAGTGAAGTAACTAACGCATGAATATTCATATTATTACGTTATTGTTTGGCTTGACGATGTTTTTTGCAGTTAAATTTGTTGTTTTTTTACTATTTAATACCTAAAGGTCATAATCCTATCAGACGTGGCTTGCAAAGATATTTTTGGTAAGTGGTAAGATAAAACTATCACTATTTAAAAAAAACAGTTTGAAAAGAATACGCAGGCTAACTCATTCAGGATACACCTATCGGTATATCAAAAACTAAATTTTAAACTACTTTAACTTATCTTTTCTAGTTGTACCTTGCAATGTAAGGTGGACTCCAATTTACGAACTTAGACTTTCTTTCGGTCCATGTACGTGATGGGTCGGCGGCTGTTTATAAAAACCACTCCAGCTTCGTCCAGATCTCCTCGTAATTGTACCTTATTTTAATACGTTTTCATGGTTTTGATAGTTATCTTTTACTTTTAGGTCAGAAAAAAACTTATTTAAAAAAAAATATCGACACAGTTTCTATGAATATGTATACAACACTAGTCAAAGGTCTGCTAATGGATATTTTGTAGCCACGTTTTCCTGTGCCATCTCGATTATTGTTATATAAATATTTTTGTATTTACAAAGGAGATGTTATATGAATTCCAGAAAAAAAGTAATAAATGAAACCACTACTGCTAATGAATATGGCATTATTGAGTCCTACGCCAAGGATCGTGGATTCTAGCTCGACGCTGGCTGGACAAACATTCGTGTTATGAACACTTGTGTTTATTCAATGGCTGGATGTTATGTATTAAGTAATATATTTGTGATTCTTTCGCTGTATCACAAAATAATTACACACAGAAGGTAGACTCAGCCTGATTTTGAATTTAGAAGAGTTCGTTGACATATGCTAGGGTTGTTGCCCGGCATGAGTACATAAGCGCGCGGCCTCTAACACAGACCTCGACAGTTCGACAATCTTATGTCATAGGCTAGGATTAATGTGGTCGAAAAGGCGTATTTCCCCGTTAGTGCGCATAACACTTTTTTAGCACTTAGTGGGCAGCCTATTTTCTGTGAGTAATTATTTTGTGGCTGTATGATGTATTCTGTATCTGTAACATAAGTGCTGAAGCCACATACTCGATACCGAGTCAGGTCAATGTATGCGATGCTTTGCAAACTTGCCGCATTAAATTTTTCATAATCATCAATCGTGAGTCTTCTTAATATTGTAAACATCTAATTCTCGATTGATCAGTGCCAAAGAGCATTTCTGTCGGTTTGAGAATAGTTTCGAATCCCAGCCAAAAGATTTGTCGAGGATTTTCTAAGTGCATTATTTATTTCCAACATAATAGCTATCTTCTTTCTTTAATAACATCCCATATTTAACCACAAGAACTCTACAAGATTCCCTCTGAACAAGACATGAATGACGCGCTCTACATTTGCATTCGAGCGACGCCTCGAGGACTCCCCGAGGAGGACCGAATGAGGACAGGACTCTTAAAGTTCACGCCAACGTCGCTACGTAGAGACTGTCTGACTCTACGTTGAATTCTCGTTTTGTATACGATTCTATTTTATTTGTCTGTAGATTTTCTCAAAAGCTCGTTATCGTATTAGAAACTTCAAATAGTATATATATATCCAAGTAGGTAAAAATAATTATACTAAACGCAAAAACTCCCGGCAGACCGTAGAGTATTTCATTCAGTAAAAATGAATGATATGACAATTGTCAGAAGGTTTAAAGGGAAGCAACTGAACTTAAGCTTTTACTATACTCATGCCAAAGACTCGTGGTAGTTGTTGTCATACCTATATCGTTATAATTTAATTAATAAAATGCTCTACCGTTGGTTAGAAGTCTTTGCATTTTAAATAAAAGGTTTCAAAATTACAGATCCCTCTCATTACTAAGACTTAAAAAGAATTACTTGAATGGAATGAGAAAAAATATTAAGAGCATGGATAAAGCTCTAAGGAGGACGTTGAACCAAGGAAAATGCGGAAAGTTATAGAAGTTTTGATGAATCGACGGTAAAATTGCCTCAAAGTTCTCAAAATTGAGTTTAATCAACTTACTCGCAAGGGGATTTTCTTGTTACATTTATCATAACACGCCTCATAAGTCTTGTTCTGAGGCGTTTTGAATAATACGAAGTAAAAGATGACAAGTTTACGTGATTAAAAGATCATCAGTCCTGAGATTGTCGATCGTTCAAGTTAAGTTTTTTATTGAAAAACGTACACAAACAACTTTGTTACGCCAAACTATGTGATGGACTGTGGAATATCTGAATAGAAGATACTACTTATACCCAAACTAGAGATAGAAAAGTTCTTTAAATTTTCACGTTGCATTATAACTATTATTATTATAGACGGGAATTAACGAGGTCCTCTCGTGACCACGGCTGTAGCGCAGACGAAACGTCAAGCAGTACCTAAATAATGATGTGCTTAAAACTTAACTTATTTAGCTGACCCGATAGCGCATTTGGTGGGACCCGGTCGAAGGTTCAAACCCCACCCTGGACAAACATTCATGTGATGAACACTTGTGTTTATTTAAAAACTTTATTGCACAAAACATCGTACAAAAGGCGAACTTAATGCCAAGAGGCATTCTCTCCCAGTCAACCTTTGGGTCGAGCAGAAAGGACAAAGTGTTTGTTCAGTGTCTGGGTGTAATATGTCTATTTAAGTATTACATTTTGTAATATCTGTAACACAAGAGCTTAAGCTAGCTAAGTACGCAGTCAGGTCAACCACCACAATCACCTTACCCAAATATTAATAAAATAACTGTAGATGTTGATCTAAATATATTGTTGATTAAAGGTTTATCTAATACTAGTAGCCCGCCCTCACTTCGCTTCGGGACCGTAATTCAAAAATGAACTAATAGATGGCGCTGTGCTAAATTACATCGCGCAAGCGTTTCGTGTTTTCGGTTTACCTATAAGCCTTGTCGTTGTCTACAGAAGTTATCTCTTTATAAATAGTATAGATAAATAGTATAGAAGGTATAGATTGTGACTTCTTGAAATAACTACCACTTTCTAGAACTACTTAGAGCAAAAACTAGCTTAGCTTACAAAATAGCCATCGTTAGTTGGTCCCAGCGAACGCAGCGCAACTGGAGTGTCCTGTCCCCATTCGGGCTCCTCAAGGCGTCCTCGAGGCTACGCTCCCATGCACTTTACAAACTGCACTACATATACTGGCTTGTTGCGAACTGGAAGTTAAAAGGTAGCCCTAGTACTGCCTGCAAGCGCTGCCACTTTTAATTACTATGGTATTTGTTTTTTTAGAGGTTTAAATTTCGTGGCAGTCCTCAAATTCATTACTAGTATAAAGTTTACATGAGAATCTTAAAAAATAGAAAGATACCATTTATGAAAAAACAAGTGTTTATTTAAATATACCTTCCCATTTGAAACGTGGTCTGTGTAACGTACAGATCTGATGTTTTTTTTTTTGAAAAAGTAAAATTTTCGTATTTTGTTACGGAACAGGATTACTGGTGCAGCTTTGTATAATAAACTGAAAACATTGCATGCGCCTATAACATTTGAGGATTACCCTCAACCTGGTGAAAATGGGACCACCTAAGAACAACATTTTTTTTTAAAAGAAACCGTATAGCCATTTCACGGCTTGTCGAATTTACCGTCTTATTTCCATAAGCCGCTGACTCAGATTTATTTAAAAAGAATGCAATAAGCAAGAACACCGGATCAAGCGTCCAGTGGACACGTCCCGTATTTCTACTAGTAACATTTTACTGTGATACTCGGAGTTAATATCACTCTACACTTCAGTAGTAAACAAGCTCAGGCTCATAAAATATGCAACCGTTGCTTGGTATCATTAGCCACGGCGTCAACGAACAAACTCAAATGGTTTTATTAAATGCCATGCGAACTTAATTATGCAATCGATATCCAATAATGTTCAATTAAATCGGACGTAGAATAGTGATCAACTTAAAAAAAATATGCAAGCTGTAAAAAGCTATAGCAATAGATGTGTGCTAAGAAGTTATCACCGGTCATAGGTAAAATATTCGTAGCCATATGAACTCATTTCAATGACCAAAAGCAGCCTAAAATTATTTACCCAACGGAGTCTGAAGCTGACAAACTTTTTAACCGTGGGAGAGCTGCTTCTCGGCATAAATGGACCGGAGGATGAGGCCTCACAGAAAACCGGCGTGTAGCTCTGCTTTTTTATGTAAGTGAGGTTACCGGTGACCAATCCGGAAAGGTGAATCGCGCTTGTGACTATACTGGTTTTGCGGGTGCAATACCAATGAAGCTACAAGAACTAGACCCGTTGAACCGAATAGGTAACCCGTTGAACAGAAACAAGACTAGCTGTGCTAAAGAAATAATATACTTTCCTGCATGTGAAAGAGAGCAAGAATAAAACCAAGGTTTAGCTTCACTGACATTTTACCTAATGGCGATTCAATAAGTTAAAATGTTAAGGTTTCCCGAAGATACATTGCTGGGCCCTTGCAGAGGACACCATCACTAGTCCGCTTGTGGTCGCGGCCTTTGTAACGTAGCCGAAACATTAGCAGCAAGTAAGTACAATACAACGTTGCGTTAATTCTCGTTCTAATATATCATAGTTAAACCAAAATTTGTTATGTATCGTCACGCAATAAAAACCTGAATGTCATATAGGTCTTGAGTCAAGAAACTATTCTTAGAACTATTCCAATCGAAAATTAATGAAGAAAATTGTCTACGCCAATGGAATTCAGGTGCCAAAAACGTGTTACTGGAACAAGGTGAGAAGATTAATAAATAACAGATACAAATGCCAATAGGACAATGATCCGACAAAAGGTGTCCTTGAATTGGGGGTAGACTGTATTATTCATAAACTTATTAAGGAATTCATAGGCGTCTGTATTACTTGTGGTACTAAATATCATAGACTGAAGATATTCTCAAAAGAATTTATTATTTACTGTAACCTTCTTGTATTTACGGTCTTTTTTTACACTTGGAAATGACGTGGAAAAAAGGAATCTGACAAAAAGTGATTATGCTATGTTTTGCATCCAAAATGTGCTTTGGAAGAGTGTGGTTAGAAAATCACTTAATTCTACCATTAACGGTCCTAATATTTTTAAAATTACCTTGATGATCTGGAGTGGTTCACGTTTTTTGCGTAAAATATAATGATAATATCTACTAATGTAGCTGGTAGTGGAGTGGTGATGGAAAATTGGAGATACCTACTCGCTATATCTTAGATAATATACAATAAGTTATCATGAATAGTATGTAGACTTTATGCTATTTTTATATGTAAGTAATACCATTGTGAAGTTTTATCAAAATATATTCAATGAAGTAGGATTAAAACGACGAAAATACGTCCCATTTACCATTACCTTCATAAAAGTTAATAAGCCTTCACCTAAGTTTTCATGTCTTGGAAAATCTGGAGGAATTCAAAGAGAAGACTTGCAAACTTCAAGCTCAATATCAGTAATAGTAATGATGACTCAATTTAACCTAGTGGCCTAAGCCTTGAAATATAGAATCTAGGTCTTTCGTGGTATTTAGTTATCGTAGGTAGGTAAGTAGCTGTGATTACAAAAGGCCTCTGGCTTCCGATAATGAACCATGTGGCTTAGTGTTCGTTCGTACTGGCAATTAAAAGCCTTGAAATACTTACTTACATACACTTATTCCAAAATAACCCTCAATTCTACAAGGTCTTTGACATCACTGGGGGCGATATCCACGCTGTATTATAATGACTTCCTTCACCCCGCACCGATTTTATTGTCTATTCTGTAAAACTCAAGGTTCATAATTACTCGGCAAAAAAGTTAAATCCAATAACATCTTTAGAATTAATGATTCTCGCTGGAAACATCCATCAAAGCCTTGATCATTTTGTTTTTTTCTCTTTCATCTACCGAGCGGAGGAAAACAAACATTACCTACTCCATCTTTGTTCCCCTAAATGATTTTACAATATTAATTAACTGTAGTTACTTAGCTAGCAATACATTGTCTTTTAAGATAAATAAATGTCATTGTCACTCATTTTTGGTTGTCAAGTAAGTAAATAGGTACGAGAGAAGTGCGGTAGTGGTCTACAGACCAAAACTTTGTGTATAAGTAAGTAGTGAGAATCAAACACAATATCCTTGGAGCGTTAGGCAGGGTCACTACCAAATGCGCCATCCAGCTAGTCTACATACCTACGATAACTAAGGAAGAGTTACATTTTCGGTAATTTTATTGCATTTTCGGTAACGACGTATGTAGGTATATATTTTTGGTAGTGAAAGATAAAGGCTCGCGGTTTTAGTTCTTCACCGTGCTTTCCAATACAAATTGGCTTGAAAGAATCTCACGATACACAAAAGTCAAAAAGCCTTCACACCTGACAATTTCGCTTTCGTGCGCTACCATACTTGCACTCCGTCATCCTGCCGCTCTCATTCCCTGGCCACTCCGTCAAGGGATAATGCGGTTTATGTCTGTGGGGATAAGTGGGATAATCGACCGTTCAGTGGCGAGGAAGCTGACAATTTGACGTGGCCTCAAATAGGTCCGCTGGGGAAGGATCTCCTACGCGCCTAGATCCGTCAGTCCCGAGGTGATTCGCAATTTATTTGTGCAACTTATGAACGGGTCACGTGGATTTATGCACTCACTTTGTAGCGTAGAGGAAGCACGAGGTAAAACTTGTATCTTGTCTTGCCTCTCTGCCTCTTAAGCAGAAGAAGACAAGACCGCAAAAAAAATATTCCGGAAATGCGGTGCTCCTACGTTTCACGAATTGCGCCATTTGAATATAGCTAGGTAGAAAGTACATTTATTTTGTTTTCTATTAGAACGTTTCCAGTTCAAAACTGAGCTGAGTGAAATTACAACTTTTAAAAAGTACATTTTGATGTTCCAAGTTCAAGACTAAGCGTAGCGTTGCGATATACCATCGTGGTGAAGAAGCTCTGTCTACCACAAATACAACAAAGTTAACCATCTGCCCCCTTACACCCCTTGTTACAAAAAGGAGGCTTAAGTTAGTCATAGTTAAAAAATTATGCTGTCACTTTTATAAAGGTGATAAATAAAAGTGTAAGTCAAACTTATAATGGATCTATTCTAGTACCTAACTAGGCTGGATTTGAAGGGCTTTCTTAATTAGATTCGTAGTTTTGCCCTTGAATGTTGATTCTAATAGATATATTCAATTTAATATTCCATAAATTCTACTAATAAATTTTGCGAACAAAAGTGTACGAAAAAACTATCATCCATAACGCAAACTCACCAGCTCGTATTGTCAACACCAGCATTGGTGGAGTCATTTCCTGCTCACCCTTGCGTGTAACAGGAATGACGTTGATTGCTCATTACCGGAATGACACTGACTCTATAAAACACAGAGACACTTCCCGAGGGGACCGTAACCGGGATTCATATTAATTACAAGAATAATTTATTAAATCTGCCCTGCCTGTAACTGGCTCGAGTATACAAAACAGAATAATTAGTTGGGAACTTGCCACTGTGAAAGGCGACCGTGATAGATCATTCATACTACATATTTTTATAAGATTTTTTTTTCTGTAACGAATGCTATCTTTCACTCTAGAGTCGGGTTAACCTACGGCCTGGTTTCCCTGTGAAAGTTTTGCTTCTTGTAGTTACTAGACTTCCCAATCCTAGATCATGCGTGATCAAAGCGATTATGATACAAAGCGGTGCATAATACAAAAAATATCTGATCGGAAAAATCGTAGAAGAAAGACTACTTTATCCAAAAGTTATTTAAAATTGTAACACGCCATGTGCTTTTTTTAACCGACTTACTGACTTGAGGAACCCCCTAGGAGCATATAAGACCTATCTATAAAAATAATTGCTGTCCCATACAAAACTGCAACAATCAGCTGATCAGCATGACATGTCTTGGGAGAAAAAGTATTGTTTTCAGCAGTACCTATATAAATAAATTCTTAACATTTTATTATTATCGTTACGAGGTGTTACGACTATATTTAGTTAGTCATAGTTAAAAAATTATGCTGTCACTTTTATAAAGGTGATAAATAAAAGTGTAAGTCAAACTTAGAATGGATCTATTCTAGTACCTAACTAGGCTAGATTTGAAGGGCTTTCTTAATTAGATTCGTAGTTTTGCCCTTGAATATTGATTCTAATAGATATATTCAATTTAATATTCCATATATTCTACTAATAAATTTTGCGAACAAAAGTGTACGAAAAAACTATCATCCATAACGCAAACTCACCAGCTCGTATTGTCAACACCAGCATTGGTGGAGTCATTTCCTGCTCACCCTTGCGTGTAACAGAAATGACGTTGATTGCTCATTACCGGAATGACACTGACACTATAAAACACAGAGACACTTCCCGAGGGGACCGTAACCGGGATTCATATTAATTACAAGAATAATTTATTAAATCTGCCCTGCCTGTAACTGGCTCGAGTAAACAAAACTGAATAATTAGTTGGGAACTTGCCACTGTGAAAGGCGAGCGCGATAGATCATTCATACTATTTTTTATAAGATTTTTTTTGTTCCTGTAACGATGCTATCTTTCACTCTAGAGTCGGTTAACCTACGGCCTGGTTTCCCTGTGAAAGTTATTGCTTCTTGTAGTTACTAGACTTCCCAAATCCTAGATCATGCGTGATCAAAGCGATTATGATCAAAGCGTGCATAATACAAAATATCTGATCGGAAAAATCGTAAGAAGAAAGACTACTTTATCCAAAAGTTATTTAAATTGTAACACGCCATGCTTTTTTAACCGTCTTACTGACTTCGAGGAACCCCCCAAGAAACATAGAAACTAATCTATAAAAATAATTGCTTCCCATACAAACTGCAACAATCAGCTGATCAGCTGACATGTCTTGGGGAAAAATTATCGTTTTCAGCAGTACCTATAATGCTTCCGCATTAAAATATAACATTTTATTAGTATCGCTGATATGAGTGTTACGAATATCTTTTAATATGGCAAATGAAAATAAAATAAATTATTATATAGGTAGTACTTAATACCACAAACACAATCAATTTACTTTACCTACTAAAAATATTTTCACACTACCTTTTAGGCATTACTACAAAAATATTTAGCCCCTACTTTTAACAGACGCCAAGTAATTTCCGCCCTTCCCCTCCCACAAAAGTGTCCACGGAAGTGACATTACTGCTTATTAACAGTAATGACGTTTTTCCAAGCCATCAGGTCGTGACGCTCCCGAAGGGACAATGATAGGGTCCGTGACATCATCTTATTAATGGGAATTATCAGTTCAACGTGGTTAAACTAATTAAATTTAACAGGTGAGGTTTGGAAGGGGAGCGGGATCTAATTGGGTTAGCTTGCTTGGGACGCGGAGCAAATAGTATCTACTCGGACTATTTTTATAGAGTAACATGCCATGGGTAAAGAAAACACGAAGCAGTAAAAACACAAGGAAATCGCAACAAGTGGAAGGATACCATAATAAGATACATTCATCAATGTTATCCTATGTAGGACCTGATATGATAGCAAAACAATAAAAGAACCATCTGGCCCACCGGACCCCCGGTAATAGATTACATTGACACATATTGATAAAATTAAAAATCGGTTAAACACATTTTTAGTGTAAAGTGTTGATGATACTACTAAGAGCAGTCATAGAATCATAGAGGGCTTAAATGAAAACAAGTGAAAGGATTTTAAATTATGATACATGTGAAATGGTTAAACGGCAAAAAATTGCAAATCTGACTGGCTTCATCGTCCTTAGAAAAGTTAAGACATATCGTTATACTTTTTAAGTAGGTACCAAAGATTTAGTTGTACTAAATTCGGCTTTAAAAATTCAATAGGCTTAATTACGATAAATGAGATTAAACTTTTAATCTTATTTTAAACTTAATACGCTTTGTATGTGTAATGTGAACCTAAAAGCACGCTTATTAACGGTCATATTCCACTATCATTACAAAAAATATAACATTTCTGTCGTAATTACTGACAAAGCAATTAGACGCTTTAACGTGCGGCGGGAGTTCGTAAATGGCTCTCAAAGCTAACGGACTCCTTCAGCCCCACTCGATTTTACACAGTGAGCACTCAGCTTGGTCTACTCCTAAAACTCCACCCGAAAACCAACCCTAAACCCTAAACTCTAAAGACCATTATCGAGCGAGCCCCACAACGTCAGAGGATTATCCTTTTTTGACTTACTGCGTTTGGTTTAATCTTTGAGGCATGTTTTACGCTGGATTAGATTTAAAAAGAAAATCACTGAAAGTGACTATTGAAGAGGACAGTAATCACAGTCCGGTACAGACATGTGACACGAGGAAATGGATAGCCATTCCTCCGAGATAATTCAATAAAGGACGGACGAATCCAATAACGTGAGAAGATTTATATGAATAGATCTGACAGGAAAATAGGGTCCTCGTAAAAATGGTTTTAATAATACTTATAATCTTTTGTTTCCATATTCTTAAGTATTTGATAGATAGATAAATAACATTTATTGGCCACAAAAACACAAAAGGAAATAACAACATACTTAACATTACATTTGTGGCCAATAAGGCATAACCTACCTCAGCATTTGCTTCAGCAGCTAGAAGCCTTGGGCTACATACGTGCACACCTAAAATTTATAAAATATTATAAATAAAAAGATACAAAAAGAAAAAAATCTACCTTTTTACCTTAATTCATG
Source organism: Cnaphalocrocis medinalis (assembly GCA_014851415.1). NCBI lineage: Eukaryota > Metazoa > Arthropoda > Insecta > Lepidoptera > Crambidae > Cnaphalocrocis > Cnaphalocrocis medinalis. The sequence goes on from CM026279.1 coordinate 11,184,708, forward strand.
TGTAAATGCACATCTCTGATCTAAACCTGCATGATAGCTACTTATTCCAATTACTATACCATTAATCAAAGGCAAGAAAGATATACTTACATTAAGTATAATGTTAATTACGTATATAATATATTCCCACAAACAAGTGTTCGTCACATGATAATTTTTCCAGACTGGTAACGCCATTAAATTTAGCTTTAAATTTCTAGAATCCTTTTGATTGAAAGCTCCGCTTCCTCATTAGTATGCGACATGCGATTCTATGACACGTATTCCTTAATTAATTAATCACTAGCATGCCATTATTAATATTAATATATTCGTGATTTATTTAACTATGTATGTTCACTTCAACATGTGATAATGACATATTAAAAATACCTAGAACAGACATGGGACTTTTTTTGAACACCGCTCCAATGATTTTATAAAAAAGTTCATCTCATTGTTAACGTCAAGGCTTGTATGTGAACTGAAAAAGCAAAACGCTTGCGCGATGTAATCGCCTTCCAGAGCCATCTATCGGTACTGGTCTAAGTTAAATCCCGTAACGAAGTGAGGGCGCGCCACTAGTGAATTTACACCGTTAAATTTTTGTCGTTTTAATCCCGAAGCTATTGACTGACTTAGTAAAAGTTGCATAATACTGTTGTTATCTATACTATTTGTAAAGAGATAACTTTTATAGACAACTACAAGGCTTTTAAATGTAACCCGAAAAGTCGAAATATTTGCGCGACGTAATTGACACCCAGCGCCATCTATTGGCGAACTTATAGCAAAATTATGTCACGAAATGAAGTGAGGACGGGTCACTAGTTTATTAATAAATGGTTGAATGGACTGCAACGGCAACATAATGGAAGTAGGCAGCAAATATTTGCAGCGGCTAACAACACTCCTGTTCCCACTAGCTGTATTAATGTTTGTTTTTCGCCAGTGCAATTGCATTTCCACTCGAATTCAGTTACAAAGGTGAAAATAATGACTTATTCTTTGAACATTAAAACCGTGTTTGTTTAGAGAAAAAAAAAACATTTCGTTTTTGCTACATACGTGTGTGACTATGGAGTAGACACATTAACTCTTCCAATATAAAGTGACTATAGGGGCATGTTTTTATAAAATTGACCATACAAGAGAGTAACTTTTGTTTTTTTTTAAATATATTTTTATAAAGGTGACAGGCAGCAGACGAGCAGACAGATCATCTGATGGCAAGTAGGTAATTGCCGCCGCCCATAGACAACTGCAGAGTTACAAGTGCGCTGCCAACCTTTAACACCTTTTTCGCCCAATTTGGCCTCTGGTATCCTCACTCACTCGACGAAACACAACGCAGGCGCTGCTTTACGCCGGTCTCAGTGTGGTCGTGGTATCACACCGGGTGACCGGCTCAACCGGAGACTCGGTGGATGCTTGAGGCTCGCTTCATGCTGAAGCGTGATTCTCGTAAGACAAGATTTTAAAACAGCTTTCTCACCAAACCAGCCAACCTACGAAATCTCGAAAATCTACACATCCATCGTCATCATCCGACCATTTTGACGACCCGTTTAGCGCAATGGTTTGAGCGCAGGTTGAGACGTAAGGGTCGCGGGTTCGATTCCCGCACTGACACAAATGTTTGTTGAAGAAACAGATATTTGTGTTGGGTCTGGGTGTTTGTGGTTCCTTCGTTGTTTCTGGTTTCCATAGCACAAGGGAAAACCTTAGTTTGGGACCAGTACCTACAATGTATGTGATGTTGTCTCAATTTATTTATCATCATCAGCCCGCTAGTTACCACTGCTGAGTGGCCTTCCTTCCCTCACGCCAATGTACCCGGTCCTGAGCTGATCGGATGACGAGGATCACAGACATGTGTAGTCCCTCCAATTTTAGCGATGTCGTCGACCCATCGTGTCACCGGGCGACCTGGACTTCGTACACAATTCAACGTTCTAATTAAACAAAACCTTCATTAACGTTAAACGAACAGATTTATAAACATTCCACCATAGAAACGCTATATTAAGTGCCTCCTCAGGGATTAAAAGTGCCTCAAAACAATCTTTACTTGCCAAATTGCGAAATGCCGCGTTGAAGGCGCTCAAATTTAACAAAAACTTAATAAAACATTCACCTGGCGAAGTTTTTGGAGCTTCGCTAACGGTTTTGAATTAGTGTTGCCATTATTTGCGTTGAACAATGAGGATTTTGAAAATTTGCATAGCCTTTTTTTAATATGGATGAATATCGAGATGTGGGGGGGACGAGCAATTCTCGTGCATTACACATTGAAGTCGAATTCCGAGATTATATATATTAGTGTCATCATCATCAGCAAACCACACTCGTCCACTGCTGCACATAGGTCTCCCCTAATGCACGCCACTGCTCCCGATTTTCGCCCACTTTCATTCAGCCCACACCAGCCAACCTTCGTATGTCATCATACTATCTTGTCACAGGGCGTACAAAACTACGCTAGTATCATACAATTCTCTAATTCGACTGTAAGCTAGACATGAAAAAGATTATTTTCAACGATAAGATAATATCCATCAATCAAAATGTTAAAAAAATATGTAACAGGAGGAAACATTCCTCGTAGGTTATTCTCGCAGCAAAATTAGTAAACAATATAATACGAACAAAAGAACGCTAAACACCAGTGGTTTCAGTTACTGGTGGAAATTAACCTCGAAAGGAAGATATATTGCCATTACATAAAAAATATACAGGACTAAACGTGTGAACTTGGCAACACTGGTTATTTAGCCGGCCCACTTTCGCACAAAGCAGAAACGCCACAAAAGGCGTAATAAAGGATGAATAAGGCTTTAATACCTACAATCTTGCTCACTGTGGCCTTGTAAGAGCTACGAGGCTACGCCGTAGCAGCTACGCGATGTAGCCGTAGCTGCGCCCTTTCGTAGCGTTTTTTATTCGTGGAAAGTTAGATGAGTGTGGATATGACCCAATTTCTTTTCACTGCGGTAATGGAATGTCTTTATGGCTATATATAATGTATACTGTATGAGCTTCACGCCTACTGTGTGAGGGGTACGTGTCTACTGTTAGTCAGAAAATCAGCTCAGTAGCTATTAATTGACTCATGCAATTTTCATGACTGTACAGACAGCCACAAATCATTGTATACAAATCTGTCAAATTTATTTAATGAATTATCACCTTTGTTGTCAAACGTATTATTTTGACAAATTGTGGTAACCTGATGTGTGGCTGTCTGTACCTACTACAGCGCAACAAGGACCTTTGGGGAAAGACGAAAACAAAACTATGAATAGGCATATCCTTTTATATGGTATCATTTGTCATCCCTCTATAAGTGATTCATGATCTAAAAAATTCAACACAAACGTTCTTTCCATAGGGCGGAAACTGCGTTGCACGCATGCCCATGGTGTTCCATACAAATAGATTTAGCATCCGGATAAAAGGGAGCTTTATAAGGGGTTTTAGGGGGTGTGTTTAAGGTGTCTATCCTTTCAGACGCTTTACAGGCACTTTTTATAACACAATACAGTCTTACCCTCCTAAATACGTAATACGTAGCTGCGCAGGAGTACATCATTTATAACATACTGCGCGATCCGCGTCAAAATATTTATTTTTCATAGCCTTAAAAACAGGTTCACTTAGTTCATGCTCAATGTATTTATAGTATTTGATCTTATTGTTTAAATAGGTACCTATGTATAATTTGTGTCAAATAGTTATCTGAATAAATCGAGTTGAATTTCATTGATTTTTCCACGTGTGACAAGCGCATGTTGTCAGAATGGGATACGCAAGCACGTAATGCAGTTTCTGCCCACAAAAAGTTACTGCGCTACAAATAATCTTAACTCAGGGCTGATACAATTTTATTGCATCTGTATAAGATGTATTAAAATTTAATCAGTACCCAATATAACTGTCAGTCTGTTGCAGTCCACTGCAACAGGCTGATGCTGATGAATATAATTGTATTAGTAGTTACCTACTACATACTTAATATTTATTTGTGGCGCAATATCCACAGAACTCTATATGGTTTGACATTGACAAGGTCCTCATAATGCATGTTGCTATTATTTAATTAGATGACAAGGTTAGACGTCCATAAACTACAAAGGGATTCATATAGGCACCTACCAACCTATATTTTTAATCGATATCCTTTAAATATTATATTTCCGACGCATTGATATATCTGTTCCCTAGATCAGAGGGCGTACAAGCATCCCTTTCACACACACTGTGCATCTCTTTTGTGTAGATGTGTCAGGTGTTCTCGTTTGTTACAAGACAGCTTCGTTGTAATCCCTTTGTATTACCTATGTAAAGATATCTAGATACCTACTAAACAAGTATGCTCATTCTCCTATGTGTCTTTTTACATTTTCTTTATATCGGTTGTCTATCTACAGAAACAAGCATCTATTCATATAGATAGTAGTTGAAGTTATGTAAAAGTAAAACATACGAGTATTATACAGCAAAAAGTGGAATAGTTAACCCACTTTTGTTTCAAGGTGATCACGTAATAGTGCAATCTATCATGAGGAACTAATGATATGCAGTTATGAACAACACTACTATGATACGTGAAAACTACGCATGACTGCTCTTTACTAACTACTTATTGGAACAAACAAAACTGCGTTTCTTGTCCATTTTTTTTACACCCGGCGAAATGCGTACATGCGTAAAAGGGAGAGCTGTTGATTCACTAGCGCCGATGACGGCGCCGAATTTTTGGTCGTTATGATCAATGTTAAGATGATGAATTTAGAACATATCTGCGTACTATGCTGTACCTATATCGGAAAAAAATAAGGCAACAAAAGTGCAACACATCGCAACCCTGGTCTAATGGTTTAAGTACCGGGCTATGATCTCAGGGTCCTGGGCTCGATTCCCGGATCGAACAAAAAGTATGTTTCGAATTTTTCGAACATAACTCGGGTAATGTGATCACCAATCCGCTTATTAAGCGTGGTGATTAAGCATATTCCCATCATACATAGTAAAGATGACTTATAAGATGAATTTAGGACATATCTGCGCAATACTTACTCGTATATCGGGAAAAGATTAAAGCAACAAAAGCGTGTTTTAAAAGAAGTGATGGAATCTGAATCATTAATTTTATCATTTTCCGCTTATAAAGCAAAATGCCTACTGTTGAATGAGCAAATGTTTGAATTTGTCAACTGAAAGGGAGTAGATAATATCAAGATTTGCTTGAGGAAAATATTCTATTTCAAGCCGTTTCACCTGTGAACGCTTCTATTCTTGTAAGTTATAAGATTTTGCACATCACACATCATCACCTGATGGTAAGGGGTTGCTAGTAAGCAACCCTTTACCATCAGGTGATGAGTTCAACACCAAGCAGTCTGTGAGGCATTTCACCATCGGTCGAGCCGGCCCATTGGCAAAGCGTGACTCCCCCACTGTTAAATATTGGTCATGATATTAGAGGATGAGATTACCATGTGACAAAGGTCACGGTTTTAGCCTATGCCTGTTCAGCAGTTGCTGGATGTAGGATGATGTATATCTAGTTTCTAAAAAAACGGTTAAATAAGTATCTAAACATTTAAGGATTTTGAACAGTTTCCACAAAAATTCCGACCTAGCGTGAAAATTGGGTATTAGGAATTGACTGAGCTGATAACTTGGCTTATTTTTATACCGATTTAATTAAACTGGCAGATAGTACTATCTACGATACTGTACTTTCCATCTATTGAATAATTGAAACGGTGGATTTGTGGGCGTCATAACTTGAGAATAGTTCGGAAGATCACCTGAATGGTAAATTCCTTGGAGAGTTTCGGACAGTCTGTCTTATTCAATATCTTATTCAAAATTTCACGGTATTCGATGTTATAGCGTTTCGCTAAACTTTCAATAGTGATTTGGCATCAATATGATATTAAGATTGGTAAGGAAGCGTAGCGTGAGACGCCTTGATTGAACTTCTGAGTAGTATATTTCTGAGTAGTGTATATAGTGTATTGCAGTGGGACAGTCTCACTACAAGGCAGAGACCTCAATCATAGAAATCAAGTCATCTCTACTTACGAGTACAAACACTAATACGTGCTAATACTAAGTACTCGTATACACTTTATAAGGTGAACAAACAAAATTCTACATCAACATTTAGGTGACACACGAAACAGACAAGATAAAGACCAACCGACTGTCTAACTATTACCTCTTTAGTAAACTTGGTTTAGTAGATCAATGGATATTGGAGCCGATCCAAATATTGATACGACACTACCAAATGCAGGATGCGTTGCATTTCGACAGAACTGCATCTCTGCGAGCAATACCGAGTGAATACAAATTCGGGAGTGAACGACAAATAAATCGTGGACATTTGCCTGCTTGCGATTGCGCAGGCGGACCCGGGGCGCGTGCGTAGTGAAAGTGGTGTGCGACTTGCATTTTCATTGATTTTGTTTCGGACTACGGTGATGAGCTAATGGTCTAGGAATTTTAAAGAGTGTGCAATAAAAGTGCGGTCCCACCTAGGTGAGTAGGTAAGGTACGAGTATGTGCTAGCTCCAAGTACGAGTATGTGTCTCAATCTTTCAGTGTAGGTATGATGACTTTCAAAGGGAGCTTATTGGCTATTTTCTAGCTAGAGAAATATTAATACATGTAATTTTATGTAGTAGGTGGTAGACGAGCGGAAGGACGGACCTGATGGTAAGCGATTGCCGCCCATAGACATCTGCAACACCTGTAGTCACAAGTGCGCAGCTAAACTTGAACCCTCTTTCCCTCCGATTGGGCCTCCGGTACCCTAACTCACTCGGCGAAACACAGTGCAGGTTCACCCACTTGAGAAGTAGCTCCTAGTATTTGTCTCAATCTTTCAGGGAATTGATCACTTTTAAAGGACGCTCGCCCTAGTAGAAAGGCTCTTGCTATAGAAATGTTAAAACCAGTAACACTTCTTGAGACGGCATCATATATCTACCTATCTCGAATTTAAATCATCCATAAGATACTCTTTGTTTTACGTAATGTTCTAAAGATAAAGAAATATCTGAAACAATAGTGAGAGTTTTTAAAAAAGTTGCATGTCGATTTACCTACTTCTTCACACTTTTTGTTTTAAAATTAGGATCTGAAAAAATATGCTCTTCTATATAGCTACGTCACGATTTTAAAACGTCTTAAACGCGTAACATTTCTCAAAAAAATTTTGCAACAAATAAAAAAATCTCGCTCCTACTCATCCTATACAAAAGTTATGAACTTTTTAACTTTACTTTTGAAAAATAATATAAAAGTAACTTTTCAAGAATTAACACCTGTTATAATTTTAAGGAAGCAAGACACCCCGACATTTTACAATCTCAAACTTCTTAACAACTCATGACTTCATGCATTTTAACGTACCAAGATTACTGCGTCATATCACAGTATAGGAGACACAGAAGGTGAAATAAAGCATCAACTACTTTTTTTTACCATCACCTTACTCACTCGTACCGTTTTTACACTCTGTAAAGATGTTCCGGGGATATTATGGTTCCATGCAAGTTCCAATATTATGTCCTTAAAAGCAATATTGCACTAAACGTGAACTCTAAGACGCAGACTTATGTGTGAAATCACTTTTTTTCTTTTGTTGTCAAATCATTTTAATACCATCTGTAGATAAAGTATACCTAATGTTACCATCATTAGAGTTTAAACAACTTCTCAATGCAACCATAAAGATGATTTATACCTAAATATATTAGCTTTACATACTAATTTCAGTTTATTAAATTCTACAGACAACGACATGGCTTACCTATAGGTAAACAGTAAAGACGAAACACTGGCGCGATGTAATCGATACCCAGCGCCATCTATTGGTATAATTTGAAACTAATACAGTCAGCAGAAAATTACCTAAGCCATTATCATTTTTTGATACTGAAAGTGTCTGAACTATGTTGGGTACCTTTACTGAGCTGTGAGATGGGGCCAACTCACACATCGGATAATGGGCTATAAAGATTTACGGGAAACGGCAACGTTTTCCTACAATCTTTAATCCCTGGCGGGCGCTTAACGGGATAGTCTGAGGCGTTGAGCCTGTGACGTAATAGGATAAGTACTTGGATACCCCTCTATCAAGGACGGTTAGATAGTAAATTGTGTTCCCCTTATTACTGGTGGCTACAGCTGGGTTGGACAGGCCAAGGTGCATTAAGTGTACTATAGAAAGAAACTAAAGATTTTTTGACAAGCTATTTTAATTTACTCCAGAAACGTATTAAGGACTTAATGTAAGTAGGCAGGGGTGACTTGAAGATGTCATATTAAAATTTGTCATTTTCATAGTAATCGATTGTGATTGTGTTCCATGGACACCCGTAACACAAATGCAACCCTTAAAACCCCCATCCCCCGGATGTGGCCTCCAGTAGGTAGGTACCCCTCACTTACTGGGCGAAACACAGCAGAGGCCCTGCTTCACGCCTTTTTTTTGTGAGGCCGTGGTATCATTACGGGTAAACTGGCCCATTCATGGCAAAGAGCGGCTCTCACAGGTTAAATGATTCCATAATATTGAAGCGATAATATCTTAAACACGAGCTAATTAAACCTTAATTGTCACTTAAGTAAAAATATAGACCCTTATTTTAATTGACATAAAGATTATCCCTAATTAAGATAATGATCATTAAGGTTCAATGACGTCTCTGAGTGCGGCAGAAAGAATCTCTAGATCTTATTACTTTGCTAATATGAAACAATTAAGTACTTATTTTGCAATAACAGTCTACAATAGAATTTCATAAGCAGTGAAATGGACGAAATCCGGTGGTCATTAATATTTAATAGAATGCAACACCTAATTTTACACTTTTAAGAAATAAACGACTTGATTGACATTTACATTAGGTACATAAATTAAGATCGCTCATGCATTATACATAAACAGACCATACCATTTTTTTTTCTTAATTTTGTTTTTTTTTATTAATTGGCTTTGTTGTTTTTTGGTTTTTCTGTTGTATTGTTTCATGTGCGTGTCATTATTTCGTTCATTTATATACGTCACTCAAAGTCCAAACTGAAAACCAGCGCTGCAGTGGCTTCAATGAAGCAGCTGCAGCATATGCTGAGTTTGGACCTTATTGACCACCTATCTGTCTATATATGTAAGCACGTAATGTTTCTTTCCGTTTCTCGTATGTACCTACTTCTTATTATGTATTCTTATACTACTGTTGTGTTGTATCTCTTCTTGTGTGGTCAATAAATGTTTTACTTACTTACTTACATACCTACCCCCGTTTTTTGGTCATCTGTCCCGTTGTCCCGAAACAAAGTCCCTACGAGCCAAAAAAATACGGTAAGTTTAATTAGGTTTAGGCACGGGAAAACTAATCCTATTTTTTCAATGGTGACATCACTTGTTAGGAGGTAAAGATATAGGTACGTTAGTAATCAAGTAAGTTCACTTACAATTTTCACGAAAGGGACAAGATTGATAATCTTTTTTCAGGTTAATTTTGAAAGTCACGCGTTGTTTTTTTATGTGATTGATGCCTGACTAGCAGACGGATCACCTAATGGTAGTCATTCCCGCCGCCCATAGACCTAATAAACACCTGCAACACCAGTAGAGTCTCAAGTGCGCTGCCAACCTGTAACCCCTTTCCCCCCAACTGGGGCCTCAGGTATCCTCATTCACTCGATGGAACGTCAGTCTTCTGTGAGGCCGTGGTATCACTCCAATCGAGCCGGCCCATTCATACGGTTACAGCATATGGTTTTTTTATCTAAATGTGCTGGTAAGTACCTACAAGCTACAAGTGCAATGTTTAAGCAACAATTAAAATTAATTCAGGTTATTCAAACCGATACTCATAAATATACATGCAATATGACAACATACAGAAGTCTTCGAATTCATTATACGAGTAAAATGTCATCAATTCATTATGTTTAGAGCAAGTGTTGCAGAATTTTACGCAACGCCGGCAGCAGATAATAGTGAAAGTATAGTCATCCGATAGCCTTTATCCTGATTAACTTACCTGTGTCTTGACTACTGTGGAAATATAACCAGCATACACAGACGTGTCGACAGAGCGCCGCTCAGGATGCCTCTTAAGCGATAACTTCTACTTAGCGATGTTTTTTGTAAATAATTGAAATAATCCGATGTTATCGAATATTTTCCCGCGCGGTACGGGAACAGGCGTAGGTCAACGCTCCCGACAAGAAAAGGTACACCTACGGCGAACGAGCGGATCGGCGTAGCGTCCCGACTGTTCCCGATCTCAACAACATATTAACTTATTAGCTATTAGCTATAAGGCCGCCGATATTGTATTTGAAAATTACTATTAGCATTAAGTTCTGTAATGTGTTGTGCAATAAAGAATCTTCCCATATCGGGCCCCACTGAAAAATGTCCACGATTGAAGGACAAATTATGGTGTTTTCAACTTTATTGTAAAAAACATTTTTAAGATTTAATTTCACAAGGACCCTACAAAATTTTACCAATGTAACGATTTTACATTTCAAATCTACCGTATGGATAGACTCTCACACTCAAGTAATATTCTCCAGTTTCCATCGACATACGGCTTCGCCTAGAAAATCTTTTACGACAGAAAGCGTTTAGGTAAGCGCGTCTCAGAAGCATTTTATTTTTCCGACAATGTGTCATTTGAAGACAAGATTTTTAGAGTGCAAACTAAAACCTCGATAGTGTAGCCCTAAAACGTATACCTACAGGTAGATACCTATCTAGTCTTCATATAACTTTACCTACTTAAACAACAAGATGTATTACAATTAGAATGGATTGACACCTATTGAATAGAAAAGTCACCTATTGAATAAAAAAGGCACCTATTGAATAGAAAAGTCATATTTTGTTCAAAACTAAACCCGGTATTAGTTACAATTATCTACACTGTCTAAAACATAAAATCCGCCTTTCTCAATAACTATATAGCGTAAACTATATTAGCTTAACAAAAAATAAGATAAAAAGTTAGTAAGTAAGTACAGGGAATACTGGCTAAAGCGTCTAAGTGATACATGGCATGGTAAGCTTCCTTCGACTATACTAACTAGGCATCAGGAAGATAATGTTCCATAAATGGTAAATAAATGTAAAATGGTAAAACGTCACTGTGTTAATGAAAACATATTTGTTACCTACACCTAAACCTTTTTTATTGTCACTGAAAAATGTTTACTTTATGCATACCCGAACTTTCGGCGGCCATCGCGGGTTATGTCGGGCTCTCCACTGGCCATGTGACCAGAGGCATACCGACTAAAATAAAGCGGCGTCCCCACATCGCCTAAGGTAACTTGTCTAGTTGTCTACTAACAGCGAAAGTAAACAATGTTATTCGATAGCCTTCACATGACTAGTGACCGTATAATTTAATGGGAGACTCGCGAGAGCAGAGCTCAGGGACGCCAGTGAGGGGATAAGCGGAGCCTCTGGTAAACAAATTAATTAAAGCCAAGATCCATGAATATGCTCACAAAATCACAAACCTAAGTACCAACTATGAACTTGGCCCCAAAACTAGCACTTGTATTACGTAGGGTGCCTGTCTACGGCTCCTTTTTTGTCGAGTAGCGGATTTCATCCCGCTCCATTTCAGTGCACAGGCATCCTTTGGTATGGAAATGAAAATGTACGGTCAACAACAACGGCTCGATTGACAACTTTATCTACCTGACACACAAACGGCACACCCTGTTTGCGGTAACAGTCCATGCCGAAAGAAAAAGAACACCAACTTTAAAATTCTATCTTTCGTAGGTATAACGGCCCATGCCCAAAGAAGACGATCACCAAATTCCAAATTCTATCTTTTTTTTTTAAATTGAGGACAATCAATATGACCTCACTCCGCCTGATGGTAAGCGGCCGTGACATCCCAATGTGATGTTGACAGGCACAAAAGAACAGACTAAGCACCAATTGAGTCTGTCATCCTCACCCTAAAGAACTGCTGAGGTGCCGTTTCACGCCCCACCTAAAAACCCAGGATTGTAAGGGGGAAACACATGAACTGGAAGGGTATCTTTGGTTTTAACCGGGAGTACACGACTTTTGAGTACCTATCTCTGTCTCTCAGGCGAAACCTTTCCATTTATAGGCCAGGCAGGACCCTACACCCACGTGTTGCGGTCGGGCTTCAAGCGGAGCGAGTAATTAGCCATTAAGCCTAGGTCGTTACACAGGAGAAAGGGGAACAAATCCTATGACGTAGTATCACACATGACGCAGTATTAGAAAGCTAAGTTTGCGAAACAGAAGGGTGGCTTGGTTTGTGATTACACGAACCATTTATTTGGAAAGGTCCAAATAAATGGTTCTTAGTACCTTCATGTGTATGGACATATGAAGCTAAAATCTTTATATTACTACTAAGCTCAAACTACGGGAAATCTTAAGTTTTAAGGTAAAAACGTGTTTGTGTGGCCAATAAAAACACATTAGTAAAGAGAAACATCTCGGATTCTCTTGTTTGATTTTCACCTTAATCACAAATTACTGTTAATTAAATTTCAATTATTAATGATATTTTACGATAACGACATTGGGCGAAATATACTTTTCCCTATTCCATGGTTTAATGGACGCTTTTAATTCCTCCACCAGCTAATAAATGGCTACCTACAAAAAGCCATTATCCACCAATATTCACAAAGCTAGATCTTTTGCGAATAAAATTAAATCAGGTTCCCCTACAATCAGTATAACTTGTGGCGGCATGGCAAAACGCCAGATTCAGAATCGTCGAGAGCGCTAGAGCCAGCTAACGACTACGCGAACCGTAGAGCACCAGAAGAGGCACGACAAAAGTTAGTACTTAGTAATGAGGAGATAAAATGGGAAGGCAAATAATATTCAAATTTACAGGTCTACCGTACGAGGTAAAAGAAACAGCCTAATTAAATATTCTGAGAACCTCGTTCACCACCTACGAGTAAAGAATCAACTAATTTACTTGTCAATTAAAGTGGGTTCAGAGAAAATTGGCCCCTGGTATTTGTATTGAAAAAAATATTTAAATTCAACTAGGCCGCGGACTAGGGGCCAATTTTCTCCGAACCCACTATAATTGTCAGTAAATTACTTGACACTTTACTCAAAGGTGGTGAACGAGGCCCTTAGACAAATAAATGCGCCAGACAATCACACCAGTCAACCTCAAGGTCTCAAACTAGGGCAACCCCTATACTATGAGTACCAGTTGACGATTAATTAAGTGGGGGCGTCAACCCAGAACGCCCAGGAAAACTTAGAAAATGTAGTTTCCTAAATTGACTTGACCGGGAATCGAACCTGGGATTATTCGCGCTTCAGGGCGAACACCTTTAGCCTCTGCGCTATCGAGACCGTCGGAAACGACTAGTGGCTGACAGTGTACCGATGGCGCATGAAGTCTGACTTAAGAATCTAAGATCCTTACAGATGAATGGCAGGTAAGTACTTAGTGCCTACCTACTTAAATGGATAAAGGTTGGGATGTGCTCAGGATGCAGACATTCTTCTTCATTGGGGCCAAGACCAGACACATACAAATGAAAAAAATACTTTATAATAATAAAAAAATCCAAATGCCGTAGTGACAGTCACAGTCCTTGACTTTCTTGGGATCTCTCCGCAATTTAGTAATAACAATGAAACACATTTTGAAGTGGTATCACAGTTTCTCGAATAATTAATTAACATCACAAGAGCGCGCGAATTTATCTCAGATGATTGACAGTTCTAATGTTAGACGACACTAGGGATGTGTTAAGCCTAGTGATGTTCTTTCTAGGTGATCGATTTTGTTTGGCCAACATTAGGTAGGTACGTGAAATCCTGAGTGTCGATTGTATGTTCCTATAATAGTGCAATCGACATAATTGCGTCCCAAAGAGAACAGGCAATTAAAATAACAAAGTACATTGCTCTATATACCACATGATAAAAGATAGCAGTAACGTAAATATTGCCATCTGTTATCTCTTAAACAGCTCACCGTATAATATTCAAATAAAGGGCAGAGTAACAAGTAATGCTCCACAATTTCCCTCCGTCTTGGCACAGAAATTCCTAAAGAGTAGGCACGACGAATGAAGAAAAACGAACTTAGTTTTGCAAAAGTAAGCCCCAAGCGTCCAGTAGTTTACCGTAAGAATAAGTTTGAATCCCACTAAAGAGACAGTTTCTTTCACCAACTCTTAGATAAACACAATTGATAGCTTGTGAATTTACACATCTTCTATAGGTACTATTTATAAAGAGATAAATTCTAGAGACACGGGACACGGGACAAATCTTATAAACAAACCGAAAAGATCAAACAATAGCGCGATGCAATCAACGCCCAACGCCATCTATTGGTAGACAGTGGAACAACTGTCCCGAAACGAAGTGAGGGCTGGCCACAAGTTCAGATATATAGGTAGGTATATAATGTACCTACTGTTACGAAGTGACAAAAACACGCTTTTTCATTAATAGTGCTTCGGCATGAATGTACCGGCTCGACGGGAATGGACACCACGTCACAGAAGACCGGCGTGAATCAGCACATGTGCTGTTGTTTCATTGAGTGGGTGAAGGTACCGGAGTTTAAATGTTGGCAGCGCACTTGTGTTGTGGTGTTGCAGGTGTCAATGGATCAGGTGATCCGTCTGCTCGTCTGCTACCTATCACAAAAAAAAGCTAGCAAAACATCTGCAGCGCTAACCTTTACGTGTGTATAAGTGTTTTAAAAATTCACAAAAAATTTGCATTGTGTTAACAACTTATTAAATACCTGCTTAACTAATACTTTCTCCATGACCTTGTGTAGTGCAGTAATAAGTATTCAAGTTAGCAATAAAAGGAGCATGTTTGCCGCAGTAGTACCTACTTACACTTCAAGTTTCAGTACAAGTTACTGACATGAGGTAACTACACCGCAAGTTATGCCTAATTAGGTACACATGTAGTGATGTTCACGAATACTTAGAAATAGATTACTTCATACCGTCACGAATAATACAGTGTTTCGGTAACGTTAACATTCCTTTTAAGTTCGTCTTGTACCAAGCATTTGGTCTACGATATGGAAATAAAAGTTCATGTGATTTTCTATAGGGAGTCGAAAAATTTTCGACGAATATCCAAATGTCGTAAAACAAGTTTTTCAGAATGGTGGTAAAAAAGGTAGTTAAGTTGATGTACGAGTAATACACCGATACATCCTGTATATCTATCTACCACCCTGTATACAAAAATATCTATGAAATAGGTTTATATAGATATTATTTATGTCACATAAATATAATACAGAGTGAAACATCAGCAAAGTACAATAAAGCGGTGTTATCGTTTGCAGCGATTTCTTCCAGATAACTTTGGTAGGTAGAGGAAAGAAAAACAGTGTGTTGGAGCGGAATTGATAAATGAAATTAAGATTTGCTGAAGTATATTTACAAATTTCGTTTTAACTATCTGGTAGATAGCTTGTTTTCATTGTTTCTTTGTAGGTAGGTACATAAAGTAGGGTAAACCAGTTATTTTCATGAATATTTTATGTTATATCAGGTGTGTAGGAAAATTACCTACTACAGTGGTGGTAGAAATTCAATGATTCGCGCTAAAAATTATAATTATAAATATGTAAGTATATAAGAGCCCAAGTCGATTCTGTATTTAGATCACTAATATACAGGCAGTTTGGTGCTCGAGGTGCATACGCTTGGACCATGACCCTCAAATAGGAAGTCTGGTAATTATAATAACCAGACAATGGAGTCGTGTGACCTTCGCAACCCTTCAAGAGGGAAACCAGACCAAGTGATTGATGGTTACAGGTCGATTCACTAAAGATGACCACAAATGACGATCGTCTACGCATGTAATCTCATGAAGTAAGTTGAAGTAATCAATGTTCAATTAAACATAGAATGTGTTTAGTCTAAGCCCTTATAAAGTGTCAAATTGAGAATGAGCCATTTCTTCATGAGATTAAATGTGTAGACGAACGTCATTTGTGGTCATCTTTCGTGAATCGACCTGTACGACTTACACGTTTACAATCATCTCAACAATTACGAGTATCCAGTTTGAGAATCTATCCGAAACGTGCAGGTTTCCTCACGGTTTTACAAATGGCTTAAGTGCGGTCATAAAACAAAAACTCCATCACTGTCCTAAGTAAATACTTAAAGCAGTGACATATAAAGTTTAAGTATTTCTTTCAGAGTCAATTCCAGTTTAGGACTTCGATAGTTTAGGTAGTTAAGTCTTTATTAGGTGCCTAGTCACTTTAGGTCACAATTTGGTACTCGTACATAGAAGTAAAAAATTCTAACCAACCTACTAGGACTGTTTCCTTTAGTTTCAAAAGAAATCTCGAAAAATTGAGGCTCATGAAAGGATCTAGCTCCAAATTAACTTCCAAGTATTCGGCAAATGCGCGCAGCGTTCGATACCCTTCGTTCGGTACGCCTCGGTAGGTGAGAACGTACCTACCTACCCGGTAGATAACACATACCGGGATACTATTATTCCCGTTCGTACCACTGGTGGGACAAATCCTGGTGGAACCAACGGAAATGCTGAAAAATATGTTTTCTCATTCATCTCACATTAAAATAAGCTGACGATTTTAGTGAAGTCGAGTGAAACGTTTGAGATGGGTCCAAATAAGTCTTTCCACTTCACAACGTATGAATAGATAGAACGTTAATTTAAATATTTTTTTGTCCCACTGGTGGAACAAAGCCTGTACCCGCTTTCCCAGGGAAGTCGACTAATTAAACTACTCATGTGTCATAATGGAAAATATAAATAGGATTTCATAATTGAAATCTTATTTAACTTTTAATCACTGTACCTTTTAATTACTATTACCAATACCAAAGTAGGCCTCTGGTTTTAGAAATACCTACTGTATGTACCTATAAAAAAAATCATTACTACCGGCTACCGGCATTACCTACTTGTATTTTTTTATAGCTAATACCTGAAATTAAGGGTAAAATTTTGTCAGAAAGAAAAACAAGTTAATGGTGTTTCTTACTAACAAGGAACTACTCTTGGTGGGGCGTAGCTGAACGAAGATTTTTTATAGGTATGTACATTAAACAAGCATACTAAGTAAAACCCGAAGAAACGCGCGAAAATTTTACGAATCCTTTTCTAAACATATACTTTACATTTAATTTATGTACTTATCAAATAAAGAGCGCTAGTTTCGAAATTCAAACGCAGGTCCGTTGTCCTCCGAGCGGCGGGCAGATATGAGATGGCGAGAGATGCCGCGCAGCCTCCCGGGCGTACTACGCCCAACAAAGCGGCCCGCCCTACGCGCCCAGCCTCCGTTCCACCGAACAACGTATGCACACAAAATACCCTGTATGAAACTCGCACTAAAAATCCTTGCAGTTTTTATTGATGCACTAGAAATGGACGTACAGTACCGTGGTGGGGGCACGTGCGACGTGTAGTGTCGGCAGAGTCTCGCGGGATACTGCCGGAGTGCCGGCAGCTTCCACGAGTGGGGTCGCGCGGGGCTGCGCGGGCCGCCTTTTCATTAAGCCGAGCCACAATCTAACAGATAACAGCGAGCAGTCACTCCCATTACCTAAATTAAACTATGGTACACGCATACAAAGATTGTAACGTTTCAAATTCCGCGAAGAGCCATTCGTTTTCGCTGGAATTAGTGGTTAAACGGGCACTGTAGATGCGTACAAGAGCCACCGAAATTGTCGATAAACATCTTTACTGTAGCTTTTCCTGTACTGTGGACGGACGGAGCTCGTAGCTCGGTCGCCGCCCCGGCCACGGGAAAGCTCCAGCCCTTTGATTTATCCCCGAAACGGTCATCGGAAAACAAGCCGGCAAACCTTTACGTTTACGCGATACGTTACGTGATTAAGCCGATGTTATGTAGTGTTTACGCTGATTATAATGTTATACGTCGGAATTAAGAAATAATATGAATAGGTAGTAGATAACATTCGATACTATGTATAATATTGTATGATAAACAATCTTAATAGGTGCAATAATGAAGATGATGGATGATGATTACAGTATGAATAAGTGTAGAGCCACCAAGTGCTACACTACCTTTATAATACTCGTAGAAACTTAGAAAGCATAGAGTAGGCTGTGATAGGTATAAAACCTCAATTAAAATGTAGGTATATTATTTGAGAATATAAGTATAAATTCTATTATTTATTGTACTATGATGATCTATGTCATTCTACATGTCTGTCATATTTTTGTCGTTTGACAGACACTTTCGAATAACTTTATTTATTTTATACGCGTTTTATTTGTTATTTGTACGATTTATACTTTAAATTCAGCATGGATAAACGTGAATCCTTGATATTTTCATTCCACATAGGTACAGAAATAAAGAGATCATTTGAAAGTCCCGTGATACTTCTAACAAAGAAAGATTACGCAGACTATATTTTTCGGACGCTGATTGATATTCGCTCAGCCCTCATACGAAACGTTGCCGCGGATGAGATAGCCGAGATCATAAACAGTTTCCACCTTGATTGGCTGCGGGCTGTCCGGGAAGTCGAACAATTTAAAAAGAGAGCAAAGGACACTCCACGCGAAGTAATCCAGAACGCAATAGATTTCACCATAAAATGCGTTCACACCAGATACGCTAGCTACAAAGCTTTCCTAAGCAATCTAAAATTAAAAATTTCTATCGAAGACCAATTGATCATACAAGCAGATTTAGAAATTATAAGAGACATGAAGGAGAGTGTAATATCAGTACTGCAAGAAAAGCATACATGCTTTAAGTATAATGCGGATCAGACAGAATATCTAGTGAAACTAAACTATGAAATAGACGAGCTATTAAACTGGTTGGATAGATTGACCGATGGCTTGGCTCTACAGTTTTGCAAAGTCGTTAAAGTATATACCCCGCAGTTGGCTAGAGAACTCTCGAAAACGCTGATTCAAGTAATAGACGAAGTAGCTGCTGCAAATTCCCCAAGACTACGAAAGTCAGCTATGAAGATTGACAGCAAAGGTAAACTACTAAGTTCTATGCTTCGCATTAATGCCAGCCATGAACTAGAACAAACCAAAGTTATTGAAAAAATTAAAGAGCTTGAAGACCGCATTGAGCGAACAAAAGATGACAACTCTTCTGGTGTATTAGGACTTCAACACAAAGTAATTTATTTGGAAGAGCGTCTGCAATCTTTACAAAACTTGCAGACTAGTTTAAATGCTCTAAGAATGGAACAAAATAAGGAAATTTGCGAGGATGACATGTCGTCTAATACAGAACTGCGCATGTTTAATCACAATTTGCCAGCCCTAGATCGTGGTAGACTTGTAGAAAGATTAATTAAACTCTGGGACAACGCTTTAACTGGTGACGAAACTGGAAAGTCAATCATATCAATCTTGAGTGCAGCCGACATGAATCAAGTGTACACTGACGACATCGGCCAATTCACTGTTGATCAATATGGTAGGAAAATATATTCATCGGGTTCTACAACACAATATCAACTTAACGAAAAGAACCAACTAGTAGAAGTAAATGACGATTCTGAACACGTTTACTATTACGACGACTGCGGGCGATATTATTTAAGCGAAAGCCGAACCCGAATTTATAAGGACCACGATAGTGCCAGTGAATACGAACTTTGCACTAATGGCAGATTGCTGAAACTAAAAGAAACTATAGACGGTATTGAATATAGATTTGATACACACGGACGGTATTTTATTGACGAAGAAGGCAAACGTATCTATTGCAGCTTAGAGACCGGAGAGAGGTATGAACAAGATGGATTTGGGAACCTAGTACGCATTCATAGTAAACAATTGATTTCTAAACCTTGTCCTGACGAACCCCTGACAGTTCCAGAAAACAAATATTTGCAACGTGTAGTTGGTGATGCACTTAAGAAATGTATAGCCAAAGTTGTGTTGCACCAAGCCAGCAGATCCTATTGGCTTCTTGGCGGATAGCTTGGAAAAATATTGTCAGCACATTGCACAAAGAGAAAAAAGGCTCAATGATGAAAAAGAATTGGCAGCAGAGAGGCGCAACCAGGAAGGCCAAGTCAGTGCTCCACTCCAATCGTATGTCACGGAAGAAGAAGAAATGACGAGATCCTCGATAGAGTCCAATTTTCAAAACTATAAAACTGATATGACATCTGAGGATTAAAGTATTACATGTTCCACATACTTTATTAGTATTTTTATATAATTAAACTGGCACCAAAAATAAACGACTGTCGTCATTCAAATACCTACTTATATTTACCAACCACCAAAAGGGTCCACAGCCACACTTTAGATTAGAGCTGCAGAAATTTAACACAAATCACAATACTTATAATCTGTCATATTTTTAAACGATTATTAAAACCCTTATTATTTGATACCAGTGACCCGCCCGCACTTCGTTTCAGGACTTAATTTCGATATTTAAAAAGCAAGTGAGACGGCGAAAGTGTAAATAGAGAAATAAAATCTGCACCTCTACGCTTTGCTAAGTCCCGCCATCAACTCATCTCAGCTTGTATTCAGTTGCATCCAAGGCAGTTGCCTTTGGACCCGCGGCATACTTGAACCACGGTCTGATCATGATCATCATGGGCCTTCAACGAAATCGGGACGGGACGTTACGAACCAGATGGCATAATTTGAAGCCGACCGAATCGGAGTTCCCCTCCCTTTCACACGCGCTGTGCGCGCTTTTGTTTGAATGCGACAGGTATATTCTCATTAATTACCCGCAAATACGGGGTACCTACGCAAATGCGTCAAGAAAGTCATGAAAACTGATTTTGGGGTACTAAGTTCCCATGTTTTATAACAAATGGGGTTACCGTACCTTGTGACACTAGTGGCAATGGCGCCATCAATTAATTCCACTACTTTATTGACGCATTATACGTGCATTATACATAGCTTTGAAAAATGGTGGTGCTCAAATCCGAAAAGACTATATTCCGGGAAACGCAAGTTCTTTCCTAACCACTAAACTATCACCATCGCTCTCCAAGCCCCACCATTATAAGGCAGGCAAATAATAGTGCAGTATGGTAAGGGCACAGAGGATATAATATTATTATTTGTGGCTATGGGTGTCCTGTAGCACTACCATGAGTTGACATCTAAAACTGACATAACGTAAACTATTGCTCTGTCTCTTTCAAATGCATCACAATGAAAGAGACAAAGCGATAGTTTTCGATAGCGAGGATAGTATTTCAAACTCATGGTAAGGCTACAGTAGTTTCGTGACTTAAATTATTAAATCGATTTTTTAAGTTTAAATTCTATAAAAAAAGGAGTGAAAGACAATGTAGGCAACAATTAAATAAAAATAATAAGTTTATTGTTGCAATAAACTTAACAATAGTAAGTATTTCATGTCATTACCTATTTCGCTTTGTTCTTTGTAAACTTCTTATTCTTCCCTAAATTATTCTGTTTATTTTTATTTTCCTTTTTATTATTTTTTGATTTTTCATTTATTTGACCAATTTGTTTCTTCTTTTTGTTTAGTTTATTCTTTAATTTTTTCGATACCTCAATTTGTACTTTTTCTGAAATATTTGTTTCCTTTTTAGGAACATTATTTTGACCTTGAGGTTTTGCATCTTGTTGTTTTTTATTTTTATTCTTTCTGTTCTTTTTCTTCTTGCTGGGACTTTGACTAGTATTAAGGGTACTGTCAGGTGATTTAACGGAAACTGGTGCTAGTTGCACTGATTGTGTGTCTGCTTTTTTATCTTCATTTTTTTGTTGGTTGCCTGCGTTTTGACCTTTGTTCTTTTTGTTTTTCTTGTTTGCTTTATTTTGAGACTGGCTTTTTTCATTATTTAATTTTGCCTGCGTGTTGTCTTTTGACGAATCTTGCCTCAGTACTTTTCTGTTCTTTTGTATTAATTTGATCTTTACCTATATCTTGTTTATTTTTCTTATTTTTATGTTTTTTCTTATTCTGTACACTGTTGTCCGGAGTTGCAGTACTCTTAGGTGAACTAAAAACAAAATAATTATTATAAATATACACATACATATTACAGTGCTAACAAAAAAAGAGTTTCTGTTTACTTTTGATTCTTTGTAATTGCAGCTGTTCTTTGAATAAATACCTTTTTTGTTCACCAGCTTTGTTTTTCTTTTTCGGTGGTTCTGCCTGTCCTGCTTCTGCAGTTCTTTTAAGTTTGGGGCTCTTGTTGTTTGTCTCGGGAGATTCCTCCGCATCTGATTGGCTATCCTTATTCTCTTGTGAATCCTGAGTCTCCTTATTCTCTGCCTCTTCGTCATCTTCATCCTTAAATGGCTTCGGCTGCAATATAAACAATGTTTATGATTAAAAAAATATATAAAAAAATATTATTTTGAAAATTGTCTGATTTGTCTTTGTCAATATAAAGAAAAAAAAATACTCAAATCAAAATTTTGGTCTAGATGTATCTGTCTGTATTCCGTAATATGTCTCATGGAAGCTATAGTATGATAAAAAATTACTTACAATAACATTAGAGAACTTCTTAAGTTTTGCTACAAAGAACCCATCCATATTATGAGTATGCGGATAAAATCTCCTAGTTAATTTCAATGACGGATGGAACCTATGATGCCTGTACTTAACGAAACCTTCTGTGCCAAAATCAAGTCCAGTTGGTACCAACTTCACATTTCTCCTCTTCAATGCATAATTGACCACCCATTCATTCTCTTCTGGCAATATTGAACATGTAGAATAAACTATATAACCTCCTGTACTGGATTTAGCATTGCAACAATCTATAGCAGCCAACAAAAGCTGCCTTTGTAGGTTGAAGCACCTCTGAATGTCCTTCTGGTCTTTCGTCGTTTTAACACTCGGGTCTTTTGCAATGACACCAGTACCTGTACAAGGTGCATCTAATAGAACCCTGTCAAAGCCTTTAATGACTTCTGGGAATTGCCTCCCATCATAATTGCATATTACTGCATTCACAACACCTAACCGGTGGAAGTTACCAACTACAGCTTTAGTCCTGTCCTTATTAGCATCATTAGCAAACAAAGCTCCTGTGTTTTTCATAATAGCAGCAATGTGCGACGCTTTCCCACCAGGGGCGGCACACATGTCCAAAATTCTCTCATTTTCTTGAGGTGCCAAAGCCATAACCGGCAGAAAACTGGATGCCCCTTGCAAAATGTAATGACCAGCCAAATACTCAGGTGTGGCACCAATTGGTACTGTGGAACTGTACACAACAAGGCCCACTTTACTCCATTTTCCCACTGGATCTAAATTAACACCCCTGTTAATTAATGCTTGGGCCAAATCTCTCCTTCTGGTTTTGAGACTATTGGTCCTAATGGTCACTGGTCTTGCAGTCTCACTAGCTTCCAAAAATTCTACTAATTCCTGTACAGGGAATATCTGCATTAAAACTTCCATTAGGAATTCATTGTAACTGTAGTACATGCAGAGGTCCTTGAGTAAAAGATCTGTATATTCACACCTTGATCTGCCCTCTTCTTTTAGAGAGCTAAAGTCACCTAGCACAGTAACAACATCTTTGATTCTTTGCAGGACATCCTGAAGGCTGCTTGGATTCTCCAATTCTTCTTCTGAAGGAAATGCAAATACATCTTGTTTTGCAATGTTGAGTTGCATCTCTTCATCTGCAAGTTTCTTATCCATTTTTTGTTTCTTCTTCAGTTTTATATTAGCCTTTTCTATTGGCAGCATATCATCATCATCTTCTTCCTCATCACTTTTCTCTTCATCCTCTTCATCTGAATCAGAGTTATAGGCCAGTTTATTTGAAGGAGCTTCGTCATCATCATCTCCTGATGTGACATCTCCATTTTCGTTGTCAGAATCTTGAAATAAGTCATCCAGGGTTCCAACCTAAAAATTAAATTTTATTTCATTAGCTCATTGGAAAGAACAACAACAATTAACCATTTACAGGTGGGTAAGTAGTACATACTTTGTTTTTACATGTTTTTATGATATTTTTATGTTGAATTACAGTGTTTATTTGATAATAATTTTTTACCTTGTAATTTTCTTTCTTTCCAGTATCATCTTCACTTTCGTCGTTCCCGCTGTCAGCTTCAGCATTGCTGTCGTCTTCAACATCTGAGCCTTCATCATGTCCACTGTCATCATCTGAGTTTTGCTCCTGTTGCTTTCCTTTCTTTTTCTGTTTTGGTTTCAACCATTCTTTGTTATCATCAGTGAAACCTATAACATAATTTGTATTAAATATTAAAAAACCTTTTTAGTTTTGTTGATCTTTTTTCAATAACTCATATTTAAGTTGGTTGTTCTGATATAACCACAAGTCTCCTCTACACAAAAGCAAATTTTGAAACTGTGAAATAACATGTATGAACATGCCTAACTTCTAAGGGGCTGCCTTTGGGCAGAATTAAATTTTGAAAAGGATAAAAACAATGCGACTTCAGTCCAATAGTACTATTAGACTGTTTGTTTTAATCCTCTCAAATGTTTAGGGAGCAGTACAGTCAGCCACACATCAGGTTACCACAACCTGTCAAATTTCCTCAGTTGATATTCAACCTAATGTGTATAGGTAAGATGGGAGTAGATTGAAGAAATTTGACAGTTTTGTATACTTTAATGTGTGGCTGTACATACCTATACATAATCCATATCATCATCATCATCATCTCAGCCAATAGACGTCCACTGCTGGACATAGGCCTCCCCAAAGTTCTCCACACAGATTGGTCCTGTGTGCATCCAAGGGACTCCCACATACATAATCCATATTGACATAATCCATAGATTAAGTAGAATTACGGAAGTAATATTGGATAGGTAGAACAGGTCTTATCAGTGGGAGAGCCACGCTTCGGCATGAATGGGCCAGCTCAACCAGAGTAATACCACATCCTCACAGAAAACCGGCGTGAAGTGCATGCGCTGTGTTTCGCTGCGTGAGTGAGGGTATTTTTCTAGCAATGGAAGCCAGTTTGTATCCTACTACTATTAAAAGGCGAAAGTTTGTAAGTATGGATGTTTGTTACTCTTTGATGTAAAAACTACTGAATGGATTTGAATGAAACTTTACCACAATATAGCTTATACATCAGACACATAGGCTAAAATTTTTGAGATTTCTAATGTGAGGTCGTAAAA
This sequence comes from Cnaphalocrocis medinalis, assembly GCA_014851415.1. Classification (NCBI taxonomy): domain Eukaryota; kingdom Metazoa; phylum Arthropoda; class Insecta; order Lepidoptera; family Crambidae; genus Cnaphalocrocis; species Cnaphalocrocis medinalis. The sequence continues at coordinate 11,209,889 of CM026279.1, forward strand.
CCTTAAGTTCACGCGAATGAAGTTGCGGGCAAAAGCTTTTTTCTATAATGAGGGATTTTTTTACCTTGGACTTCATCATCCGAACTATCTTCAGCTTCGTTAACTTGTACCACTTGTTGTTTAGCAACATTCTTCTTGGCCTGCTTCAAAGATTTTCTTTTCTCTGCTAATTCTGTTTTCTTCTTTAGCCGCTTAGCTGCTCTCTGCTTTTGTCTATGAGTTAGCTTTTTGGGTTCATCATCGTCTTCCACTGTAAATCATAAAATGTTATCTTATTAAAATGTAATACCTATGTTTATTACATATAAAAAAAATACATTTCAATAATTTGATACGATAAGATGCTCAGGAAAACAATTATTAGGACCTACATAAGTGCAGCAACATGAGTAGTATAGTATCAGCCTATACGCTGTACCCCTGCAGGGCAAAAGCCTCCATCATAGAAAGAAATCAACTCATTGCTACTATGGTGGGATTAGGCTTAATCACCACGCTTGCCTAATGCGGATGGTGATCACAAACCCAAGTTAAGTTCGAAAAATTCGAAACATGATACTTTTGCTCAACCCAGGAATTGAACATGGGAGCCCCAAGATCACGGCCCGGTACTTAGACTACTGGACCAATGGGGCAACATGAGTTCACTTTAAATTAGGTACATTACTTACAAGACGTGTAATCACAAGGCATACTTTTAGGTTATCAAAACTGAATGTTGCAAATATTTTGTATCTATTATACATTGGGAAGAAGAAAAGACGAACGTTTTGTAACTTGCTGAAGTAAGATAAATTCACGGTTATTTAGAAAAATCACAACAGAGATTGATACATAGATACCTATTATTTTAATCCTGTTACTTATTTTCTTTCTCAAATTAAAGTCAGTTAAAATATTGATAAAATTGTTGTAAATGTTAATATACTAATATTAACAAAATTCGTAATATTTTCTGATAAATCATGCTTTTCTATCACACGTGTGATATTGTTACTTACAGAGGCTCTTTTTGAACACCGGGTCAGGCTGCTTCCTTGCCTTTCTCCCAGGTCCCTTTTTCACTTTTTTGGTCTCGTCGAACTTGGCCTTACGCCCCATTGTTAATTATCACTTTAAATATGGTTCATGTAATAAAACTCATTAAATAATGTTAGAGCCGCGCCGAAACACGTGTTTCTTCACCGCAAAAGTTTGACTTTATTTCTTTTTTACTTTGTGACGGACTGACAGCTCGCTTTTAGGGCTATGGACACATGCAAATTAAGTTCTTGTTTATAATCATTCAATAAAGTCGTGATTTATTTTAGAGGAATGAGGAACTATTTAATGGAGCTACCATACTCTATTACGTAAGCGGCATCAGTGGCGCTCACAATTTTCACATCATGACATGACTATTTTGATACATTATAAGTCTTTACTTTCTGCATGGGTATTATGAAATTATAATTACAACTAGCGGCCGCCCGCGACTTCGTCCGCGTGGAAAAGTAACTTTTTACCCTTTACAACCCCATTTAACCCCCTTTTCGCAATAAAAAGTAGCCTATGTTCTTTCTCAGGGTCTAGATCATCTGTATACCAATTTTATTTAAATCCGTTCATTTTGGGCGTGAAAGAGTAACAGACAGACAAACAGAGTTACTTTCGCATTTATAATATTATAGTCGGGCCGTTGTATCATGCCCGATTTGACAATACCTTTTTTTTAATTTTGCACTTATCCTTGTTATGAGGAACACATTTCGCGAATCATAAAGAACTACTTTTAAATCATAAAGTTCTTTATGATTCGCGAAATGTGTTTCCTCATAACAAGGATAAGTGCAAAATTAAAAAAAGGTATTGTCAAATCGGGCATGATACAACGGCTCGACTATAGTATAGATATAGATTAAGAATATTGAGATGCGAATTCGGATTCGAAAAAAATAGTACTATCCGTGCGGATAAAGAATGGGATCAGAAATGGCGGCTTGGCGGCGCAACTATAATACTATTCACTTCTCGCTGGCACACTATTTGCGTCTATACTCGTACACGTACAGCGCACGCAGTACAGCAGAGTGACAAAAAATAGGTGCGTTTTAATAAAAAAAATACAATGAGCTAGACGCGTTCTCCGTTTTTCCGTGGTTTTTAACCTTTCGATAATCTTCATTTGTTGGAAAGGCACGCTATTCCTCATTGTTATAGGCTATGTATGTGTGTGTACCTAGACCTACATACCACGGGCGAAGCCGGGGCGCGGGGCGGACCGCTAATAAATGTATAATTGTTTAAGAAGAAATTCGTTTATAAATGCGTTAATTAGAAATAATTAATTTTGTTTATTACCTTACCCTTAAATCGCGTAATCACTGTACCCTGCCTGGGAAAGCACCACAGATAACTTTATACTAGGGGACAGATAGGACACTTCGATTTCTGAAATCAGTTTACACGGTGCAACGCAAAGCGCTGGCATCGCGGCGTGCGAGCTAGTGAAGTACTGATTTAGGTATCGATATCGAGATTTAGTGATGTTCGTAGTCGATAAGATAATTATGGTGGGATAGGTGGTGGATGGAGTTCTTTACTTCTTATAATGTGTCAAGAAGGTCATGACAATGAATTTTGGAAAATTTATGACTTTCTTGATGTATGATAATATTAGGTGTAAAATAATTCAAGACATTACATACAAAAAAACATTTATTTTTCGATCGTCATCTTAACATTTTCGAATAGATGATGCATTATTTGATCATTAATTTCCACATCGGTTGTTCCGCGATCTCCTGAAAAGTAAGTAAGAAGGACGTAATTAGGATGTCACAAAATTCACTTTTAACTATGAAGATTCATTTTTAAAATAAATTCATCAATCTAATTTAATACCAACCTTCAGAGTTACCGGCTGGTATGGACTTATCTGCCAGCTGGTGCTACTTCAATGACTTTGTCAGGTGGCAAGGAGTAATTGAGGTCTCTTATGTCATCACCAACTGAAAATACATACCTATAGTTAATTGTAAGAATAAAATAGAAGATGGAATAAATATCCCGTGAGAAGCAGCCTGCATGGTAAGCTTACATTATAGAATTATATTTACCTACATTGAAAATTAATTAAGCAAGATAAATTTATTATTTCTTTGAAAGTTTATAGTTTGATGTACCTACTCTTAACCTTTTATTACCTGCATCTATATCTAATGTTTTTATAAAAAAAACAACAACTTTGCATTAAGCACCCAAATTGTAATAAAATTATAATCATAACCTAAGACATGCACCACACTTTTTAATAATTATTATACAGTGGAATCCGTTTATAATGACATGAAAGGGAAATGACAACATTTAGTAGAAAATGCTAATTTTTGTCACATTTACTTATGAACTCTTCTTTTCAATAGAGAGATATAAAATATGTAATAAGTATTTTTTCATCCCTCCCAAAACTTGTTGGAGGTGTTACCTTACACATTGGTTAGTAAAACCGTTTTTTTGTATAATAAAAAGACACAATGTACGATAAACCAGTCATAATAAGCGAAATGTCACTATTAGCGAGTCATTATAAAGGACTTTGTAATAAAGAGTTTTCTATGCGAACCATTTTCACCTTGTAATTACGTCATATCAAGCAGTGGGTCAATAAAAGCGGAGTAAAATTAACCGGATTCTACTGTACCTACACCTTTGTGTATGTACACAAAGTCCATGTACATAAATGATTTTAACTATGTGATATTGTGACTAATAAGGGATATTAAAATTACCAGGACATTACAGTGTCTCCCATTAAACAATAATGAAATGCTCACCTTCATGAATATTCGAACTTGCTGCATACACTTCTTCAGGTGATTGAGAGTAATAATTGTGGTCACTTAAGTGGTTGCTACCTGAAAACATTTTAATTATGGTTTAGCATAGGTATCAAGCGGTACTTGTTCTTCATTGTTTTGTGAATATTTTGGAATTCACCGATTCCACAACAGCACAGCCCTAAACAGCATGTAATAATGTTAAATCAAACATTTTTTCTTGAGAAATGGTTGTGAAAGAATGAAATTTAGACAAAACATGTCTTAAAACTATTAATACTTACCAATACAGCTCAGTGGAATCCATGAAGTATTTCGTTGGTCGAAAATAGGCAGGGGTAGCCAGTTGCGAGTCTGTTTCCATGTGCATCGAACTGACTACGGTCAATAAGCGATGATCCAAGCCGGAAATGTTATTTTAGCGACGAAGTTTACGGAAAAACTCACTGAATAATTTGTAAACACAAGACACAATTCGAGAAAAGTTTTGATTGTCAGTCAACGTCAAATTGAAAAAAAAATATGGCGGCACAGTAAAAATGGCGACCATGCGGCGACCAATAGGAAAAAGCACAGCAGCGCATTGCGGTGCACAGCGAAACTAGAGTGTCACAGGCCTGGAAAGCACTGTGTCGGATACCCTAGTATGGAACTCTTATTGACAGATTATAGTTCCTCAAAAATACGTCTTATTACTTTCTTGACGAACTATATAAAATATGCTTTAGGTTAGTGCTCGTTCCATTCACTCACTCTACTGCACGTCACTATCTCACTATATTTTTTTTTGATGACATGACTTTGACGTTTGACTGACTGCGAAGAATTTTCATTTCACGATTTTTGGATACGTGCGTAAATGTGTTTAAATGGAGACATTTTATAATAAAAATTTTGGCGATTTAATCAAGATGATATTTCAATAAACATGTGCCCTAGTTATACTTTTCCAGAAAGATAGAAAAATTATTTGACTGCAGCACAATGATTCTGTCGAAGTCTTATTTAGTTTTACCTAGGGTTTTGCTTACGAAGCCAGGAATTTTCAGGTAATAATTAGTTTTACTAGGCATAATCTTTATTTTAGTATCTTATAACCTTGAGCTTGTGTGTCGATGTTTTTGAAGTAATTAATAGAAGCCCTTCGAAATTTAATATTCTTCCTATAGTTTTCAGGGTCATTACGCAAATAGATTAGACGATCATGGTCATTGCCATGCGTTGGAGCAAAGACGTGCTTTCTTCAATTTACCTCAACAAAGTAGAACAAGAGAGTACTGTGGGAGACAATTGGTGGGGTGAGTCAGATTACAGTCTTGTTTGTCAACATAGTTATCTGAGAGAGGTTAAATATTTCACAACCTGTTGAAAATGTTTTCTGTTATACCTACCTTTCGTCTGAATTCTAATATTTTCTAGCTCTTTGATACCAATCAATATTATTTTGGGTTATTTTGTTGCTGAAGATCCTAGATAATAGTATAATTTGTATTGTTAATAACTAATATGTAATGTTCTCTAATGTTATTCCCTGCCCACTCAACTGGTTTCCTAATTATGTGTGACAGTTTTATTCTGAACTTGATTATCATAATTGCTTCCTCATGCTGAAATATTCATTGAACTGGAAACTGTCAGGTTTATAGTATGTTGATAGTACAATTTTCATTTTATGTGAGTAGATGTGACTTCTTCTATATATAGTAACATATCAACATTTGTTTTATTTCTTTTCCAGACACTCAATGGAACAGATGTTTGAAGTAGTTTCTGATGTTGAGAATTATCACAAGTTTGTCCCATGGTGCAAGAAATCTGTTGTACTTCTGAAAACTCCAAGCCGCCTAAAAGCAGACCTGATTGTTGGTTTTCCACCTATCAATGAAAGCTATACCTCAAATGTCACATTAGTCAAACCTCATTTAGTAAAAGCAGAATGTTTAGATGGAAAATTGTTCCACCATTTACTCACTGTTTGGAGATTTAGTCCAGGACTCAAAAGAGAACAGCGGTCATGTGTTGTAGACTTCCAGATAACATTTGAATTCCGATCCGCATTCCATTCTCATTTATCAAATTTGTTCTTTGATCAAGTTGCAAGACAGATGGAAGGTGCTTTTATTAGAGAAGTTGGGAAGAGATTTGGACCAGCGACCATGCAACCGAGGAATATGCTTGTAAACAATCAGGCCATTAAAAGTTGACAAATATTCGTCACAAGTAGTCAAATACTATATTTTAACCTTATGCATGTTACATTGGTGTAATAGCATAGTTACCTATAGTGAAATTAAGTATTTATTGTGATAAACTCATGATGACATTGTAAATAATAATTTATTTATGTGTACATTATAACCTGAAGCATAGCTTTTTGTTTAAAAATAGAAATAATTACATTTTTCAAATTGTAAAAATTGGTTTTATTCACATTTGTCCACATTGGGATATTGTAACAGGTATTTTAGGTTTATTATTAGGTCCAGTGGGTACGTTTTCAATCTTTCTCATTACTAATAAACCATCAATCACTCGCCCAAACACTACATGCTTATTGTCTAAGAAGTTACACTTCGCACAAGTTATAAAAAACTGACATCCATTAGTGTCTTTTCCACTGTTGGCCATTGATAATAGCCCTGGAGAATCATGTTTTAAGGCAAAGTTTTCATCAGCAAATGTGCTCCCTCCATATATGCTCATTACTCCAGTTCCATCGCCCTGAAATAAAAACAAATTTTGTAACCCTGGAACAATGAGCTCGAGAACTAAAAATTACAATTTAAATTGAAAAACTCCTTAATATTTTGTATAATCTTTTCTATACTATGGACATAGAATTACTTACATTTACAAAGTCTCCTCCTTGTATCATAAAATCCTTAATAACTCTATGAAATGTAGCGCCTTTGTAACCTAGAGGAACTCCATCTCGTCTGTATTCACCAGTACAGAATTCTCTGAAGTTTTCACTGGTTTTTGGAACGACATCAGCAAATAATTCGAAGATCATTCGCCCTATTTCCTGAAATATTTTATATACAAACGTAAAAAAGTGGTATTGGTTTCAGTACTATAGTAGCAATATATTATTTAAACTTACCGTGGTCCCTACAGTGATATCAAAGAACACCACAGGATTGTTTGGGTTCCGAAGTTGTGATTGTATTTGATTCCAAGTCGGCATTTTGAGGTTATTATTTAAATAGTCAAATCAAGTACCACCTTCTATGAACACAGACTTATCTTTATTTTGATTTACTTTTATTAAAATAACTTTTCAAGCTCGTTTTAGTTTAATTTTCTTTATAAAACGATTTACGAATTCCTTCGAGTCAGTGTTGCCAACTTTATTTTTTAGAGGATCGTACCGTAGACTAAAAAAGATAGTATTTTGCCATGATTTTCAAGAAAATAATAGTACGCAATGAAATTTCAATAAATTTACATAAATCAAGTAAGAGACGGCATGTAATTATATTTTTGAATCAATATTTATCATTAATAAACATAATATTATTATGGCATTAGGTTATTATTAAATTATACTTTTTTTTTTTAATTAGACATGTTATTTATTTATTCTGAACCTTGATTAAAAACAACTTCAATACCTACATGTACTTGTTTCATTTACCCTCAAGAATAATAAAATGGCCTCATTTATGACAGAATAGAAACCTCTATTGCACAGATACTTTTCTTAACGTAATATCGGTTGGCTTAAAATGACATAAGAAACTTGACATAAGTCTTGCTAGATTGCGCGGGGATTCCCGCTTTGACATGAATGCGTTCAGATTTAAATAACTATTGGATGCGTTCATAAAAAGTACAAATAATAAGACGTTTATTTAGCTCTAAGTTAAACAATTAATACAATAACAAAATAGAAACTTGTTATTATTTGTTGTAAATATTTATATTGTAGATTTATTTTCTACGTAAGATTTCATTAAAAAGGTCGTATATTTTGCGTACGATTTCGATAACGCGATCGTACATCGTACAAAAGCCAAAAAAGTCGTATAAATACGATTTAAATAGTATGGTTGGCAACACTGCTTCGAGTTGTTATCAGTGTTGCCAACCTTATCCGAGGTTAAATCTGTACTAGGTCCATAAAAATCCGTATAAATTCCGTATGTCTAATTTATAGGTACCTATTATATAAAATAATTAAAATAACAAGATCCTTATTATCTACGTTTACTATTTGGGTGGTTCTACTCAGGATGGACGAAAATGAAGTGATTTTTGGCATAATAAATTCAGAAAAGAAGATAAACTTCTTAAACAAGCGAACAAAAAAAATAGGCAATTTATGATCATTTAAAAAAATTATGGACCAGGAGGAGACTGATATAGGGTGATCGAGACAGTGATTGCCTACTTAAGGAATTGACACTAGTTTTATTTCAATATAATCCTTAACTTTAACAATTAGAAATCAGAGTGTAATTATTTGACAACGGTAATAGTTTAGCATTGAGATAAGTTAGCAATAATTCAAACATCTTAAGAATATTTTATAATTATAACGTATAAAAATATATCCTAAAAACACAGTGATTGCCCACTTGACACAGTCATTGCCAACCAAATGAGACAGTTATTGCCACCTATACCGCACGTTGTAATTCCATAAAAATATTAATAAATACTCAAAATTTTAGATATTTCGTAAGTTTTTAAGCGTTAAGATATATTTCTAAGCAATTAAAATCAGTAACATCATCCAAATAAGATACCATTGACTAAGAAAACCCATTTAATTTCAAAATCTAGTAAAATCGTCATCTAGTTGTTGTTATCTCAGCGAATTAATGGAAAGTACCAATTTTACAAAAAGTAGATACAGTTTTGAGGTTATCGGAGGCCCATTGGGGGTGAGGGGGGGGGGGAGTTAAAACATTTGGAGCATACTTGTGACTCCACTGGTGTAGTGATGCGTGTTTTTGACTGCGACATCATAATATAAAAAGCAATGCTGCCGCCCATGATCACCTGAAACACCAGTGGAGTCACAAGTGTGTTGCCAACCTTTTATCCCCTTCCCTCTGGATGGGCCTCAGTTACCCTCACTCACTCGGCGAAACACAGCAGAGGGGCTGCTTCACGCCGGTTTTCTGTGAAGTAGAGCAGACTCCGATCAAGCCGGCCCATTCATCTCCCACAGTTAAAATTCGATATTTTTTCTAATTATTACTAACTGCAACCATACCTTGATGATTCAATTTTTATATGTGATAGGCACATAAGCATACGGTTCACCTGATGGTAAGCGATTTCCACCGTTCATAGACACTCGCAACAATAAGTGGAATCACAAATGCGCTGCCGACATTTTAACTCCTTCATTGAGCCTCCGGTACCCCCACGCGTTATCGCCGCTGACGTTAGTTTTCTGTGATCATAGAATCACTCCGTGTAAGCCGGCTTATTAATTCTGAAACGTGGCTCTCCCACGGTAATACCTAATAAAATAATTATTACGATATAATTATTGGTTGTTTTTCTTACCACTAAACTTTTCCACCAAGATTTACGATAGCAGATAAAATATTCCCCTATTTTAGGTCAACTTTTTGTAAAAAGCTGTATTTTTTATAACTCCTTGAAGTACATAAGTACCAGACATATAGATATAAAGAAAGATACAGGATAAAAGAAAATATTCGGTTCGATTATTATAATCCCTTACGTGATTTAGTAAATACCTACCCGGGCAATCACTGTCTCATGCCTATGGCAATAACTGAATTCAGGTATGGCAATTACTGAATTTCTCCTAATTTAGGTACAGTGATTGCCCACCCCCTTAAAATACTTAATGGAATAAAATTACGCTACGATAACTGCTTCAAATGAAACATTGAAGCTTTAACTAACACGTCGTTGTGCTATAACGGTCAAAAACGAAAATTAAAGTGATACAAACTTCAAAACCGCAAAATGTATCCTTAACAAATTCTGTAAGGAATTCGCATTTATTGAAGTGACGGACACCCGCTGTCCAAAAACTGCCATTACAATATTATTTACCGAAAATTTTGCCAAATGTCTTATTTAGAACTCTAGTAAACAGTATCTTAGTGTTATTTAATGGATTTAATGTAAAACTACACCTTTGAAAATAAGTTAAAATGTATGTTAACCTTAATTCGGGCATTCACTGTACACTGGGCAATCACTATCTCGGTTACCCTAGATTCAAAAGAACTTAAAAGCCGGTTCAAAAATATGTTCGTTTTATTTATAATAAAAAAACATAATGTGTCTTCCATGGCCATAGAACACTTCTGTTGACCTTGACTCAATTTATTAATCATAAAATGTCATAAAATTCTTTATTTACTACTTGCTTATTACAAAATTAGGTATTAAAATTTAAAAACGTCAAATCAAATAGTTTTTAGTATTCCACCTACATAACAAACATTGTTTAAGGTTTCAAAAAGTTATTGAAAATTAAATCAACTTACAATTAAGACTGCCCAGGAGATTGAGGATTTAGTTGACATAATGCACACTGTTCACTACACTTGATTAAAAAGAAACTAGAACTAGGTAGTTGTATGAAATGAAACATAACAAAACTCTAATCACTTTCGTGCAAAGATGAAAAATGGATTGGTAATTCCTTCGTTTAATACAAGAACTAGGAGATTCGGGATTTCCCCGTTTACTGTGCAACTTGGTAGATTGTTGCCATAATATACCACTGAAATTTCCCAGTCCAGTAGTTAGCATTTGGATATTAAATCCAAATGCTAACTACTGTACTTGTGTACAAAAATTATCGTTACTATTATTTTATATTTCTGAACATAGAATTCCGTAAAAAAATCTGTATGTGAATTTTATCTGTATGTGACATGGAAAATCCGTATAAATACGGATAAATCCGTATAGTTGGCAACACTGGTTGTTATTCCGCGCATTTGACATTGACAAATTGACAATGCTACCAATATAATACAATGTACTCTGTGAATGCTACACAGATTCTTCGCTATTTCCGGTGAATGAATGAATGACGTTTACTCTATGGTTAAAAAGGTCCAACAAAAAATAAATAATATGTTCATGAACTGGAAAGCCCTTAGTGCAATGCCACAAAACAAATCATTTTAAAAAAAAAACTGTCAATGTCACGTTGCTTAATAAAAAAAAAGTCTAAATAGTTAAATAACCTCAAAAGAGTGTTTAGGAAGTCTAAAATATTTTGTTCAGATTGTTTTTTATTAATTTACTTTATCCTAATTTACTTTATTAACTCACAATTTGTGTTTTTATCAAAAATCCTGGGTTGCACACTAAAATATAATTCATGAAATTTCGACTATACCTATTATGGAAGAAGATACTCGTTTCCCAGATTATTACCAAATCCTAGAGGCCGAAAGAACAGCCACGACAGATGAGATAAAGAAGAACTATCAACGCCTTGCTTTATTATTCCATCCGGACAAACAAGATGGGGAGAAATCTGATGCTAAGTTCCTGCTTGTGCAAAAAGCTTGGTCAGTACTTCGTGACCCTACCAGTCGCAAGCAATATGACGCTGAATTGACGTGCCACGAACATTCGGAGCTGCTTATTTACGAGGCTATATCAGTGAAGGACATGGAGTATGACGCTGATGAAGGTATTTATTCATATACCTGTAGATGTGGTGGGACTTACTTGTTGGACGCTAAAGAATCTATGCTACCTAAAGTGATAATAGGCTGTGATGAATGTTCGTTTTCTATAGATGTTACTTTATGACATTAACAATATTTATGTAGAAGTAGTTATGTGCATAATTCTCAATGAGATGTCACTATTTGTGGTAGTCCAGTAATCCATACTCGTCTGAAATTGAATAAGAATTTGGCGTCAGAATCTTACTGATTAGAAAGGCCATTTTCTTAAAAAAACATACCTATCTTATAATTGTTTTTTAAGATTCAAAAAGTCAATTTTGGAGGAGTATTTTGTTTAAACTAATTTAAAGACTGCCATGGTAGTAATGCCTCAATGTGAATGACCTATTTATTGTAGGAGAGTATGTGTAGATAGGTGTATGTATAATAATCTGTAGATATCATTTATTATTATGTTTAAAAAATAATGAGATAAATCAAGATGGTAGGTTACATTGTATACCAAAAAAAAATTACACACCTATGTACCTATATGTATTATTATTATGGTTTGTTTTAATTATTCTGGTAATAGCTGGAGAGCTAGTGAACCCTGGGAGTAACGGTCTCCCTGTAAGGTTAGAAATTTGTATACTTACGATTTATGACATGCTAAGATCAATAGCCATGACCTGGCAGGCGTCAGCCCTGCACGTCATCAGCCCCTTTATTTTTTAGACTGTTAAGTAAATGGAGTTTCAAAACTTCTTTCTGTAAATTTGAAAATTTAATAGGATAAAGTTTATTAATTGTACATCTCAAAAAAAAATTGACAGGCGATTACAATAAGCAGAAGTATATGACAGATCAATTAGAAAACGTACAGTTGATGAGGTAAAATAAACTTTATCCTGTATACTTAAAATTTTTATATGTTTTCAAGAAAACGTCTCACAGTAAATATGTACAATGCCAGGCGGTTTTGAACAGCATAAGACCTTGACAGGCAAGGGGACAGCTGCTAAGGGCGTGCAAATAAGAAATGTTACATGAACGCAAATAGTAAATGCAATGTATTTTATTGGGTTTTATGCACATCTACATTGCAAAAATAATCTAGATTACATTATTTTTAACATTAATTTTCTTCAGCATCATCCGAAATTTCGCTTTCAATTTTGTTTTCATCATCATTGAAGTCCATTATCAGGCCGTTTCTCCTTTAAGGCAGTGAGACTTGGCCTGCCTTTACTTACGAGTTAAAAACAGGAGTTGTGCAATAATTTTGAAACATACCTACTATAAACAATACATTTTAAGAAAACCAATGCAAGAACCACATTGTGATGGGCTAATCATTTAATTTGAGTGTCATTTTAGTCGATTGGATGATACCAACTAATTACATTCAATTTTAACTCTTATTGCTGGGACATTAAGTCTAATTTCTCATATTGTTCTCTCATAATTTCTCATAATTTCTCATATGGTAGTACCATCTTGCACAATAACAAGCTACCAAAAGAATTGTTATTATATGTCCATTACGTTATATAATAAGTAGCCAGAAGCATGAAAAGGACTTTCAATAAAAAAAAATAAATTTAATTTATATAAACTTTTGTGTGACAAATGCTTCTACAGTATTCATGAGTTTATGGAATGTAAGATTTAATTTTATGTTTTATTCAATTGTTGACATTATTATTTTGATTTACTTTTTTTTTATGACTAATTTTGTATTTATTTGACTTAACAAATTTAGACGAGCGACGGTGTCTCTCTGTTATTGCATGCCGATAATATTCGGTTAAATGTGAGAAACTTAATAATAATTGATGTATCTATTGTAACCACATTTACCGCAATAAATGATTTCTATTCTATTCTATTCTATTGACGAATACAGGTTCCATATTTCAAACATGTCCTAGTAACCAGCAGAATAACTTTTTAGCAGAAGAATTATAGACTTTATTACATACTGTAATAAGACCTATATTCCTTCAATGACGGAATTAGGTTCATTGCTAAAATGTGTCCTAGTTACCGTCAGATCAATGGGGAAACGGCTATTGGGTCATGTAGATTGCATAAAACCCAATAAAATACATTGCATTTACTGTTTGCGTTCATGTAACATTTCTTATTTGCACGCCCTTAGCAGCTGTCCCCTCGCCTGTCAAGGTCTTATGCTGTTCAAAACCGCCTGGCATTGTACATATTTACTGTGAGACGTTTTCTTGAAAACATATAAAAATTTTAAGTATACAGGATAAAGTTTATTTTACCTCATCAACTGTACGTTTCTAATTGATCTGTCATATACTTCTGCTTTATTGTAATCGCCTGTCAATTTTTTTTCGAGATGTACAATTAATAAACTTTATCCTATAAATTTTCAAATTTACAGAAAGAAGTTTTGAAACTCCATTTACTTAACAGTCTAAAAAATATAGGGGCTGATGACGTGCAGGGCTGACGCCTGCCAGGTCATGGCTATTGCTCTTAGCATGTCATAAATCGTAAGTATACAAATTTCTAACCTTACAGGGAGACCGTTACTCCCAGGGTTCACTAGCTCTTGGACTATAAATATTGAGATTGAAATGAGAAACTAAAAAAAATTATAAAATTGTCATTATTATCCATTTCTATTCCACTTATAAATTTTTTGGAGCATTCATTATAATTTACCTACTTATGTACTTTAACAAAAACATGATTACTTATGTAGTTTAAAATTATTTTTGTATAGGATATAATTACAGCTTAAATATTTTTGTAGCTTTATTTTATCGGGCAGAAGAGAGGTAAAGTATGTGATAGAATATTGTTAAGTAGTTAATGTAGTCTTTATACCCATTTGTATTACAGTATGTATTTATGTGCTGAATTAAACCTGATATTGTAACTCCGTTTATTACTTTATTCGATAATGTTGTTTTGATTGACTGTCACTTGCAGTCAGTTTAATATGGGAATAGTTTTATTGACATAGAAAATAAAGAATTAGATTATTATTTTACTAATACCATTTATTTTGTGGTTAGAGCTAGTACATAAATATATAATTTCGACAAGGTAAAGTTATCTTATTATGGTTAACATGTTAAAATGAATGACTAAATTAAAAAACTAAGTATAATCTAGGATAAAATTTTGTACAATTTTCATAAACTAAAAATAATTTCGAATAAAAGTGGAGAAGAAATAAATTAGGTAGGTACTAGCAACATTTCGATTTCAAGTTCATTTTGATTTGATTTTCAACTATAAATTTCATATTCTTAAAATAAAAGATCTAGGGCTATCACATTTGCAAATTATAATTTCGTATAATTTTTGCTTTCACAAATACTTCATTGGCAAGAACTAAAACAAAAAAAATACATCCATAAATTCTTTACATAAATTCTACAGAGAATAAAAAGATAGAGAGATAAAACAATAATCATTGCCAGAGTGTATAAAATGCTAAGCGGATTGCCATAATACAAAAATAGCAAAACTGGCATAATAATAATAACATCATTGCCACCTCGTGCGGTGTTCTTGAAACACGGCAGGGTAGCAATTCTAGCAATCACTTGTCATATTGCGGTAAAATCTTCCACATGCACTCATTGAGATTACATCATTTTGGATTACCAATTAATTGCTGTGTTCAAACTAACTTATCTAATTATAACTGGCATACACGAAATATTTACACACTGTGCACACTTTTGTACTTTATATTAACATTCACTTTGTATGTGAAAAGTCCAATTAAGGCAGTCGTTGACCATACACACTCTACAAGCAGAGTTTGCTTTCGATTTGCTCGAACACGTGTCACCAAACATCAGCACAGTCTCACTTTGTTCACACATCTGTCCATGACGTTCTTCTTCTTCTTTGTTTGCGTTGAAACGTCTAGGAGGATAGGCAGAGAGAGCTGCGCGTGCGATTGCTCGTCTGCGTCCAGGATCCCTTCGCAACTTCTACACCTTCGAGATGTTCTCTCCGCTTCGTTGTAGTCTAAGTTGTCGCTACTCTCGGAGAGTCTTTCGGGTAAGCTGAAAAGGGATTTCTCTGGGGACGCGGTTTTGGATGTGCTACTACTTGATAGTTGATCACAGCTTTGTGAGATTGCAGGCAAAGCTTTTTCTAAGGATGATTGGCGGCTTCGACGTGGTCTGGAAAAAGGAAAGTAAGATTTAGATACTATGCGGAATAGGTGTTTATTATTCGTCTTACGATCTTGGTTCAAAATTAACACTGCAACTTGCTGCAGCCAAGATTTTCTAGTCAGGTTATATGGAAACATTACTTGGTAGGGCCTTTTTTGCTTTAGATGCTTACCTAACAGGGGGTAGTGCGTGTATGGTTGCCTCTAGTCAATCTGCTTTATCGCTCCCTCTGCTCTCGCAAGAGGCCATACGCTGGTAGTTAGGCGGCACTCGGCCGATGGCCGCTGATCCGGGAGCACTGACATCCCCTCTTCGCAACTGTCCATCCAGACGGTTAGCGAGGTTCGATTTACCACGGAGAAAGCTGTAAAAGGGAAAAAGTAGGTATTAGGTACACCGTCATTAGCGAAATTACTTATCAACTTTTAAGCAAACTAGGGGTTTAGCGATGTGCAGCAGAATTGATACCTTTCTAGTTTCTCGACGCAAGCGTCCTGGTAATCGTGGATCCACCGTAACGCGTTGAAGTGGCAGATAGCGCGCATGTCTGTAGGGAAATCCTCTGCGTTGGGCCAGTCGAAATTGTCAGTGATCGGCACTATATTGCACTTTGATTCTAAAGCTGCCACTATTTCCTGAAAGGAGAGTGAAATGGTTACCTATTTGTTGTTTGAAGTTTTGCTGAATTTAGGAGTTGCATTCTTTAGTTACGTGGCTTTAATAACTAAGGACTTTACGCAAACAATTTGCAGTGCGCGGGTGTTATTTTACATACCTTGTTATTTTACATACTCGGTCTTACTAAGTATATTATGTTTTATTTTACTAAGTGTACGACACATTCAAATGTAAAAGTGTCAAGGACCAACCGAAAAGGTTTATATGGCACGTTAAATGTAAATATCATTATGTTATTGTAAGATTAAAAAAAAATCAAACTTTAAAAGAAATAAAATAGATAACTTACTCGATGAACCCAGTCTTTCTGTTCATTGTCGCCTTTGCATCTGTCAAGAGCATTAGGCGTCAAAACGAGTAGAAAATGTCTCGCTTGTCTTATACTCTGCAGCAGATTGTTGTCAAACTTGCCGGCTTCCAGTCTTTCAACGTCAATGAACACGGTGAACCCGCGCAGTTCCAGATGGACCTTGAGTAGACTAGCCAGCTGGGAACCATTTGATCTGCGGTAACTGATGAACACGTCCAAATTTTTCTCCATGTTTTCATCACCTTTGCTAGGAAGAGTACTCACGTACGCTGTAATAAGGGAATTCATTGTATTGAGCATTGCATTCTCATTAATGACTGATCTAGTTTCTTCATTGTAACGCAAAGGTACGAGGTACCCACAAGATTTACGAACGGAGACTAACGGAATGGTATTTATAGCCATCGGAAAATGGGTTTATGCTGCTATATCATAAATAAACCAGCGTGTTTGTGTACAATAATAGATTCGTTTACGCAATCGCGGGGGAAGTCGTTAGTTTGGCCCATTTACTTTTTTTCTTACCTTTGATGGCGTTTAGTATCCGCAGCCGGTGGATGCTGTTGACAATCCGACATTCGTTCTCTAGTTGTTCGTCGCTCAACCCTCGAATTGAATGTTTGTCAACGCCGGCGTTTAACATGGAGTATGTGTAAATGGTGTATTCTGGTCCGATGCACTGAAGGAAATCGTTCAAGCTGCTTCTGTCTCTGGAAGTGTAGTCTGCCATTTTCTTCAGCTGTTGAAGCTCTCTTGTGAATCTGAAAAAATGTATTGGCTTAGCATTATAGATTCAAGGAGTTAACAGCCTTTATAATTTTTTTAACAAATAAAAAAAACTTATTTGAATATCTACCTTTTTCGTTTGATTCCATTTTGTAGCCCAATGTCTTCTTTAAGATTCTCCTCTGATATTTGCAGCAACAAGTCACCATCTACTTTGCTCTCGTAAAAATTGTTTGCATATTCGGAGAATCCTATTTGTTTCACCCATTCTCGTACATCTTCTATTGACCAGAGGGGAACTTGCTGAGACAGTTTGTGTGGGACTTCCTCCCCGATCAGCCTTAAAGCTTGCGCTGCATATCTTGATGCCACTGCGTTGGGGCAGCTGGCAACCTTTTTCAATGATTCTATAGCACCGATTTCTCTGAATATTTCCGTATTCCCTTGGTGCTTCTTGATTCCAGCCTCCATACAAAAATGGAATGCGGCTAAATTTCTCGCTTCTTCTCTTTTAGAGCTTAATACAGGTACTAGCCTTTGCAACCAATTCTTGCTTTGACCATGAGCGTGAGCAAGGTTTGATTTGGCAAATTCAGACGGATTATGCGTCGTTACAAATGGTTCCACTAAATCAAGTGTTCCAGACTTAAGAACTGCTGCTTCAATTTCTTTGTTTGCTACCAAAACTGCGATCGCTAAACATGCGTAGTATTTGATGTTGTCATCATTGTGAAAAGCTAAGGGGAATAGCCACATGGGTACTTTTCTTTTGATCATGGCTTCTTGATTTTCTGCACCGCCATACAACGAAAGGTTTGCAAGAGCAGTCGCACAGTGCCTCAAAGTTTCGACATCATTTTTTCTACATTCAAATAAAACTGCATCTAAACCTCCAAGTTTGATTACATCGCTACACGTGCTTTCGCTGTGTTTGAACAGATGTTCCAAAATTCCAGTACCTATTCTCGAGTGATCAACTGAGTTTGCATATTTGGTGCAAACACACGCTACGTTGACAACCTTTTCCAGACCGTTTTCTACGACATGAGCTCTATTTTCAGTTGTGAGACATTGTTCAAGGAGATTTGCGGATGAAAATTGCAAGTCGGGATTACTAGCTTCCAAACAGTTCGCCATTAGAATATCAAGTCCACCAGATATCCTTAGAGTATTACAAAGTGAATATCCTAGTTCATGGCCATAAGTTGGTACTGCCCATGCTCTTCTTACCATTTCGTTTAGTTTGTCAAATTGTACGGATGCATTTTTCATATCTACTTGATTGTTCTTAATTGATGTAATAAAGGCATTTACTTTAGACGAATATTTCTGTATTGCGCTTTCTACGTCCCCTTGGTTTGAGTTAGCATTTAGCCTGTCTAAATCTTCAAAAGTAAGGTTGGTAAGATCTTCATCTCCTGGTTTAGTTCCGTTCAACATTTGGCTCATCTGAAAATAAGAAAGAAAATGTGTTACGGAATTGTTTTCTTACATAGCAGAACTGAATAAAAAGAAACTTCAAATACGTTTATTGTCATCGACTGTTATCAAACAATAATGAAAGTATTTGAGTTAGTAATTTTCTTAGCTTAACAGTATTTACCAGGACACAATTAGTTTATTGTTTCTGGCATTTGTAACAGACAATAGCACAGTAAAATTCTATTTTTATCTGGCTATTAATCTTACCTAACCTCAGGCATTGTTGATTCCTGGACATAAGCATTTCTTAGTGTTCGTAACTACACATCTTCCGCATCTCTCGAGTGTTCGCGCATAGATTTCGACAACTCTTCGATTGTATGTTTACTAAATTTGTAATGTTTACTTACTTGTGAGGAAAGTAATGTTGATTTGGTGGACATATTTTTGCTTGATATTGTCATATTTGACTGTGCGATGGTAGAGTGCTCCTTGTGGCTGAACATGCCACTGGAGGTGACGGTCTGCCGCGCTTGCGCCGTTGCCATCGCCTTCTTCTCTGCGCTGAAAGCTTCCGTCTGGAGCCGGGAACTTGACGCGGACATGTTGTTCGCCTCCTGTGCTGTCACTTCACCAGCTCGAAGGGATCTCTGCTCCTAAAATACCAACGTTTCCATTCTTTAAACTCCAGTCTAAACACGCGTACGATAAGGTCCTTAAAATACGCGTTACAGTTCTGAGTCATCGATATAAGAAAACAATTATTTCTGGAAAATTATGAATTCGACCTCCAAAAAGTTCATCTTGTCTCGTTATCGCTCAACTGACAACAATGTTTAGCAAGTTTGGCACACTACTTTTTACGCGATGAATCACAAAATAAATATTTATTGTTACAACGATGGCGCCACGTAATTTAGGTTTAGTCTACTGTCTTAAAGAGATGGGACAACTGAGATGAAAATTTCCATGCGGAATAAAAAGTATATTATAAAAAACGGCCCAACGTCACTGCTCGGATTATCCTACCGTTTCTATTGGATATAGGCCAATCGCGGCGAATTTCATGACGGCAGAGTTTAACAACGTTTGTGTAAAGAGTGAAGTTAGTTTGTTTTAGAGGGTAGGCTCTCACCAAAGGGTTGTGCGACTGCGGAGGGAAGCGCGACAGGACACCTCGGTGGACCGGCCACGGGGCCGACCCCCCGCCCGCAGACATTCCGCGTCTATATTTAAGACGACTATTCGTGTACTTTGGTTCGCGCACGCGCAGTAATTGACTTCCGCGTGTGCTCGCGCGCACGACGGTCAGGCACTGACTGAGAGGAGCGTGGTGCGGTAAAAGCGGCGATAAGCGCACGTAGATAAATGAGCTCACCGCCCCCGGTGATCCTCCACGCCGCAGCATCCTGCCCGCGAACGCGACTAAGCGGGCAGCCATACTTTGTTTATCATTCTATGAGACTTGCGTGATGGTGTAATACCGCGTTCAGCGATGCTATCGTCGCAAGTTGCCGCACAATACTGCGCGATTTGGGGGTGTAGTGGTTGAGGCGCCGCTCTAGACTATCGATCTGTCGGGTACACGCGAGGTCGCGTCCTTCGGCGCGCCTTTATGGTTCTAGGTTATCCTTTTGTTGACTATGAAAATTAGCAATCAAATCTAACGACATTTATTTGTTCGTGATGTTTTTACTGCATTTACTGTGAATTTAACGAAATATTTAAAGACTTCCTATATTGCCCTGCAGCGAAAGCAGCTCCATGAAGTTAAAACACAAACAGTAACACAAGGCACTCGAGAAAAGTTGAAAAAAATCATACCGTGTTCAAAAAGCACGTGACCACGTGTCATCTGCGACATACAATAAGCTTAAGAAAAATGAGTTTGCTAACAAACATCCACCAAACTGCTGTCGCATATAGGACTTAATTTTAAGATAACCTAGCTACTCACTTGTAAATATGCTGCTTTTTGTTCAGCTGTAAGACCCTCAGCTTGCAGCAGACGATGTGATGCTCCAGCAGCACTGTGTTCCGCGTAATGGACATCTCCGTGTTGAAGTCGCCTCATTTTGGCGCTGTTCGCTGCCGACTTCGAAGCACTGTATCCATCAGTGACAACACGCGTAGAGCTTGCTGAGGTTACTCGTGCTGTGCTGTACTTCAATTCATTGGCAGCGGTGGATCCTACAACTGTATTGGCCGCGAGAAGCGACGGTTTGTCCACAATAGGAGGTGGCGTGTCAGATTCAGGGAAAGTCACCAGTGGTCCGTCAGCTGATAATTCGCTCATATCTCCTATATCTCCAATATCTCCCATGTCACTAAGATCCCGAATATCCAAATGCCTGTCCGCCAAATCATCTTGATCCACTATATTTTCCATTGAACTTCTTAATCTGGAATCGCGTGAAAACAAAAATAGCACGTAAACAATACAGAACTTTGAAGAAACAGTAAAAGTATTAATATTTATATTTTCGTTGAAACACGAACTGCTAATTTTAAGTTAATTTATTTAGGAAAATCTCTGAACACCCATGTTGTTGCCATTGTTTGTCGGTGTGTACTGCAAACATAGATCGGGGAATGAGCGGGAGAGAATTGGCTTACGGCCAAGGCCACTCAGGTGAGTTGTTCTAACTGGCCTGTGTTACGTTAAAGCGTATACATGTACAAGATTGGAAATAAGAGTATGATTAAACGACATTGATTTTAGTTGTTAGTGTTACTGACCGTGATCCAAAGTTTCTTGCTGCTGTGTTGCTCAGATTTTTCATTTCGGAGATTGAGCTTTTGAGCTCAGAGAGGTCTGACTTCATGGAGCTGGCCTTCATCTCCGAAGTGGTCATGTGCTGCATGCGCTGCGACGAGCTCTGCACGCGCTGGCTCGTCGCGGCGCTGCTCGACGTTGTGCTGGAAACCATCTGCAACACAATGGCATTTAATGCAACATGTGTTTTTTCTATCATTACATTATTTAAGATGTTTCTGATTATGACGGCAAGGATCGTTATGAAGTGATAAATAATGCAACATTATAGACCAATGTGGCACACTGTGATAATGAGATCAGTATATTAACCTTTTTGTGTTATAGAAGTGACGGAAAACTTACAATGGCCGTCTTCGTCGTTCGAAATCGTTATCTAGACTAGAGTGTGTAGTTCAGTGCCAATGCTACAGAAGACACGCTTCTTGGCGCACCTACGACCGAAGTAAATAAAGCCAGGGCTATGACAAAATAGGATTACAGAAATAACTCAGCTTTTTTAAATATAGCGCGTGAAATTCGTTCGTGTAATTTACTATCGACAGGCCGATATGTTTTAACAATATTCAGCAGATAAGTAAACAACCGATAAATTTATGTCTTTTTTACTACACAAATGGTAAATAGATACAATACAAGTGATGAAGTGAAGCATGTGTTTGATGATAGTTTTATTGGTACCGAAATTATGAATAATGATGATATCATAGCATAAGCCTTTTCTGAGAAGTATCCCTTGCTTGAGTTTAAATCTTAATTAATAAGTACATCATCTTAAATGTAAGTCGTACTGTAAGTTCTGAAATCTTAGATAGTCCAGTAAATATTTAGGTAATATTTCTAATCAAACACATTGTACCAGCTCCATGGTTTAAAGTCTGGAGCTTGTAACGACTTGTCAATTTATTCTCACTCAGATGTAGCACTCAATGCAGTATTGTTCCATCCACATTTAAACGGAAGCAACTGAACCTAAAAAGAAGTTATGAATGTACATTTCCGAAGAAAAAAATTGTCGTTTTGGCGTCGGCCGCCATAATTGAGAAACGAATTGTATGAATCATGAAGCGTGGGTGGGATGCAACAATTTATGTCCTTGAACCTCGCGCCCAAAACTCCGTAATCAGTAGCCCTCGCCAACAAGAGGAAACATACAGGGCGGAGTATTTATTTAATATAAATATTAATATAAATTTCCGAAATATTTTGTTGCGCAAGTTCAACATTCATAATTGTGAATGGTTAAAACTTATACAACATGCACCTCTCTGCCCCATTCAACAAAAAGTTATATTTTCATGTTATAGCAATATCATTGTCTGACATTTCAAGCGTGGGGGATCTGGTTATGGAGAAGCATAATACATGAATAATATTGATACACGTGGAACCATTGTAAATAATCTAACCAATGTGATTATTTGCTACTTACCACCCACTGGGTTTTAATTTCTAGCTTCTTATTGTCCTGTATTCAAAGAAATAAGAAACTGAACTTATAAGTAATTGCCCTTAACATTTTCTTTTTTTATCTCAATTTGCTTTTTTTGTTCTATCTTCAACGTCTTTGATGAATATATTAAAATATATTCTTCTAT
The DNA here is from genome assembly GCA_014851415.1 of Cnaphalocrocis medinalis. Lineage (NCBI taxonomy): Eukaryota > Metazoa > Arthropoda > Insecta > Lepidoptera > Crambidae > Cnaphalocrocis > Cnaphalocrocis medinalis. Next base: position 11,233,023 of record CM026279.1, read on the forward strand.
ATTTATTCAAATCTAGTTTAGCAGCTGCTTTCCAAAAAAACCACAAGCTGTACCTATAACCTCTTTAACTCGTTTGATGGATTTGTATTTCATAACATTGCATAATTTGATGTGTTATTTTAAGTAGGTGGTTTTAAAATTAGGTTAACGAAGGGGCCTTAACGACATGGCAATAAGGGTCTGGTATCGGACCTACCGTCCTACGGCCATGTTATACCTGGCGCGCGGCCAGACGGACTCCCTGTCGAGTCGAGTCGACGATGACGACTGACAAACATGACTTTTTAATTACTCGCTGAATGCTGATATTCGATCTTGGCAGCCGTAATTATGTTAATGTTGTGAAAATATACGTCCTACCCAAGGCCGCGGGACTTTTGAGGTTTTCCTGTCTCAAGATAACGTACGCATAGTAACTACTGTTTAGGTACCTTTAACAGAAGAGCCCTAAATACAATAATCTCTCTCATCTTAGCGTGTAATACCCAGTTTCGTCTGTCCCTTTGGTGCCCTGAGTCCACTTAGCTAGAATGGATCCCAAAATGTGAACCAAAATTGTCACCCAATTTTAGTATCTTTATCATCAGTGCAAATTACATGAATCGTTGTCACCCAATGCCAAATAGCAAACTGTCGCTTAGGCTGTATATGCTTGAATCACCTGACTGACCGATAAGAAAGGAATGACTGAGCTTGATAAGGAGCGGTATTGTAGTATTAGTGATTATTACGTCAGAGATTTTTAGGGTATAGAAACTTATAGTAGGCCTGCCTAACGAACTCACCATTTTGGAAAATTGATCCTGTTAGGTAATATGCGTAATGCTTAATTAGTATACTTCTTCCGTTAAACATAATTATGGTCATAGAAAGTATTACCTACACATAAACAGTAGTAAATGTTTTCGTAGTTAAATCCAAAATGCTGACAATAGTCCATTAAGATACTATTGGACATTTGATATTTGTTTAATTTCCCCAAAACTCGTGTTAGTAGTTTCCAAATAAACTAAACCATTTTATGAAAAAACCAAGGTTGATACTAAAATAACCATCTAAGTATATTTAAATTAATTATTTTACCTTCCAACGAATTTGCTGTGACAAAACGTATCTACATTTCTTATATGTGATTGCATGAGGCTATTAAGATTGTCGTGTTAAATAAATTCGTAGATGTTATTGAATTGGACTATTGGCTTGGAAAATGATGACGATGCCAAGTTTTCTATGATATATTTTGATTTAGTATTTATAAACTCCACCCACCTTCTCGTCTTCCATATCTGTACGTTTCTGAAGTGTTGACGTGTTATCTTAGTATAGGTAGTTTATTGCGTATTTCCTCTGTTGGTTGTTAGGTAGCTGTCTTCATGATAAGGATTTGCATTTATATTTTGTTTTATTCTTTTATTTATTGTACCTGAGACATCACAATATAGAACGACGAAATCTATAAGATAGACGAGTAGTATAATTTCGTCATTTTATTCAATGTATTGATAATTTCTTGTTAAACATAAAATATGTTGATAATTTCGTGATAACTATTCTAAGTCTCCGGAATGCAGTAAACACAACTGGGCAAAAAAATAAATTAAGTTATATCCTGGCCATGTTTTTGTAGCAAGTTATATGAATATTAAAATGTCCTAATATTGATTGTAAAATTAACATTTTAAAGAATTTTATGTGCTATAAAATTAATTTGTCACGACGCCATCTGTCGAGAGCTTGCTGTATTAACATCTTGATCGGATAATCGAGCTGCTTTTATATCGGGAGTATTTATATTCATGGATTGTATAGCCATTTGCATAAATTAAACTCTGCCAGCTGCCCTAACTACCGAAGCAGCATTCGCTTCTTGTCGTGTCGTTCTCGATCGTCTAGTTTTAACTCGAAATTTGATAGAGGCGATAGAAAATGATCACGGCTGAAACAAATTAAAGATGATTTTGTCTTTATCTTATCCGTATTGTCTGCCGACCGCTATGTCAAGGCAACGACTGCCATCGACATTTGTTTCGATGTTAAATTTTCGTTTCGAAAGATTCGTATTTTTTAGTAAGCTCACACAAGGAGTGCTAGTTTAATTATAATATACTTACCTTAGTTTATATATGAATAATATCTACCTATTAAAAATACTTAAACTAAATTCTTATATTATTTATTTCAAACTGAGAGAAAGAAAACCAGTGGCGCCTTCATTGATGATGATGAGATGGTGCAAGGCATGCCAAGGATTAGCAAAATAAACATCAGAATAGTCGTACACAAGAAAGTCGAAGAGTCGTAAACATTCGATCCTTACCTGTTGAGCGGAACTGGTAACTTGCGTGTTGAGGCTTTGGTTCTGACGGGAGACGAGGGTGCTTTTCTTCAGGTTCTCCATAACGGAGGCCAGGTCTTTGGCGCTGCCGTTGTGCTTCAGGCTGCTGTTGCCATCGAGTGGAATCTGCAACAAGCAGGATGAATAAATAACTTTATTATTGGTATTTTCTATAATCTCTATCTATATTTGTGTTTATGCACCAGAGTCCAGAATGTTCTATATCTAGATGACATTTTCATCACAACCTGCTGGACTTCATTGAAAAATATGTATAGGCAATGCAGATATTAGACCTTACTCGGCAATATAAAGCAGTTTATAGTTCATAAAAATGCAGATTTGCCCTCTTGGGCACTACTCGTTCTCGTACCTGCATAGTGAGCTGCTTGCTACTCGCAATATCATACTAAAACTTAATTATATGTATATCTTGAAATAAGATCGATAAATTTAACCTAACTTATTTCTATTGCATCGATATTTGAATTGCAAAAGAGATGAAGAAAAGTGTCTAAGTAAGCCTTTGGAATCGAGTAAAAAATTTTCTAAACAATGAAATCGTGCGCATGGAAACGTTGGGAATGCAATTACTTAACAGCACTATGTTTTCTTGTCGATATACGCATAAATATGAATATTCATGTAGGTGGCATTCGCAATGTTATTGCGTAGGGTTCAGATTAGAGCAATTTGTTATTATCAAGTGTTCGATAACGCCCTAATAAACGATTATAGCTGAACGTGTAATAGCTGTTATCTAAATTGCTGAGACAAAAGAGATACCGCTGCGAGATGTAGGTTGATGCATGGTTTTTATTGTAAGTCAGTGCCAGACTTATTGCCGTTCTGGGAATAGTCAACTGCTTTGAATTCAGCGCAAGGACAAGTGGTTGCACTTATTGAACTCACTGAATAGGGTCAAAGGAACCATTTGACGTAATTTAATATCGAAGAGTGAAGAGTGAGTCATTGGAGAGTCCGGCAGCCATCAATCAGCATACAACTCACGCGCCAAAGTGTCGAACGCATAGTCTTGTACGACGCATATTGATGTGCCCGCCTACGGAACTAGCGAGTATTGCTAACTTTGTATTGTTACCCTTTAGGCTGGTGATTGGGATCCTCGTCTTGGTAGGAGAAAACCTAGTGATTATAATTTTAAATATTATATATTACCAGTAAACAATATCTAATAAAGAAATGTTTGTGTCGATAGACTGGATTCAATTAGTTAAACGACTTGACATTGACTGATAGGCCAGGCGTTGTACTGCAAATTGCCATCCCAGCGAATATTTCCAGTGTCATTAACTGACTACATGTATCAATGATACTTCCTAATACAATTAATGCATCAATTCAGATTTTCGTTATCTGCCAAAATACCTACTTTTGTACTATCCAAATATGTATACGAAATGCCAACTGTCCGAAGTGTCAGTCACAAGTCATCGCCAATAACTGATATCAATAGACACGTCTTATTATAACACAATAGGACGTTTAAACAATTGACTGTAAAATTCTTGGGACGCCTATTCTTGAGGAGATGAATATTGGTTGCATGTAATTTTATATGCTTATGTAATATAGTTAATGTTGTGAATCATATCACAAGGTATGTTTTAGAAAATGAGTGAGCTGGTGTCATCGTAATAAACAATAATTAGCTTTGATTACAGTTGCCACCATTGTTTTTGTAGTTGTAACGGAATCCTTATCATTATTATGAGTATTAGTATCTTATACTGCTGTAGCTTTAGGTGAGGCTTCTCGTTTTATCTTCCTTTAATGTTTTTTGTGAGTTATATTGAGATGATTTTGTTTAATAAATATGTCGTTATTAGATTCTGGATGGTTATTCAATCCTCAATGGACGTGAACATACTTGTTTGTACTTTTTGTATTAAACATGTTTACTTATTTATCTTTTCGATGCACGTGCTTTGCTACTGCATATAATTCAAAACGTGATGGGTTGATAAATTATATTCTATTTTGGTCCTCCCCATTTCTTTTCTTCCTATTATTTTTACATCTTTATTGGTCTGTAAAATGACGGCACGAAATAGCGTTAAGGTAGTAAATACTTAGATATGAATCTACCGGATATGTGTACCTACCTACTAGCTGGGTGAAATTTATTTTGTCTATTAAGGCATTATCTATGGAATTAAAATTATCTCATTTTGTGAGTCATTTATTTGTGCCAGACTAATCTTCACTATATTTTGCTATTGTTTAGTTGGCACAGAAATGATTCATAATATCCCTGTTTGCTCTTTCCAAAGAAAGTAATAGAAGTCTCTCCCATCGTTCTTTTAACAAGGGCTTTTGGCAGCTATTAATAATATTAATATAACAGTGTATAAATTGATTATCAAACGATATTGATTTAAATGATTGGGATCATCCTGATCAAGTGTGACACCCTATTGTTAATTACTGGTGAAAATCAGTTTAGGTAGTTCATGTAGGTAGAGTGACAGCCAGGTAAAAAAGACTCTAGTACAAAAGATCGTAACTGCAAAAATGACGTAATGTAACCGGCAGTTTTTTTCATTGCTACATGTTATCTGATTCTATGTCTGCTACAATCAGACAATTTAAATTAACATAGTTGAAGAAACCCCGTAAATTAAGTTGTACTTTAAACTGTTTCCTGTTGAACAGTAAGACATACACTATACCGTACAAAGTACTTGATATTTTATAAATAAGAATATCATAGCAAGTGCTCAATGAAAGTTTGATCTTCAGTTCTTGTAATACCCGTCACATTGAAATCTGAAATCGATGCAGGTGTAGAGAGGTAGAGTCCAAAGTAAATCTCTCATACTAGTGCTAAATTCATGTTCTCTTGCGAAAATGTCAAAAAAGGGGAGGACCTGAGTGCAGACAATTCTCAATTTACTAACACGTTTGACCTTCCCGTGATGAATAAGTTGCTGAGCAGCGTATTGATGGCGGGGCTTGCGGATCGCGTCGTGACGATTGCTGACGCGTCCACCGCTGATGTCACAGCCGTGCATGTCGGCGTGGCGTCACCGCGCCACCGACAACAATCGTAATCATTTGATACGAAACGCCGTGATACCAATTAATTGCTTATTTATGAGCCGTCATCGTTAGTCAACGACGCAACACACATTTAACAGATAAGTGTTGTCTGTCATTTTATTAGCAAAGCACTTGTTGAAAATCCTGCAGTTTGTTACGCACTGGATAAAACGCTTTATTTACATTACTATTGTATCTCTCTGCTTTAACGTTATTCAACCATTATCAATTTCCGTTTTAATAACGATACACAGCCGGGGAAAACAAACAGTAACGCCTACCCACTTATATACGATAGTTAAAACTATTGTGTGCTTATATTTATCTGAAATGGATAAAATTTGTATTTGATATGTTAGACATTTTATCGTTACAATAACTTATGTCCCTATAAATTTTCCCGAGGAAAAATTCTGAAGAGGTATATATTTTCCATTTGAGTGCTAAGTGTTTGAGACAGATTTTTTTCTGGCATGCTATTTATGTAGGTTTCAATTTCAATTCATCTGTGTATGGATTATTATAATTATGCCCGTGGTATTTTTTGACATGACGTTTGTTGGTGTTGCTGGTATCGTGCGAACGGTTACGTCCGATTACTTCATTGATACACAAGCTATCCCCAGCCTCGATGAGTAATGCTGTCGATTCAAAAGCAAGATCCACTCATATAACAGGCCCGTCTGTGCTCGTCATGAGTCACGGTTCGCAGAAATGTGGTCACAATTCCAGACATAAAAACTACGATACGATACGTTTCGATGCTATGTCTTTGAATGAGGGCTATTAGACTTTTTTTCAGCCGCTCAATGGCACCTCTGCACACCAGATATTTTCATCTACGCAAACATTTCCACTCTTTATCATCTAAATGATAATACAATTTGCTTCACTTTGATGTTTAAATTGTTGTTACATAAAAAGTTCATAATCATTGAAAACTGATGAACTTCTGTATTTATAAGTTTTAGTAATGAATACTGATGATAATATGAATTAGTGTCCTTGATCTAATAGGTAAATGTTAGTTCATCGTGCTCTCAAGAATTTGATAGTAAAATACAATTTCCTGTTGCACAAAAAAGTCTTACCTAACTCCCTTTCTTAACCTCGTTTGGTCATTGAATCTAGTGGCGTACGTCACTGGACCCGACACGAGCGATAAGTTTTGCTGCTTGTTGATAAACGTGAGTAATAGCCACGAGCCCACAATACAGTATATTTGGGATGCCTATAAAATGTGGTAGTGTTGAAACTCTGCAGCTGGAATTTGTTGCATATTTATCGATTCCGACTCTGTCAGTGTGCAGCAGAACCGTTTGATATTCATGAAACAAACGGTACGTTGGCCTAAGGAATCCTATGTCCTATAAATATCTGCGCTAGCACATCAAAGACTTGAATATATTTTTAAACTTATTCTGCTGAGCATGTAGACAACTTTTGTTGGAGGGTTGGATATGCATCAAACAGTTTTGGGAAATTTGTTTCTGTTTGTTACTATAAATGTTACACTTCTAGCTGAGATAGTTAAGTATGTATATCAAATTCTAAAATTATCGGAGTACGATTTATAGATATCAAGATCATTATTGTGATAAGCATCCCGTGACTCTTGGCTGGTACTCAAACTACTTACAGATGAAGAAATGAAACACTTAATAATAAAAGATTAACTATTATCGAAATAAGTACGATATGACCTGAATGCAAGCATTTAAAAGTCCATAATTTAGGTTAGGAACAATGAAAATTGTTCAGTTCCATAATAAATTCACAAATAAGTGCTACATTTATTTCTCAGAATTCGCTCTACTATTGCATGTTATGTAAAGTTTTTCATTATAATATGCCAGGTAACTAGCAAATATGTAGATATTGTTCTGTTATGCGTTAACAAAAAACGTCGCGATATCGATGGATACCTAAATTGGTTGTTGCTAATGAAAACAGTTACGTTAGCTATTTAGCTTTTATCAATATTTACGAGTTACTATTAAGTGAGCACTTACAAGCAATCGCATCTATTTGTTTTTATCACTCGCTTCGAAGGAAACAGCACCTAACAGGTACATACGAGTATGTAGCAACGCACTTAGATTTAGTTGCTGTAATGTATGTTAATTAATTCGTTAACATTTGCCGCACATTTCAATGCGACCACGTTAAAAATAGATCACTTAGGCTGTGCTTTTCCTCGTCCAGCACGAATTTCCTGAACAACACAACAATATTTTCAGTATTTACAAAAATAAAATTGCAAAAAGCAGTACCAAATAAGGTTAACTTGGTACGTAAAGTAGGCAATAACTATTCACCTCACTCCTCTTTATGCTCGCTTCTGAGAACAGCTTTCACGATTAGCTATTCATCGTCCATTTTGAAATTGATTACATTTTCTAGGTGTACAGTACCTAAATGAATTTGAACCTTAATATCCAGACACTAAAACTAGGGTCCATTGGTTTTACAGAGGAGAACATTAAAGTAATGCGTTTGAGAAGTGTAGATGGTATGCGGTTCATGCTGCATACTCGATCAAGCGACGTTATTTCCGAAGGTTAGTTTGGCATGCACAATCGGTTCACGTTTGACACCCGGTACAAATAACTTCATTGAATAACTTCGGATAAAGCCGGCGTAGTTATCGCGATCGCAACGGACAGTTTCTAGCAAACCCGTCTTATAAGTGTAGCGCATAATTTATTCTTATCATTTGACCTCCAAATAACAAATTATCACTTTTCTTCTCATACATTTCCTGAGAACTTTGCCATTTACATCGGTTTATCGGCTTTTAATTACCTATAATTTTTCTTGCTTCTTGATTATATTTTACTGATGTGTTTAACCTTGGCATTTCTAACGTGATTACAATTTATAGAGCATATAAATGTTACGTGATTTCACAGAATCCTTCGAATCTACAATGGTGCTAGTTTTAGCAGTATGCGAGTGGAGCATAATGGCTTTACCTTGTGTTGCGCGAACAACTAGAACTTTAGCACCGATTCAAATGTCTATCTATCGTGAATATCCACATGATGAAACTTGTGAATGGTGTGAAGTTGGTTATTGACAGCCGAGAGCACTTGAGATCACTTATCGTCATCACAGTCGCGTCGGTCCGCGTGGTGTGGCCGATGAGCCAGTGTTCGCTACGCGTGTCACTGCGTCGGCGGTTGCGGCGTGACTGCCGATGCCGGCAACGCAAACTTTACTGGCGACCACAATGGGCTAATTAGAATGGCGAGCCGCCCGCGGTGAGGAGAGGGGGACTCCACCCACGAACCTTCGCATCCGCTTCATGGACAACTTATGATGAGATGCTCTGACTGATCTTATCAAACAACCGAAATCAATATTGACATGTGTGAACAATTGAAGAGTACTCGACGAGGTTCATCAAAGTCGGTTATGTTATGGTAGATTATATAACGCCAGTCACGGCATGTTGTGTTTATAAATATTTTGGATAGTTACTCGACTCAAGTGTCAATGACTTGTGAATTCCTTGGTATTTCATTAGTGTCCTAGTAAATGATTTAATTTACGTTATTTTGTTGAGCGGTTATCCGTAAAATTTGCGCAAACACAAGTTATCTCCTGAGTTATTCTTTAGAAGCTCATGTTTTATGAAGTGGTGACATGAAACTGATCTCGCGAAACTTAATCCATGCATATTCTGAAATATTAAACGTTAAGCTAAAAAAAAAGACAAGAGAAGGGAGTCCCACGGCTTGTGTCAGATGAGTCAACGACCCTTCAATGTCAGCGACAGCCGCGTGTAGCGAATCATCAGCATCGATAATTAAACGAATATTATATTAGCCGATTCGGTCTATTTAATGATTCTAACAATTTACTGTGACAGCGTCGATTGTCGATTGGATGGAGTCGTTAGCTTGAATCACTACTGCCTTAAAAGGCATTATGAGTATTTTGTCGGTTATTTGATTGGGCCCGTCTTTTCAAGTGATTATTTCGGATAGGACTATGGCAATTGATATATTACTGTTATTTATTTCTACGCCCACGTGCATTAGGTTATGCTGTATCTAAACTTTGGTATTCATATGTTTAGCTATATTACATTGATTAGAGTTTATGAACTAACTAAAACATACTGATGTTTTATGAAATTTTATTGCAATTTTAACTTGTGTACTTAATATGGAGATACTTTTGATTAAATGCAAAACTTTGAACTATGATACTATGAAACATTAGCTGTGCTACGCGGTGTTGCTTGCCGTTTATTAGTGAAATTGTTGTCATGTATTAACAGTAAAATATAACTGTTATAGATTTTCCTGCAGGAATAATATATTTTCCTGCAGTTAAATGTAGCCTATGTTATGTAGTAATGAGGTCGGGCTACTAGTTTTAGGATAAAGTGAATTATTATTGTTACTAATAACTTATTATGAATACAATATAGAAGATGAACACCCCGTAGTATTATAATATTTCAACAAAATGTATGTGTAATTCTTGTCAAACAAAGGATCGTTTGAGAGTTTTTGCTTTAGTCAATAATTTCTCGAAAGTCGTAAATAAAGGGGTCTGACTCATAACATAATCCAAGCAGAAATCAGTGTTATGTTGTGGTATAACGAATGCTTTGCGATTAGTCCGTTAAACGGGTACTGTAGCAAATTGAATGTTTACCAAATCTGCAAGGGTGAATTATTAATCTCAGTTGGGTAATCATCAAGATGCGGACAGCGAGTTATGAAAATCAGTGTCTTGTTAAGTATTAAAGATAATATAATATACATTCAATTTATTATACGTGAATTTTTCAAACCTGCAAAGTAGACAAAGTGGCACAATTTTGGAAATTCACCTTCAGTGCGGTAGACAACATAGTAGAATACTGGAAAGGATTATGATGTAAAATAGTAAAACCTGATTTGAATAATTATATTTGAATAGATATCGTATCTGCACCACCATCTGGTATAAGTTGCTAATTATAGTCACACATACATCTAAAATGTATTACTCAGGTATAGTTTTGTGCTAATGATTTTTTTAACATTAAGTTATTATATTATTAGTGTTGAATATTAAATCCTATCATATTTTATAATTAACAGTCGTTAAAGTTAATTATATTACCAACGTCTTACTTATTTATCCACCATTTTATTATTATTTCGACATTCAAAGCTATTTTTACATTTATGACATATTTTATAGAATTGAATTTCAAATGACTAAATGCATATTTTTTTAAATAAGTCATTCAATTTACGTATAGCAAACATAATAATTTACTAAAACCACATGTGATCGTTGCTACGGCACTAACTCTAAATCGAGAGTAATTTAATTTTACCACAAGACCAGACAGTCTTGGCGGCTAAAAAGTAGACGCAGACACCTCGGCGGTAGAGAAAAAAGAGCTATACGATTTGCACATCGGTTTGCTAAGCAAATACAGGTATAAGGAGCACTTGTCATACAACACCGCACAAAAAATTGAGACCGAACAAGTTGACTTAGCATTAAGGGTAATAAAAAAACTCCAACATGGAAATTAATAGTCATGTCGAGAACGAGTCAATCTGTGAGAATGTCAAGAATTATGCAACGTCTATATGGGTTCTGGCTGTGTTTCGGACGAATTAAGGTCACCTGTGATTTTTATATTACCTAATATTTTTTATTAGTTGCTAATGAAATGTTTTATTGGTGTAAATGATACAGTTGCTAAATTGATGCCATCGTCTATTGCTATTATTATAATAATAATAATAAAATTCATTTATTCTCTCTTACAATGTTGGCTTAAAATTATAACTAAGCTAGTACATCTGTTTGGGAAAACAATTGCCGTTACGAGACTGGATTATCAAAATATTGCATTGAGTTTGTCAACAAGAAGAATTGATATTTCCAAAATAAACCAAACGAAGATGAACATTAAAATCAGAGCTGTGTTCATGAATATGAAACAACGTGTAGGTACCTACGAGAAGTTGTGACAACATTACCTTGAGTCACACAATTCGTAGTGCATTTCTACGTAACCAGTAAGAAATACACGAAGTTATGACTCAAATGCATGAGTAGTTTCATTCATAAACTTGTTTGGTCGGCGAGAAGTGGTCTGATATTTTATAATGATTGTAACGTCCGAATTTGTGTCATCATTGATAAGTTAAATAATGATTAAGTCATCTTGTATGACTAAATGTTACGGATTTGACAAATTATTTTTATACCTGTGTGAAATATTTCAAGTACCTACTCATGACTATTTAGTTACGTAAAGTAATTCAAGTCTTATCGTAGATATCGTTGTATGGTAATGAAATGTTTGTATGAAAAATATAAATATTAGATAAGTATCTAAAGTGTAAGGTCTGGATCATGAATAAGATAAGCAATAAATAAATAGGGACTTGAAAAAAAATTGTGAAAGAAGAAATGTGTATTGACCTAATTTCAGAAACAAATCTGATGGGAGAGTTACTACATTGAAAGATGTTTTTTATAAGCATTTTACCGAAAAATATTTTGGATATTGGTGTAGTTTAGGTTCGCTAATTGTAAACAAATTCCAAAGCAAATTCTAAAGCAAGCGCAGTTAACCATTTATCCATGCTATGAGGCAACCGTAAGATCGATTTTATACGCGGTTGATCAGAGTTGATTCGTTGGATGATCGTTTAAAATCCCAATTTTCCTCAAGTTATGTTGAAGGGGCTGCCTGAATGCCTGGCATGATCGCTGACTCATCGTTCATTCACGTGGCCGCTTATCATACAAGCACGATATACGTATTGTAGATGTAACCTGCGCGTGCGCCTATTACCGCGGCATGACTCACACGACATCCTGTTCTACCTTTGTACTACTTTCACGAATATTAGCACGCATTCGAAAGCCTTTCCTCGGAAGCTGCTCTAAAGTGCATACAAAACAGGGGAGCAATTCTCGTGCACTCGACATTGAAGTCGAATTTAGAGATTTCATACATTCGTCCATCATTATCATCATCATATCAGCCCACATCCACCCACTGCTGAGTATAGGCCTCTTCTCTATCTCGCCACTGTCTACGGTCTCACCAGCCTCATCCTATTGTTTCCTTACTACCATGATAATATCGTCTGACCAACGGGACAGGTGGTATATCTACTCACAGGACGTCATGTCAATCTTGGCTGCCATTCAGTAAGCTTTATAGTCCGCCTATCATCCTTGCGCCTTCCCAGGTGTCCTGCCCATCTCCACTTTAGCTCACACACATTCATCATTCGTCCATACAAATCCCTTATTTGACTTCAATGTCGAATGCACGAGGATTGCCCCCCTGTTCCTACTGACATTTCTTTTGTTAGTTATGTCTCCATTAGAAAATGCACTGGATTAATCTTTGATATCTTATCTAGGAATTCAAGGAATGTATAATAAATAATACTGTTAACATATTTATTTTAGTCATATATTAAACAGCAGAATTTATAATTGTATATGGTTGTGATTAGCGCATTCCAATCTTGATAAACTATCGTCTTTATTTAAATGAGTGAGTCACTTAATAGTTGAACGGGTCGGCGAGGAAAAGATTATTATGACAAAGTATTTCACAAAAAATATAAGGTGAAGTCATAAGGCAATTATGGATATCGATCGAGTTGCATCATTTAACAAAATAAATTACAATTCAGGTTAATCGTAAATAAGAATAAGTGCACAACAAAGCGACTTTGTTTAAATCTTCAAATTATTACGGTTGGTCTAGAAATTATAAATACAGGATGCACCTGTAACATTTACAACCCTTTGATCATGTGTAGTAGGTATACCTACCTACTCAACATTTTGAGCAACATTTACTCAAAGACTTTTCGAAATTCATCGAAATTTTTTTCGTCAGTTCATACAAAATGAATATGTCACTCACTTTGTCTGAAAAATTGTAATGGTTTTATGCGTATTTCCAAAACTCATATATGTTGTTCAGAATGTCTTAAAAGACGTGGTTAAAGTGACGTAAATGTTTTTTGATATACCCTTTATTATGTCTCTTATAAGGTTGGTATATTCCTCGTACTTAGCGTGCATGTCTATCATTACATTTATTAAAATCGATAGAACTGTCATACTAGCGTTTTTCCGAACCTAATCGATTAGGCGCGCGTCTTCATGGATGGCTTGAACTATCCCGAAAACATGAATAATGGAAAAAAATCTCAACGAAGCCTTCCAGTCTATGTTGTCACTGTTTTCCTAGACCATGTTGAAGCTAGAAAATCCCCTGTTTCCTTGTGTAGCATAAATATTTGTTCTAGTATAAGCCGCAACCGCAATGAATAACCCCTAAAGATAAGACAGACGTGTTTGCTTAAGACAAATTTGTAATTTATAATTACTGTAATCCAGTTGGAAAGAAGCTGTAGTATTCGTACATAAAATAAGGAAAATGAACCATTTTTACAGATATATACATTTTAACAGCGTTAATTGGTGCCAACATTCGTTACGAATTTTCGGTTCGTTACGTTTCAACAGCCACTAGATTCAAAACATTAACTAATGTATGAGACTCTTAAAGGATGAAGAGAAGGTTTGAGAGAAGCGACTGCCGTCTGACATTAGCAACCCTTTAACAGGGAAATACACCAACTAAATCAAGTACTGAATGGGATCAGAAACTGTCCGAAACCTTCAGGTTTCCTCACGATGTTTACGCTCACCGCCAAGCTAAGCTTCTATTCTACTTTCGCACACTGGAGGGATGATAGAGTACCTATACAGTGGAAGATAGAATATTTCATTCATCAATGATGTACGAAACATGCCACGAGTCTTTGGCCCGAGTATATCAGTTACTTCCCTTTAAGCCTAGTAACCATTTCAAACAACTTAAACTGTCATATATATCCCTCATTATTAATGAATGAAATATTCTATCATCTGCTGCGAGTCTTGGCGTTTAGTACTGTCTGTGTAGTTGTTAAGATTTTTTTGTGCGTTTAGGTATTTTGACACGTGGGATGCTAAATCGATATATTAGTTGAATGACACTTAATACATACATAACAACTGTCAATGGATAAATGATCGAAGCTTTTAGAGAGACCTTAATATATTGATAGATGGCATTTTACTAATGATAAAAAGTTAAATAAGTAGGCAGCACATATTGAAAACATTAATGAATTAAACAGTGATGTATATACAGATAAGTCTGCTAACTGAATTCAGGAAAATCCCAATTCATTAATTTGCATAATAATAAGCCTCCAAGAACAATGACAGGGTTTCTTTGTCAGACACAATATTGTTTGTTTATGCATAGTAGAACGATTCCTTGAAAACAAGTCTGACTTTATGTGGTCTTCGTCATTCGAAAGTTCCTTTAAGAGTAGTAGGTAGACTAGTAGTAGTACATAGACTTTTACCACCTATAGGCATAGTACGTATGATGCGTAGGAAAACTTAAATTTTAACTTGCTTATTTAGTTTCTTCTCAATAAATTTATGCAGAAATCTTTTGATTACTTTTTTGATCAAACATAAAAAGAACTAGATAAAGTGTCATAATGTAGAAATACATGAAAGAAAAATGATCTACCTAAATGATTGTATTGTTCTTTCGCTTCCAGTCGATCATAATAGTGATTACAAAATTATTAATAAAAAACTTATAATTAAATTACTTAACCTTCATTTGATAAATTGTATTTAGTTTGGTACTTTAAAGGTAGTAAGTATTAATTAAGTTGCTGTTGTTTTTATGACGTTTAAACAGGTGCAAAATAAAAGGTTATAACAGAAATAACACACCAAGACCAAATCATACATTTAGAAATATTTTATTAGTCTATATTTAAAATATGGAAAACATAGTAGATAAGCATGTTACTTGCTTTCAACGAAGATTTTATCGGTGAGATATGAACGGTATTCAACATTTCAACAGACATCAACAGGTATTGAAGGTCAGCATGCCGTCAGCTTACCATGCTGAAGATATTGCCTGGCTTCAACATTTTACATTATTGATTCCATACTTACGGGTCTATTGGCGTTTTATTAGAATTGAATGAACCATGAAAAGCACCAGAGAAACTGAGAGCTTAGTTAATACTAATTTTAGGGTAACTAAAATCGAATGTTATTAGTAATCAAGTAATAAGTAGTAATAGCTAGCACGGAATAAGGTAATAACAATTCAGTGATTGATGTCAAAGTGTTTAGGTTGACTAGATTCCTCTTTTTCATTTTCTCAATCTCAATCAACAAGTGTCAATAAACTGTACAGTTCTTTGCTGATTTTGTACTTTTTTCATAATGTTAATATATTATTAAAAATCTATGCGGATAGTTTAGTAAAGATTTTGGCAGTAGAGTTGATATAATAAAAATATATAACAGTTATAAACTCAAAACGATGCTATTATTATGCATTATAACCAGTCTGTGTCCATAAAACGTCCGTTATTTTTGCAATAAACACCGATTATGTATCTGATCGTAAATAGCGTTTCCACAGAAACATTCCTTTGCGGCACGTTTATTAGTTCAGTGGCGCAGAGAACAACAGCTTTGTTTGGCGCCACTGGCAACACCTCGTATGTTCTGGCATTGGCTTGTACAATAGTCAAGAAACGAACATGAAATATGTGTTTATGTTCAATGAGTTACTTCGTAAAGGCTAACCGTAAATTACCTAATTCTTGATGCCTCTAATCAATACATCTTAGAGGACTCGCAGATCAAAGTAAAGTAGTCAGCAACTATTCGGTCACGTTTTGTTTTTTTTTGTATTCACGTTAAATTTTGTGAATCAATCTTTTTATTTGTGTCGTTGTTAGGTTCAATGTTGTGTATTTACACAGGCTTCTCGAGGAATAAAGCATTATAGGATACTTCATCGCATGCACAGTGTCAATCATTGAATGCATACAAACGTGCATGATACATGTTATAAACGAGCAGTGCACTGTTACTTATTTCGTACAAAACGACATATAAGTTTGATAAATTGGAGAGTAGCATGCAACTCGTTAGTTTTATATATGTAGGTACGTTAAATCTTCAATCTGAATGGTTAAATATTGAAAAGTTAGAGAAGAAATGTTTCACATCCATGACAGACAGCGTTCCAAGTATTAATAGTTATTAATTATTTAGTTAAATAACCTATGTTTTTTTTTTCAAACTCAAATAAATAGTTGTAGAAACTAGATTCCAGTTCACAAAATTTTAGACTAATTATTAAGCTACCCACCACCTAATTTAGTAAAGCTTCATACCCATCGTGCACTATTCCTTGGTGACTCCAGAACAAGCAGGGATTCTTCAGAACGTACCTGAAACGATAACAATAATAATAAGTATTTAATTAAAAAATGTTTGATTTTACTGCTCATGAAGTCGCATTCGATTTTCTATCTCTTCATGCATTTAAATTACGTGCTTATTAAGAACTTATGCTTTATTAATAACATTTGTGTTCTCTTTGTAGGTACTTCTCAATCATCACAAGAATTTCCTAAGACGATTGCAAGTAAGCATATTATTATGTTATATATCTTTATTAGTATATGTATGATAAGGAAAGGTTTCATTTATAAATGATTCCTTAGAGTGATTCAGATCCAGTATTGTTTCAAAACCAATTTGTCTTTATCGATGTATAAGTAAAAGCAAAATATATACTTGTATCCACGCATAATTATCTCTTTCTACAAAGATAAGAAACGGATAACATTGACATTTACCACAACTTTTACAATCTAGATCCTTAATAAAAATTACATTGTTGAAAATGTTGACTTTCTTTATCTTATTATTGACGTCACAACTGAATCGTGATTGACAATCACACTAAATGTTAATGACGTCATTAAACTGCGATATCAATGTTTAATTTTATATCATTATTTATATTTAAAGATAGTATTACGCAACGACTAAAGTACAAGACATATAAAATATCCTGCATTTTTATTTACTTAGGCTATCTTAGTTTGGTTTGATTTTCTTAATAAATATTTATATGTATTTGTAAATCGTAGCAGGATATATCTACATATACCAAAACCAAACTAAAATGGTTTGATAAACCTATGCAAATTAACGAAACAGATGTGTTCATATTTTTTGTTCAAAACAATATTTGAATCTAATACTATTTCCAATCAAACCATATTCTCAGCCTCCTGTATATTTTTAATAGCATAGCAAATTACCCGTATAGTAATTAAGTTGTATTTTTAAGGAAACCACTGGTTCTGTGTAGGATGTATCTCTGTTATTTAAACTGGCATTATTATTTGAAGTACTTTTATCAATTACCTTACGTAAATGTTATGCTTTTTTGTTGACATTTCCAAGTATTTTGCAACTTCACTAAGAATTTGGAGAAGGCTATAAGTTATAATCCAATCTATCTGAAAATCCCATCATAGTAGCGATAACTTGATTTCTATGGTGGAGGCCTTTGCCCTGCAGTGGGACAGTATATAGGCTGATACTTACTATACTTACTTACTATCTGAAAATGCATTTAATTAAGTCTCTTTACGTGTGATGTTCATGATTAACGGTATTATATAAAGATGACGCTGCAGTCTAATTAATTCTAATAAATTTATATGCATGGCTTGTGATTCATTTGTATGTTTCTCAATCTATGAGTCAGGGTTCATGTCCCTGGCGAAGTTTATTAATCATTACAGCTTAATGAAGTTGGGCTATTATTTTCTTAAGTAATTGCCCTAAGCAATTCTCTCTTCTCTTCAATTTCATGCCTAAAAACTAGCATTAATATACCTACATCAACGAGTTGATTAATCCTTACTTACTACAGTAATAAAGGACATAGTAAAATTAAAGCAAAATTGATTTAAAGTTGTATAGGATAATAAAATAGAAGTCTTTATACAGGTTAAATAAAGGCACGCCTAAGAATTGCGGACTTACCGATAAAATCGATAGTAATAAAGTACAAATTACCAACTTATTAATATGAAGTTATTAATGCAATTTTACCTACTTCGATTAGCCATGTAGCTTGTTTATTAAAATGGTCCATTCATAAGATTATCAAAATTGCATTACGAGTAATTATTACTATAGCCAGTAATTGCGATGTGTCACCTTTCTGTTGACCGACAACTGGTCCGAGGGTACAATCGCTGTGTTGTGATGGTTGACCTTAGTTCAGATTAATTTAGAATACAAATGGAGATTAACGACGATGCGGTCAAAGTAGATTAATCTGAGATCAACGTCAAAATTACTACCAAAGATCTACATGTTAGAAGATCTTCTATAATTGGCAAAGCTACAGATTTGGATGCGTGATTTGTAGTCTGGTGGAAGGAGGTTTTAGAAGAAATTAGATGTGGGAGAGCTTCTTTTCAGATATTGTTAGAAGAATGGTTTGGATATGACCTACATACAAAAGGAAATATTCAATTTCGCTCTGCATGTTCTACATCCAGAGCGTAAACAAAGTGTACGTATGAAATGTTAATAAACGTGACAAGTTTACATTAGACTTTGACTTTATGATTTTAATAGATTGTTGGAAACAATTTCATATCAAACATAGTTTCTATTAATAACAAAGATTGTCATGCCGTTGCAATTGATAATAATGCACTGAGTCACAACGTAGCCATATTAATGCGATCTAATAATCCCACGTGGAAAATTAAAACAAATGTGGGGGTTTTAAGGAAAAATGTTAATGCACCCGTATTTGGTTTTGCGATTCTGTCCAGTCCAGGCATTCATAATAGCGTGGGTGCAAAGATTCTGAGAAATAAGTATTGTAATCTTTTCTTTTGTTAGCATGATTTGCAAGAATATGTTTTTTTTTGTTACCTACTGAGGACATGTGAACTTACTCATGAGATAATTGTATTTCTTTAAATGTCGTTTTGTGACTTGACGTCAACGTATAAGGTCAATATTAATTTACTTTAAAAGATCAGAAACAAGCGGCATTTCCGAAATTATTATTTACTCTTGAAAATTGTTTATGTGTCGATACATAAAAGAAAATGGCACAAGGCAGATATTGGACCATTTCTCATTAATTATGGACTGTCAATGCATGACATTCCTATAAAATCTGAAAAACAAAGAAAATAGATATGACGAGAAAAATACAACAAGAAAATAGAAGTAGATTTTTGTCAAAATTCCGCTTCCGTGAAGTCACAAATTACATGTTACAGATTTCGTCATTCGCTTCCGAGAAGTGTTAACCATTTTTAGTGATTTACCTACAAATCCTATCTGTGGTAGAAGGTCATTGACCTGTCTGAATTGAGGTTGAATACTCAAATAATAGGCATAATTATCACGATTTCGCACGTGCGCCTAGAAACACCAGAAGTTAAATAGTTTCCAACTCGTTCTTACTTGATGGAAATTCATCGTCTATCGCCGTATCTAGAGATACCAGTCGATATTATCACGGCTCGACCAATTTAATTCAGCTTAAGAGACGCTGCGTAGGCGCAGTGCAGTTCGTAAGTGCGTTGTAAACTCAATAAGTGTCGCGAGAGTGGGCGGCCGGAAAAGTGTCGTGTAGTGTCGACTTCCTACTTACAGAGCGTGTTGAACGGAAACGCTATTTTTGGTGCCCCAGCCGCTTCCTCCGAGGAAAGTCTGGGCACTGGCTGTCTTCGGGCTTGATTAACCCCGTCTGACTTTAATAGCCTAGAAACAAATCTTCTGAGATTGTGAATGAGGATGTCCAACACTGTCTGACTAACTTAGTAGTCCGATCGTTTCAAGTTTGCATTTTATAAATCAATCATTGGACATTTGGTATGATACTCTATTAGATATGTCAAACAGCGGTCACAAGAGTGCCTATTTAGTGACAGTCAGATTAATTAGAGCTGCGGAACATAATAATTAGAGCGAGACCGACTAATCAATATTTATTATTTTAATTGCTTTGACGTTTTTACTAACCTTATTTTTATTTTTTAAATCAATATAACAAATAGGAAAAGTAATAGAGCGTAATAAGCACGGAGCAAAATTAACTGACCGAATCCGCAAAGCTGCGCTACGCTCCAGAACTTTCATAAATTATGTTTCTCGGGAAGTTGAAGTTAAAGTAGTTTGTATCTGTCTGCTATCTTTAAAATGGAAAACCAAATTTACAAAATCAATCAATCAGCTAATGATTAAATAATAAATAAATAAAACGTTTCTAACTACCAGAATTCATCAAAGAATATTCCATGTCCATGTCCCGCAATTTACTACTATCAATAGATGTATCAAAAACAATCATAAACGGATTACTATATTAACACAATTATGCCAATATTATATTGAGGTACGCTAGCATTAGAAGAAAATATTCCGTAAAACTATAAAGATTAGAAAACAACAAATACACTCACACTTGAAACGAAAGCGAAAATTTGGATAGTAATATGATAAACATAATCAAACTTGGCAGATAACAGAACCGTTTTACTATATGAATATATACCATACACCAAGCAACTCTTGACGTTATTACTGTAGATTAATAGCAACTCCTCTTTAGACACAAGACGGAAACAGCTGATTAATCGCTTATGGTAGTGATGTTGATGCAATATTTTCCAATCATCCCGCTGATAATGATGTGGACCGTACATGGACACAAAGTGAATAGGAAATGGAAAATCCGGAAAGCGTACGGCAAATTAATGTAGTAATGCTATCAATAGAGCTAGTCAGATATTATTCTGCAACATCACGTGGAAACAAACGTTCCCATCAATCTGGTTTTCAATGTCAATTCTTACGCTCGACAGTAATTGTGATGCTCGTATGGAATAGAATAGTTTGCATCCTGTTTATTGATTAATTCAAGATGTCGATCTCCCTTTAATGCAATCCTATACATTCAAACTACTATTAGAATAGCCTTAGCATCTATTAAAATAAACGACACAGAATTTTCTAGTTTGGACAGCAGGTACCGTTAGTGATTTATTTTTAGTATTAGTTTGTTTTGTGTTATCTTTAAAACTAATTGGTTTAGAGCTACAACGTTGGAAATAATAAAGAGCATAGGCACTCGTAATTTTATTGATCAATCCTAGACAGATTGATCAATAAAATTACGAGTGCCTACAGAAAATGCAGACGACAATAAGACGTTGGAAGCTGTCTCGTTTCACCAATAAAATTTTCCTTACTTAGCATTAACGCAAATATATAACTCCTCGTACTAACATGAATTTAGTAAAGAATCGAGGTATGGAACTTGATTGCTACCTTCAGTCAGCAACGTCGAAACGAGTTCTGAACCGCGTACTAATGTAATTGGAGCGTACACATCTTAGTACAAGTCCCTATAATCACGATCCATCTTGCTCAGGAGATAGCTATGCCAGTGATGTGATTTTGTCACATTTACTCGAGTGACATCAGTAAAGCCTCAACATCATTGGTCGTAGAGACACCGCCGCTCCATATTATATTAATTAGCCCTAATATCTCGCTCTCTAATCAATCATTTTCTGATTTGCCTTCCCGAGTGATCCGAATTGCCTTGGGAACCAGTTGACTGGGATTGAGTGAACTTAAACTTATGAATCTAGCTATACTAGATTAAAAGCAAAGATTCGTGGTAGACGGTAGAGTACTTCGTTCATTATTTAATTTAATTATGAACAATAACTGCCACGCATCTTCAGTTCCAGATAACTGTTACTTAATACTTTCCTTTGAACCTACTGACTATTTTAAACAACTTTGTCATATATCGTTCATTATCATCATTCATGTATGTGTGAAGTACTCTATCGCCTGCTGCGAATCTTTGCGTTTAGTATAGTCGCAAAATTTGAGTTGCAAGAGTATATGTACACTCGAGACACATCACTATCCCGTGCGTGCCCGCTGCATTCCAGGACCCTTCCGATCCCTTCATTGTGTCCACGCCCGTTTCGGAATGTATGGAATGCTGGGACTGTCGTTTAGCGGAACACCCTGTTATGGATGACCGTAAAGCAATTTGGCTGTGACGCATTCCAGTTTTTTGTCGCAGAGTTTGAGATACTGGACGAAATGAGAAAGGTCCCAAATCGTAACGGAGCCTACGGTATATTGCGATGCGTCAATTTATGATGAAATATGTATCCGAAGAAGAAAACTGCTATGCAAAAATATTCGACGTGTTACGAGTATTTGAATAGCATTGTATAAACTTAAGGGATTCAAACTAGCAGCTATTTATGTAGGGTTAGTACTAATGAAAACTAGTTTTAAAAAGTCTGCTGTTTTTTAGAACTGCTATTACAATTTTCGAATTCTTAGAACTTCTGTCTAAATATATTTAAAACAGCAAACCTGAATTTAACCCAAACAACATCAGCTCAAAACCGATTGCATGCATCGTTCAAAGTTGAAGAAAACCAAAGAGACAGGTAGGTACTTGATTTCTTTTTCGTATTAAGATATTAAAGTGTCACACTTTCAGTCGACCCAATTATAAGCAGCCCACTAAACTAATATTCTTAGTTTAACGCCCATAATACTTAGTTAGCCAATTCATTTCAATATCAATTTATCTAAATTGCTCCATTGACACAAGTTGACACTGGCGCCGGTTCTGATTGGTTATCATGAAAAATCTTTCGTATCTGGATGTAGATATGTTTACACTTAATACTGCGAATTTGTATTTTCAGTTTGTAGAGAGAGTGAGTTATCTTAAGTTGATTATCATTTGTTTTATTAACGCTAGATTGTATTAAAAAAAGGATATAAAAAAGGAAAACAAGTAGATACTACTGATAGTAGTAGGCTCATAAATTAAAAATATTATGTTAAATGGATCAAAATATATTTATAATCTACTTACGGGAATAACAGTTCATGCGTGACTCTTATGTTATCTCTACCCAAAGACAGACTTTTTGATATTATGTTTTAAAGCTTATCCTCATGTTGAAATAATTTTCTAAGTTGAGAATCAGAATGTCAATTAGAAATCAGTACCAAATTTAGACCATCAAGCTGAACATGAAAATTATTCATGAACAGCTGGTTCTGCTGTTACAACATTTTACAAGTTTTTTGCTTGTTTGTTTAATTTTTATCAAAATGTTACATTTACGATGGTTTTTTTGTGTGTATGAAAAGTCCATGAGTCAACTTACTCGTATTCACAAGGATGTTAATAAGTCATTAGCATGTACCTAAACATACATACACATTGATTGATTATCTTAATAAAATTAAGTTAAGGCCTCGATAGAACGAGTTCTTTTAATTAAGCTTTAGAGAAGTCGGACTTTGAATAATTAACTACTTGATACTTGATATCCCAATGTAATCAAACTCTTTAATAATGATTGTTAATATTACGCATTGTTGATTCCGAGTCCTTTGATGCCTATCTTCCATTAGTTCTGCTCGCAACCATGACCTATATAAAGGGGCCATTAATTATAATATGCACCATAAACGGTGACACTGCAAGCTAATGTTCGGTCGTAAAGAGTCGCGGTGCGTATGCGCATATGAAACGTGCAGACTCTTATCAGGAGCGGCCATATCAAAGGACATAACATTTTGGTGTGATTTATTTCTTGCGCTCATAACAATAAGGCGTAATTTCTCGTGTACATTGTATTGTCCAGATGTGGGGAACGTTTTACCCTTTAACCCGGCTGGTGATATAAGAAACTGGTCGTTAAGACCGGACCTGAAAGTCCAAAGTTGCGTTGGGCCATCGAATTTGTAGGTCACCAGATATTGCACAGAAGACCTTGTGTAGAGGAACACGGATGCAACGCAAATGAATAATAAAGAATGGGAGTGAGAGTAACAGGATCTGCCTGTGGTTTCGAAATATCGGATGTGGTCACTAAAGAAGATACCGGGTTTTTTGGAACCTGACGAGGTGTAATTTTGTGATGTATAATTTTTAAGCTTTTTTACAAATGCAATGGCATTTGATGATTAATGAGTAATTTAAGTTTATTTTGAAGATAAAAACACTTTGACAAAAAAAGAACAAAAACACGTGTTGCTTGTGATGTCGACATTCTTACAAAAACTCAATAATGGTTATCTTTAATAAATAAAAACCTAATTTGTAAATATTAACTAAATAACAACAACCAATCATAGAACAAATAGGTACTTTTTTACTTTCAAAATAAATGAAAGAGTTGTAGCAAAATTTGCTACATTACATTATTTTAATGTGTGTCTGCAAAAAGTTCAACTGTTTCTGGTTTTAAGAGGTTATACAATCCTGAATCATCTCTGCTATGTAATAATAATGAAAAGTAAACAACTTATCTCACTTCAGCTTGTTCAACCTATATCTTGCCTTTTCGCAAATTTCTTCAAGGCCAGACTAATTATTTTAGTAGTCTGTCGATGGTTATGGTAGGTCCGTCTGTATTTATTTTGCCATTTGTAATCCCACGTTTTTAAACTTTTGTTTTTTGTAGTTTATTTATTATTACGATTAGGTTGGCATTATAATGTACCACTCGTACTATCCCATCCATTTCTTCAATTGATTTCTGGGTTGCTAACTCTACATTTGTCAAATAACTTAAACATCATTAAGCGCATGTTAATTTACTGCAATAAAATTAATACCTACGTCATTCTTATTTTTATCATTGTTAATAATCACCAAATTAATAATTATGTATACTTATCATTAAAGGTAATCAAAAAGTATAGTGTAATATTCCGTATTTAATAAACGTGGTGAGGTTATATCACTTTCTTCATCAGTAAATACTGGTTATTATAAAGCATGTATAAATAAAACAGCAAACTTTTATGTTTGCCGATATTTATAAATAATGAAAAACCATCTGATAGTGCCTTTATTATTTAAATTAAATGTCTGCATGAATAACAAACCACACACACGTCACGTTCCTACGTAGAATCAAAAGCCAGGTAAGTAATAAATATAATACGAGTATCAAGTAATTTCTACTTCTATTATACATCCAATACCGTTTCTGCTGCCGTTAGGTAGATTATAATTTTAAACGTTTGTGTTAATTTTAATGTAGAGTAAACAACAGTTGCTATGTAAATAATAAATGTCCTATCTTACCTTCTTTGGGAAGAATATTTTTGGTTTTCCCGTGTATGTTGAATACGAGGCCATGTTATCAACTTTTGTAAAAACCATAATTCGACGAATCACTCAATCCGCCACAAGCGAACACCAGCCTAAATGTGCAAAACAAACAAGTGCTTCCTTGTGTTTTCTAGATTTTTCTGATGGCTCAGTGAGAGTGTGATAGTAACTATGATTACGATTGTTCGTCACGTTTTGAGACCGCGACGGAACTTTTTGTACGGGTTGGTTTTAGTCGCAATAAACTTATGATCCTTGGATGTGACTTCCACGTCACTAGCGCAGGCGGCGGACACACTCGCCCCACACGCTGCCAAACGCGCTCAATCACTATAACTGACAATTTTAAGATCGTGGCACTCATAAAGAACTCGAAGTCACATTTTAACCTTGCCGCGGTAATAATTGAGCGGCACGATGCACTCCCCACGGCGTTACTTTTCAAACTGAATTTCGTCACGAACACTGTTGCTTTTATCATTCAAACTTGTTTCCCCCCGCGAGCCTACCTATCTCTTTCTCGCTGATATTCGTGGAAAGTGACAGCGCATAGTTACACACACAGTTAAAATGGCGATGGTTAGTGTGAGGGCGTGTAGCACATGTATGGCAGACGTTACGTATGTAGATTATAGGTGTTACGGTAATGGTAGAGGCTGTTGAGCAGTTACAGTCATAGCCAATAAAGTTTAAAAATTTGGTCATGTACTGATAATTGGATTAGGGCTATCGAAGATGAGCAATATTATAAAATAACGGGAAGGAAGTAGGGTTGACAGAACTCGTGCAATGCATCGTATGACACACTTTATTTCGGTCTCCACATATCGCTACACTACAATCGGCGACAAAGAAGACATAAATCTGTTTGAATGTGACATCGATGTTTTTTTACGGCGGCATTCGGCAATACGCATGAGGGGGAAATTTGCCTAATCGCTTAACTCTGCCGTCTCTACCGATATTGTAAATAACATCGGATTCATTAAACGTGCGCGTTTCTTTTCAATTTTCTTAACGCAACCTGTAACTTGTCTAGTATACCTAGATAGGTATTAATTCTCTTCGTTCTTACCTATGTACAGATATTTATAACTTTGGACTTGCCATGTCTTATCTTTTCCCAGAGGGCCATTAGTAGTTACGGTTTTCTGCGAATATTCACTATCAAATAAGTTATATCTTTCCTTTTCACTGAACTAAAATTTTTAACAGTTTGTCATCATTACCTACACGTAAAATTTTGTTTACATTTCGTGAAATAACTCAACCCAGCGATATGATATTGATGACATTTAAAAAAAAAATTAGTCTCCATTCGGTAAAGTGAAAAATGTAGCATATTCGGAATTTAATACAAATCACTATGGATTAAAAAAATATACTAACCTACATTTTTTTTCGACCTCGACGGCATAATTCAAAATTCAAAATAACTATTGCCCTGTAAAACTACCTATTATGTTACTAATGTTAGCGCTGTTGAGATCACTTCTGTGGGTCACATTTTCAAAAGCTTTCAGTAGATAGAATTGTGTATCTTCATATAGATGTATTTATAAAACAACACACACCCTTCAAAATATGACTCATACATACAAGATACCATAAGATAAATCTTAATATTATTGATTATGGTCGAGTGGGTAATTTCTTAGATCTATTCTAAAACCAACTAGTCATCATCATCATCTGATTCTCTGCGTGATATTCTCAGTTGTGTCCAAACCGTCCAGTCATCACTTTGGTGCCCAGGGAACGCTTTTACCATCCAGGATTTAGTGTCTAGTAGGCGCCGGTTGAGACGCAAGGGTTCGATTCCCGCACCAAGACAAATAGTTTGTTAATGAAACAGATATCTGTCTTGGGTCTGGGTGTTTGTGGTTCCTTCGTTGTTTCTGGTTTCCATAGTACAAGGGAAAACCTTAGTTTGGAACCAGTACAATGTATGTGATGTTGTTTCAATTTATTTATTAATACACCTATATACATACTATCTACACCTACAATGAAGATAATCTAAGGACAAAATCTAAATAGTACAAAATTTAGTTTCCAGTCATGATCATAAAGACGGATAGGAACAAAAACCTCAACTTAAAGATAACAAAAATCTACCAGTGACAGACATGTCTTTATCTCAAAATGAAACGGAAGTTTGTACTATTTACAAGACAACATTACATTTTAAAGAAAGGAGTAACGAACAAAATTACTAAGTAAATAGAGGTTAAATATTTGACGGTGCAAAAGTATTCAAGTAATCGATTCTGTTCATTCTTTGTCCTCATAGAAATTTCTCGTCAAACATTACTCTTAATTTTGCATGTGACAATGTGGGTAACGAAATATGCCCAAAGAAGGCTGTACTACTTCCATTTTAGATAAGAATGTCGAAATGGTAATGAAACGTAAATTAAATTCCACAATGTACCTCCTTCTTTATGCAAAAACAAGGTCCTAGAATAGATAACTAACTAATTTATAAATCAATAAAAATACAAACGGAGAAAGGATAAGGGAAGTCATTAGGCAATGAGTCACAAAGAATCCTCAGTAACTACTACTTTTCGAAAAAGTTGACGCCACTAGGAGGAAAATTCTGGTTTGGTTCATATTCTCTCAATCAAGTTTACGAAGAACTAAGATACTAACTGTCCGTTTTTGTTAAATCATAAAATAGTAACATATGACAGTAGTAAATTTTGTGATATCATGTACCGTGATAGCTATAAAACTGAATAAAATATCTAATGTAATTATTTAAGTGAACTTACTTACATACCTACAACAAATAAAAAGTTACCTACAAATTTGCCGGTCGCTCTAATATTAATCGGGAAGAAAGGTACTAGGTATAGGTAGTTAATGGTACCTACGAAACCTTGCGTGCATGATCTTGAATGACATAGGGTAGATAGATACAATAGTACAAAATTTAATGTTATACTTGGAATACGAGAGATTTCTTTCAAGTTGAACTTATTAACTATGAATTTTAAATCGCTAAAAACTGTCTTGGTCACTGTTGTTGAGTTTGAGAACCAATGTTCTAAACAAAAACGAAATCCAAACTAGGAAGGTGGTTTGTAATCACTTCAATCTACCCATCAAGAAGTCTAGACGATACGTGATTAGAATCCATAGTCAGCGAGTCCCGAGCTCGGGCAAACTCTTAATTAACAGCAGGCATGTGGTATTATCGGCATTTTACCTTTTGAGACTCCTACCGTATAAGTAAAAACTTCATTCGACCAATGTGATCTAGACTGAGGTAAACATTGAAATTGCGAAGAAAATGTTATAAACATTAAAGTTTTATCAAAAACTAGTGGCCTCACTTTGTTTTGGGGTATAGTTTTGCTATTGTAGTAGTCATTATAAGCCATGTGGTTTGCTATAAGAGTTACCTCTTTATAATAAATAGTTGCACGTAATTCTCTCTGTTATTAAAATTATAGCTGGCATGATACCTCATCAAATGGAATATCATGGAGATGACGTTAAAACGATTTTAATGTTACGTTACGCGCCACTATATAAGATATGCCTATATGTTAAAGTATAATAAAGTTTAGCAATTTGCATTAATTTTAAATAAATTCGCATATTAATCTTACTGTTTAACCACAATGGTTTAGGATAGGTTAAGCAGTTACTTTTGGATTTTTTTTTAAACTAATTTCAACTTAAAGCTGTGAGGAGAATAATTTGTAAATTCTTAACTTGTCTAAGAAGCAAATTCAAGTGGACTGAAAATACTGTGTTTATTTTTGATGTTGACAAAGACGGCGGAGGGTCAGTCCTTAAAGCTGACTGACTGACTGGCGCCCGTTTCGAAATAGAAAACCGTGACACATTAGCGCCGAAACGGCCGGCGCCGTACTGTGAATCGGTGGATTTGCAAATAACTACAAAAGTTTGTCTTTACCAACCTTTTTTGTAAAAGGCAATCAAAGCCAAGTGAAATTAGAGGTACATCAATTTGAAGAAATCAGTATTATTAACCTTACATTAGTGGGCGATTTTGCATGTTTATTTCAAGTTTAAATTAATATCTTAATTTTACATTTGGTCCGACAGTTGAACTCGGATTTGCCAATGATGCCAATTCCATCTCTACAAAATGCAAGCTATCGCGTGTTAAAAATTAGCTAGAAGACGTGCTGTTAGACTAAAGTCCAACTACTACGTCATTGGTTGTTTAGTGACTTTTGACATCTCACATCAAAAATAACCAATAACCGTGTATGGTTGATGACTTCAGTTCTACAAAACGCCATCTAGCGGTTTTTCACACTCGATAGCGCCCATTGGCTTAGCATGGGCTAGTTAAATATTACAAAGTTCACAAAAACAAAAGGATTTATTGAACCGTATCTTCCTTTAATAATGTTGAAGAGATAGTTTATACGAATTTCATTCCAATGTGACTAATATCAAAAGCAGACTAATATCAATTCCAACCCAGCAATGTCGCGAGAACATAAAATATTCATAAAATAAAAGTTAAAATTATCTCCGATTGCTCACATGATACATAATTATGTTCATTCATAATTACCGCAATAGATAACGCACATTGACTAAGTACGTGTAATATTTAATTAGCTGGCTTCAATGTAAACGCAAACAGTTCTACGTCTGCCGATATACTTCTTGAAGTGATACACACCTTTTGGACTGTGACATTACAAGTACGTAAATGGAACGTGTGCTGGTTTCTAAATAAAATAATAATTGGTAACCAAATAATACTAAGTGTTAGTGGTGGTGCTAGAGAAGATTTGGATGATAATTTACGCAATACTTATATACCCAATAAACATAACATAAAAACAACCTTTACAAATGGACGTTAGTTAATAGAAAACTGTGTTATGATAAGTAATACTACTTACTTTACCAAACGTCGCAAGTGCCATATCATTTAGCGCTCCTTGTATGAAAATCGTTTAAAATCAAAGAAAACTGACATTCGTAATAGAGATACAACTATTTGAATTTATAAATCTCTTGACTTGCCAAATATTCGTTTGTTTGAAAAACATCATACCTAAGTAGGTACGATATATTCCGTTCTAATACCAAACAACTTATACCAATGGTATTTGTTTATTATCGTAATTAATTTTCATTCCGAACGAATTTCCACTGATAAACCTGAGGCTTGTTAAAATAGATACATCACTTTATTACAAACTTGGTCAAATAGTGAAGCGGGCCACGACACCGCAACTCATAGACATCTACAATAGCAAATATATTCCACGTATGATGACACCTGCACATTATCTCCACGTAAGTAAACGTAGATTGGTTAGGTACAATATAAGCAAAATGGACCAACCTGTGGCACAATTTTCGTAGAGTACTTGATGCAGAACGAGTTTCCCTTTATGCAGTAAGTCACTGTCTTCTTCATCTTCATGATTCACGAGAAAAACAAAATCAAAGTCCCCAATATCGCACCACACACGCAAACGACTGCATCAAACAATACGTCGATTAATTCTGTCTCTTAATGCTTAGAAAACAAATCCTTCGTCAGTTTATTGAAAATCAGCGGGATTCGGCGCGACCGAGTTTTTTTGCGACGCTGCATTTTGCTCTTCGTTGTTATGCAATCTAAAATAGTACGCGAGCGTATATAGTTATTTTGAGAAAACGTGCTCCGGATGAACTCTTTATGTTGCTCGCAATCTGGGATAGTAATATTGAGTTCTCCGTTCAGTTCTGAACATGTTATAATTTCGCCTACATTGACGATACTTGTATCATTTCTATCAACCTTGTTTTACATCATCGATTTTAGGTCTGCATTCTAGAAACAGAAACGTGTTTACTTTACGTGCGAACAAAATGTTATTTTACATTCGTATCATAATGTTTTATGGGTGCATAGTCTATGTGTAAATACGGCAAGCCGGGTCATTGCACTGGCGGCACAAATACTGAATCACTTTTATGTTACAAAGCACGACGTAAACGTATTTTGACACCGTCGTAAAGTGCATTCGTCAAGTGTATTGGCAAATTTTGTGGCACGCTGTCTATTGATGAATTATTTATTTGATTAAACATGCAAACTCTCACGTAGTCAAAGATTATTATCTCAAATATGATAGTAATCTTTATGCTAACGACTCAGATGTAAATGTATAGGATTTGTAAAGGGAACGTTGAAATTAATTTGTTTGGGTCAAGAAAATCAATTAAACCGATAAATGTCAAACAATGATTCATTTAGTATAAATGTAACCTATATGTATCAAAGTGCAAGAGTGAAAAGATAAAGGTTAGGAGATGGAAGATAGATTCAGTTTCTGAATATCAGAAAGTTGACTGATTAGCTGTCGCAAGTAACAAACGTTCCTCACTCACTTGCCTTAAAAAAGAGGTAAAAAGTGTCTACCATTGGGACGAAACTGAAATAGAACATATAAAACCATCTCCATCAATAACGATTCATTTGATGGGCATATTGTAATTCCATACATCTGCATACTTTTATAATTATGTACAAATGTTGTATGTCACATACACGAGTGTCGCACCTTACTTGCACGCGCCCCATTGTTTATACAAAATGTCACGTTACCTTTGAGATGCAAAACATCTGTAATACTATTGTTACGGCACTCAATGGAACCGGAACAGTAAAAGCAGATTCAGCCTTCGTGCGACAGAGAGATCCGAGAAAATTGATACTTTCTTACTTTAGCACTAATGTCTATATTTTCACATCAGTCAGCATTGATCGATCGGACTTTACCATATTTTTGGATCAATTCGAAAGCTTCTATGTTTATGGAAATTAACAAGTCTGTCTCTATGGTGACAGCTGTTGGTCTGGTGTGGTATTTATTTCGGATATGTATCTGTATAGTTTGATCTATGATTTCTTTTTACCCATATCGGGTCACAAGTAGGTACTTTTCGGGGTACTTTTCTTTAAGAAAAACCTAAGATTACTAGTTTGCAACAAATTGAGCACTTATAATAGAGCGATGGTGGAGCTCAGTGGATAAGAATGCGCCTTCCGTACGGGGGTCGTAGTTTGATTCCGAGCATACACCTCTGGATTTTTAAAATCTATGTGCGTATTTCTACTATTAGTTCGGCTGTGAGAGGAAACACTTAAGGAAACCGGCACGTTTCGGATAGTTTCTGAAACGCGTAGCCATGATTCAGTTGGTCTGATTAGTCTCTCTTGACTATCCAAATTCAATCATGGTCTAACCCGTACCCCGGGCGCCAAAGCGACAACATTAACGCAACCGGGAATCACACGTTACGATAGAAGAAGAAGAGCAAAAGTTGAATAAAATATGACTTTTTTTTTGTTTTAATACGTGCGTAATGTTGTGTTGGAAATTGAGAAGCATATCGTAAGTAGGTACTTCAATGAGTAAGTAAATACAAAGCATCATTTAACACCAGGAAATTGGATATAAGAAGGTCTACTCGCGTGGGAAACTGCTTAAATGTTGAGAAAAACAAAACGTCACGATCATCCATGATATTTAGCTAGCGATTAATCTTGAAGACGAATACGCATTTAAATGGAATAAATCTTTAAAAACAAATTAAATTTTCAATTTATATTACTGTAAACCAGTTCTTAAAACAACCGCAGCTCCCGTTCATAAAAACGTCAATCAATCAAATGTGGATGATCTTTTTATTTTAAAATTTAACTGAAGTGTGTTCGAGTTTTTTTTAGGTAGATACTTAGCTGCCTTTATTATTATTATAGTGGCCCGCCCTCACTTCGTTTCGGGACAGTAGTTTCACTGTCTACCAATAGATGGCACTGCACGTTGATTGTATCACGCAAGTGTTTCGTGTTTTCGGTTTACCTATAAGCCCTGGCGTAGAATATGAGATTAACCTCTTAATAAATAGTATAGATAACTAACTTGTAAAGTGAAGTTCTTAAAACTTCATGTTTCATCAAGCTCACTAACAACTTTTCCTTGATTATCAAACACGTAGGATGATATTGGAGATAATTTATTTCCAAATAGTATTTATTTACTAGCTTCGGGCAGATTTCTCCAATCTTAATTCCAATGTTGATAATATTTTTGGAATAAATATGATATTAATCTTCTTACCGTACGCATGTGCTAGGAAACCGTCAAGTGATGAGAAGGAGACTTTTGAAAGAGCATAACATTTATTGCGAAATGAAGAAATTTTACACCAGAAATGGGTTGTTGAAAAAACAAATATTAACGACATCCAAAAGAAACTTGTCAATTACAACTAGCTACAAGTAGTATTGCAAGTGCAAATAATGTATACCTACCTACATCGAGTCCAGTAAAAGCTGACATCTTTTATTGTTATCTACAAGGCACGTGCTTCTCGAATAAATAAACCAAAGAGGCCAGTGGTCGATGACGAAGATACTCCCGTATCTATCTATACTTTTGTAGAATGTTCTTAGGTCTTGTCTAGTCCTAGGACAGTATAATTATATTGTGCTTTCATTAGTTCCTCTAGTTGTGCGAGTTAAAGTATCCCTCAGCCCCCCGCATCTTGCGCCGCTTGTTGGTTTTTCACCTCTAGCATAAAAACTACAGAACTTAGATCTGCCTTTTAACAATGCACGTAATTTGTCACCGGAACCACAAATGAATATATCTTCTGTGGGAACTCTATGAAAACTTTAGATCTATGTATTTCGTCGGCGATTTCATCTGGGGGAAATTTAAATAAGACGGTTGGCAAAATCTGAACTTGAACTGGCTGGAAACAAAGATTTAAATCATAGATATGCCCTCGCCATACTTTGACCGCGCCGATTTGAGTCGCACCTCAAATAACCTAGCATAGCTCAACTGGGATTAGCACGAATCAGTTGCCGTTTGCACTCGGTGACAGTTGTACGACACAGCTGCCTGGATTTTTGACAGGAAAAAGCACTCAAAATGCCTTCACGTGCCTTTTTATTGTGCAAGAAAAATACTACAAATTCAAATAAAGCGAATGGTGTTACATTTCACTCGTAAGTATTTATATTTCATCAATAATTTAATTTATTTTATTTTGTTGACAAAACATCAACGTCTGATCGGCCAGCGCGTGACAGAGAGAGTAGTATTGGCAATTACTGTGAGACAAAACGAGACAACATCATTATCTCAGTGGCCAATATACTTAGACCCGCTGTAGTACTCAGAACTCAGTTGATAACAGCTCATTTGTAATGGTTTACAATAACCGGGAAAAGTACGGTAGCGTCAGCAGTTTCGATAGGCATTGTTTTAATAGCGGTCAGATATAAAATAGCAATTTTATTTCGACTAGAAATCAATAAACATGCAAATAATAATTACGTATTATTTTTAAGTGAACGTTTATTGTTTTAGATTTCCGCAAGATCCGCGTTTAAAAGAAAAATTGATCAAAGTTATCCAGCGGGATCGAAGTGATGAATACTGGTTACCTGGACAATTTAGTCGAACTTTCTCTTCTCATTTCAAAGAAAATGATTTATATTTGACTCCCCTAGGTCGGCGTAAAGTAAAAAGTATTATATTTGTATTTCTTCTGTTGTCTTATTCTATAACACAAGTGCTTAAGCTACTTAGTATGGAGTCAGGACATTAAATGTGGGGTTGTGTTAATTATTAATTAATTATTAAGTTATAGTAAATATTACTTATAATTTTTCTTAAGGAATAGTAGGTCAAAGGCCTTTATTATAGAAATCAAGTCATAGCTACTATGATGGGATTAGGCATAATCACCATCCCTTTATGCGGTTTGGTGATCAAATCCGATATTCGCTCTGTGATTAGAGTAATTTATTTGAATAAATAGATAAATGAAGTGTAACATTTAGAAATAAAATGTCCTATAAATAAAATTGCTCTTAAATTTAGGAATTGTTTTATTTTTAGTTCCCAGTATGAAAATTTTGCTGACCGTATTTTATTCTCATAGATAGTGACTTTCGATGACACGCACACGTCATGTCATCAAAATATTGCCTCGTTTTTAGGTGTCAGGGCATATCTATGATTTAAATCTTTGGCTGGAAAAACAAAACAACTTTAAAAATAACTTCTCATTCTATTTTTATAATCTACTAGCGGCCGCCCGCGACTTCGTCCGCGTGGAAAAGTAACTTTTTACCCCCCTTTTAACCCCTTACAACCCCCTTTTAGCAATAAAAAGTATCCTATGTTCTTTCTCAGGGTCTAGATCATCTGTATACCAAATTTCATTTAAATCCGTTCAGTAGTTTTGGCGTGAAAGAGTAACAGACAGACAGACAGACAGACAGACAGACAGACAGACAGACAGAGTTACTTTCGCATTTATAATATTAGTATGGATTAGTATGGATTTTCGGCGTGAAAAATATTGCATCCAACCAATAAGTTTTTATAAGTATCCATTTGTATTCATTGTGGCTGGCAGTAAGCAGTAATGATTTTTTTTCATTCAAAATACAAGTCTTGAGATTTTATCTTAATACTTTTAGAAATAATGTTCATATTATTTTAACCGTAATAGTATATGGTTAATACTTGTATAAGTGGTGTTTGACAATGTGTATTTATAATATTTCCGATATTTTAAAGACAATTTCATATATATTAAAAAAAAACCTTGTCTGCTCGCACCTCATTGCTTGGCGTACCTCGTAATATTTTATAATTCGCTTCATATTCAATAATTAGATTGTGCAGTAGTAAATAATTGTAAAATCTTGAGTGCTATTAGAACATTGTTATTGTTACAATCGTTGCAACATAGTTTATCACAGCACGATGTCACTTGTCAAAATATTTTTATTCTATGAACACAAGACGAAAGGAGGGCTGAATCCAAACATGCCTTACACAATCATTCTAGGCTAGCTTTATTAGTAAATGTATAGAGATCTAAAGCAAAACAAATAGACGGTTACACGCTTCGCTCCCACTGGTACGTTGATACTCCGATCAATAGTATTAAACAATAAGTACAATAATAAATGTCCAATCGAGATTTATTTATATTATTGACTATTTTGAAAGACTTTTTGTTTGAAATGTTTTAATTTTGATTTGAAGTTGATTTGGTAATTTCGATGAGGTATTGAAAACACTTTGACGACTTTCCGCGCACATAGTTTTACGCTACAAAAAATCTAATCGCAAATACCCAAGTACATATAGCTATTAAAAGTATTTCATTCCAAAAATACCAACTCATTTAATACATTCTGAAATTTAATACTGAAGTTTATTGTAGTATTAATACATTAACAACATTTATTTGAAAGTTATCCGTGTAAGTAGGTTTTAGTATTCAGAATGGACGTTTCCCTCTTCTATTTGTTTTGACAATAAAACGAAAGTTGGTCAATAAAACTTGCATAGATAATATCACTCTCATTAGAAATAGAACCACCTATAAGCCCTCAATGTTTTCTAAGATTCTGACGTCATTGGATGCTTTTCTCTTAAAAATTTAAAGACATTTCTCGCAACTGGTGGATAGAGTAAGTCTATTTATTACACGTATCAAATCTTTGTTTCATACGTGTGTAGTGATTCAATAATTTAATGGAGCGCTAGCAAATAAATAAACTATTAAACTAGGACCTAGGTGTAATGAATAGAGTTACAACAATCTACATACTAAATGAAATCACTTCAAATGAAGGAAACCTAAAACCCATATTGTGAACCCCAAACGGGGGAGGGTACATTTTCGCCATCATGGCACGTCTTATGCACTTCTGGTGGTAACTGAGGAGAAAGAAGTGGGTAGAAAACAAAAAGACATTATTACATTTCGCTTTTGATTAAAATATCGAACGTCTTTTATTATTACTTATTTCGACTATTTTCAATTAGATTTGTATGACATATGATGGTGCACTTGCTTCTGTATACTGGAAACTATTCATTTCGTTAAGGCTAGAGTTAAGTAGGTACTCATTTTAATGCATATTATGCATTTAGCGGCTATTGTTTCTTTAATATGTGAATTGCTGTTACAACCTTGTGTATTTTATTACACACTAGTGGCCGCCCGCAACTTCGTTTGCGTGAACTTTATGACTCTCGACTTCAAGATGATTATTTAAATAGAATTTAACAAAAATATTACTTATTATAAATGTTTGTTTATAGGTTAATAGATTTTTAAGGCGGCTCATTAATATTTTATACGAAGTGCTAAGGAATGGAACAATTTGCCGGCTTTTGTATTTCCAGAGAGCTACAATTTGGGTGTCTTTAAGTCGAGAGTGAATAGGCTTCTTCTGGCAAAGCACGCTACATCTTAGACCTCATTGTCACTCTCCATCAGTGAGATGAGGTCAAGTGCAAAGCCATTTAATATTTAAAATATCAACTTCTAATGAAAGTAATCCCCAAATTATTTTTTATTCCATTAGGGGATGTAAGTATTCTATTAAAGTTTGAATCTTATATTTTATACATCAATTCTGTCAAAGAATGTGTATGCAAAAGTTGGAGTAAATTGGGCCAAGGAATCACGTAGTCCCATGAACAAACTTTGAATCACCTTTTCGCTCCATTAGGGGTTTAAGTTCGGAATATCCTTCCTTATAGGATCTCATCCAAAAATGCTCATCACATTTGACAATTTTCCATTCCATTTTATTCCATATTTGTTATAGTGTAGCTGGGCTCTTAGAGGTCCAAACCAGATGTTCCATGATCTTTGATTTTTTTTTCATGGCATCATAAACTGCTCATCAATCTTTTTTTTTTTTTTTTTTGGTGACCCGGAGAGAAATGCCGGCGACTCAGAAGGAGCCGACGTCGGCGCCGGTGGTCGGCGCCGCCTTATGCACACCCGGCCGCTGGGAGACGACCGGGTAGTGTGGGGCTCTCCCCTGGGGTGCGCCCAGGGGCATACCCACTAAAACTCTCCGGGGCAGTTCCTGCACGCTCGTAGTGGGGTGGCTACGTGAACCGCCGACAGGCTCTCTACGCGGCACGCCCTCGATGAGCGAGAGGCTCGCCAGCACGGCCTCTTCCCGACACTGGCCTCGGCACTCGAGGCCTTGAGCCGCTCCCACGGCCCACCACTCACCCTCCCCAGAAGCCCCGACGTTGCTGGCGTGCAACGCCAGAACTCCGGAGAGAGGCGACTGCAGGCCCCCCTAACAGACCCCACCCTGCTGGCTGCAGGGCAGAGAAAGAAGAGGGCACCCACAGACTTCCGACACTGCCCCGAAACCTACCCGCGCGAACATCTCCGCTGGATTGCGGAGACGAACGACGGATAGGGAAAGCGGGGACGGCGGGACACAGCCTCATTCCACTGGCTGTGGAACTCGGCACAGACCCACCAACGAAACCCCCACCATGAAGGCGGGGGGGAGCGCTCCTAAAAGGGCGCAACAGACATGTTGAGCCTGAACAAATAGGCGCCCGCACACTTTCGTGTGGGACACCGTAGCCTCCATCGGCAAGAGATGGCATGTAAGGTAAAGTGGAGGGGCGCACCTCACCCCCACCCCCCGGCCGGTGAAGACGTGGAAGTCCCCCGGAACAATGGTTCTAATCACCCGCCGGCCGGTTAAGGCAAGCGGATGAAACGGGGGCCCTTAACGGTCCAGCCCCAAATCCAGATGACCGCCGATGAAGAGGCTCAGGTCCAGGCCCAAACAACTCCCAACGCGCTCAAAAGCGCACCACACCACGGAGAACCACTCAAGGGCTCTCCACACTCCAAAGCGCCCAAAAGGCGCAACACCCGGTGGGGCTCACCAAAGGAGCCGCCCAACTGTCGCTGATGCGACCAATGCCGCGGGAGACTGAAAACTCCCGCCGCCGCACTAGTGATTTTTTATAGAGGTTTTCTTCCTCGCAGCCCACTCTCAATGAGCGGGCCCCCGGCCTCCTCTCAGTGAGGAGGTTACGGTGTGACCAGTTTTGGTTCGCGCCGGCCGCAGCCGGTACCCCCCCATATCTGGGGGGGCGTTCCCCTATCCACCACCCGGGGGACGCGCCCGATAGCTGGTCTGGAAACAGCCACGGGTGCTCATCAATCTGAACAACTTTTGTTAAGGTGCCATTGCCCTACCTCTTATAGTTTAGCTGGGCTGTTGTGGTTCTACATCAAGGAGCCTAGTCTTCAAAATATTATATATCCTATAAGTTGCCCTGATATTACAGCTATACAATAAAAAAAAAAAAAAAAAGTTTCATTCGAATTGGTTCAGTAGTTTCCGAGATTAGCGCGAACAAACAGACAAACAGACAAACAGATAAACAGACAAACAGACAAACAGACAAACAGACAAACAGACAGACAAAAATTTTAAAAATCATTGATTCATGTTCTGTTACTGTTTTTTAGTCGTCCTAAGTTATTTTGAGATAAATATCTTCAATGTACAGACACAGCTTTTTTACATTTTTATTATATGTAATATTATATGTATAGATTATATGTATAGATAAAGATTTTATGTGCAGCTTGGCATTACGTTCTAAGATGTGGTAGGCGTTAATTTAGGAAATTGAAATTGGTAAGTTTTATTCCCCCTATCCCCTCGAGAGTAAAAGTGAATTAAAGTAAGTATTTCAAGAATGTTTTATTTGCCTTTTTACAAACATATTTATTATTGAAATAAAAGTGGCGTAATATTGGTACGACAAAATGGATAAGCTCAGCATTTGTTGCCACAAGAGAGTACAGTTCTCTTGGACCGCGCTGGGTTTGTTCCAGAGTAGATGTTACACTGCCTGGGGAGGCTTTCAGGGTACGTGAGCATACCCACTACTGGGGAGTGCCTTGTTCAGTATCACGACTCCGCGAGGGAAAATCCTACTGGGTGTCCTGGTAGGTCGTGCATCTGGAAAGGCATTGCGCCAAGCGCGATTAGCGGTACGGTCCAGTCCCGGCTGCAGTGGGGTATCCGACCGCGATTGCGCTGAGATGGACACCCCAGGGGTTTTGGTTAGGGTTAGGATCCCACATACCACATTGTCCCACACATGGGCCGTGATGGTTTCCCCTGGGAAACAAAAGAAAAAAAGATGTCTTTACCAGACGGAGACAGAAGCCTGTACAATGCCGGCACTGGTAACCCTGCATACCCAAACCGGTGCATTCCTCACATTCGTGTACAGTTAACTCCGAGGCAGTGAACACTGAACAGGACATCCCAATAGAGTGGGCATAAAGTTATTTGTTTAAGTTTAGTGTCGGCCCACGTGCGCGCGCATACAATATTATGGTTTTATTGTCCGTCGCTCATTGGCCACTTCCACCGAACGAGGATTTGCTAATAGTGTCACTCGACACCAAGGGCTCAGTTTACTAGTACCTACGAAGTACTAAAACAAGTAGCCAGAACGGCTTATTAACGTGTTACAAAGTGTAGATATGTTTCGTTACACTTTTCTACCGAATGAATTGTAGGACTTACTGGTTGTATTAGTAAATTTTATTTGTTATTTTTGAGCTGTCTCAGAAGTGTATCAAGTTATTGGTTAAGTGTTTTTTCACGATTTCCCACGGTCATAGAAGAAAATTTTAATGATGTTCAGAATGAACACATGGTTAAAGGGATAAATGTTCATAGATACACCATGTATAAGTACATAACGTGGCAGTCCTTAAATCCAGTATGAATGGACTAACATCTGAATTTTAAAATATACAGATTATTTCGAAGGCTTCAATTTCGAATTTTTAAGTCAATTTTGGAGGAATTGGATTGGAGCATCGAAGAATAACCCACCTATATACTGGTATCTAGAAATATTTTGATTAGATAAAATCGATTTTGGGAACTGGAATTTCACAATGACTAATGTTAGTATCTGACGTAATATTATTATGCGCATTGTCATCATTTTACTCAAATATTATTACGGTTGCCTCATTTCATTCTCCCTTTATCCTATAAAATTGCACAAACAATTATACCTTTCTGTGATAGTACATATTTTTGTCTGCTCCTTATCATTATATCTTTTACGATAATTTGACACACCTTCCGTAGAATCTTTAATAAGAGTCATAGTTTTATTTTAATACATTACTATATACTTAAGTACCTACTAACTCCTATGTAGATTAACGTATTGAAAGAAAACTAAAACTAAGACATTGCCATTCTCGTTCGATTTTTTACAATTATTATAAAAAATTAAAAGTCCTCCAACCGATATTCGGCTACGGCGGCCATTCTAAAGATCAGCCACGTACGCAGTATACAATTTAGTGCTCAAGTGTGTGCGCAAACACAGGTGCACTCTCTATTCCTTTACGCTCTTAATTCGATGGACACTAGTGTGACACGACGCAGGCAGGCAGCGCAGGAACAACATCTTAACGTGCCTTCCGAGGCACGGGTCTACCCCCGTACAAGACCGCCCAACATACTAGACTTTGGGCTGACACTGAGAATTTCTGAACTAAATGTTTCGCGAATATAACATCACAAAACTGATGACTGTCTCCCCAATGTTACACCTTGGTGACACGTCCTAAAGTGTGACGTGACTTACTGACGATCACTTATTGACCTAATTAGAAAAATCCCGCATTCCTGTCTTAATACGCAACTGTCCACAAAATTACGTAGTTTAGTAAACGTACAACTGCAATCTTTTGTGCATAAATGACACAACAAGTGTATCAGCACCATCGTGACTATAATGTTACAGTATTAGGCTCTCTTATTTTACCTTATAGGGAGTTGGGTGTTCTCCGTAATTGAGTCACGATACACTCACCGGCGTGTGCGCATCCGGACTAAGTAACTTACCTGAAAAAGAGAGAAAATTATAAGTGTTGGTTGGAACTTCTTTAGCAACTACTGGTGACGGTATCATCAATATCATAAAATATTTATTATAGGATACTTAATAGATAAGATACACTTGTAGGAAAGAAAACACAGCTGGGCAGGCTTAGGATTAATTGCGTCCGCATAGTCTCTACCAGTGGCGGATTTACACATTTGCCGTCTATCACCATCATCATCATCAGCCCGGAAATATCCACTGCTGAGTATTAGGCCTCCTTTCTAAAAGCCAAAGTACCCGGTCCTGAGCTGCTCGGATCGAAGTAGGACTTAAAAGTGGCCGTTTTTAGCAATAATGAACATTATTACTTGTCACGTTTAAAAAATATTGTATTGCATCTCAAAAAATCCAATTTACTTGCACCTAAGTATGTAAAAATTTAATTTCTTGAAAAATATGTTATAGTC
The DNA here is from genome assembly GCA_014851415.1 of Cnaphalocrocis medinalis. NCBI lineage: Eukaryota > Metazoa > Arthropoda > Insecta > Lepidoptera > Crambidae > Cnaphalocrocis > Cnaphalocrocis medinalis. The sequence goes on from CM026279.1 coordinate 11,275,758, forward strand.
GCCTCAATCAGTGTAAATAGGTTGGCAGCGCTAGTTTCGTCAATGTAGCCCCATAAGAAACATTTATGGTATCTGGCCTGTTAAAAAATATCGACAGTACATAGTAGTACCTAGACAGATGTATTTATTGCATGAAAATTACAGAAATTAAATTAAGTCATATGTAAATACAATATCCCATCAAAAACATAAATGTGAAATTAGATCCAACTTATTTTTTTTGTAATGCTTTGTGGGTCGAGTTCTTGCCAAGTTCAATAGGGAGACCTACTTGACCAATCCTCATTCACGAATTATACCTATTAATGTAGTTCGGATGTCACTTTTAGTTGTTTATAATAGTTCGTATAGGAAATTAGCCCAAGTAGCTGAACAAAAGTAAAAACGTTAAAACTCCGAGATTAATGTAATAGAAAATGCTAGAAACTAGACTGGCGTTTTACACTTAAGTGATATCATTGTAGTGTTTTACCAACACTTCCATTCCATAGATTACTATCACTGATTCACGTGTTACTCAACTTTATGGTGGTCGAACCCATATAAATATCTGTCTACTTATGTTTACTTTGTGTTAGTAAATTCCACAGTGTGAATATGTCCAGTGGATCGTTACTTTTATAGGTACTAGAGCGACAAACTACGAGCAGCGGCCCGCTGCAGCGGGTCATCTGACAATACTCAAACATCTGCGAGATCACAGAGGTTCGCTGATGCGTTGCCGGCCTTTTATTAGAAATTAATGAAAGAAATACGGAGGAGAATTTGTCAGGACAGCTGTTACAAACACGGATGCCCGTGTTCTTTGTGCATCGACTGTGCGTATAAAAGTTTCCATTCACGTTCAAATGTCCTATGTCTTGCTTCTGATCTTTATACTGTGGTAATGCTATAGAAATATTAACAGGAACTATGTAAACTATGATTGATAAGAGCACGTTTTAGATTATCCTGGAAATCCCCACCCATGTCATTATTTAGAGTTCACTTTAACTATTTGTACCGTACCCATACATATCTTTATAATTGGGAAAGCGTGTGTGTCCGTCTTTTACGACTAAACGGATCCGATGAAGAAGTTGAGGGGATAGAGAGTGACATAATGTCATATTTGGCTGGCTTCTTTCCAACGCAGTTAATACCGCTGGGCGTTAAGTTAATATTTATGTCCATTAGGTATGTCGTTTTCTCGTAAAATTATAAATACTGTGAGTAATGGTCACGCCAATGTTTATAATCGTTCAAACATGAAAGTAATCTGAATAAAATCTAAAATATTTTATATGGTGGGATTGTTGCTGTAACTTTATTCACGTGGTTTGAGGTGTAAAGAAGGTGTCTTTAAGTATTTTAATAAAAATATGTTGTAGGTAGATATGGCGAGTATATTGACATCGTATGGGGGCATTCCACTTTGTGTGGGTAAGTGGCGTCACTTTGGTTAAAACAAAGAACATTAATCACCAGATTGTCTGAAAGGAAATATGATTCCATGCTTTACATGACATTATGATATCGCTTTCGGTATCTTCATTAAGTCATTCATTTCGTAACGATGTCATTAGTTGTATCTACCTATTTTGAAGATTTAGTTGTTGTATTAAAATAATAGAGCGAAAGAGAAGGACTGATTTTAATTAGTACATACCTTATTCCATTTTTTAATATGCCTCTACCCTCTTCTATGTAGATAACTTCGATCATTCGACGATTAATATTTTAATATCATTTTACGGCACTTCACTGCACAAATAAAGAGCTAATTCGTTCACTTTGTTCAAACTAAACTGACATATATGCAAATGTTAATTTCCCAAACATTTTGTCATTTTGCTTCTATCAAAAGGGGCAAAGATGAATGAATGAATGAATAATAAATACTTTTTATTGCACACAAAACAGAAGTAAAAACTAGATATAGACATGTAGTCATCTGGCAATTCAATTCCTTACTTACCTAACCCAAAGACGTCTCCTTTGAAAACTTAAGTGTTGTTTTCTATAATATCGAGTTCTTGACTTTAGTATCAAGATTGTATCGAATACAAGTAGTGTATTACAGTAGATATACACAAATTACGTAAACAGATTGTGAGTGATACAATAAATCTCAAAGCAAACACTCGGCGTTAATCTTGCTTAACCTTATCCTTGGCATAGATTAAAGGATAATTATTTACTAAGTCTTGATCATGGCTCTACAGCGATCGAGCCTATCGTCCATCATGGATTATGTCATGACTTGGGAGCGACAGTGTGGTTAAAGGAAAATCAAGTAAATATAACATAATCTTTCTTCAATCTATACACTATTTATAAAGAGGTTGATATACCCCTATGGAGATAGGACCCCCATGTGATCAACACATGGGGACTATTTAATGCTTATAGGTAAACATAAAACATGAAACCTTTGCGCCATGTAATCGACACTCAACGCCATCTATTTGTTTAGTTTGGAACTAAGTCCCGAAACGAAGTGATATTGAATAATGGTATTGTTTGTTACCTACTTTTAACCGTATTTTGAGTTTTGTCTCCCAGTCCCAGTCTTATTCCTCAGAATATGACCGTGGGAAAGCCTTAGAATAGAAGTGGTGGGTACTTAAGTATTGCATCTAGCTACTTGTTTATTTTCTCTAAAAGCAAAGGTCATACCATTCCATCTTACCACTGGCACGATTCCGTCGGTTTAAGAAGAAATATTATTTATTTTTTAGTCATTAGTTAATAAAGTTTCGAAGTTCGAATGTCGGCTGAATGGTGCTATTACGCTGTCATTCAAGGCGTTTAGCGCGCATTGTGTTGGCCAATCACATCAACATGTCGTCAATAAGATTTATCTAAGCTTGAATTATAAGACCGCAAATGACTATTAATTTCAAATTCGTGGTCACGATGATTTATTTGCATTTGAAGTATTTATGTAGGTTTCTTCAATTGTAGGTACCTCGTATCTACTTATGTCACAGAATAAATAAAGGATAGTATAGTAGTAGATACCGTTCCTACGGTACTTATATACCCATAATACATTTTTAAATAAATTTAAGTACCTATACCTGCATGTGATTTGAAAACTATTCATCGTATTCTATGTCAATTTGTTTGCTAGTTCGTTTATTTTACTACATTTATCTGTTTAGTTTATCTTTAAGTAGGTAGATTTTTTTTCATGGTGGCACTGTTATACATCGTTTCACCTAGTATAAGGGCTCCGGGATTAAAACGACTAAAACTTAACAGTGTAGGGTTTTTTTTTATAATTTCAGCGGAGAGCGTCTCGAATCGTCGATTGCCGGGATATCACTAGTCAGCTTGACCCCATGGCGCTGCGGAAAGATGTTGCGTCCTTGTGAATTCTCTATCGCATATACCGTGGGGAGTTCTTCGAGGAATTGTTCGGTTTGATTCCTGCCGGCTCGTTCCGACTTCGTTCCACGCGGCAGCAGTTCCATCCATTTCATCTGGATGGCTCGCAGTCCACTACTGTGCGTTTCGCCAGAAACTTTCTGCCGCGTACGACGCAATATGGAACGAACTGCCACCTGCGGTATTTCCAGACATCAGGTGATCCGTCTGCTCGTCTGCCCCCTATCCTATATAAAAAAATAAAGTTTTTCTCTATCTTCATGTTTTCTCATCATAAAATGAGTAGACGACTAAATTATGTTTTATAGAAGATCGTAAATTTTTGAGTTCTTTTAAATCTGCATTCTCGCGACGTTATACAATAACTCCCATGAGCATTTAATTTATTTTGGTCCGGTATTTAGGTCGGATAAACAATCGCCTTGTTGTTTTTGAAATAAACTAAAGTATAATGTATAAAATGGATCACAGTAAATGATTTGAATCGACCGTTTCCTGGCATAAATTGTTTAAAACTTTTTACAAATATTGCTCTGGTGTTTATTTTTATGAGCAACATCCGATTGAGCACATTTCCAGATACGTTATTTTTAGTTTACCTACATATCTCTATGGTATTTGTTATGGGTACTTACAGCATTTAGACATTAGTAAAAATACAGCAAGTAACTATAAGAGATTTATGAAAATTACGTAGGTACGTAGTAAGAGGTAAGTAGTTAACGTAGAACGTCATTTACTTTTGTTTATTTATTGTTTATTGCTTAAGAAAATCTAAAATTGGCAGACTTGTTACAAAAAAAAACATAGATAGTTATGTAATATTTGTTATTATTATAATTCGTATTTAGCTAAGTTGTTGTTTTATTTTTATAAGGTTAAGAACAACACAAACCTTAGGTATCGACATAGTGTCGGCTAGTTACTAGGATAGTTTCTTATACCTAAGCTCCAATTACGGGGCGCCAACTTTGTCTTCCAATAAACGAATAGTACCGTTTAACCTCTATGCAATAATCACTAACGGTAATTGCCTATGAGTTGTCAAGATAACTCCCGACATAAAGGCACGTATGCGACAGCCCGGCGCCTGCGCACCCCACAATCGGACTATTATCCCGACCACAGAGATCCACAGTCCCAACGGACACATAATAATACATTGTTGATAATTATCATCCGGGTAAACCAAGAATTTGTAATAAATCATAAATTATTTTATGCTTCATTGCTTGCTGTATTTATCTTCGAATGCGTAGGCGCAAGCAGTTTTGAAGCACTAAATTCTCTCAATGGTGGTTATTGTTTAGGTAATCGAAATTGATGATTTGTTTACCTATGCAATGAACACACTGCTACCACTCGTCTTTACACTCTTTACTGGACACTCCTGGTAGTTAAACTATCTATCTTTTGGAAAATGATGGTTTACTTAGGCATCTCTTTCACTTGGGCTGTTCGCCATTCGTCCTTCTCGCACATTGAATTTGTACATCTATAGTATGTTCTAATTTTACATGCGTCTTCTATAGTTTGTAAAAAAGAGGATCAGTAGGACAGATAATAATAATATATCAAACTAAACCTCCTATTAACGAAATCTAAAACTGAGGAGTTGGAGTGACGCCAGTGTACTTAAATGTGGCGTAAAATTGGAGTAAACATTACAGTGACGCCACAGTTATAGGAAAAAGCTGTTCGTCTATGACCACCTGAGCTCTACATTGTTTGAATTCTCTTTGTGTAAAACGCCTGCTAGATATTTTCATTCAATGTTGAGCGCGCGTGCTTGTTTCGTGCCGTTCGCTGAATGGCACTAAAATACATGTTTCGTTGCTGCGTAGTTCGCGGGCTTTGATTTAGAAAAGCCTTAGAATATGAGTTATTATTCTAAGCGAAAAGCAATTTATTTTCTAGATAATTTATTTTGATTTAAGAAAATATGAATTGACGGGCACGCAAAAATCGTTTTAAATGACTAAGTAGACTAAAATGCAAATACTAAGTACATTTTTTGTTAGTTACGGGCCGTTTACCCCCTGCAAGGTATACCTGCCTAATATTTACCTAAATGAAGCCTTAAGCTTATTTTATTGATAAAAAGAAAGTAATTCTAGTATTTTCTGAGATATTCTTTATCAAACATGACCATAACATACATAGATCATAACATAGTGCTTAGTTTATTTATTTATTTATTAAGGACAGCCAAAGAATCTTACACTACTTACATATCGTATTAGTTAATAATTTATCTTAAAAAACTATAAGGAATATGTTGAGATGGTGATTTAACCGTTAGCCAACGAACTGTGTCAAAAAATTCGTAAAATAGGTAGTTTTTATTGCAGGTTTGACATTGACATTGACGCCACACACCCAGTCAGGACGTAATTCCTGATTCCGGTCAAGCCGGCACACCAGGGGCGCAAAATGTTGTGAGGAGGGACACGCTCTGGGATGGGAAGGGAAGATCGGCAAGCCGCAGCCGGCCGACCACAACCAGCCCGGTATAGATCTAATTTTACAAATAGTTTTTATTGCAGGTTTTATCACTAAATCGTTATCAGCTCGTGCCAGTAATTGGGTTAATGCCCACGCGTCGGGGCGGACATGCCACTCTTGCGCACAGGGAAATTCAATCAAGAAGAAATATGACACTGGCAACTTGTCACATTGGCGCCATAGTGTAGGGACGTACAGTGGGACGTCTGCACTTTTTTTTTATTAGACCTACTTACAAGGTACATTTATAAAAAACTTATTGGGTACCTACTTTTATAAAATAATTATGTACTTAACATGTTAGTGCTAAACTAGGTTGCCTGCGGCGTACCTGCCCAATAGGTATTGATAAGGTATCGTAGGAATAGAGACTTTAGTGATTGAACTTAATTTTACTCTGCTTCGCTCGCTATGTTACCCGCGGTTTATTACGGAAAATACATAAATAAATTCATGCAACCTTAATGAGAATACAGGGTCTGTCTGTAAACGTTTGCATCCCTTTAACTACGGGTTCTACCAACCATTCTGAAAAATCTTTGCTCGATGACTTGAAACCCCCATACTCGAAACAACCAAAAACATAGGTAACCTTGTGTGAAATGACGATAAATTTTTACCTTAGACTCTTGCTCAATATTACCATGTTTTCTATGTTATTACTAAATATTGAATACCTAACCATTAGCTAACCACATAGCATACACATGTAAAGGGAATAGTAAAAGTTTTACAAATGATGTAGCAAGTGTCGTAGAGTAAAATTTTATTCGAATTTCTTTACATTAAAACTAATGGCCCGCATTCACTTTTCGGACATTAGTCCCACATTGTTCCATTAAATGGCGCTGGCCGTCGCGTCCGTTATATCCCGATTATTCGCCTTTTTGGTAGGTATAGCTGTAAGCCTTATGGCTATCTATAGATTGTTTCTATTTAAAAATAGTGATATTTGTAAAATATTTACCTACACTGTGGCATCAGTACGCGGTCTAAGTATGTACACAGTCTCGGACGGTCAGCAGGGCAACGATCTCCACAATCTTTACTTCCGTCAGCCATTTGCGAGATAATGGTAAATTACAAAATGGCCGAATTACCGACCCACAAAATTTTGATGAATGAATGAGTGGACGGGTGCTGACTTGCAAACTAATTTTATTATGAATTGAAACAATGGACGATGCAAAAAGTCACGTAATTATTTCCATTTCTGCTGAATGGTTATTTTGAGATACGTACCTTGAACTAAATTAGATTTAAATAATTTATTAGTTAGCTACTTATTTTATTTAACTATTTTAATATTACACATTCTTAAATTTTGAATCTCGGTGTCGATAAATATACGTGGAATAAGGGCAGGATATACAGTTTGTATCTATGAACTTTACATCTATTTAACCACGTCTGCTACCAACCATTGTGAACAACATTTGCTGTACAACTTTTGATAATTCGTCGAAATTTTCGCGATTTCCAATACAATAAGAATAAGTCACGTGACCGACTTTCTATGGAAAGTTTAAATAAAAAATGCACATTTCTAAAAGTCTTAGAACAAAAAGATAGAAGGCATGGTTAAAGTGTCGCAAATGGTCACAGATACACCCCTGTATAAGGGGTAATAAATTTTGTTGCCTCTACAACTAGTTCATTGAAATCTTAATGTGATGTAACGATAATTTTCGACTTAGTATTTTTTTTGTTTAAATGAGTAGGAAAAATATCAAGTAAGAATAATTTCTTGGAAGTTGGAACTGTCATTCAAAACGTACAAATAGGTACTCGGACGGCCTTGAAGTGCTACCTCTATTTCTATGAAATGATTTCTACGACTCTACTCTGACGGTTTTGGGTTCACGCCAATATTATTTCATTGACCTAAAAATGCTGGTTCATTCGTTGTCTTTATTACACATTTTCTCATAACTTTCATAATGAAATGTTGCGATTTTAATAGAACCATTTAGATTTGGGCTGCCTATTACCTGATTAACTGTGCTGTGTGGTCTATGTTTAAAATGCTTTATGCAGGATGCAATGTTATTTTTTATTATCTTTTAGTGTCTGGTTATATTAATTGAAGAATAAGTAGTTTTATTTGCGTGTCGTTCGATGTTCGAGGATTCTGACCTAACACAATTATTTCATCAATCATCTCATCATCACCTAATAGAAAAAGTTATGTTAAGTTTTGCTTGGAATAGCAATGGCGTTGGTAGGTAAACTTAACTGAATGTCCTGTGTCTAGCCAGAAAGGCTATACTGATACTGGGATCATGGAAATGATTTCAGACATTTTTGCGCTTGTAATGTCTAGTTCATTATTAGGTAAAGTATGGTTTGCCTTTTGGAAATATGCCTATACAGTTAACTTTATTAAATGCGAGTGATCATTACATACTAAGATTGAAAAGATATTATGAAAAAGTGAAATAAACACTTACTACGGGATTCATAAAATATTATTTTTCAGAATGGTTATTACGAGTACCTATAAGAAATGCCCTTATATCTGGTTTGCATGGGCATTCTGCTTACATCGTCAAGTTTAAAGGGAACTTGAACGACGCGTCTGTCCTTCTTAAGTTTCGTAGTTACTGTGGATAACGATAAGAGTTCTTCCAATCATCTTCTTATTTGACGACTGGTTTCAACATTTCATGTTGTAACTGATACTTGACTCGTCAGCCTCCACCACAGCCAGGCTTCATAAGCTGTAATTTAATGCATTTTAAGACGCCTTATTAGCAGACAATGGTCCTCTTTCCAATAATATCGGCCCTTGACACTTGATTAATGGCTTCCAGTCCAGAGATAACTTACTGTCATTTATGCAATCGATAATAAATCGATAACATTGATGGAATTTTCGTGTTTACACGCTATTCGCATATCAATCTGAGTCGCGCATATTGACGAATTCCAGTAGATTCAATTTGAATACCATTGATTTAAAATGAGTGGAAGATAATTTGTCAACATTAATTTATAGCTTGATAATGTAGATAATAGATAAATTAACTTGGAACTTGGGACCTGCTTGATTGTATTTTTAAAATTTTGAATGCTACACGCATTCAAAATCTTATGTGAGTAAATTTTTTAAGTAACAAAGTAATTTAGGTAAAATACATACAGGATAAGATTATGTCAAACTGTCGCAAAGAGCACCAACCACTAGTTTAGAATTCAATAAATATGAATCAGTCAGATGCATAAGTACCTGTACAGGTAAAATATTGTTAGGGCAACCAACGTTATAAAAGTCTCAAATAATCTTCACAGCCCTTTAAACCTTCTCAAAGAAAAATCTCTGTTGCCACGTTCAAGAGTCACTTACAATAACTCGAAATAATGTCACTTCAAGACTAGAACATTCTCGCACATTAATGACTCGAGCAACCTCGTGTCCATTGATAAGTGTCCCAGAGTTGGAGTCAACCCTGTTAACAAACACTTCATCGGGACCACACGCCGTCGGTGAAAAGTCAACGCCATAATTGACCCCTGACCACGCTCGTGTCCAAGGATACAAACGACACGATTTCTAAAAATACGCACCTTAATAAAGATAGACGTTGAATCATTAATGGTATGGTCGATTAGTCTAAAAATAACCAAGGTCTCATATAAAGGTTTAACAAGCATGTTTTAGTAACTTTATCGTTATTTCTGCTCTATAAAGTAGACTCGTATATTATCACTAGCCTTCCACTCGAAGCATTGCCTGAGTGGGCTAAAATGTGATATCCCATAGGAATGAGACGTTTTCCCGTTAGATTGTACTAGGTACTCTAGGATAACGAGTCACAAAACAGGGTGGAGTATGCAGTATGCATATATGTGGCATGGTGGCATTCTCCTGCAAAGAAAGTAATTGACTAGAATACTCGTATTAACGAGAACTAGGTACGAAATTCTCTTAGTTTTTACTACCAACATTTTTTCGTAGTAACTAGGTATTCGTAGCTAGAAACTTTTACGATGTTTTCACGCCAATGTAAATTTAAAGTACCTGCCTACTCAATTATAAAATCGAATAAGTAAATTTTTGAAACAATATTTAAAAAATCAAAAGGAAATGAAGTTTAACAGTATCTAATTATTTTCGATAAGTACTGGTGCCTCATCATGATTATGTGTATTTCTTAAAATACACTTACAATAAATTTTAGCCTGACTTGGCTATGTCAAATGGAAACAAGCACTGCAGATTGGTCCGGGTGTCAACGAAATAAATTGCGCAAACGCTGTACAAACAATTCATCATCCGCGCAATAACATCAGAATTATTACTATACTATGAATGACAGTCTATTTAACCTCCGATAATGATGTTCAATCATTGTATAATACATTTGATAAGTGAGAAGTGTTCTAAATAATTTTCACTACACTATTTTAATGTGTCAACTTTGTAGAGAACATCTACCCAACCGTGATTTTTCCGGCAAATTAACTAATAAACTCCCTTAACTGGCCAGTCACTAATATGGTTTTGCTCTAATTTATTTTTAGATACGAGTAATAAGGCGCTTTTCACAGATTTTCATCTAGCCTCGATTTCCCTGTGGGCAATAGTGAATCAGTATCTTGAATTAACCTATTTAGACTGGGCATACCTCTTAATGACTCATGCGAAAAATTAGACGCTACACGTGGGATGGCCGATACTATAATTTCGAACAGCATATGTTGCAGAGGAAATCTAAGGATTCAGTCAGATTTGATGGAAGCAAGTGCATCTTTGCAGCTCTCGAGCGAGCTGGAACTACATCATTAGATCTAAGGGTCTACAACGATACCAATAAATCGGACCAATCCCTAGAGTGCGTCCTATAGAACTGAGATCTGTCTACACGGTGATTGTTACTTTTGATGTGAGATGTCAAAATAACACTAAACAACTAGACGTTGAAATTGGACCTCAGTTTAACAGTACGCCATCTAGCGGATTTTTCACCCATTAAAAATCAAACAAAAATAATGTTTTAAACTTTCATGGTTACTAATATTAAAATAGTTTGTAACGGTAAAAATGAGGTATTTTTTTGAGTTTCCGATATTTTTGCAGTTGCAAGCGCTAGGCAGGTGTAAAACTAATAATAGTCATATAAATGTTTTGAATTGTAAGTAATCTAAAGATGGCCCTAATTTATCGTATGACAATTGTTTATCAGTAAGGTTTATCAATGGATAATAAGGACGTCAAAATTGCTTTCCGTAATAAAAAAATATAAAAAACTCTTCTTTTTCATATAATGTGAATTTTATGAGTTTGGTTTACTTAATTGCAGGGTAAACCCATGCTTTATTACTACCTCTTAGGACTAATGACGAAACCAGTGGATATTTTACATTAATTCCCCCATGTTATCGCTAAAAGAGCCAGAAAAGTAAGACGAATTTGATAAATTATTGTTATTTATATTCCTACCTGCGTTTGGCATGTTGCAACCGTTTCCATTTCTGAGGAATCCGTAATCGTATAAGGTACATGTGTGGATGATATCATGTTAAGATAATCTTATGGAATTTGCTTGTTAATGCTCATCTGTGCATTTAAACACCGACCTGAGACGTTTTGGGTGCGGTCGATACTTTGCGCAGCATACCAGACTCATAAGTGTTACAGTATAAAAATAGATAGTAGTAACTCATAATTACATAGATACTAGTGATAGGAAAATCGAGCGCTTATTTGCCTAAACTTTGAGATTTTTGCACACTAAACACACAGGCTTATCTTGGCTTTATTAATTTTTGAAATATAGAAGTTGAAAAAAATATGTCCATGCGTGTGGAGCCGCTTTAGTACGTATTAGGCCCCACTTACGTCGCGATTTTTCGCAGCGATACAAACGCGATTCAGCCACGATACAACATTGATACAGTCGCCACTGACATCGATCTCATCCTAAAAGCAGCGATACAATTTTGATACAGTCGCGTGACAGTTAAACGCGCGTTTATATTGCAAATTAATAGAAGCTATCGTGACTAGGGCTGCCAGTATAAATGAAAATCCAATTTAGTTTACCCGGACATTTGGGAAAAAAGGACCGACGGCTTGCCGCATCGTCTACGACAGGTCCCCCAGCGGCTTGTCGTAGTACCCCTACACAAAAAGCCTAACAAAATCCGGGCACGCCGAACACTCTCTAATTTGGCCGGAGATGCAACCAGAAACCATAGGACCAGATTTATCCGGACGCTTGGCAACCCTAATAGTGACAGTATCTGTAATCGTATGCGCATGTTTGTCCTAATTGTTTTCTACGAGCGCAGTCACTTCGAACACCTTCGGTTTTCAATATGAATTGAATTACTGATTCCATCTTACTATGTGTTCACATATAGTAAGAATACAAGATTTATTTGTGGTATGACGTCACGCGCCATTGACCCGCTCGCCGTGCCCGCGTCTAGTAGATGACTCGGGACAGACGAATACTTTCCGCCAAGACGAGACCGACTGAGCCTACTGTCTCGACAACGGTCATTATGTCTTATGTCTGATTTAGGTAAATTGGGGGTACAATGGGTTAACACTCTGACGGCACAGGCAGGCGGGCTACAAAAACGACTAGTTTGTACGTAGACGCCCCGTCCAATACGCATTAGGCAAGCGTAGAATTATTAAGCCTTATCCCATCATAGTAGCGATAACTTGGTTACAATGATGGAGGCAAAGAATAACTTAATATATATTGAATGGAGGCCTTGTATACATATAGATTGATATTATGTAGGTACTTTACTTTTTAGTCTGTAGTCGACATCTGGACTAAGAAAATCATTTATGTAAGTATTTAGGTTGACGGTCAGTGACATCAGGAAACTTGCAAATTCCATAGCACGAAAACATTTAATATAACACATATTTTTTTTAGCGTTTCTTTAGCTTAGTATCTGACGCTTACTTATCGGTTATCGTGACGTAGAGGAAACCTACTTAGCTACAATTTGTTCTGGTCATTCGGTTCTGTTATTTCAGGAAACGTACGTAGAGATCAAACAAGCTAATCCTCCGGTTTTATCCAAGGCCACCGCATATTGTTGCAGCGGTGCTAATCGCCCGGCAAATATCCTTGAGTGGGTTATTATAAGCGATGTGAGATGCCATACTAGTAGATATTTGCCACAGCGTGGTGTATATTTTATTTTTTTATGTGATAGGTGGCAGAAGTGGCAGACGATCAGACGGATCACCTGATGGTAAAAGATTGCCGCCGCCCATGACAGTCACCTACAACATCAGTAGAGTAAGTGCGCTGCCAACCTTTTAACCCCCTTTTCCCCCAATTGGGCCTCCGGTACCCTCACTCACTCGAGAGAACAGCGCAGGCGTTGCTTCATGCCAATCTTCTGTGAGGCCGTAGTACCTATCACTCCGGTCGAGACGGCCCATTTATGCGGAAGCGTGGCTCTGCAAACGGTAGTATAGGTTTAGTTTTTGTAATAAATCAATGTTGGTCAAAATCACCTTTGCTAAAGCTGATGATACATTGTGAAAATCATCGGCGTGAAGCAGCGCTTGCGCAGCTTGCGTTGTTTCGCCGAGAGAGTGACGCTATCGGGTCCGGAGGCCCAATCGGAGGAAGGGGAAGAATGGCAGCACACTTGTGACTCCATGACAAGTCGACTATCTATCCATGAGCCGCGGCAATCGCTTACCTTCAGGCAATTCATTTGCTCGTCTGCCACGTAGCATATCCCACTAATCATTTAAGAATAATGATAGGATCTGCTGTCACAAGACGTTGTAGTAATTTGTGAATTAAATAGGATGGCATTATTATAATTTTATGTCATGTAAGATTCATAAATGCATAAATAACTTTAATAAAAGTTTTACGACCACTTAACTTCGAAGCCGGCACATTATACGAGGATGTATATTAAATGTTATACTATAGTCGAGCCGTTGTATCATGCCCGATTTGACAATACCTTTTTTTTAATTTTGCACTTATCCTTGTTATGAGGAACACATTTCGCGAATCATAAAGAACTTTATGATTTAAAAGTAGTTCTTTATGATTCGCGAAATGTGTTCCTCATAACAAGGATAAGTGCAAAATTAAAAAAAAGGTATTGTCAAATCGGGCATGATACAACGGCTCGACTATAATTAATCGCTAAGAAATAGTCTCGCGGAATAGCGCATTGCTCTATGCTTTAACATAAATGTCTGAATTTAGGTAATATCTTTAAAACCAGCAATGCGTCTTTATTACATACTAGCTGTAACGCGCGACTTCGTCCACGTGGAATAAATAGTTATCTTTGGGTAGCATTTTTAATTATTCAATAATTTCACCCCCCTCCCGCCCATTTTCGCAGTCAAAAGTAACCAAAATAGGCTACTTTTTAGGGTCTGGTCTAGCCCCGTGGTCGTCAAACTGCGGCCCGCGATAAAGTCGATTTCTTTAATTAGTCGACTACATATCTTATACTTATCAAACTTCATGTAAATCAGTTTAGTGGGTTTTCAGTAGAGAAGTAATAGACAAACATTTTCGGATTTATATGAATCTCTGAATAGTATGGACTGTCTAGTAGCCCATCTGTATACCAAATTACATTTAAATCCGTTTAGTAGTTTTGACGTGAAAGAGTAACAGACAGACAGACAGTTACTTTCGCATTTATAATATTTGTCAGGATACTTGTCAGTACATGCATTAAGTAAGCAAATTCTACTTATGTTCTTATTTACTAATATCTTTAGCATGTAATTCCCGGTTGCGTCCAAAACTCCTACGCCTACGCTTAGACCGAGATTCAAGATTTGGTAAATCTGGTAATTACATTAAAAATACTGCCGACGCTACACTTTAACAGGGTAACCGGACCAATTGAATCATCATTACGCATTTCAGAAACTATCCGATATATACAGGTTTCTTCACGATGTTTTTTCTCACCGCCGAGCGAATTGCCAGTATGCGCAACTTTCTGAATAATTTGACTCTACCTATTTTGCATGAGGGCTAATCGTAAAGATAGACTATTGGGTCATATACACCATTCTTAAGTCAGTGGCATAAGGATTGATATCCCACTTTATAACATTGTGAGGTGCAACTGACCATGCGCACCTTTATGTTCTCTCGTAAAACTGTACGTGTTGCTATGTGTCTTCAATACATGTAGGCTTTCAGACAGGAGGCAGCCTATACTTAGAGCATTTAGCTCGTATTACTTTGTGTTAAGTACGATAATTGAATGCGTAGTCATGTTAAGTTTGAAGCCATAAAATCGGCTATCTAGGTCCTCTGATTTATTGGTGTCGTGATACAACGGTTATTGATGACTAAATGGAGGTGCCGCTTTTTATCGCCATTTTGAATAAAAATAGTTTTTGAACCTGATATCAATAGCCAGTTCTTCAAAACACTTATGAACACTGTACTTAAATTACTTTTGGAATAAAATATTCTGTTGCTAGATGTAGGTACTTTATATTCCAGATTGTCTTGTACAAACAGTATATTATTTGAATTGGCTTCTCAAAACTTCATACTTATTTCTATGTAGATTTTATTTTTTCTTCGTTTCTTTATTTAGCATAATATTTATAAAACGTACCTACTGCCTGGTAATAACCAGGTAACAAAATAAGGTATGCAAATAGCATACCTTGTTTTATATTAGTATTATTTACTAGTACATAATCTATACATACGTGGCTGGTCTTATTTGATTGCTCGTAAATTATTTCAAGACGATGATAGAGACTGTTGTTTCAAGTTTTATGATGTACGTACAGCCACACATTAAAGTAAACATAACTGTCAAATTTCTCCAATCAATTCTCTCTCATCTTACTGTCGTAAACATTAGGTTGAATATCAATTGAAGAAATTTGACAGTTTGTGGTAACCTGATGTGTGGCTGTCTGTACCTAATATAATAGGTAATTTACTACTGACCGCCTCCGTGTGTTATATTTCATAGTAAAGAGGTAATACTAGTGTTCCTGTATTTAAAATTATGATTATGTATTGTATTTTTAATTGGCAACGTAGGCGTTACTCAATTTTCTTTGTTGATGGGAAGATGTAGTATGCAATTTGATATACAGTATCATCATTATTTCGCAATGTCGTTTTAAACTAGGACCAAGTAGCATTATTCCATACAATATCACAACAGAAAATTGTTTTCTTCGATATGTAGAAAATAATCCAAGCATCCACCTACACCGTGTCCTAAACTTTTTCATCATAATTAACTTACTGCTGAAACGTATGATACTGCTGAATTTTAATATTTATTATTGATCTAGGTAAGTTAAAGGACTTTCCTCGTGATACCTATTTTTAGAACTGCGGTATGAAAACGAATTTGACGGTGTATAAACTTTTGATAGCTTGAAGCATTTATAGATTGATGAAGGAATGTATGGGGTAATTAATCACACAGTAACAACGTTGATCGAAACGGACCAAAACATTAAAATTAACCATAAAAATTGCAGACAAGCGAATTATTGTCGTACTTAAAATTTGTTTGGTGTTTCACCCTTTGATATAAACTCTATTGATTGATTGTAGATAATTCAGGTTTTTAATTGTAAGGTTGATGTGCCGAATATTGCAATCAAAGGGCATTCTAGAAGATTATTAAAATCCTTTGACGATGACGATGATGAGATGACGATGTAACTGCCTGTCAAAAGCGTTACTTAAGCCATTAGAATTTATGTACATAGCGCCTAGAAAAAGCACTTTAAACTACGCCAAAATGGCGTAGTTCTGATCGTTACTATGTTCTGTTTGTGTGTGGTTTAGCGAAGTAAAGTCACTTTACGCCTAAGATTACATAGACGACGCGTTTGAATGAAGACGTATCTATGCATTATTAATCTAAGAAGTTAAGCAATTTGTCGTTATGAAGTTAATACGCGAATCGGAACAAAGCGCTGGCAAAGGCAAAATATTGCACGAACTCGGAACAGACGGGAGTTATTTCGGGAAACCGCCTGGACCCACTCCAAAACCGAGGCTGAATCAAACTCACTCGGTCACTTTCTTCAGTGAGTCAATGACATGAATACTCGGTGAGTGAGTTAGTCACTACTGGCACAGTTGGGAACGCAAAATAAACAGTTTTTAGGTTGGTAAACTAAACGTAGAAATGCTTTGAGGTAACTTCACATACCTACTTTTAATTTTACCTTAAATTAAAAAAAATCGCATTCTCATACAAACGTGATCAACTGAATGATGCAAATTTTCTGTTATATTTCACTCTATGTATCTTAGAGAAAAATGTTTCTATTCAAGTATGTGAACTTATATCCTTAAAGTAACTTACTTGAATTAATTAAAAAGAAGGGTGTATAATATAGTGAACCTAATAGGAAATGAAGTGTAATCGCATAGGTACCTATGCAATATGTCATCTTATACCATTAAGCGGTGGAACTCGTTACCATCCCATGTGTTTCCTACAATATGGACTCCTTCAAACGAAGCGTGAAGACGCATCTCGCGGGCCAGTATGGCAGTGCCAACGGATGTGATGCCGAGCCATCGCGTCCGTTGTAACTGCAACGTTGGCTCTCCTCTTGGTTATTCTCTAGGCTGAGGTGAGCCAATATACTGAGCCAATATAAAAAACACTAAAGCCGGCATCTTAGACTAAACGTAGTACCTACCAACCTACATAATATTTTCTTATTTACAACATGCTCACGGGCCTCTGAACAAAGTTTGTCCGTGGCACAGTTGCAACTATCGACACATTATACTTGTTACACTACAAAGTCCGTACAATGAGTTAAAGACACGGCTATACAGTTACACTTAAGGGGTAGTAATCTTCTTTATAAAAGAAATATAATAATTACCAACCAATAGATGGCGTTGTGCTCAATTACATCGCGCAAGTGTTTCGTGTTTTCGGTTTACCTATAAGCCTTGTCGTTGTCAATAGAAGTTATCTCTTTATAAATAGTATAGATATTATTAAATTTGACAAACAGGGCCAATTCTGATGAATTTGGGACCTGAGTTGGTCAATTGAGTTTTTTGAGGTAAATAGACGACTGATAAATTGTTTTGTTATATTCATATTATTTATTGTTTTGATTACTTTATGAACTTAGTAAGAAATCTGGAAATATGAAAAACAAAAAAGATAAGCTTCCTACAACTACATTTAATTATCCAATATTACTAGTTTCATAGTAAAACAGCGATTATTATAACACTGCAAAACTTTTTTGCAAAATTTTAACACATAATATTTTTCGTTGGAAATTTTAGGTAGCCATAAGTTATTTATAAGATTATAAAGAGTGGCGATTTTCCCAACAGTCGTAAAATTCAATCTTAGAAGCCAATGGCATATCTACCAGTCGTATAACAACAAAATACGTATTTTTAAGATTACGTGAATTTTATTTGCGGAATGATGATCAAAACATAGGGATAAGTACTAATGTTTATCTCGCACTTTTCCCACAAAATACCGCTCTGAGCAGACCACTATTTTTAATTAACTTACTCAGTAGTCTTAGAGCGTGGGAATTTTCTAGAAATTCAAGATTGGTTTCAATGATTCGTTTTCATAAAGTAGATATTAAATACAAAGATAGCAGTTAAGTCCAGAAAAGAAAACATTCACAACTCGAATAGGAGTGATCATCTATTAATAGATTCGTAAGTCGAGCAATATATTGTAACTACTTTGTGTGCAATTTGTGGCATGTTTGTATGTAAATTAATGTATCTGTAAATCAATGGAGCCCACGCAAAACAGCGTATCTACATTCGGTTGTAACTACTCTAATTTTGCAAAAAATTAACAAAAGTTTTTGCTGCAACGCTTTACATCTCGGATGTGGTAAACATTAAGTATCCAAGTATTATGAGTAAGTAGATAATATAAAATATTCAATGGACTGCCTTACAGATCGAGGGAAAATAAAATAGACCTTAAGAATATGACAATATACAAATCGCTATATCAGAATAAAAGGCATCATCTACAGTACCCATAACTTTTAAATGGCCGTTTTTACTTAGCTGTCAATGTAGTTGTAGTTGTAGGGTTTTGTAACATGCAACTTATTTTACCTTTATAAGTTGGATGTGGTAGCTGGTGTCTTATTAACCACCAACGCAACATCTTTATAAAATACTGACTCCTGATGTAAAAATAAAGTAGTCAGAAGTTGCAAGTACATCTATCATACAAAAACCGGCCAAGTGCGAGTCGGGCTCGCGCACAAAGGGTTCCGTAGCAGCAAATATAATAAACTTAACCAAAATTACAGTTAAATCAACCTATCTCAAAAACTATAAGAGATACTTTGATCAAACCAAAAATCGTTGAAAGAGTTAATTAGCATGCATCACCTCTATTTTTTTTAGAATTTTATACCCCGTAGTTATAAAAATAGAGGGGGGGGGACATACTTTTTACGACTTTGAGAGCTGATATCTCAAAAACCGTTCACTTTAAGAAAAATGTTTTTTAGAAAACTTTATATCATTTTAAAAGACCTTTCCATTGATACCCCACACGGGTATGTACATCGAAAAAAAAAAATTTCATCCCTCAGTTACATGTATGGGGGGCCCCACCCCCAATTCTTTTTTTTACTATTTAGTGTCATATTTTTGTAGCGGTTCATACAACACATATTCCCATCAAATTTCATCACTGTAGTACTTATAGTTTCCGAGTAAATCGGCTGTGACAGACGGACAGACGGACAGACGGACAGACGGACATGACGAAACTATAAGGGTTCCGTTTTTGCCATTTTGGCTACGGAACCCTAAAAACCGGCCAAGTGCGAGTCGGGCTCGCGCTCAAAGGGTTCCGTAGCAGCAAATAAAGGTTCAGCCATTGAGATAAATAGGACTAGAGAAGCAAACCGCATCAAGACGCGTCAAAAAACTCGTAGCCACTAATCAAATTTGACGACGGAGCTTTGAAACGATTAAATATTTGAAAGAAAACATATGTAGACATATATCTGCCTCGCTCGCGCATGTCGCAAACACTGACGCTCACTCGGATTAGACAAAGACCGCAATGGTCACGTCATTTAAGTGACGTGCAATGAGTGCAAATGGCAATGGTGTTGCTAACTTATGAAATGTTTACCCCAAACTTTAGACATATTATTAATAAATTTTATTTTAAAATATTTCAATGATTCTATTTTTACTGGATTATTATTACCTATTACAAAAGAAGTCTGTTCGTCGTTGTATGTTGAGTTTAGTCGTGTTTCAGCTTTGAAGTCTTATGGACCGGAGGGAATAAGCAATGCAATCACATAATTAAGTAATAAAATTATTAGGTAGAAGTATCGGTTTTCTTGCTAATATGGATAAAGATATAGATAAAGTAAGATAGATCGTTTTTTACTTACTTAAAGATAATGACATTTACCTTGGTTGGTTATTAATAACTGACTGAAAACCACTATCTGAAGATCGAAATATGGAATTTGAATGGGTTGGAATGGGCTGATTTCTTCAGTCCTAAGTCAACTAATTACTAGGTAATGAAATAATTTATAAAACATTTTGTTTTGTTTTATTTAAAAAATATATAATTAACATTCGCCCACATATTCGCCTTTTGGTTCTAGGTTGTCTTGAAGTGCTTCAAACAAATAACGGAATATTCTGATGGACCAACCAGTCCGTCTCCTTTCTTATCAATCGGATATTTGTTATCAATTTATCACAGCGTGCTTCATTTTTAGGCAACCTGGAAAATTTTCACGAATTTAAAATACTTGAAATCACTAAATCCAATTATTAGAATATTCTCCCATTAAATGTGGAAAATCAAAACTCGTTTTTACTTGTAACACTGAACCTTATTTCCAATATTTTAAATTTTTATTACTTTATACATTAAAATAAACTATAAAACAATAAACTTACTTGTGGAAAATTATTCCGGTGGCTTTATGATGCTTTTCTGATTTTGAAACGCACGTTTTAACCACGCATTTACCCATTTTCTGTATTTTTCTTTTGACACTTGACTCGGCCGTGTCTCACAGAACACTGAATGAACGTCAGCGACGCATAAGCCTGTAGGCTTATGCTAAGTGGCTACGCTTTTGCGCGGCGACTGCAGATCTAGTATATAGACATCAATGGGTTCAGCCATCGTTTTCAGTGTAAGCACAATAACTTAACCAAAATTACAGTTAAATCAACCTATCTCAAAAACTATAAGAGATACTTTGATCAAACCAAAAATCGTTTGAAAGAGTTAATTAGCATGCATCACCTCTATTTTTTTTAGAATTTTATACCCCGTAGTTATAAAAATAGAGGGGGGGGGACATACTTTTTACGACTTTGAGAGCTGATATCTCAAAAACCGTTCACTTTAAGAAAAATGTTTTTTAGAAAACTTTATATCATTTTAAAAGACCTTTCCATTGATACCCCACACGGGTATGTACATCGAAAAAAAAAATTTCATCCCTCAGTTACATGTATGGGGGGCCCCACCCCCAATTCTTTTTTTTTACTATTTAGTGTCATATTTTTGTAGCGGTTCATACAACACATATTCCCATCAAATTTCATCACTGTAGTACTTATAGTTTCCGAGTAAATCGGCTGTGACAGACGGACAGACGGACAGACGGACATGACGAAACTATAAGGGTTCCGTTTTTGCCATTTTGGCTACGGAACCCTAAAAAGGTATCTGCTTTAGTCAGCTAACTTTGCCTGATCTAGTGAATAAGGGAGTTTAAAAATAGATACAAAAGTAAAACAACTTGAATGTTTCAGGCAATTAAGTGGGGCAAGATTTGTGAGCTCATTATAGGCAGGACATGAAGGATTCTAATTTTACACACCAGTGCTACTATTTGTAAGAGCCAATTTCCTTAATGGATATGTTACAAGTAGTCAGCTTACTTACAGGAAGAAGATTCGTTTAAATTAAGAAGTAAAAAAGCAGGAGGTAAATACGTAAGATATAAAAACACATGAAACAATAACTTATCATTGACCCTGGATCAAATTATTTCTTTTGTGAATATTCCAGTAATATGCGCTGCCACAAATTTATACCTAGATACGGATAAAAATAAAAGGGCCAGACTGGCCCTTAATTTGGAAAATTCTCTCTGCCTGTTTTATTTACTACGTTTTTTACCGTAATATCAAAGGGCACTACGAGCCCCGATGCAAAATAGAGTCTAATATCTCTATTATTTAATTTTCAGGTTTCTGTGAAGGATTAAGAAAGCCTTACCTGTTATACCTGCCTAAATACTTACGATTTCATTGTAAAGATCACGTTTAGTTACAAATTAGAGATTTTTATTACAATTTACAGAGAAGAAAACATTATGTTTACTACCTATAATATTTATAAGCTCAGTGCATTATGAATATTTGATCGTAAATAGACAATCTTTACAAAAGATTAAATAATAAATTGTGGAATAATCGTAAAAGCAAAATTATTTAAGTTTTATTTTTATTAGCACCAATTATAATAAAGAAGCTATGAATGTTGTATTTGCATATTATGACTAGAATATTGATTAGATCATCATTGCGTATTTAGAATCCATTACATTATAGATGCTTGTAGAACTTAAAATTGTAAATGAATATGTGAAAATACCTATGTGGTTTAAGGCTTACGAATATAACCAACACTTCACACTACTTAAGAGCGTTTATCCGTAAGAGTCACACTTAAGTCAAAATCATTGATTTCCGATGGAGAATAAAATGATAATTTATACAGTTTGTAAATAAGATATTGATGTCAAATTATTGCAGATTTCATAATCTAATGCATAATTTCAAAATATTTTCAAATGATCATTTAGTTTTCTCGCTAGAACAGTTTTAATACAATCCCTTTTTGAAACTTGTGGTCGAAGGTCTACGCAAATGCTCGATAATAGTAAAACTATAAACGACAAACTTATGACAATATTTCTATTAAAAGAACAATAACATATATTAGGGCATGGCTACAAAACAATAGTGATTACTGTAAGTTTTCATACAAGAAAAGTGTACTCAAAAGTATCATTGTTAGTAATTTTTCGAGTTATTACACGTATTAGTTTAGGATGAAATAAAAGGTATTCTTGATTTTTTTTAAACCTAATAAATGAAGAAATTTACGCTTTAAAACGTGGTATTTTTTTAACTTTAATAACTTGTTTTTTATTTTATTATGAATCATTTAGTACTACTATATAATCGGCGCAGAATCGCACCAGCGCTCAGTGCCGGCCGAGGCCTTTCCGAGGTAGGACCTATGTCGCTCCCGGTCACCGCGTGCTACGTAAAATTTTATTTGAAATTGGAGATTTTTTGACGCGACTGAGACGGATTGATACTTTTTGTTTTAAGAATATTAATTTGTTTTAACCAAACAAAATTTTGGTGAGTACGAAGGTAAAGAAATGTAATTCTAGTAACTTCCATAGATTAATATATTATATTCTTTACATTTTACATAATAATATAAAATGTGATATAAAAGGCGCTATTCGGGGAAGAAAAGGAAAAGTTATGGTACTTAATTTGGCCAAAGCTAATGAAGCTAAAACGTAAGTTACCGCGAATCCACTTTTAATGACATAGCTGGTCATAATCTATTCACATTTTTCTTTTACGATGATTTCATTACGTTTATTGCTAAAGGCAGAAAAGAGAAGGTCAAATACATGAGAATACCACCGAAGAATTGGAAATAGTTGAATCGCAAACTACAGAAACATGACTATGATTTTAAAGTAGAATTTCATCATCATCATCATCAGCAACCCACACTCGTCCACTGCTGTATTGGGTTTTGGGAGTCAATGACAAACTTATTTGTTGGTACTAAACGATATCTTTATTAAATCGTTTTATAGGAGAGTACGCATGTTTACAAATGTACAGTTAGCAGAGTAACAAGACTCACAGACAGAGCAAGACTAACTATTTGAGTCAACAGACTCCACAAGACGAACCGGCCGAGTCGACAAGACTCGCTGGCATCTCAAGACTTACTAACATCTCAAGACTTACTAACAGAGTGATCCCTCAGGATTCAAGGTCGAAATATGTATTCGTAAAATGAACCTTATTAACAAGTGCAACAAAAGGAACTCTATTACTATGCAATTAAGTGCAGATTAGCATGGGACGAGTTTGAGTTATTTTTTATGTATTCCAACATGCTGGACATAGGTCTCCTCTAATGCACGCCACTGCTCCCGATTTTCAGCCACTCTCATCCAGCCCACACCAGCCAGCCTTCGAATGTCATCATCCCATCTTGTCGCAGGGCGTCCAACACTTAACCGAGTCGCGGTCTCCACTCAAGGACTTTACGGCTCCAACGGTTGTCAGTTCTGCGGTTAATGTGACCAACCCACTGCCGCTTCAGTTTGCTAATTCGGTGGGCTATGTCGGTGACTCAGGTTCTCTGTCGGATTACATCATTTCTGATGCGGTTCTTCAGAGATACTCCGAGCATAGCCCTTTCCATAGCTTTTTGAGCGACTTTGAACCGGGTGGATTAGTCCAGCCACGTCCACGTCTCGGCACCGTAAGTCATGACCGCGAGGACGCACTGGTCGAAGACTTTCGACTTAAGACTTTGAGGGATGGATGACGAGAAGACTTGACGAAGCCTACCAAATGCTGCCCAGCCTAGCTGAATTCTTCTATTGGCTTCTCTCTCGAAGTTGTTTCTGCCTAATTGGAGCGTTTATCTTAGATAGACATATTCCTGGACAATTTCGAGAGGTACTCCATTAACAGCGACCGGTCCCGGATCAACGAGCTCGTTGAAAATGACCTTGGTTTTATCCAAGTTCATCCGAAGATCGAAGTGATTGGAAGATTCAGCCAGGCTGCTCGCCTGTAGGCCATGTAAGGTTTCCGTCAAGATGACGATGTCGTCTGCGAATCGTAGGTGTGACATGTACCCGCCATTAATATTGATTCCGCGCTCTTTCCAGTTTAGCGTTTTGAACAAGTCCTGCAGCGCAGCGGAGACGAGTTTCGAAGATATAACATCTCTTTGTCTCACACCACGTCGTAGCAGGACAGGCTCGGTTTGGCCATTTTGGATTACTACGGACATATTAGCGACGTTATACAGACACCTCAACACCTCGTGCCAAGTCGATATCGCCAATCGACTTGGCACCTCTGCAAGGCCTCGAGAACAGACCAGGTCTCGACGGAGTTAAAAGCTTTTTCATAGTCCACAAATGCCATGCACAGGGGCTGGTTATATTCTTTGGTCTTCTGTATAACCTGTCTCACTGTGTGAATATGGTCTATGGTGCTAAAACCGTCGGAACCCGGCTTGCTCTGCAGGTTGAGCTTCGTCAAGTCTTCGTGTAAGGCGATTCGAAATGACTCTTGAGAACAACTTATAGACGTGACTTTGGTCGATAGTTCTTCAGTAAGGTTTTGTCGCCTTTCTTGAAGAACAATACGAACAAGCTCCGCGGCCACGCCCTAGGAGTTCTCCCGAAGAAAATAACCGAGTTAAATATACGTCAAAGTTCCTTCAACACCGGCTTGCCGGCAACTTTCAGAAGCTCGGTGTGACTCCGTCTTTTCCCGGGGCTTTTCCATTTTTAAGTTGTCCAAGAGCTGCCTCGATCTTCTCCAAGCTGATGTCGGGTAGATCCTCCGTTGCATGGCGTAAAAGAAGGCAAAAAGTTTCTGGCTTTGATGTGACGACTCCTCGATTTGTTTTGGTTAACTTCGACAGGTGGCTCCTGTCAAGCTGTTGTACGAAGACTTTGGACCCCCCTGGTTCTGCTCAATTGCTCTCTGTATTGAGAGTGAATTGGAGCTTCGGAGGTCACGTCTTAACAGCTTGGAGATGGACTTATTTAGAGCCCGTTGTTCTGCCGAAGTGACTGATGGATCTTTCCGCCTCTTGTCCATTAAATCCAGAGTATAGACCGCTTGCTACTCACAGAACTTTGTGCCCTCGTCCCGAAGGATTTCCACCACTTGGTCGAATTCTTCGTCGATATATACGTCAATTGTGGTTTCCAAGGCAGTGAATCGATTTTCCAATTTCAGTTGGAAGGCATCGGAACCAGCGAGTGATTGGAGCAGATTTGGCCGGAGCGTGGACTTCATCAACCGAGAACGTTCAAGCTTAAAATTGATATTCAAAGTGCCTCTGAGAAGTCGGTGATCACTTCCGGTTTTAAACCTATTGATCACTGAGACATCTCTGAATATTCGCTTAATGTCCGATATATATTATGAAGTCGATCTCATTTTTAGTCATAGTATCTGGGCTCTGCCACGTCCATTTCCTCTGGGGCTGTTTCTTAAAGAATTGATCCCAGAAAGGGATCAAATTGAGGGTTTTGCAACTGTTTTATAATGTATAAATACAACTGTTTTATAATGTATAATGTTCTTTTTTATTAAATGATTTATTAAACAAAACATGATATCTTTAAGTATTTAATTGCTTACCTGTCCTGAGTAAAAAAGGTAGGTAGGTATCTAAATGATATACCTATTTTTTATTTTTCTTAAATCAAAAATCAAAAGAATAACAATAAATCAACGTTGGATTTATTTATTTTATTTAACTTGCAATTTAATTTTACAACAATACAGTAATTTACTTTGCTATTCTTCGAACTATAAAGCGAAAGGAAAGGCTATAAGGAGGAGGAGGAGGCTATAAAGCGAAAGGATCAAAATTTGTCAGTCTAACTATAAAGAAAACGTACGCGGCAACTCTATGCAAACAGTAACACATGCTTATGTGTGAGTGAAATTTTGCAAATCAAAACCGAAACATGACATTCCGCACTAGCCGAGAACGCTCTTAATTAAATTCGTGTTCAAAACAACATTGCTTTTAAATATACATTACTCCTGTTATAACTAGTTTTAAGTTTTATACCTCTGTTTTGTGTGCAATAAAAAGCATATTCATTCATTCATTCATTCATTATACAAAAATACGGCCGTTTGAGTGACACCTTTAAAGATGACGATTGTTTACAAAGGTACATTGTATGTAAAACCTTACTTTATCCTTTACCTTGATTCTTTATCTACGCTAAGTGTCTACCAGTAGACGCTCAGACGTATAAACAAACATCTGTTTTATTGACGATATGAGATAATTGCGAACGTAAACAGATTTTTCCAGAGTGCTATCGCGGATACCACTTAGCTGATGTGAAACAGAACAACCTCCGCAGATTCGTTCCGCTACGATAAAGGGATTATACCGTCACGTACCAGTATAACCGTACTAATATAGAGCAGCCGCTATTAGCATGTTAGTTACCTCTCGGGTACTAAATCTATCGCGTACCTGACTGAAGAACCGTTCCCTTGCCGCTGCCATAGTCTCCCCGCGGGATGCGCTATCCTCAGAATGCAAACTGGTCGCTTCTGGTTCGTTCTGCTGAGGCGGCTCCACCACCTCCTCGGGAGGGGCCTGCGTCTGCGCCGCGACGGGCGCAGCGCGCTCGGACCCGTCCTCCGCCGTGGTCACCACTGTCTGCACACCCCCGTTGCCTTTCCCACCACTCACACCGTTAGTCTTTTTGCTGACCCCTTTCAATTTCTTCTTCTTTATCTTCGGCTTCTTCGGCGGCTTGCCCTCGTGGAAGCGTCCGCTGGCGCAGCACTGCACATTACCCATGTCGGTGCGCGCGCATGTCGCGGTGCACTCGGTCGGCGGAGTCGGCTCGGTCGTTCGTTCGAGGCGCGTCGGCGTCGGCGCCGGCTCGCGGAATGAGGCTGAGTCCCCGGTGCCGCCCACCGCCCCGGTATTTTCGACACTACTCCGGAATCGCGTTGACCGCTGATTACGCGGATGCCGTCCGCGGAGGATCGCACCCGAAAGCCGAGCGTGCCGGCCGCGGTGGCGTCATCGCGCGTCCCCCCCGCGCCGCAAGGTCAAGGCGCGCTCATTGTTCCCGAGGTGTTACTGGTTAGACGCGCAGCGCTCCACTCGGGCACGGGGCTACTACAGGCGCCACGAGCCAGCACGCCTGTGGTTACAGCTATCGATCACGCGATGTTTACTGTTGGCTACCACGGGAACGGTGAGCTCGAGCGTGACGCGTCCTCAACACCCTCGAACCAGTCGGCCGTCACACTGGATTAGCACTGGTTGTTTACCTCGTCGAAAGTTGCGGGTGCCGAAGTTAGCGTCGTTTCGCGGCGTTTGTTATCGTGCGCGTGAGAAGCTGATACCGAGAGCACGTGTTGTTGCGTCGCACTCCAACCGTAGTAAATAAAACACTAACTCGTGAGCGAGAGAGCGCCGAGGAAAACGATTGGTTGTAATTAATACGTCATACGTCAGTCTAACGTTACGTGCGATATGAGTTTAAATGTCAACGCGGAAATGAATTTGGCGGACTCAAGTGGTAAATGACATAACATAATTGGCTAATCGCGAGCTAACAAACGTTTGTCCACCGATTAACACTTTGAAAGGACCCTTTAAATCCTCGTATAAACTTGCTTGTTGTTTATTTTTAGGGGCACATGAGATTCATATCTGCCCACGTTATACTGTATTATGTCGCTCGTAAAAATCACAGTGTAGGGTCACCTTTAATTAGTGGTTTGCGGTTTTTCACTTTTATGTAAATCAGGTTTTGCTTGTCTACCTACTATTTTTTGAGGACATTATCTTTCTCTTCTTTTATAAAGAAATCTTACTTAGTAAAATTTAAAAGAAGTATGACAACCACAACTCCTGTTATGTAAGACCCTACTAAGCATGGAAACTATAACACAGACAAGACAACGAAAATATGAAAATATTATAGCTCAGTTAAAAACAGCTATTCAAAACATAGCAACAGCAAAAGTACCTATAGGAAATAATTCATTAACCCTTCAGACGGCGATAAGATTCGAAAATCAGAATTACGAACAGACACTTAAAAAGCGCTGAATAGATAAGCAAACGGTTAGTTAGTTTCCCTTAATCTGTACTATTTATAAATGTACGCTTTCTAAGAATAGGCTATAATAGGCTAAATGTGCTATAGGCTAGGCTTATATTACGAGTATGTAATAAAAAAAATGCACGATGTAATCAACACCCATTGCCATCTATTGGCAAAGATTGGAACTAATATCAAAACTAGGTTCCTGAAACGAAATGAGGGCGGTTTATAAATATTTCATAAAGAAGCACTTTCCAAACGCCACGATTTCCTTTCACGATACAGCGCCATCTAGCGGATTTTTCCCACGCCATAGCCCCCATTTACTGTATTTGTTATGATAGGCTGCGTCACGAGTGTTAAAGTCGAAACTAAAAACTGTCAATGAAGACAAACGATCACTTATCACGAGGTGTGGTGCCTCTTGATAAGTGGTAGTTTCATCAACAAACAAGTATCGATGCGGGAAACCAACTTCTCAGCCCTTGCGTTTCGATCCACGTTCACGTTCGATCCACTACGCTTTAGGGTCACTTAAAAGGTTTTGATAAAATATTGTTTAAAGTCGTGGTCTACCAAAACCACACTTGTCCACGAGTGATAGAATTCTATAAAACTGTCAATCGTATAAGTGTCGAAAGCAGGAACGGTTGGGTGAGCAGGAACGCAGCGGGGTAACTGGGACGTTGCCGTTTCGCAATCTCGGCAGTCGGGACCAACTGGAACGCGCATCATGACATACTTTAGGTAGGTACTTGCGTGGTTACAATCACACCGGTACTAACGGGGATTTTTTTCATTGGTGGCTTTCTCTTGGTTGCATACTGAACCGAAGAACTGAGAAGAAGCCTTCTTCAGAACATGCAATGGAGTGAGTTTACCCAGAAGTAGCCTGGTCACTCTAACTCTAAAAAAAAGAGGTTGTAGTCGTTGGAGAAAATAGAGTGTTCACTCCATGGCAGAGCGCATCACAAAGTAGGACGATTTTTGCGTTTTCCGATTGCACCCTTGTCGCAGCCTAGACCATATTTTCCCGAAGATTAAGATGCTTTTTCCTAGAAATTTCGATAGCCTCAATACTCAGGAATAACGGAGCTGTCTACTGGTGAAAGCATTTTCAAAATTGTTTTCGTAGTTTGTGAGTTACATACTTAGTTAAAAACTTCATAAAATACCTTCTGCCTCCCTCACACTCTTCTTGTTCTCCATTTATAGAAAATAGAAAACAGAAAAAATCTTTATTCAAGTTGGTCCATACAGAACACTTATGAATGTCAAAACATAATACCTATAATCTACCACTGCTTCGGAATATACCCTCAAAACTCGTGATACACTCAGAGGCTTTCGGTAAGAGAAAATGCTGAAATGTTTATCATATTTCATTTCATTTCAATGTTTACTTCCTCTTCATACTGACAGTAATATAGGTATATTCTTCTCTTTGGCTGGATACAAACAATAATAATTCAGTGGGCAGTTTATTTTATTATCTTTAGTTATTTACCACATTACTACTCGTTTGTTCGAATAACAAAGATTACGGTTAATAAACATTGTTAGACAGAAATAAACAGGCGTTACTGAATATTAAACTATTTTCCTTATTCATATCGATAAAAGCATTTAATAATTATTTATAATTGTAAGCAATGACTAAATAGACAAGGTAAATGAATGGCCCGCTCCGACCGACCGAGTGATACCACGGCACATACACAAGACCGGCGTTAAGCAGCGCCTGCGCTGCTTTCGTCGAGTGAGTGAGGGTACCGGAGGCCCAATTGGAAGGAAAGGGGGTTAAAGGTTGGAAGCGCACTTTGTGACTCTATGGTAAGTTGGAGGTGTCTATGGGCGGCGGCTAAATGGCTTACCATCAGTTGATCCGCCTGCTCGTCTGCTACCTATAAAAAACATTTGACAGACACTTTCATTTCTGTGTCCACTAGCAGACACAGGCAGCAGACCTATTGATCGGTAACTATTTCACGCTTTGTTTGAAGGTTCAGGGTCATGTAAAAGAATCTACAATATACATAGACTGAATGAACCAATTTGAACCACTAGATGGCGCTGTGTCCCAATTCCATCGCGGCAAGCGTTTTCGTGTTTTTCGGTTACCTTAAAGCCTTGTTGTTGTCTATAGAAGTTATCTCTTTATAAATAGTATAGATTAATAGAAGTATACTTTTACTTTCGATTGAGAGTGATGGAACTAAAATAGCAATTGGGCAGAACATTTAGCTAAATAAAGTTATGGCCGAATGGTGTCCTAGAAACGGCAGACGAAGTTCACAGGTCGTCCGGTGCACGATGGGTCGTGCGCACACTCGCCAAGATCGGAGGCACTACAGGATCCGAGCAGCCTAGGATCGGGTCCTTGGGCGTAAGGGAAGGGAGGCCTATACTCAGCATTGGGTACGACCGGGCTGATGATGATGATACTTTTATTTTAAAATAACCATACCACCTGGATGGTTGGCAATCCTCTACCGTGCGCTTTACACGACACTTTCTGCCGCGCACCTCCTCATTGTGGAATCAACTTCCCGCATTTCCGAACCGGTACGACATCCAAATCTTCAAGAAACGAGCCTATACCTTCCTAAAGAGCCGGCAACGCATCCGCACTCCTTCTGGTGTAGCTGATGTCCATGGGCGGCGGTGTTCACTTACCATCAGGTGACCCGCTTGCTCGTTTGCCTTCCTATACTATATAAAAAAAAGTTTTTTTAAGTGTTAGAATACTTTTCGGTGTGATTGTTCCCAGTCCAAATTCCCATCACTTTCTAATGGGTTCCATAATAAAACAAGAGCCGGCGTCGGTGTCCGAAATAAATGTAGTTTACGGTTTGTTGGCGTGCTTTATTGGCAATTTGATCGAATTAAAGACCTGTTTGGCACAATTGGGGGCCTCCATAACACAGTTGGACTTCTCAAGGAGGTGGTCAGGAAT
Source organism: Cnaphalocrocis medinalis (assembly GCA_014851415.1). Lineage (NCBI taxonomy): Eukaryota > Metazoa > Arthropoda > Insecta > Lepidoptera > Crambidae > Cnaphalocrocis > Cnaphalocrocis medinalis. Next base: position 11,307,539 of record CM026279.1, read on the forward strand.
TAAGGTGCAATATAAACAGACGTTTTCTATGTTGAGAAATAATTTGAGCGCCGATTGAGACACAAGGGTTGCGGTTTAGATTTCCGAATCAAAAGAAATGTTTGTAGATTAAACAGTTATGGGTGTTTGTGGTGCCTTCCTTGTTTTAAGGGACAACCTTAGTTTGGGACTAGTATACACATACTTTTGTGACTGCGCTAGATTTAAGACTATTGTAGTGTGTTCCTTGTTGGTTGTCCTATATAAATAAATGTATGATATTGAGGTTGTCACAATGAATTTATTTATTGCGCTCCTTATACATAGTCTCCCCTAAAAAATATTATGTTCCAATCATATTTTTCACAAAACGGGATTTTTTTTCACAAAAGGACACAATTTTTCCCCAGCGCTGTATTTCGGGACAACGGAACAGTCCAGTTAGAAACTTGACTTATGGCCAGTTTAGGTATGACTGATGGATGACTTCAAATAGCAAGTAATGTTGAAATATTGTCATTTTAGTCTAAAACTTGTCGTATAGTAAACTACGTAATGAGTAACTATTAGTAGTAACAGACAGCAGACTACAGTGAACAGAAGAAGTAGCCGCACATATTTCACAATCCGTAGCTCTTATTCCGAGGTATATAAGAGTCAATAGCTGCCAAAATTATGGAACAACTTTTGCTGTTTTCGATACTACATTAAGTATAGTACCTACAACGTGATTTAAAAGACAATGGAACATTTAGAATACGTGCCTCTGTAGTTTTAACATTAACTTAAAAATATCTTTGGAGATTGTTTTATGTGTAGGTAACTTATTTAACAGGAATCGTTTTACATTACCACTGTTACAAAAATAAACTTTAGTTATTGTGCAAATCTTCTTGACTGCACTCATTAGTTGATTTGAGTTGCAATTTACATTTAGATTTTTTTGCTTCGTAACAAGTAGTAAGTAATCTAATAAAAGGATATAAAATAAATATATTACAAGATAAAAACAAAGACTAACGAATCAACACGCTAAACTGGCAGTCAGCTGGCCACATCTTCTGTAGAACCGACAATCGTTTGAGCAGACTGTGCTTTAGAGTAGAGACCGTGATTAGGCGGTTCGTGTAGAAGGCCCTGTCATTCGTTGGTTGGGTTGATTAAGGTCAGTAGACCTTAGAAATACATTAAAGGTAGATACTCTTGATCGTAGAGGTCAACAACTTATACCTACCTACCTTACCTACCATTAATGTTCATCACCCAATGAGAAACAAAACACAAGTCTTATTTGGAATAAAAATACTGACCCACCGATCGTGACGAAATATGTCCCCTAAACTTTGTTTCCTTAAATGGCGTTTCTATAACGACCTGTTTGGCATCAACTGTTTAAAAAATAATGACCAAAACCTGCCTCCAGCTGTAAGTGAACAGACACACGCGTCATGGTTATAAATACCGAGATGATCATCATTATACACTACATTATGCATTAGCGGGTGTGAGTCAACTCTAATGTTACGTATGGGCGCGATTCTGACGTGTGTTCGAAATTCAAATTATTTCGAATGAGTGTGAGAGCAAATCAATTAATATGTGGGGGCCTCTTTTGAGCTGGCCACTAAGAATTCTACTTTTACTAACTTTTTAAGAATTTGACTACGTCATTATTTGATTCACAATTGTTTATACTTAAAATTGTAAGGGCGACAAATATACAAAGACTGGGAAGTGACACAATTTTTTTAACAGTTTATTTAGGAAACGAGAGAGTAATGGTACATCCGTGGATAAAAACGTGCGCCTTTTTGAATGGGTGCTCGCGCAGATTAAAATAGCTCGGATTTTAATGCTTGCACCTCAATTTTTTTAAATCTGGCAGAATAAAATTTATAAATGATCTTGACGCATCTCATACAAAATGGTCTAGAAGCTAAGTAATATTTTCCGAACATTTATGCGCTTGTACATGTATTTAAGTAATTTGCTTAGGCACTTCGTATGTAAAATTCGTTTCATACTTACTACAAACACCTCGACGAGGTGTTTCAAAGTAACACCAATCGATCTTTGTACTTTAGCTTTGCATAATTCAATATCATCATCATTTGAAATCGAAGTTGTAACCGCTTTAAAATATGCTGAAGGCCGCTTTATCATTTTATTACTGAGTATAATTATATGCCAGTAGAAAGAAATTAATGTGTCCATAGCATGCAAAAACGTAACATTATTTTTCTAATATGAAAGTAGAAATAGCTAGAGGTAGAGATATTTCGCTACTATCGGGTGAATTGTATAGTTAAGTTTAAGTCCTATGACATAAGATTCAATACCGTGGGAGTGCCACGCTTCGGCATTAATGGGCCGGCTTGACCGGCCTCGAGTATATCATGGCCTCACTGAAGACCGGCGAGAAGTTGCGCCTGTGAGTGTTTCGTCGTGCGAATGAGGGTACCGGAGGCCCAAAAAAAATCTCCCAAAAATGTTTGAAGAGTTTTTACAAATCTTTGTTCGCGTTTAGAAGAGTGTCGTCTTTGAGATGATCGTCATTTAGACGACGTTATTTAAAAAAAAACTTCATTTTATTACCTACACATTCCTATCTTTTACTTCTACCTGTCTTAGTATTTTTTTTTACTTATCGTATTTAATTAAAACACGATCCATTACGCCATCCTGTATCATGACGTCATCCTAAGACGTTGAGGAGCTACATGTACCTACGGTGAAAAAAAAAACTATACCAATTTCTTAAGGTGTATAAAAAGAAGTACGGTGAGTAAGCGTAGGTTTTTGCGCCGGTACTTTTAAAAGAAAAACAGATATTTTTAAAAGAATTTCAGTCCGTGCCTTGAATGGAAGTAATGCAAAGCAAACCTTTATATATTTGGTCGTTGCCCCCAAAGCGGCGTTTCGCTTTGATACCTTCCTGTCGTTGCCATCGCGTAAAATCCTTTGATACATTTATAGTTTCCTCGTCCCCTTTAGGAAATTTCCTTCAATTCGTGGGTAGTGGTAAAAACAGACCAAGAATCGAAGTATTTAGAGCGCAATGGTACAGCTATAGCAGTAAGGAAGACATAAATGTTATTTAAGGCCAGCAGTTCCAAACGATCTAGGGACCTGGACTACTAATTTGAACACAAATCCAGTACCTATGTAGGCCTCCATCGCAGAAATCAAGTCATCGCTACTATTATGGGATTCGGCTTAATCACCATGCTTGCCTAACGGGGATTGGTGATCTCAAACCCGAGCTATGTTCGAAAAATACGAAACACACTTTTGTTCGACCCGAGAATCGAACCCAGGACCCCGAGGTCACGGCCCAATACTTAAACCATTAGACCAACGGGGCGTCAACTTATAGATCTATAGACTATTTATAAAGAGATAACTTCTATAGACAACGACAAGGCTTTTAGGTAACACGAAACGCTTGCGCGATGTAATTGAACACAGCGCCGTCTATTGGTTCATTTCTGAATTACGATTCCGAAGCGAAGTGAGGGCGGGCCACTAGTATATATATATAAATATACGTCTACTACTGCATGTAGCCAGGTATATAATTTGGCATAACGCAAAAGACGCATACAATACCAATTTCCAGAAGGTGCACAAATGCAAGTCTTGCAATAATGTGTGTAGGAAGTTACCAATTGATTCCCACCTGTCGAAAGTGAGTAAGTACCACTGAGATTTTTTTAAAAAGGCCTAATTAGTCCCACAAGTCGACATTTCCATAAAACGTAGTGTAAAATTTATCGCATAAGGGCCCGCCGACAATCTGGGGCCAGACATCTTAATTACAACGCCCACTGAGTTAGCAATACCATGTACAGTCCAGTAAAAAACTAGTGCTGGACAAGAAACGAATGTAAGATTTATTCATTAATCGCTGCTTATTGACACCCGCAACACCATTGAAGAGACACAAGTGCGCTACCAACCTTGACAACCTCTAAAACTCCCTTTTTTTATTATTATTATCAGAATGACAATTTAATTATCATAATTTGAAGAGTACCAAGTTTCTTGCTGGATCTTCTCGGTAGAAATCAACTTTTCTAACCAGTGGTAGCTTACAAAATATTTGATATTCATAGACGTTCTGAACGAAGAATATTTCATTTCATTTCCCCCACGGATCGAGCATCCGATACCCACACTTACTCGGCAAAGCACACCGCACTCGCTTGCCTCCCGGCAGGAAGTTATGCATAATACCTATAGGGCATTCCCCAGGGAGAAAAAAAAAAACAACTACGCGCTGTTTCACTCCGTTGTATTGCGGCACATTCATGCCGAAGTAGGGCTCTCCCATGGACATGTGAACTGAACAAGCGCTTAAGTTTTATAAACATACTAGCGGCCGCCCGCGACTTCGTCCGCGTGGAAAAGTAACTTTTTACCCCCCTTTTAATCCCTTACCCCTTTTCGCAATGAAAAGTAGCCTGTTCTTTCTCAGAGTTACTTTCGCATTTATAATATTAGTTAGGATTTGGAAATTTTTTTTGTACGCTTATCAATCCACGAATCTTTTTCTAGATCAAAATATTGTTAAGTGGTAGGTATAATAGATTCTTACTTTTGAAAATCTTATGGAAACTTTTCCTACTTGACTGTACCTTGTAGGTGTATAGGTTACGTCGGAGTTTATCGAAAGGTCAAACTATGTATTAAAAACGAATAAAAAGTTAAAAGACCGTTTCTTTCTCATTACATAAATTTTGTGATCTCGACTATAATTAAAGTTGTGGAAATAAGCACTCTGGTCAAAACAGATGAATAGATACGAAAATATAAATTTATCATAAAAAATATTAGACGATTGGACGCTGTAATGTTATCTTTTTATCATTTTTTTTTCTTAGCACAGATAATTATACATCATCACAATATGTTTTACCTACTCTTTTTCAATTAAAGAACGTACCTTTAAGTAAACAAATGTTATTTTATACTTTCAACAGATTCTGTTGACTTGTAGAGACTGCCTTTAAACAAAATCGCGGGTTTAAAGAATATTAGGTCAAAGCAAGTGGTTCACATGATAACTCACATGACACACAATAGCAGTGTTAAAATCGATAAGATTCAACGATTCGATTAATATCACCAAATAACACCACACAGTACCTAAAGATCACTAAATACACATTTTAAAGATTTGAATTGCATAAATTGATGCGTTTTGTCCACTACCCCCCACAGAATATCCCCTCAAAGATTTTAAGAAACAAAATACTTATGGCACTTACCGTGTCAGCATCGCTCTCTTCAGTAGCCATAGCCACCCCCCTGTCCAGGTGCTGTTCCGCATTATCCAGCTCTCGGTCTAGCTCTGACGCCTCCATCTCCAGCTGAGGAGATGTCTGCAGCTCTTCGATGCCTGGCTCCGAGTCCGGTTCAGGGTCTGAGAGAATGATGTGGCGCGCTGGCATCTTGACGACTAGTGGCCTGAAGTTTAAGCGGGTTGTTCCTGGGGAAAATAGGGGAGGTCAAATCAGTTTATGAGTACCAATAGATACCTAATAGTACATAATATAGTATTATGTGATTTGACAAAGTTCTGGTCCCAAAATAAGTAGATAGATTTAAACTATCGAATAGCGGGATCTTGACAATATTTTTTCCTCATTGCTTCACTTTTTAACTTAAACTTACACGTCATCTCAGCTTATCATTCCGTGTTGTATCCAGAGCTACCCGCGATACGCTGCACGCTGGGTCTATGATCCAGGATTTGGTGATTTACGTAGGTAATTGTAATGAAACGAAAGCCCCGCCGAAAAAATGTAGCTAAGGTCAGACCTTAGCTACAGTTTTTACTCAAACTTACAATACCTTTTTTGAACTTGAAAATAGGTATGTAGAAACAAATTTTAGGAAAATAAATAACATTTCTGGTAATGTCGCGGATACCAGATATACCGTGATTCCGATATTCTTTTCAACTTAACACCGAGAACACCGGTATCTACGAAAAGAATCGGTATTGCAACCTCGATCCATCCATCAAATGGCTCATATAGGGCCTATCACTACCGCTAGCTATGCTACGCAATATGACCGCTTTTCTGTTAAGGAAAACTGTGAAGTAACCTACATACTGAACTTAAAATCTGAAGCGTGTGACCATACACGAAAACATCTTATGACACCATTTGGATTTACATAATATAATTATAAGCTGTAGATTATCCGACAAGTATTTCGTTACGTGAATAATAGTCTTACAATTTGTCTTTCGATCACATTTACAAGTAACACTTGAATGTGAGTGCGTGCCTAAATTATGTGGCCATTTGCATAATCTTGTAAACAAGTTGCGCAGTAGCAGCCGAATCGACGGCGTTTAATGTGTGCTCGTGAATGGTATAGCAAATAAGGTGAGGGACTTGGCGTCTATTGTTGGAAAAAGGTTTGATTTATATTGAATTTTAATGTAACGTAGGAGTATTTACTGTCCTTCCACAAAAATCTGATCACCAACAAACATAGAGTAGAAATATAAAAAAGATACAAGTAACTACAGTAGGATTACTACTACATAGGAGTAATATTGTTGTGTCAGAAGAAGGTCTTTCAATGGAACTGATAAAGGGGTATTGTACAACATTTTTTATGGCAAAATATCAAAAACACTGGCCCTAGTTACGGGAAACATTAGGGTAGGTGTAACTACTGTCTATTTAAGTATTATGTGACTGCACATGGAAAGCTTCAATTTATCACTTAATTAATAATTGAACCAAATGTATAGGAGATAAGAGTGAGAATTGGATAAAGGAAGACAAATTGTAGTAGGTATCCCAAAGTGCTTTAAGCGAGAAAATGTAACAAGTCTTTATGTAAATACAGACAGTACCAAAGATAGTTTGGCCACCTAAGCGGTCAATGAAAATATATTATATTATTATGTTAGTAAAAATGAAAAAGGAACCTTTTTCATCCTTTTGTAGTTTCTTCATCGCGTCGCGAGCGCCTTGCAGCGTGTGCGTCGTGCTTGCCGATATAGGCCTTATGGTGACCCTCTGAAGGCCGCTCCCCGGCAGCAGCGTCGTCACCACTCTCTTCGGCTCCTCCCTGTCAGGACTCCTCGAGTACGACCCAATCATGCTGTCATCCTGATCAGCATCTATATCTATGAAGCATTCTTCGAACTGCTCAAAGTTGTCCAAATCCGAGTCTAATTCAGTTCTCGAGCCGTGCGTCTTCGGTCTATAAAATGAGTCAGAATTGCGTCTGTAATCTAGCTTCTTCGGCTCAGGAGTGGAGAAGCTTCTCATCACGTAGCCTTTTAGCGGCATACTGGTGCTGCCATCTGTTTCACTTTGCGCTGGCGGCGACGAATAACTCCTAGGCAGCAAGCTCTTCGTCTGCCCCTTCCGTTGCTGATGTTGACTGGTTCTGATCGAAATCAGGCTCTTGCCGCGGCCCGCGGTGTGCGTGGGCGCAGGGTCTCTGCGCCGCATTGTCGCCACGTGCTGAACTCAAAGGATCCTGAGGTAAACTGAGAGAAGCAATTGAAACACCGTCACACGTAATTTTAGCTGTGCTTTATGCGTGTCCAGTTGTAACAGATTAGATTTCGGTATCGAATAACAAGGCCGGGTGTAGCCAGATGATATATCATATGGTAAGCAACGGTGAACACGACTGCTCTAATACACTGAGCAACGCATGACAAATTAATGTGATTAGCAGGTTCGCCCACACAATGATCTTCGATAAGATTCGTGCCGTAATCCTTGGTTCACGATTCACTATTGTCTGTGATTCAAATGAAACGATATCTTCGAGTATTCCACTTTAGTTGCGATACGAAAGTTATTCACGACGTTGATTTCATATTCTGTTACTAATGACACTTCAGTGATAAAAATCAGAATCACAAGTGTGAATGTTGGTCGACGGGTAAACTGTTGCGAGTGAGCTTGCGGTGCGGAGTAGGAAGAAGCGATGCGCGCGCGCACGGTAGGCGGCAACTTTCCCCTGTAAGCCCGGCCATGCAGCATGAGTTGATGGATTGCTTTTATGCAGCGTATTTATTGGCAGTCAAGTTTTAACATGTTCGCACGCCAGTGGCAAATTCAAATGCGATTGCATAAATACTATTACATAAGTATTTATTGATAATCTGAACAACATAGAAACAGACTGAAAATTATAGGCTGAAAGTAATAGCTGGTCTGAAAATGTGAAGGTACTTTTTAACATATTATTTATTTAGCATGGTTTAAATTTTGGTCTGGAGTTTTTAGAGATAATCCCAGACTATTTGATACCATTACTTTATGAGATAATCACAATGGAGGACAAGGGGAGGGTGCTAAATACCTCTTACATACGCTTATACATAATATCATTTCATGTGTAGTAACTCTCTCATAACGTCGTCTCAATAATCTAAAGCTCTACACGCACTAGATAGATGGCGCTGTTGCAAGTAACTCTACCGTTAATTGTACTGCCATCTATCGAGATCTCTTCGAAGTTTCTTACGTTTATCGATCATTGTAAATGCTCGTTTTACCTCGCCATAATGGTACGAGAGTATTTAACAAGAGGGCACTATATAATTTATCTATGAGCTATGGTCTTAGTGCCCTCTTACGTCCGAGTATATACAAACTACGTTTTAATTCTATGTAAATATTACTTTAGGTACTAATATAAGTACTTCGCGTAAAAAGAACGCCAGCAGTCATCCTTGTTGTATGGATGAAATATAGCGTCCTTTCATTAAGTTAAAGAATGTGTGTTGATGATGATGGCGCGTAGTAAAACCAAAATCTCTATTCCACTCATTACAAAGCGTGGTTTAAAGTTAGTCTTGGTTTAAAAATGATGCTGGTCACTTGTCGTATGGAAAGCATCAGCTGGTCTATATAAGATGTATCTGTGAACATTTACATCCTTTTAGCCAAGTGTCGTATCGTCCATTCCGAACAACAATTGTTCAATGACTTTTGAAAATTTGCATAAAAAAAAATATCTTTCGATATAAAGTCGGTCATGCGGCTTGATCATTTTGTAAAGGAAGTCCAAAATTCGAAAAGGTTTTGAACAAATCTTGTTCAGAATGGAAGATAGAACACGTGGGTAAAGGGATGTAAATGTTCACAGATACACCCTGTATTGAAGGTACACACATATAGGAACCGGTTTCAATAAACAAATGTTGGTGCGGCAATCAAGCCTGTTACCCTACGTGGGACCAAACTACTACACTAATTGGGTGGTTAATTGGTAGCTATTATGTAAGATTTACCGCCTACTGTACACTATGCATGTAATAAAGATATTGGGTAGGTATTTTGGAACACTCATCTAAGGATCTCCGGTACAGTGCGCAAGCGCACGACAGGTTGCGGTTAGTCGTGCAGTCTTAGCCGTGATTACAAACCATTGCGGCGGGGATGCAAGTGTACAGTACACAAATAGTAAGGACTCGGAACCTGTTTATTGGCTAACTGATTAGCTAGGGATGCGCTCATATCGACGATATGTCGATTTCCTTCATATTTATCTTTGTAGAAGATACGAATGTGTTTATAATCTACGTCTAAGGATAATGTAGGTGGGCAGGTAGACGTCACTGATAGTATGATAAACCTGGATTTTTTCATAACAATAAAATGAAAATTGTTATTTAGTTCTTCTTAGATTTAATCGGACGGGATCGACGGCGCACTGGCTAAGTGGTTTAAAGCGCGAAAGGTTCGATTCAACTACATTTTCTAACCCAAGAAGTTTGGGTGTACTGGGTTGACGCCCCCAGTTAATTATCGTCATCTGGTACTTAAAGTACAGGGGTTGCTCTAGTTTGACACCAGGTTGATTGGTGTGATTGTCTGGCGCATTTATTTATTCATTTATTTTATTTATACTCTGTCTACACTCGTAAATTAATGCTAAGGTAACAGATCGGGGCAGGGACAAAGAGTAGGTAGAGTTTTTTTATGAGATAGGGAGAAACGAGCAAACGCGTCTCCTGATGGTAAAAGTAAGATCACCGCCGCAGAAGAAGTGCAGATGCGTCGCCGAGGAAGATGTAGGCTCGTTTCTTAAAGATTTCAATGCTGTGTCGATTCGGATATACCGCTGTGGGAAGTTGATTCCACAATGAGGTGCGTCAGAGACCTGTCACATGTCAATGTTCATGGCCCATTTTGAAAACAGACTTTGTACAAGTTCACCTTTTATTTACAAAGTTTCCGAAACGGAGCTTGTCAAAACGTTTCGACCTTGCTTCTAACCAATCTTCATAGTATGATTATTCTTGCATGTAATTTGGTCAATGCTCATTACGTGTAGTTTTGATTTTCCCTGTATTACCGTGAACAGTTACCGCCAGTATTTATTATACTGGTTGATTCTTTTATATGAGTCAGTAGTAGGTACAGACAAATAATAGTGCAACGAAATAAAGTAATCATGGATTGTATACAATGTTGGCGCATTGTGTACTTAGGTACATATGAACTTATTCCTCCTTAGATCTCATCTTAATAAGTCTTACAATTTTAAGTGATGTGTTGATTATTGTTTGTGTATAATACACTTCATTTACTTTGTTTCAGGACATCATTTTGTGAAATAGTACCTAAATACGTAGGTACATAAATGTGTGCTAAATAAACACTTTCTATTCTATTCTATTCTATACATTCATTACTTAGTATACATTATTGACGTGAATATTCTTTAATGTATGGAACAGCTGATTATTATTTTGATTATGCTAAAGGGGCTTTATTCGTTACCTATTATGAGGGTTTCGGGATTAAAACGACTAAAATTTAACGGTGTATTATCTAGCATCATCTTTAGTCTTCGAATCCGTCCATAAGTTGCAGAATACTTAAGGGCATACGCATGAGCTCTGCGAAGTGTGTCAGTCCTCTCCGAGTCAAGGTCATTTGCGTAACTCTATAAAATGTGGCGTCAGTTCTTTAGTTGTGGGTTACATAATGAGAGTAACACTATGAAATTCTCTCACGAGAATGTTATCGATAATTTAGTGATGTGGTGGTTATGTGGAGGATTATCCTACTCGCTGCACATAGAAACCGCCCTTTTGTTTAGGTACTTACTCAGGTACTTATAAAGCTGAAGTAGAGTCGCGAAGTTTATTCTTTCTCTTGATATTTTAATACTATAGGAACGAATGAAAGTTCCATCCAATGTGACAATTCCATTAGATATTAATTAAGTTCATGTGAGTGTTAAATAAACTAATCGATCGATGTTTGATGAACTTCTAAAAGTCATAGAACTGATTCAGAATGGTTGGTAAAACACCATGGTTATAGGAGTGTAAATGTTTACAGATAGACCTTGTATGTATATGTTTTAGAAATTAGCCAGCAATAAACCACAATCGGCTGCAGTATCATTTCCCATCAAGTGAAATTGTAGCTTGAAAATTCTAGTTATATTTCTAGTAAACAATCAGGTCTAAGAGACTCTAAAACGGTATCAAGTAGGTAGGTAGGTAGGTAGGTAAGTAGGTAGGTAGGTAGTCCTTCCAAGTAGTTATCTAACCCTACCTACCTACGCAGCTACTTCCGATTGCCTATACATCAATTATTACTCGACAACATTGTTCGTCGCATCACTACTGCACTAGGCACGCGAACCCTCCCTTGCTCGCATGTAGGCAGCATTAAGGTTATACAACGGCGGCAGTCGCACGCGCAGGTAAATGCGTTCGCTCGCGTTCGCCAAAATCGCGCACGAGTTTTCACTTAAGTGAGAGTTGTTTCGCGGTGTTTATTGGTGATTTAAGTTTGGAACAAGTTGCCTGAAGGTATGTTATGTGATGGATCAATTAAGAATAATGAGTTGTTTTGTGTGTGTCTTTTAAAGTGTCTAGTTTGAATTTTAGTGATAGTCACTAAAATTTCTCATTACGATATTAACTAGGTATAGTATAGGTATAGGCTAGGTATAGTATAGTAAGGTATACATTAACGTCGTAAGACCCAAAATCCTTTTAAAAGGCATAAAACAATTGATTTTCAATTGCATTTGCTATCTGGGCCTTACGACGTTAAATACATACATTTGGTTTATTTCTATTTATTCCTGTATTAATACCTACATACTTACTACGTGATGTTGAATTTATTATTTCAATATTGTTTTAACGGTTTACATTGTTATACATCTTTATTACGAGTTATTATATACCTATTATGTAAGTTAGGTATATTCTACAAGTAATGCTAAGATCTTTGGTAGCTAAATAGGCTTAGATTTGGATTAAATCGATAGTTAAACTTGTTAAAAGTTCTCTTGTTTGTCAAAGTATAAAAATGTAAAGGATAATTAAAAAAAAAACATTTACAGTTGATCTTAATCTGTAAATAATACGAGTGTGTTGATTTGATTAACATTTTGAGACATTTAAGAATTGTTTTGTTTTTAACCGACTTCAAAAAAAGGAGGTTCTCTATTCGTCTGTATGTATAATTTTTTTTTGTTATTTATATAAAGATGCCTACTTAGGTTGATAGTCCACAAAATTAGAGATAGAGATGGGAAGAAATTCTAACAGATTGTAGTAAAAGTTTGGTTTTCTGTACGAAGTAAGGATTGCAATAAATGTTTTAGAATAATTATTATTGAGTTTTTGGTATGTTTTTAGTATAAGCAGTTAAACAATTTACTGTAAGTTATTCCAAAATGGTCCTTACAATTTTTAAACGGTTTCCTAGTATTTGAATTTTCGATGTTCTAAAAATGTATTGATTCATCCACTTAAAACGAAGTATAAACTGTATGTAACTTGCAAATTCCGGCACCTGTTGGTGATGAGGTAATGTCCTGTTAAGTAAGAAAGAGAAAACTGCGTTACGAATGTTTTTTTGCGAGTATTTGAATAATGCCTATTAAATATTTATTAAACATGTATAAATATCAAATCTATATTGTAGTCCGATTTCATTTTTGAGGCTGATCCAATGCACGGAAACCAGCTATTAATAAAGTGAGTTTTACTTCTTTCTGAGACTATTTCATGATGATAATACCGAAAATTACGTAATAAATGTTTCACTTACATTCTATTCATACGGGTTCAAAATATAAATTACTGAAAACAAGGACTGCCTTTCTGTGGAATACATTCCCTTAATAAGACATAGGGAAAATATTTCCCACCTGATTTTGAACCTTATCTATCATGAGATTAAAACCATTGATGCGCATCTGTTACCTAAACACTTTCAAGAAACCTGCCCGGGACAATGCTTAATTAATATTTTTTATTTAACATACGAACTCGGGTAGTTTCTGAAACTTCTTACCATGATTCAGTTGATCTGGTACAAGGTTGCGAAGGTCAGATGGCAATCGCTTAGTTGTAATGAACAGTCTTCCCAGACTCAGAATCATTGTCTAAGCGCACCCCGCGGCTGCAAAGCGACAGCTTTAGACGCAACGTAATTTACGCACGTTGAATTATCCACTAAGAATGAGACTTACCAAATCACCAAATTATCTTCTGAGTATACTACTTATAAAGTTGTACGTTTAAAGACATCGTAACCTTTAATACGGATCTTTTATTCAAACCGAAAAGGCGAAACACGAGCGCGATGCAATTCACACCCGGCGCCTTCTACTGGTACAGATTGGAACTAATGTTTTGAAACGAAGTGAGGATGAACCGCTATGTGAAATATTTTAAGTAGTTAAATGACTAAATCGTATACCTATAGCTTATAAAAAAAATACACATCTAATTTCTGATTTGTTTGTTCTATTGTGTAATAAAGATTTTATAATCAAGTTCATAACTAGGTTAATTAAAATTTTTATTTCTTTCGAAAAAACTGCTTGAAATATTGCGATAACGTGACAAGAAGTTGCAAAAATGCTTAGATATTCCTATTTTATAAAGCTATGGCAATTTCAGTTCAGGCTTTATTTTCGAAACAATACTTGCCTATGAGACAATGATCTAACTTTCAAATGGGGTGCGAATCCCCGCTGACTTTCCACAAACAGTCAAGCCAGATGACTAAACAGTAAACACACATCCTGAATCATGGTCTAAGCGTACCCCGGGCTCTGCAGCGACCGCTTTGGACGTATCCGGGAATCTTAAGCATCATGCCTACTGACATTGGACTGTAGGATTTTCCCTGGTGGTGCCAATAAAACTGGAATGTAATGGCAAAACTAAATGTATAGATAGGTATTCAAAACACTGTTAATAGAGCAAAGCATAGCCTAGACAGAAGTAAAACAAAACAATAATAAAGCCTGCCTATAATAAGCAATAGGTTGCCTGGAAGAGATCGCTCATAGTGATAAGGCCGCCTTTGTTGTACATTACTCCTGTTATAACTAGTTTTAAGTTTTTATACCTCTGTTTTGTGTGCAATAAAAAGCATATTCATTCATTCATTCATTCAATAACGCTTATATCAAAATAGTAAAGAACATAACACATTAAAGGAGTCTGGTTCAGCCGTCGATCCTCAACAATGTCCGAAGACTCTTAGGCCCCATTTGAATAAACATCACGTGTTTCAAAACGATGCACTTAAGTTCAATAATAGCATGAATACCTATTAAGAAAGTGCAAACTTCGACGAGAACCGAAACAACTTTTGCAATCGCACTTAACAGGACTTACCTATTTAATAACCACCTACGATGTGGACTAATGCTAAAGCTAAGTGGAAGACATAAGGTAAATATTTTTGTAAAACGTACCTTTATGTTAAAACTAAATGAAAATTATAAAATGAACGGGACGAAATAGTTTTAGGACACTGTGTATTTTAAGTCACATATCATCATCATTTCAGTCAATAAACGTCCACTGCTGGACATAGGCCTCCCCCAATGTTTTCCACGCGGATCGGTCCTGTTGGATGCGGGTGGCATACAAGAAATTCCCACGACGGTCTTCGGTCCGACGATCGTCGGTCCACCTTGCCTCAGTGCCACACAAAAAACTTTAATGTTATGTTGAGAAAAATAACGAAACACTGTCGCTATGCAATCGACACCCAGCTCCATCTATTGGCAAAGATTTTAACTACATACTTTAAAAACAACAAAACTATGTTCAGAAACGAAGGGAGAGCCACTAATGTATTGATAAACCTGAGAAGAGAGCCTAGGGAACTGAGAGAGTTAACGTACTGCAAACAGGTAGCTAACAGGTTATTTACTTCATTGTGCAATAGCAGCATTCGAATATTTGCGGTCCGCGTTAAATTATATGCCTCCTCCTTCAGTATGACACCATACCTACTTACTATAGGATTTTAGCAACGGCAGGTGTTGTAACAAATATTTCAAAATTAAGAGGTAGCCATTTAGCTAATTACCTATCTATTTACATTGTATCAATAGGTTTACTTACTTAATATGCCGGGTCAGCGAACCAAGGTGGGTCTTGGCCTCCGACGTCAAAGTTCGCCATTTTGTTCGGTCATGTGCCAATTCCGACCAATATAAGACAACTAGCGGCCGCCCGCGACTTCGTCCGCGTGGAAAAGTAACTTTTTACCCCCCTTTTAACCCCTTACAACCCCCTTAATATAATTATGTTGATACAACTTAAACAAATTATTTCGACCAAATTTGGTACCATAAAAACGGTCATTGTGACTAAACCTTAAAAGATAGACATATGCCGTCGCGGACTTTTTTTTAGATCATGTATAGAGGAATAATTCTTTCATACATATTTTTTGTGTATCTTGAACCGTTTTCGCAGCGCACGCAAAGAAAGCCTTCAAAAATGAATAATTTTCCCCGTTTTTTACACATTTACCGCTCTGTCTTTGCTCCTATTGGTCATAGCGTAATGTTATTTAGCCTATAGCCTTCCTCGATAAATGGACTATCCAACAAAAAAAGAATTATTCAAATCGCACCAGTAGTTTCGGAGATTAGCGCGTTCAAACAAACAAACAACCCCCCCACCAAACAAACTCTTCAGCTTTATTATATTAGTATAGATAAACTTCAGCTGGTTTTTTTTATCGACTACCGACAAAATAACCTAATTTTAAAACCCAAGATGTACTAATTATAGATAATTTTCTCTCTCTCTCTCGTAAATCGAATTTGTGGTTATCTTTAAAGTTTCAGTTATAAGTCAAATTGAGAAGTTTTCATGTTTGATTAAAAAAAATCATATTCGGTTTACCGATAAATGTTCTGTAATAATTATTGAAAAAAAAGTTTACTTTTTAATTTATGAAACCGTGAACTGAGATCCTTTATACTTTATGGATGGGTAGATAGATATGCTTTTACATCTAACTATGTATATAGGTACGAATATTCTACAGTCAACGACAACGAAAAAACGAATCACTAGCGCGATATAACCAATGCCCAGCGCCATCTTTGGTACATTATGAAACTAATATCTCAAAACAAAGTGAGGGCGGGCCACTAATAAGTTTATAAAACGTACATATTTTCGTAAGTTAGGTACTTAGTCCTAGAAGGATGTTTACATTGTCAAGAACCTGTTTAACCGGAGTGAAGGAACCTTCCTTTATACTTAGTAATTAGCTGTTACAAAATCTATTACCTACCATTCCGGTGTTGAAAGTAGTCCTCCTATGACCGCTTATTTGAGTGCTAGCTATGCTAGTTATTCTACGAGTAGGTACCTAACTACGGATTTACTAATGGTTTGTAAGTCGTAACATAAAAAAAAACATTACCAGTCTGTCTTATTAATCCACTGCTGGGTGGGCATAGGCGTTCCACAATGTTTGCCATTGTACTTTGTCTTTGTGTTTGATGAATAGTCCAATACATTTCGAATGAATTTGATTTTTCGGTTTCCTATGTGCCTTGACTGATATTGTTCACCGGAACATTCCTAAATTAAACTTCTTTATGAATAGTACTCAACATCTTTATGAATGAATATCTATCCTAAAGGATACGGAAGGATAAGGATCGGAAAAGGAACGGAACCTTTTACCTTCAAGTTACCGTTTTTATCATCCAGTCTTTGTTTCATGTTCCAGATGACGTCAGAAATCAACGAGTGGTACCGAGGCCGCAAGGTGCTGGTGACCGGCGCGTCTGGTCTGATGGGCAAGGTGCTCATCGAGAAGCTGCTGTACAGCGTCCCTGACGTGGGCTGCGTGTACGCACTCGTGCGCAGCAAGCGCGGGAAAACGCCGGAGTCTCGGATCGAAGACATGTGGAAGCTACCTGTAAGTTATCTTCTTTACAAAAACGATATACGATGACTTCTTCTAGCTATAATAATAAATAAAGTAAGTAATGCTCTGGAAATGTGTACAGGCCACGCTTCCCAGGCTCGGACTTTAGTCCTTGGTTGGACAAATCTAGAAAATTTTCTTCTCGAATGTTCGAGCCCATCAGTTTCTAGAAGATTCGCGGGCATATTGCGACTATGTAATCGGGAGTTTTCCACACAATCCTTTCAATTATTCTCGGATTGCCCGGACAATTGTGCGTTTGCAATATACAACATAGTGCGTAAAGGAATGATGGTATATCAAATACGCTCTGATCAGATAATTTCTGCTTATACGGTATCCTAGTCGTAACTAATAACAGTACCTATTATTGAACAAATGGTTTCATACGAGTCAATCATAGAGTTCAGGGATCCTGAAGGGTTAAGTACATATAATGGCAGATTATTTTTGTGTAAATAATAAGTTTTAAATAGTTCGGGTCGTAAACGTCATTTTAGGCAGCAATTTAAATAAAGTACAATAAAATTAAGTAAATTTTGTATTTGTTTTTATTTCTTATATTACCTACTTATTATTATGTTTACCCTCCTGACCTAGTCAAAAGTTTAACGTCGTAACGCCCAGACAGCAGACACAGTGGAAAATCAATTGTTTTATGCCTTTTAAAAGGCGTATGGGTCTTACGAAGTTAAATGAAAATGCTACAAAAAAGTCATCCCGTCATACAACAACAAAGACAGTTCATACAACAAGGCGGGCTTTCAGCTGATTTTAGAATATTGTTATACAGGGTGTATCTGTGAACATTTACATCCCTTTAACCACGTGTTCTACCAACCATTCTGAACAACATTTGTTCTATGACTTTTTAAAATTGGCAAAAAAAAATTCATCTTTCCATATAAAGTCGGTCACGTGACTTGGTCATTGTGTATGGGGAGTCGAAAAATTTTGAAAAGTTGTTAACAAATGTTCAGAATGGTTGATAGAACACGTGGTTAAAGGGATGTAAATGTTCACAGATACACCCTGTATAATGTATGTACCTACATACCGCAGTGACCATGACATGACTAAAAGTCAATTAATAAGTAGTCCTATCCAACATACAAAGTTACTTTCGTATTAGTGTGATATTAGCCTAAATTAACACTGCGATGTTACTGATTGGCATAATATCTTCCGTGACAAACGCATCATAAGGGGACATTTACATTGGTTGCATGCGGAGTGCAGGCAACCCTCGCCACAGGACCCGCACGGATGAAACGTATAGGAACTGGGAGGCTCACACTCGTGCTAACATTAATCAATTGACCAATGTAAATGCCCCTTATTGACGTAAGTGCTTGCGAGAATTTTACATAGCAAATGGAAAATAGCGCGGAGGCCCGTATTCGTGCTAACGACCGACTTTTTGACCAATGTATGTCACCTTTGACTTAGGTGCTTGCGATTTTGCAATACGTAGTTTAGCACCTCTACTACTAGTAGTCTTTGGTGTAATACTATCATAGTTGTAAAAGGACTGGTCCCGAGTATCGCGAGTGTAAATGGTACATAAACATTTTCTGCTTGTGCAATCTCTGGCCGGTTTTAGCGTAGCTTACTCGCGTAGAAAATGCAGTTATTGGGTAGGGTTGTCATATTTTTGAGGGATGCCACAGCTTCCACTTACTTCTCGATTAAGTAGGTACTTCTACCAAATAGTACAAAAAAAGTTATTTTATTCAGGACAACCTGATCAGAGATAGTCATAGATAGTCTAAAACTAGGGCATTCCCTGTTCTATGAGTATGTAGGTACTAGCTGACTATAGTCGTTTCTCATATCGACCCGACCGGTAATCTAACCAGTGGCCTACCATTGGATGCTGGGTACAATATTGAAGCCACTACGATCGTAGTTAATTGGTAACCCCAGTAGGAAATTAAATAAATATACCTAAGTACGAGTTAACATTGTGATGTGCTGCTACTTTGAAAACATTCAAGTATTAATGCATCAACAAAAGTCTTCGTCTTTTTTACTAGTCTGAAATAGCGGACACTAGTCAGTTTACTCTATTAAAGACTAGTAAACAAAAGGTTAAAAAAATCCGTACATCACACGCTCACTAACCTACGAATTAAACTAACGAATCCACGCAGAACATGTGGAAATGCGCCTGCGCCGAACTGGGACGTTTTGCAATGTTCGGCCAATGCCAAGTCCTTATTTCGCTCAAGCGTGAAAGCCTGCTCCAAAGTACCTGCGAATAGCTTCCAAACACTAAACTGGTTCTCAATCAGGAATTCTTGACCTCTGGGGGCTGTTTTATAGGTAGCAGACGAGACGTATGACCTGATGGTAAGCGATTGCCGCCGCCCGTAGACACCTGCAACACCAGTAGAGTCACAAGTGGGCTTAACCTCCTTTCCCCCCAATTGGGCCTTCGGTACCCACTGCAGTGGGACAGTATATAGGCTGATACTCACTTGCCAGTCACTCATGCTAGTTTAAGGTTTACTCTGTATGATTCACATTATGTTAAATTGTTCTACTGTATTTAATATTTTTTAAATACGAGTATTACATACTCGTATACAAACACCAGGAAGACGTTTTCTGTGAGAATGATTTCGCATACCTGGCCCAGAAACCTGAAATCAAACCATTCAACGATAGACTAGGCAATGTTATAACTTAAAGGTCATCGATGATATAATGTGTACGAGTATTACTCTGCCATCAGCATCAAAAAACTGTAACTACTCTTTGAGAAGTTAGTTAGTTTTTTGACGCTTATGTGTTTGAAGTGTGGTAGCACCGATTGCAAGATTGAGAATGACTTTGAATATAAAATAAATATGTTTCCCCATTTGCCAAAAGAAATCGTTAGCTGTGGTAAAAACATCCTACGAGTACATAGCGGATAACACTTATAAATTGCTACAAGTATCAGCTGTGAACTAATGGATCCCAACAATAGAGTTTGACGAGATTGTCATACCCACTCAATTCTTAATTGTTTTTCATTCATTTTCTCGTGAGACTTTAGATCTCCTGCAGCCAGCCTACTACTACCTATACAGAGTTATTTGGAAAACATCAACAAACACTTAGATATTGAACTTGGTGGGCAAAAGTAATAAATTTAGTGTAAAAATTTGAAATCACGAAGTGGCAATATTTGCTTATGCCAACAACAACAAATTGCAACAAATAAAAATTGTGGAAATGCAAAACATGGTTTTGAGATTTCGATACAAAAAGTTGTATTTTGTTCTAAAATCCGTATGTAGGAGCTCCTTGATGTTTTCCAAATAACCCCGTAAATGTCCTGTTAAGAAAAAATACTCATAATAACTACTATTCCTACTCATCTATGTTAAAATAACTCACTTATTTTATCTGCCTATTAATTATCAGTATTTTTTCTAACGAATATTGGATAAGCAAAATCAATATAATTTTAGTATTTGTACTTTTCAGTTGTTCGCGAGAATAAGAGAGGAGAAACCACATGTGATGAAGAAACTGGTTCCAGTGACTGGCGACATACTTTACGATGACCTTGGCATAGAGCCCGCCCTGCTGCGGCAGATCTGTGACGAGGTAGGGTGTACTTTCATAACGACTTGATTTATCGGCGGTTATATAATACATTTTAGGCCAGTTTCGACCAATCTTTGTCGGAGAATAAACCTATGATATATCGATACGAGTCATGATGTCTTCTCCTTATCGAGTAAATGTCGATAAAATCAGATTTACCAAGCCGAAAGCTGTTGATTGCCTGCCGGAGGACATCACACGTGCACAGAGAAGTGTACACGTGCACGTGAAGATAAATAAATAAAATAAAATAAATAAATGCGCCAGACAATCACACCAATAAACCTGGACTGAAACTAGGACAACCCCTGTACTATGAGTACCAGATGGGCCAGTCTGGGGGTGTCTTCGCACTCGCAGATATTATCCTTACTTAAACAGGTTGTAGACAACAACGGTCTACCCGGAGTTGAGAAAGTCTTCCACGGCAAATTTGTCCTGGAGGAGTCTCCTTTGGTGGAAATAGCAATGAGGACTAATCGCGATCCCATGAGTCTGTCTTGTTTCGACTCTTTTTTTTACCTACTTTAAGATTTAAATCAATTCGTTTTTGAGATTGACTTTTTATCCGCATACGGAAGATGGGTTTATCCATTTAGAAAACACAAGATTGTGGATTGATTACCTGGATAATCACTGTAATTTATCAAGATACCGGTAAATAAGAGCATACTATACCTAGTTATGAAGTTATAAAGGCGTATAATAGCAAGTTTATTGCATCATTTGCAAAGATCAAATGGGCGGAACATAAAATGTTGTACAAGTCAAGGCTGAGGGAGCCCATTATCCACGTGAGTTTCTACATTAAATCATGTACATGAGCATGATTGTGATATAATATAATGAACAGTAAAAAAATATGTCGGTAACTAATAAGGAAGATAAGCAAAATTTTGTTTATCTATCTTAGTAACTAAACTGTTTCTTTGGCATCAAAAATGCAAGTCAGTTAATTCTTCTCAAAAATTCATTTCAACACCTTTGTTGTAGGAAAATCGAGTAGGCAAGCGGTGCCGCGGGCAGCTGCTATTATCCACACAATGTAACACACACACACATAATATCGTCACTGGAAAGGCAACTTTTCTGCTGCAAACAAAATGTCGATTTTGAGTTATTTATATATTCAGAATCAGCGATTTTTTCTGCGTCGTTCTGTCTGGGTCCCATTACGATCAGAGCAAGTTTTTGGCGTTAAGAAAACCGAAAAAAAGGAGATTTTTCGTATTTCCAGTTTGGCACAATTTCTTGTATAAAACAATTTCTGGATTTTGTTAAACAAATGTTATATAAGTAATTTTTACCTACCGTTAATAAATACAAGTTGCACTTTGAGTAAAATTGGCTACTGGTAGTCTGATTACTAATAATATGTAAGTAAATTGGCTAATCTCAAAGCATTGAGGTAAATGTAGAACTAGAGGAGCTATCGTATGCAAAAGACATGTTCCATTTTGAAAGTACCGCTGAAAAATAATTCAATCGTCTAAGCATGCGAAATTCACGCAGCGCTATATCGCTTCTAGGATAAAATTTGTTCGCGAACGAAAAGGCGTAAGCGCCGTGATTTTCATAGTACTTTACGCGTTTTGTTCAACGTACCTCAACAAAATGTCATTTTGTTGACTAGGCTACAGATTACAGAAGTGACTATTCGTATCTGGGAGTTTTATACCTAACAAGAATCCTGATAATGATTAAAGAGTACCTACCTACATATTAAAACTTCCTTCAAATGAGGTTATACATAGCTTGTTTTGTGATCTAAACAGCGTAATTTGCAAAATGGTACTTGATTTATTTTTTCCTTTAATAGTAGGATAGTAATCACAATGATACTCAGACTGTTGTCCAAAGATATAGCTACGTTAGCATATTTTTCTGTTGGTTCATATAGATATAGTTCACTACAAATAAGTTCATGTTAATGACAAAATAATAATCCAATTTATGTAGGTAGTAATTGTAATAAAGATCTTTCATCATCTTAGGAAAGTATTTACTAAGGTAACACCTATTAAACTATTCCATGAAATAATAAAAGCCAGAAGTAATAAAAAAATAATCACATTAAGGTTGCATTCGTGTACGAAGTAATTTTACCCTGCACTAAACTGCAACAAAGTATATCTTAAAGAAATTTTTGTGCGCTTACATAGGCAATTCACTTCACATTAGTTTTATAGCAGTACATAAATATACAGACAGTGCTAAAAGTAATTTTACTTCACTGATTCAAACCCACGTGAAAAGAAATTTTAACTTACTTCAATGGATTATTGATGAATACGTCAGTATTTTAAACTGCAATAAAATTATTAACTGCTTGGTAAGAAACTTTGCCTTACCAAGTTTTGAAGAAAGTTGAGGTCACTTTTTCTTTTGCGTGTCTCTTACCCAACCCACAGCTATTTCTGGCTATCACAACAGTATGCAATGTACGTGTAAAAATAAACAAAAAATGCCGTAGCAATTGTCAATTTATTTTGTTAAAATCGGATAACAGGACAAAAAGGTACGAATTTTTTTCTAAAAAAAAAAACTTTAAACGGCTTTTTCTCGAAACGACCCTTTCGCACAGCAGAAAAGTTGCCTTTCCAGTGACGATATGTTATAGAGTAACACAGTTCATTGCACATCACAGACCTTACATACAAAAAAATACATAATGTCCCGAAACGACGTGGGCCAGATACTCAATAAAATAATATACCTCATGGAATCCTAAGTTTCTTAAATCAATCTATTTTGATATTTATTTCTACTTCTTTAAAGTGGAATTTCCTATTCATCGAATTACAGGTGTCAGTGGTCTACCACTTTGCCGCCAGCCTTCGACTTGAAGCCCCACTCAAAGAAGGCCTCGAAATGAACACCAAAGGCACGTTACGAGTGCTGGATGTGGCGAAGAGGATCAAGAACTTGAAGGCTTTTATACATCTTTCTACTGCTTTCTGCTACCCGGACTACGAAAGAATGGCAGAGAAAGTTAGTCTGTTACATTTTTTTTGTTGCATATTCACTAGTGTAATACAATTGGACCACCACTGGGTGTATCACTAGTAGTGATGCGCCGAATAGTGGTTTCACCGAATAACCGAATACCGAATAATATTCGGTTCAATCTTTACCGAACCGGATATTCGGCCGAATTATTCGGTTTACCGTTTTCTTGTTTCTGATCTCTCTTCTATGTATACTAGATACTAAGCCCGACACAAACCCGCCCGCGAATTTCAAACGGTGACCGAAAATAAGTAGATTCGTATAGCCCGAGGACCTTGAGTGTGCAGAAACCAATTTTGATAGAAAGTCTTCTTTTTTACAAGTGCGCAAAATAACGGTCATCGCCATACTTTCGTGCCTCCAGCTATACTGAGATGTAACTTAGGTGTTTATTCCTTCCATGTCAGAAATTTTCTTAACGTATCTCTGTGTCTAAGGTAAATAATACACTTAATAAAATCATCGCAGGGTTCAAGTGGGACTCGACACAACCCTCCACATACCGGGTGGCTGTTCTGGTATACGGTGGGTCACGGTATGTGAAAGGTCGAGTACCACCTGGATCTTCGATGATTTTTAAGAGCACCTACTTAAAAATAAATTGCAAAGAATATCAAAAAGTACCTAACAAAAATAAAATTATTTATCATTAAATAACTTATTATAACTTATAATAATTTGCCACATAACTTTGTGACTCTTGACTAAAAGATGATTATTTATATAGAATTTAACAAAAATATTACTTATTATAAATGTTCGTTTATAGGTTAATAGATTTTTAAGGCGGCTCATTAATATTTTATACGAAATGCTAAGGAATGGAACAACTTGCCGGCTTTTGTATTTCCAGAAAGCTACAATTTGGGTGTCTTTAAGTCGAGAGTGAATAGGCTTCTTCTGGGAAAGCACGCTACATTTTAGACCTCATTGTCACTCTCCATCAGGTGAGATGAGGTCAAGTGCAAACCCATTTAATATTTAAAATATCATTTTCTAATGAAAGTAACCCCCAAATTATTTTTTATTCCATTAGGGGATGTAAGTATTTCATTAAAGTTTAAATCTTATATTTTATCCATCAATTCTGTCAAAGAATGTGTATGCAAAAGTTGGAGTAAATTGGGCCAAGGAATCACGTAGTCCCACGAACAAACTTTGAACCCCCTTTTCGCTCCATTAGGGGTTTAAGTTCGGAATATCCTTCCTTATAGGATCTCATCCAAAAATGCTCATCACATTTGACAATTTTCGATTCCATTTCATTCCATATTTGTTATAGTGGAGCTGGGCTCTTAGAGTTCCACACCAGATGTTCCATGATCTTTGATTTTTTTCATGGCATCATAAAATGCTCATCAATCTGAACAACTTTTGTTAAAGTGCCATTGACATACCTCTTATAGTTTAGCTGGGCTATTGTGGTTCTACATCAAGGAGCCTGGTCTTCAAAATGTAATATATCCTATAAGTTGCCCTGATATTACATCTATACAATAAAAAAAGTTTCATTCGAATTGGTTCAGTAGTTTCCGAGATTAGCGCGAACAAACAGACAAACAGATAAACAGACAAACAGACAAACAGACAGACAAAAATTTTGAAAATCATTGATTCATGTTCTGTTACTGTTTTTTAGTCGTCCTAAGTTATTTTGAGATAAATATCTTCAATGTACAGACACAGCTTTTTTACATTTTTATTATTTTTATTATTATTATATTATATGTATAGAATAGATGTTTTTATTAATTAAAAATTTTGATCAGAGTTTGAAAACAAAGCTTTATAATTATTGTTTAAAAAAAGTCCAGATATTTTTAAGTATAAAAATAAATAGTAAAATTAATATTGATTGATTTGGCTTAAAAATGAATGAATTAGGCTTTTTTTTTTAGTTAATTAGCTACATACTATAGGGCAGGAAATAAATATGTGGTCTTTAGATGTCAAAACACATGTTGAATTCATGTTTAATTGCTTTCTTTTATTAGCTTTTTAACATATTCTTCACCAGTTTTATTTAATTTACAAAAACACACACTTATCCTTTTAAATTCCATGTCATATAGCTAGGAAAATAGAAATACTCAAACCGAATATATTCGGCACTAAAACCGAATAATTCGGCCGAATAGGAATAGTGAAAAATGTGCCGAATATGCCGAATACCGAATACCAACCGAATATTCGGCGCATCTCTAATCACTAGCTACTGCAAGTTAGTAAGGCAAAAGTTAATCATCATTTCAGCCAATAAACGACCATTGCTGGACATAGGCCTCTCCCAAAGTTCTCCACACAAATCGGTCCTGTCACTGTGCCACCCGCATCCAAAGGGTCTCCCGCGACCTTCACTAGATCGTCGGTCTGGTCAAAACCTGATCAAAAGTTAATCAACAAAAGAGCAAATACACCTAATGAAAATTACCATCAAATATTTCTATGACATTTCTAGGTCCACGATCCACCAGCTGACCCTCACGAGGTCCTGAGAGCTGCGGGCTGGTTGACGGATCAGCAGCTGAATCTCTTAGCACCCTCGATGATGCAGAAGCATCCCAACTCCTACACATACTCCAAGAGATTGGCAGAAGCTTTGGTCAGGGAGAGCTACCCAGAACTGCCAGCTACAGTTGTCAGACCTAGTATTGGTGAGTTTATATCTAGATCCTATTTAGTATTATTTTATGAGATGGGGGACGAGCAGACCAATCTGATGATAAGTGGTTACCGCCGCCCATGGACACCTGAATCATCAGAGGAGTCACAAGTGCGCTTATGGCCTGTTGAAAAGGAATACGCTTTTTTCTGAAAGTTTGCACTAGGTCATATTATTATCTATCTGGAAATTCCGCAGGCGATATTTCATTCCATTCAAGTAGAACGTATACGATATCAGTTAAGTCCTTGCTTCTTCCAGTGACTCCCTCATACAAAGAGCCGATGCCTGGCTGGGTGGACAACTTGAACGGCCCCATCGGGCTGATGGTGGGAGCCGGCAAGGGCGTCATCCGCTCCATGCACTGCTACGGGCACTACCACGCCGAGGTCATCCCCGTGGACATCGCCATCAACGCTATCATCGTCATAGCGCAACAGATCGGCACCATGACCGAGAGGTATCGCTATGTTCCATCATCATCATCAGCAACCTACACTCGTCCACTGCTGGACATAGGTCTCCCCTAATGCACGCCACTGCTCCCGATTTTCGGCCACTCTCATCCAGCCCACACCAGCCAGCCTTCGAATGTCATCATCCCATCTTGTCGCAGGGCGTCCAACACCACGCTTACCGAGTCGCGGTCTCCACTCAAGGACTTTACCGCTCCAACGCTCGCATCGCTATGTTAAATTATGTTAACTCATTACCATTCCCATTCATACGGTGGGTCCTGGCTGGGTGAGGTGTGCTTCAATGTCAATACATCAATGTTAATTTGGTGGACTAAGCCAAGAGCACCTGGCAGAGTGTAGTGCGTCAATGTCGATTTGGAGGACGCCAGAAAGGGCTCTTGGACGAATGGGGTGCGGAAATGTCAATAAATATGATGATGCGCACCGTTGAGGGCGTGTGATGGGACTGGGATGACCTCGGCATGATTTCTGAGGTCATCCCAGTAGACATCGCCATCAATTTGTCCCATCAAATCTTAGTTTTTTCGGCGTCGTTTAAATCTTTTAAGAATACATCAACTTATTTGCATATCGATTCTAATTGCATTCAAAACCGACGCTTCGGAGTCCGGGATGAGCTCGGGGTAAGTCCAGATCCAAGATTTGGAAAGTCGGTTGATTACAAAGAAGCGACGGCTGTCTTTCACAACACTTAGTCAAGGCGATCGGGCAAACTAGCTAGAACATGATTATGTCCATGTTTAGAATTTAAAGATTATTGAATAATTGTGTAAGTAAGTAGGTAACGTATTCCTACTTAGTTAATATTATGATACGTCCTACCTAGGTCACATATGCACTAACCATACCCAATGCTTAAAATCAAAGCTCAGTGGTTTCGATTACTAAGTACCAACTATTTCAACAGACTAACGAAACCAAATTGCCACAGACACGCTAAAAGACTTTTTTATGTTTACATAACAGCCAACTATAAGTGAGCGTGCGCACGCACATAAACAAGATCTAAGCAGACATGCGATCGAAAATCGTCGCTCTTGTTTCAAATCTCATGGGATTAAACTCCGCATTACTTGTGGGATCCCAATTTGCAGTGATTCAACATAAATAAGTATGCTTCGAAAGAATATCCATCTGAAAATAAAGGTGGGTAGATGTTATAAGATTAGGATATGATAGTAACACGACAAATGAATTGAGACCGCATTACATACTACATGGTTCCGGTCCCAAACTAAGTTTAACCTTGTACTCTGGAAATCAGGAACAACGAAGGTACCTACTACAAACACGTACTCAATGTTCACAGAAGTTATACTTTCTTACCTTGATGATGTCAACGTTTAAACACTGTAACAATTTTACCTTTTCAGGCCACCAGAAATCCCCGTATACAACCTCACCACAGGAGACGACAGGAATACGACCTGGAAGCAAGTCCTAGACATCGGCAAGGCCACGGTACGCAAGTACCCCTTCGAAGGCCCCCTGTGGTACCCCGACGGAAACATTCGCCACAACAAGTTCATACACAGCCTGTGTGTGTTCTTCTACCACCTCGTGCCGGCTTACCTTATTGACTTCTTGATGCTGATATTTGGACAGAAGAGATTGTAAGTAGCTTATAATGTTCCATTGCTTGAAGTGGTACCTTGAGTCCATCCAGTGTTTTTTGACAGAGTTTAAAGACTCAAGCTAGTAGGCATCAGGTCTGCTTTCTAGCAGACCAAGATGAGATCTTCTGATCTCATTTAAATCTCTTGAATCGTTGAATAAAGCAAAGCTCTGTTGTATGTCGCATCGCAGAGTGCTGGATAGATACGTACCATCAGATAGGCAGGAAACTTATTTACCGCCTTAACATTATCTGCATATCATATTTCATTATATACAGCGCCCGTATCATTACCTACTTTTGCAGACCTCTTCATTCCAAAGTATTGTTTAAAAAAAATATCTCATTCTCATATTTATTTCCAGTATGGTGCGCATCCAAAACCGAATATCGGTTGGTCTGGAAGTCCTCCAATACTTCACTACAAGAGAATGGTGGTTCGACACTAATAACTTCAAAGCCCTGGCTCCGACCCTAAACCATGAGGACCTGAAGACATTCCCAATGGATCTGACCATCATTGAGGACGAACCGTACATTGAAGCCTGCATGATTGGTGGCAAGCTGTACTGTATGAAGGAGAAACTTGAAAATCTGCCGAGAGCAAGACTGCATAATAATATGTAAGTACCAAACTACCATATTGCATTCATGCATGAAGTCCCCCTTGCGCAGTACGAGTGAAGCCTGCAAGATTTTCTTCATATCGTTTATTCATAGATAATTTGCCTCTAAGTGTCACACAAAACAGGTCTGGTATCTGACGCCTTCATACACCTAACTGAAGACATCAAATAATAAATTCGTAGGTACAATACGTAGGGAGTGTGTGCACCACAAATATATAATACTCAGTGAGAAACAATTAGTACATATAGCTTCAGGACCTAGAAGTTGACCATTTCCAGCTTGGCACTGAGCTGTATCTTGACAGAAAACCTAAGCACCTGAGTGTCCAATTTTTGCATCTCATCCCGCCGTGACAATGATGTTTTGCAGGAATGTAAACAATTCTTCAATATATATATTTTCTCATTTTCAGCCTCTTCGTAGTGGATCGTCTCGTCTCAATATTCTTCTACTTGTTCCTGCTGTCCTGGATTGTTGCCTACTTCGAGCCATTCAAGGTGCTACTCTCGTACGGAGGTCCCGTAGTAAAACATCTACCATTTGTTGGCAAAGCCGTTTTTAGCGACCTTTAGTTAACAAGCAACATGAGGCATAAGCATTAAGCTTTAATAGGCTATTTGACTAAATTTTTTTATGTGTTTAATCAAAAAACCTTTTAATTTAAGAAACATTATTGAAAGAATCACTCGATTCTGATTTGAATTACCTGAGATATCATAACTTTAAGAGCACATATTTTGGACAAGCCCAAAAACGCTCTATACAAATGGCTACAGGCGAGTGACGTCACATGCTTGTATCCTGTATGCGCGACTAGTAAATTTTGTTTGGTAGCTATATCAAATGTTTCGTTTAAGTAAATGGTTTTATAATAAAAGTTGGTAGAAAATGTACGGGTAGTTCAATGATATAATTTTATTTTTAAATTGTAATACTTTAAAAATGGACTTGCCCATGAAACTTTGAATGCTCATAAAACCAGCTAGACGTTATATTTTTAACTAAAAATTTTTACCATTGGTTCTTATTTACCAGTATTTTGGAAAAGTATAAATATTTTTTACTATATCGAGATTAGTCAAATACCCTATTGTAGTTTTCTATAAAACATCGGGTAGTATGTAATAATTAATATAGTCAGGTAGCTAGACAAGTAGCGACCTCCTGAATAAAACTAACGATTTCAAATACACAACTACGTACCCAATGGCCATACCCCTGTATGTAGTACCATATTTCATGTGAAATAAAGAGTCTTAGACTTTGTCATGCCGAGGAAGCGAGCCGAGAGAGCGACTTTTGAAAATAAACTACTTATAACAAAGGCAAAATTAATTACCTATCATTTACTAGCTTTAAAATCTAAATTGCTCCCTAGGTCCAAAGCTGGGACTGAATCTGACTTACCCCACATTACCCCCCCTGGCCAGAAACTGGGTACCTACCTATACATAACCACGTTGTATTTTATTTACACTTTTAATTCATCGGAGTTTTAGAAAAGATAAAACGTGTGTTTTTAACAGGGTAATTCTACAAATTTTACATTTCACATTAGGTATATGTACTTTAATTAATGAGAAAGGGGAACAATTTGTAATTAAGACTGTTTAATAAATATATAACCTTAGGTAATTAACAAATGTACTTATGTATATTGACTATTATATATTATGTTACTGAACTTTTTATACAATAAAACCGTTATTTCTAAAATTTTGTTTTTTTGTATTGACTCTTGGTCAAATGTTGCCATCTTTAATAGAGATAAGTAATTCAAATTGAATTAGATAGCAGTGTAGGTAACCTTTACTGTCATATGTCTTATTTGATTTTAATAAGAAAAAACCTATTAATTCATGATTATGTAGTTATTTGGTTGTAGCAACCCCCAATATGTGGTTTTTTGTTCAGCAACTATTTGCATATATAGGTAATGTTGTGCCTATATTTGTTAATATTTTACCCTAATAAACCTGCCCTTATAAATATGAGTAGGTAAGTATTTCAGTCTTTTATTATTTTATACATAGGTATATTTTATATTTTTATGGCCCTGAGCCCCTGATTCTTAGTTTAGATCTATAAGGGTCTTTTTGAGAATAAACCAACTATGGGGACCTGTATTAACAAAGGAAGCCATATTTTTACTTGGTAAAAATACGGACTTTTTAAGACAGTTTCTAAGCTCAATTGTACTAACTATCCCCGAATCTCTCATCGAAAATATTGCCTAGAATGTCCACGTCATGTTCGCAAATAAAGAAGCACTTATGTGTACAGCTAAGGTCGTTGAGTTCTCCGTTGTAGAACATTGTGCCACAATTCTCTTTGCCGCTGGAGTTATCAGGTTGTTGGTTGCCCCATTTAGAGTAGCCGCTGTCTTCTAGTTTTGTGCCTGAAATTTTAAAGAAAAACGTTTAAGCTTGTTGTTACACGTCCTTCATTTGCGCTTGTTGTTACACTTCTTTAATTTTTGGCTTGTTGTTACACTTCTTTCATTTTGGGCGTTTTGATACACTTCTTTCATTAGGTATTAAACTTCTTTCATTGTTTCATTTTAGGCTAGTCGTTAAACTTCTTTAATTTTAGGCTCGATGTAAGTAGGTACCGAGGTATCTACTTCTTTCACTTTCAGCTATTTCGTTTCGTAGTATCCTGCTTTCTTTAGAATTGATTGCGAGATTCTTCTTTCGTTTTAATACCGTTCCTCGTGGAGCGTGGAGTACGCTTCATCCAACATTGTGCAAGTCTGGTAATGTTCATAGAAGGTGTAACTATAGTAAAAATGATTACCTTTAATGGTCGTCCACCCTTGAGGTCTCTTGTGGATGCCAAGATGCACGGCTCCCCTCAAGAAATCTCCCCCAACGTTGTCCTTTGGAGCATTCTCCGTCATCTTCACGAAATGGTCGGCTTCTGCCTGACTGTTGGGGATGGCCAGGTATGACTGCTCGGTGCTGCAGGTCGCATACGCCTCTTGCCAGGTCTTAGGCTGAAGGTGGAATTTATAGCATCTACCCAGGTTTTCATCGTAAACGTAGTCTGGAAGACAAAATTAGTGCAACGTTAAGAAACTCTAAAATTAAATGTGAGTGGTTCAAACTTACATTACTAAACCACATTTTTATCTAAGACCCGAATCGACCAATCTTTATCCATGGATAATTCTATGGTATAAGGCTTCGATTCGAATGGAATATCATAGATTTACTGTCTGATAAAGATTCGTTAAACCGCACCGTAGTAAGTAGATACAAAACTATCCGTCAACTTGGTTTATCAGTTAAGAACAATACCACAATACCTAAAGTAGGTAAGTTCAGAAGGCAACCTGTTGATGTGATGTATTTAGGTATACCTACTCACAAAATTCAGAACAAAGGCAATTAACAAAGTACCCAGGTAATTTCATGACGTGTAAATGAATCAACCTTTTATGGGGGTATTTAAGGGTATGATGCACTTACTTTTTTAAGCAACTGCATAATTATTTCCTGCGAACGTTTACATCTTTTTGACCACTTAAGTATTTCACAAACCATACTAAACGACAAATTGTTCTACGACTTTTAAAAATTCGCTGAATATGTAACCTAAAAAGAACAAGTAAGAAATTATGCGAATTTACAAAAGTTATTGAACAAATGTTGTTCAGAATTATTGGTGGAAGACGTGGTTGTGTGTGTTCACAGATACACCCTGTACCTATGTGCGTAGCCTCTTTAACACGCAGTCACAGAATACCTACTTAATAGTACAAACGCAAATTTGGCAAAAAAAAAAATGGGCAGAGGGAGCCCATTATCAGACACGTTCTTTCATTATGACATACCTACTTATATACAGAGTGGTGGGAAAGACCTGGATGAGGCTGGCACAGGGACCGTGGTAAATTGCGAACGCAGGAGGAGGCTATACCCTGCATTGGGATCAAGATACAGGCTGATGATGATGAGTTCATTGCACTTACCCAAATTAGGAATGTTACAGAAGGAGTTCCACTCCAGCGAGTTGAGGGTCTTCTTGCAGACGAACGGGTACTTATTATCACAGTTGACGTCATTGAGGGTTCCGTCGCTTCTGAGGATGACGCAGTCCTCATTCCCGTTGGCGTCGTTCGGCTCTCCAGGACCCCAGTTGCTGTACACGTCTGATATCGGCTGTCCTGAGGGGAGGGTAAAGAACAAAAATTTTGTAACTAAGTAGGCCAACCTGGTAGTACTTATTCAGAAGTACGCTATTGATTAGGTACGTCATGCGCCTTAGGAAATATTCGCTACAAACATTTCACTGTACCACGCTTGAAATGTGATAGGTGGCAGACGAGCAGACGGATCTCCTGATGGTTAGCGATTGCCGCCGCCAATTGCCACTCGCAACACCAGTGGAGTCAAAAGTGCGCTGCCAACCTTTACCCCCTTTGGACCTCCGGTCCCTACCCTCACTCAGCGAAACAGCGCAGGCGCTAGTACTACATTACTGTCGGATTTTGCGGTTGATTTTTAGTAAGTAATTGTTAATGTAGTTACCTACCATCAATAGTCTCAAAAACACCCTTGGCTATCAAGCCAGAAACTCCAATGTAGACCCAACTGAAGGGCTGCGTCTTGTTCCAGAAGTCTCTCACGGCGTCAGCTTCTGCCTGGTCATCCGGATAGAAGAATGTAGCCCCTTCCACTTCGCATACCTTCAAAAAAAAATTATCACTAAACAAATTTCATTATAGTAGGAATGCACGTAGGTACCTACAGCCACACATCAAAGCTTAAAACCTGTCAAATTTCTTCAATCGATTCTCATCTTACTGGCGTACACGTTAGGTTGAATATCAATTGCGGAAATTTGACAGGTTGTGGTAACCGGATGTGTGGCTTACTGTACTTTTAATACATCTTTCCCTTTTTCTTTTCCTACCTATCGTGGGCCCAATAGATCTGGAATCTATCTACGGCTAGGCTTTGAATACTTCCTCAACTAATCGATGTCAATGCGGTTTTTACTGATACGTATTTACGTTTATAAAGTTCATATTACAGAGGTAAACTAAGGTAAATTAATTGATATAAATTTTAACATTAATACAACTTTCACCCATGCGAAACTAAATTGAGCTGGTTGGCAGTAGAATATTTATCTATCTATCATAAGATTTTTAGAATAAGCAGACTTGCTTCAAAGTTATGGGCTAGAAGAGAAGCAAATCTTAGAGAGTTTGTTCTTGCTAAACTTGTATTATTTAAAGAATCTAAGTAGGTACCAACCTGCTGCGCATCTTGCCAGGTCTTGTGTATTGTGTGAATCTTGTAGAAACTCTCTGTCGATTCGATATACTTGTAGTCTTTACGGAAGAACTTCTTGGAGCGCTGTGCGTCTGAAAATTTCAATAAATATGTAAGTAGGTATATAGAAGATTCTTGTATATATATAATTACCTGGGAAACCGATCTCAGCTGGGAAATAGAAATATACTTTTTTGCCAATAATCATCTTCAAATTTTATAAACCGCTTGCTACTTCTAACAACAAATCTACATTTACTGATGTCATCCTTGAACTAAGGTCGTCAAATAAGCCGATAGGTCATTAGCTATATTGGTTTGTTGAAAATTATTTAGATTTTCGATGTTGTTTTACTACAACTTTCTCAAAACTAAATCCTAGCGTTCAATAACACACTTAGGAATAAAGAATTAATCCGAGTGGGTCACTTAGGTTTACCTAACGGTACCTAGGTACATGAAGACCCTACTCAGACAACTTTTAAAAATGATTTTAGGTCATAATCACAATACCCATAATTCGGAAAGTTAACATTGAACAACATTTTTAATTTTTTTATTTTAATTTGGATATAATTACTTACAAGTACCTACTTAGGTAAGTATAACTTACTGAGGATTTTCCTGTTTAATGATTCATAAGTAGGTAAACATTTCACGGCACATGTTAGTCTGTTTATAAAAAAATATAGGTAGGGTATTTTAACAATTAGGTATTAGAATTATTATGTAGGTAGGTAGTTACCTTAAAAAAGAACCTTGTATCTGACAACCTGTCAATATTATTGATAGTGTAATTATTGCCAAGTAGGAGACAGAAATGCAAAAATATATTTTTCCGTTAAGTAGATACCTACCTAGGTATATAATAAGACTTGAAGGAAATGCAGAAGGCAAGTAGGTAGGTCCCTAAAATACTAAAGATACAAATAAACACTTTATTGTTTTATCAATTAGATTGAGTTGTTTTAGGCCAGTTATTAATATCTAAGTTATCAGGAACACAAAGTCTTCGAGTCAAAGTATAATAAAACATTAACTGACCCTATCAACACTAAATAAAACATAAATACTTAGGTACTCACATGAACCCGCTATCAGCAGAAAAGTTATTAAAATAAACAAGCGTTTAATACACGCCATGTTGAACTGGACACTGAACCTATTGCGTACGCGCACTGCCACTTACTGAGTGCCAAAGAAGTCACGCAGATTCACGAAGATGGCACCAGGCGACGCAGTGACCAGGTGTTGAAAAAACAAAGGACATGCTAAGATCATGACAGCACCATTTAGCCCTTTATTATACAAATCTACTGTAAAACTGGTTCATTTTAAGCGGCCAAAACGTGATACGGGTTGCGCTTCGCAGTTAGTCACAACAAGATTATGGAATATCAAGGGAAACTTCCTTCGATGTCCCATAATGATTTGTATAACCAGTTACTATGGGGCTATTAAACCTTACGAGAAGCCTAGTCCTTTAGGGTCTAAACATATGTGACCAAATTTGCATAAGTCAAGCCTTCAGTAGTTTTGCGTAAAGAGTAAAGAAGACAGACAAAGAAAAGACAGAGTACATTCGCATCTTTCTAATATTGTTGGATGTAGGATTCAGATGTTCTCTAATACTAATATATTTCTGTGGAACCTTAATTATTACCGCTTATTAATACTTAAGTAGGTGGT
Source organism: Cnaphalocrocis medinalis (assembly GCA_014851415.1). Taxonomy (NCBI): domain Eukaryota; kingdom Metazoa; phylum Arthropoda; class Insecta; order Lepidoptera; family Crambidae; genus Cnaphalocrocis; species Cnaphalocrocis medinalis. The sequence goes on from CM026279.1 coordinate 11,343,721, forward strand.
AAAGTATATCGTTAATTCGTTTTATTTTTCAGTGTTGGGTGAATGTTCAATAGATGAAACTATAATACATACCTACTATTCGTAAGTACCTATCAATTATTTGGATTGTGTAAATCTGAAGTCCTTGTCCTAAATAAGACCAGTCCATACCACCCTACTTACGCCTTGATATAATATACCTACGTTTCGATAAAATACATACCAGAATAACAGGAAAATTAAACTGCCAGAGGTCAGTCTCGCATACTGAGTTCATTTTGTAATTAATTCTGAATATATTTGAGTAAAAAAATGTTTTTGGATACTTACATACGTTTGCGTTTTTGATTTTACAATTAACATTTTTTTTAGGATCTAAGGTACCTACTTACCTACGTGTAGGAATGCAGGAAAGTTAATGACTGCTTGAGGTTTTCCCCTAGTAATAATTAATTACAATCGCAATTTGTTGTGTGGATAACTATGATAAGCATCTATTATGTAAGTAGTAGATAATATAGAGGATATAGAGGTGCTTAATTATGTAACTTATGGACCATGATGGAAGCCAGATTGTGTGATTGTAGCTTTATTTTATTGTAATAATATTTCGTATTTGCCTACAAACAAAGGAAGTAGGTAGGCAGTTAAGGATTTTTTTTTACTTCATTACTTATCACATTTAAAATTTTTGCCTTTGTGATTCCCGTTTAAAGTAATATATTATAGGTACATAATGCATACCTACCTCCTTTTCATGATTTCATCAGAAAAAAATGAGAAATTAAGAATCTAATCCAACTAAACAATAGTAAAAATGTGTGCGGTACTTGTAGGTATTTATTAGCTTTGTGTAGATAATAGAAAATGTACCTCTAGAGATGTGAATTGATGGTGTTCAAAGACGTTATTCGAACACGTTTCACCACTTCGTAAAAATTACAAAACATAATTTGGCCATTAATATGCAATACGGATACGTCAATTTTATAAATCGCTTTCAAGGAAAAGTGGTGAAACATGATCAAAGCGTTGGAATAATAAATAAAAGACATTGATATTTTTTATAATTTTATCTTGAGGTGTAAGTTTATTCGCATAACAATGTTTCATACAAATTTCCTCATTTTGTACACACCTTTTCACGGTTTTATTTTGTAGTTATTCTCTTTTATAAAAGTTGGCTCTCTAAAATTTTAACATATCGTCATGTCTGTTCCCTATATCTAATTCGCTTCACCGCTGTTGTTAAATTAAATTAATAACAGAGGATTTACTAAGGCAAAGTATTAGAAAGAAAATAATAGTTATTGCGGACTAATAGTTTACGAAATAATATACAAAAAAGTGTTTTTAAACACGGAATGGGGCCGTAGAGCGTAAATCAGCCTTCCTATATCGTTCGACGTGGCACTAGAGGTGAAGAGACTCGGCCTTATTGTTCCACTGTTGGGTGACTGGTGGGTCCGTGCAGGCACGGACAGAAACCACATGACGGTAGGATTGGAGTCGCTTGCACCACGCTACTCATGTTATACACATTTCGATGTAAAGACACTGTCTATCTCTTTCCTCACCATCTGTGACTCGTGAGTAAACGAGACAGACAGGGCTAGATCAGAACAAGTGCTTGTAGAAAAGTGTACTTCTCATTGATAACATCATCTAATTCATTCTATTTCTCTCACACACTCTAATTCTCTCATTGATATTTGTAATGGTTAAAATTAAGTTTGATACGGGATGTTGCTGCAATTAATGACATTTTACAAACCATACTGATTTGTTAAGCGAATCTTTAAACTTGATCTTATTGGCTTTAGAAAATTTGTCAATCTTTTTCTGAATGGAATTTATCAACGTCGGAAGTATTCTTGTCTTAGCAGGATTCATTAAAAATGTTTACTGTTGAAATTACCCTCGGTTTGCAATCGCACATCGTTGCTTCTGTATTGAAAAACTAAGCGCTAATTTCATTAGTCATAAATAATTATAGTGACAATATTTCATGCCACACTTAAACATTTCAAACGTTTAAAAAAATATTCATTAATAAAAGGATTCCATTTTTATTTTTAAATCCATCAATCATTAATTAAAAATATTAAAATAAATCATTAAGTAATAAAACTGCATAATGCAACGCATTAGGAGCAGCCATTCAAAACTGGGTAATAAAACTATAGAAAATCTTTTATACGAATGTATATGCGCAGTGCTACTCAGAAATAATATATTTATATACTTAGTCACAGTCGCTTAATCTGCCAGTACAGAGCAATACTTATTCTGATCTCCTATGTACAAACGCCACATCTGAGACCAGCCACTGAGTCAACCCAATATTGGTATTGATTAAGTAAAGGCATTTCGTTGCATTCAATAAGTAGCTTGGTGGTTTGTATCGGAATTGACTGACGCACTCACACATAGAAAGATGCGAAACTTGACATCGACAACGCATGTGTCTATGTATGAGTGCGCCTACTTCACGCCGTGCTTATATGGAGACGGCGGTGTGTACTGTAGCGCTACCATGAGTTGACATCTAAAACTGACATAACGTAAACTATTGCTCTGTCTCTTTCAAACGCATCACAATGAAAAAGACAAAGCGATAGTTTTCGATAGCGAGGATAGTATTTCAAACTCATGGTAAGGCCACTGTTCCTAGTCGAGTAGGCGAGCTCGTAGCGCGGTGCAAGCGCATCCCGCGAGGCGCAGGGGGCGCCGGCGCCGCCGAGGCCCAATTCATCTAACAGACATTGCACAAATCGCACTGGTATCAGTGGACTTGCAGCCAGTCCACAAGGCTGCCAGTTACACCTAATAAGAAAATTCGTTACTAAATAACAACTAAATCACTTTAAAATCAATTCAAAATTTACATTATTCGCCTTATCAATGTAAACAAATCTAATCTGCTACAAAAAATTAGCAAATTTAAATACAATAATCACCTAGTCCTTCTATATAAAATTAATCACTTAAGTATTAGAAAAACACAATAGTGAGAGTGAGGGTTGCGTCGCAACTCACTTGTGATATCGCTTATTATGCTTCCAAGTGTACATTCAACGAATGAATAGCGAAATATATTGCGTTGACACATTAAAACTAAAAATTGACTGTACATTTTATATTTATGTAAATATTTGTACATATTGCACTCTGAAGTAACAAAATTATTAAGAAAATCTGTCGAAACGAAGAAAATATACGCAGAACAAAATATTCCAGTAAATACAAATTCAATGATATTAGAAATCACAATGTTCATAGCTCGTACACTATACTAAGTCCCTACGGCTTACAAAGCTTACGAAAGATAAATACAGAGGTCATTTACAAAAAATATACTTCTACCCAAATAATATAAAAATAACAACAGCCATCTGTACTTCTCTAGATGAATAAAATTAAACGTGCATATGTCAAACATATGACAATAGAATCTAAAGGTACCTATGTACAAAGTTTTAATGGACATCAGTGGACTTGCCCAGTAAGTCCACTAGCTATTACACTGGACGTGCCACGTTTGGTCACTACAATACTCAACGCTTCCCTACAAAAGTATCATGTATAGTTACTGAAAGGCAATAGAAGAAGTACAACGGGTTGGTTGTAACAGTCGAACGTGCTTTCCTGAGCCAGTCTTGTCGTAACGCATGTCCTCTCTCACTCCGACCTACTCGTGCTGAAGTGCCGTCTTCCTCCCACATTATTATCCCAATAAGCGATATAAACTTATCATCTTACTAATGTTTCTTTATCAGCTAAGACACAAATTATATACGGTATCTCATTACTTATTACTTTCTCGTGTGAGATTATTACATACTTAATAAATCTATTACAATTTCGAAATTGAATAATATGTATCAAATTCGACCGGCTGCACTCACGGGATCCGAAAACTATGAAGCTATATGAACCTACGCGTCAAATGATGTATAATTATCTTATCGAATGGCAGTTATATTTGTCACAAATCTCAGATGTGGGCCGTAGCAGACTACCAGATGAGAGCAAAGACAGTGCTTGCTGCAGCCACATCTCAGTTATAAGGCATCGATCGCGTCATAGCGCCAGCTGTCTTGACCAACACTAACCTACGGAGCGGTCCGGTCAGGTGCAGTCTTTCTCTAATTCCGTATACTGAGTTCAACTCATAATTTATGATCGTTGTAAAATTAATGAATCTTATAACATACATTTAGTACCATAATTGACGGTACTGAGCAAAATAGACATCCATTCGAATTTCTAATCAACCAATCGTATCACATAAGCATTAGGCGGCCGATTTAAGGAGAATGAAAGAAACATTGCGCCTGAACCGACGCTCTATGAACAACAAAAAACAATTATGAAGACCGCTATGATCGCACGCATACAAGAACGCACCATGTATAAACGTTTAATGGCAGTGTATTCGTTATCAATACGCCCCTATCGGAGGCACCTAAGACACTCCAGTGACATTTTGTGCTTCGTTTTCTATTTTAGAATTGCCTACTGCTAGAATAAAATTAATATTAGTCGAAAAAGATGTATTTTAAGCGAACTAGCGCGCGGTCCGCGGTGCAAGCCCGATCATCTCACGTTGACTGTTATACGTATATTAAGAAATGCATTTCCAAAACCCCAAACATACGTTATTATGTAAATATACAACACACAATGGCATGTAAAGAAGACATCCAACACGCATTCAGAAACTTACATACACCTTAAACGCGTAGAATGGATGGTGACGCGGTTGAGACGCGAGTGGGGGGCGTCCGCACACGCTCAGGTGGACATTACGACATGGATTGACGGAAAACTACGTGACCATAGATAATACACATTCTAAAAAACAAATTTTGAATTTCGAATGTGGTCTATGAGCGTGTGAGACGCCGTACGAAGATGATCATGCGACGATAATTGGTGTTCTAATTTTTACTAGCAACATAGTTCAGACATCGAAGGCATGAGACGGACACTGTACAACAGATGAAATCGAAACGAAATGAAAAACCGAAAATAATGCCCGGCGAACAAAACACCTTATGGTATCAACAACGCTTAGTGGTAATTGAGATCGATTAATTTTAGGTTCTATATACTATGATTTTCCACTCATCAACAATGTAGGTACACAATACAGGTAACGCGAAATAAGGCATATCGTATGTGAATCGTACTTTAACTTTGTGGGCAGTTTTAAGTGTTGAACATTTTTATCTTTACTTTAATATATTATGACGTCTTTTTCATATTAACAAAGCAGAGACAGGTTTGGTTATCGTAAGAAGGATTTGGATAACATTGCGTGCATGTCACCTATCAACATTTTAGTGTCTACTACACCAATATTGTTCCCATAGAATAAGCTCGGCCAAAGAGAGAGTTTTATAGTTCTATTTTTAATTTCAAGCTATAGACAAGAGAGGAATTATTAGCTGCCATTTTGTACTTTAGTTCGAGTAAATATAGAACGAAAATCAATTTATTTAAGCTAGAAGAGAGAAGTCAAAGACTTAAGAAAAGAGTTTTGGGACATTCTTGGGCTACCCTTCTAATCTCATACCTACATAACAGCTGCCTTACGGCATGCACGCAGTGCCATTATTACAATGAAAAACAGTTTTAACATTCAATATTAAACTTTAACACAATGTCGTTGAAGACCAGAATGCCTAGCCAAACCTGCCTCCAAATCTCTAAAGTTAGAACAATTATGTGACACGTACACAAAGTCTATATTGCCGTTTCTATTATTATATGCTTATGGAATAAATTGCACTGACTCACACCTACCATTCGGCCTCAATAAGTGGTAGCACGTATATCCGAAGAGCGTACTCAAACATTAGAAGGCGGTACCGGCCGTACCGAGACTGACGGACAAACACACATTATCTAACGTAACATAACCATGTTACATGTACAGTAAGTGTAAAATGCGAATCGAGCGTGTAATTCAAATGTCAAACGTACCTAACAGACAGGACAAAATATTGATGCATTGTGTGAAAGCTACCGACGACAGTAGAATCTTTACATGTAATAAGACACACTTATCTCAGCCTAAGTAAGATAATTCAACATGTTATAAATGTAATCACAGCAATAATAAATTATAATTACTCATTTACTCGAGGGACGCGGGCACAGGACAATGGAACATGAATTTGAACAAAACTCGACAGAACACGATAACACGTCTGACATAAACTATATATAAACAAACACAGTAGCTGACCGGCGGTAGCGTCCGCCGAGAGTCCCGGCTCCGTCGACCGCGCATATCACAGACAGAGACACGCCGCACGCGCCGACGCAACCGGCGGCGGGACGCTACAGCGACTGACCGTTCAAGTCATATATTAATCGAAAAGGTTAATCAACATATAGTTAATTTTGGTAAATAAACATATCAACTTCTCACCCAATAGAAACATCTCATATATTACTTTTTTGTTATAACTCTCGTAGTTTTATGTACGTATTTGTAATTTAGGAGGTGTACTTATCGAAAGTAGTCTTATCATACAATCGTATCCGAGTGACCAACTCAGTATCCAGTCGTAAACGAAATAAACTGGCCGCTGGCGTCGGCCGAAACGAGGCGAGGTCGGTCGGGCCGGCGCCGGGCGCCTAAACGATCAACACTAAATATATTCTCCAAACGTTCAACAACACATATATTCACTAATCTCTCGCACATGGTCGTCGGTCACCGAATACGTACGAAGCGGGGTTGTACCCTTAGTGGTAAAATTTGCACAATCCTTATAGTTATTCACGTCCGACGTCAGTGTCCGAGCACTTCACTAAAACTAGCCAGTCTATGAGCGTTCTCTCCTCGGGGGCGTGTGGGCGCTAGAGCGCGCGCGCGGAGGGCGCGGGGGGCGCGGCGGGGCGGGGGCGGCGGCGCGGGGGCTAGAGCGACGACGCGCCCTCCAGCGCCGCCGGCGCCTGCGCCGTCGACACGTCCGCCACGTCCCAGATCTCCTCCAGGAATGGTGGCAGCTTCCTGCACAATCACAAGTAAGGTAACCGTAAGTATTTTGCATTGCATATTACTTTAGACTGGCACAGGACCGATCTGTGTGGAGAACTTTGGAGGAGGCCTATGTCCAGCAGTGGACGTCTATTGGCTGAAATGATGATGATGATGATTACTTTAGACATTCAAACTTATTTTGAGATTCCTACGCAACAAACGAACCCGCCAAATTTGGCACCCGCTCAGGACTTCAAAAGAATTGCTAAACGCAATGCGTGGTGGTGTATGAATGACAATCGTGCTTCAAAAATAACTCAAGTCTTCGTCTTCTTCACTTAGCTTTGGATGCTTGTAAAATTAGATGTCAATTACTTGAAGTGTTGTCAAGTAACTGAGCTGAAGCCGAAAGTTGATATGGAGCTGAAAATATCGCTTACTAAACAGTTCCATAAAAGGCAGGCACATTGGAACTCTGCATGTCCTCAGTTCGTTGAGCACCGACAGGATCTTGGCGTAGATCACGCACTTTGACGACGCGCTGTGCTGGTTCACTACATACGATGATATGGAGCTGATGAGACCTAAAGAGCTTCCTAAAGTTACGAACCTGTTCTTCAGCTTGAGCGAGATGCACATGTTGGAGTTCTGCATGCCCAGCGTCCGCAGCTCGGTGAGCACCGACAGGATCTTGGCGTAGATCACGCACTTTGACGACGCGCTGTGCTGGTTCACTATATACAATGATATGGAGCTGATGAGACCGAAAGAGCTTCCTAAAGTTACGAACCTGTTCTTCAGCTTGAGCGAGATGCACATGTTGGAGTTCTGCATGCCCAGCGTCCGCAGCTCGCTGAGGCACCGACAGACTTGGCGTAGATCACGCACATTGACGACGGCGCTGTGCTGGTTCACTACATACATGATAGGAGCTGATGAGACCTAAAGAGCTTCCTAAAGTTACGAACCTGTTCTTCAGCTTGAGCGAGATGCACATGTTGGAGTTCTGCATGCCCAGCGTCCGCAGCTCGGTGAGCACCGACAGGATCTTGGCGTACAGCACGGCGCACTTCGGCGACGCGCTGTGCTGGTTCATTATGTACACCCGAAGCGTGTTCAGGTAATATCTCTGGATCTCTTCCACTAGCTGCGGCTGCTCGAGCCCGGGCCGATCTGGGTACAAAAAAGATATGTGTTAAGGCGTGTCCAAACGAGTGTAACGTGTAGTTTAGCGTCAAAAGTGTGGACGGCACACGAACTTAAAGCGAATTGTGTCCAAACGAGGACTGCGAGCGCCTTTGTGTTCGCGTGAAAACGGCCGACAGCCGAGGGGTCAACCGTTACGTTCCTTCTTTTATTTTTACACTTTTGATAGTTATTTCCTAACATTCGTATATTTTATTTATACATGATTGGGGTGAGATTCGTATGAACAACTTTTGTGTTGTACCTACACACGTGAGGATATACGTGTCTGTATCTATACATATATGTCTTCTATCAGTCTTATGGATTACGAAGTCATTATTCTATCAATCAATTAGAACTGTATTTCAGCTAATATTTTAAGTTGCACGTATATAACAGTGTCACTAATGGATATACTTAGTTAAGATTGTTGCAATCGGCAAAAACAGACAAAACCAAGTAATGTTTTGTTTTCTGTGGACATAGCAACTAAGTCTTCTTATCATGTAAATACTGTGATGTTTATTGGCGCATCGCAAAGTCGCTCTTGAAGATATTCCAATAGTTAATCGCTAAAAACCAAACAAGAACATTTGCTTACCTGAGAATATGACAACGGCAGTGAGCAACGCATAATGCACGTTGTCCATCGACATCGAGTACATGCAGCGGCAGAAGTGCAGCAGGTCTTCGATGACGTACGCCATGCCAGCCTTGCGGTAGTTGTCGCGGGTGTATGCCTGGTTGTTGGCGAAGAGGACGCTGTCCGTTGCCGCGTCGTACCGCCTCGCCACTCGCAACATCATCACTTCGCTGGAGCATGCCTGGAGAAAGAGAATCAGTTAATAAATTAGTTAATTCTTTCGGGACTTAGCTAAGAGCTTAGTTGAAGTCACGGCAGCTACTTCGCTCAGCAAATTTCCATAGCTATCCAACGAGGTAATGCTGCCCGCATTTTGAGGATATTGCCACAGGGGCCTACGCTGTTTTAATTTTTCTTTTTGGTAGTTTTCTAGCTTTAGTTTCAGTTATTGTTTTCGTGTATCCTTCATTATTTTGTCCAATAAATAACATTTTGATTTATTAAAAAAACAACAGTAAAACAGTTAATAAATCACAAACAAAATTCCTAATCAGCACTTAAAGCGATTAGGATAGCAAAGATTTTTCAGTACCTAGTCCCAAACGCTCAAGTACTTAACTGTAACTCAGGGTTTTGAAAGCCGAGCTGGTGCTTGGTAAGTCCTATTTGGATTCATGCAATTTAGTTCTTCTCAATAAGTAACTAATGCACTTTTTCCAGTTTAGTACCAGGGAAGCAGAAATGAAATGGCGACACCGAATCTATGGTACAGCATACAGGAAAAGTAATAAACTATGCCGCTATGGTCAGATACATCGCGATCGATTTATTATTCCTTTCTCCGAAAACTATTATCGGAATCAATTTGAACGAAACAAGATATCTGCCTATGGATTGCTTCTCAAGAAATCATTAACTCCCAATACAAGTATTTTATTTTACATCTTTTATTGCTTGACGACATGATAAAAATGCTAAATACAAATTCAGTATTAGAAAAAAATCTGGTTAGATTTACTTTTTCTTGGTGGACGAAAATAGATGTTTTAATCATGAGATTGTACTGGCACAAGTCATGTTCTAACCAAAAGTTACGACTTATTGTGCAAATTTCGACTCACTTTTTGAAGCAGAATTTCTTGTTAGTATCACATCTTAGAACTTTCAAAATGCTTATGAAACTGATATTCAAATGAGTACAAATTCTTGATTTGATTTCCGTGCAGAGAATTTACTGAGCAAGCAATCGCAATACTTATGTGTAACAATCATACTCAAATCGATGAATGCAATTCATTCATATGCTGCTTCAGCTGTTTAACTTAGGTCCTACATATTGCTTTCTCGATTGAGTTAAATATACTCATTACATGCTGTTTCGTTATAAGATTTCTTTAAATTGTTTTAAGATTGGCGCCATAGCGAATTTGGTGGTGACTCTGCCCCCGCGCCTCGCCCGCGCTTATTCGCCTCTTGTATTTGTCCTGCGCCTAAGTGTGGGCTAATTAGTTTATGAGTATTTACCTTTAACAACGTGATCTGGTCAGGTTGTGAGATCTTTGAGAAACCAGGTAGGCCTTTGGCAAACTCCACGATGAGCTGGACTGTGAGGATGGTCATTTCTGTGATCTGGCGGAAGGGCATGTCGGAGTCTTCGTCCTCCTCATCCGCTGATTGCCAAGTCTGAAAAGTGAATAAGGAATTGTATTAAGCACCTGCATTTATGAAATCATGATGTTATTATTCTACAAACTGATGAAAGTAAAGTAACAGCTAATTATCCTATCCCACAAAAAAGACCTACATCATAGAAATCAAGTCATCGCTACTATGATGGGATTTGGCTTAATCACCACGCTTGCCTAATGCGGATTGGTGATCACACACCCGAGCTATGTTCGATCAATACGAAACATACTTTTGCTCGACCCGGGAATCGACCCCAAGATCATGTCCCGGTACGTAAACGAATAGACCAACGAGGAGTTTGTTGATGAAAGTTAAAAAGAAAATATTTCAGATCTTTACCTGTGTCACCCTCTTGAGATCCTCTTCCGAAGGCTGCTCGTAGCCGTCCTGGTACCACACCAGCCTCGCGATGAGGAACTGCTGGTTGGGGGTGAGGGGAGGTATGTTCTTCTGCCGGTTCTGCTCCATCAACTTCTCGGAGAGGAAGCGCGGGACCACTTCATGCTGCAAACATTCCAGCTTCACGTAGGAAACCAAAGCATTATTATCTCGCTTCACTTGTGAAACGATCAAAAGATGAGATGACAGTGAATTGGATAATAAACATTCAATTGTTCTAATTTTAAACTGTTTCTAAAGTTTTAGAATTTGGACGGGGACAAAATAGTTTTTTTTTTCTTTATAAGCATTGATTTCCAAATGTATTATGTTTAATGATGGAGTTAATTAAATAGAAAAGACTTACAATCCTTGCTGCCTCCGGGGGCGGTGGATCGCATTGCATGATTGGTGGCATGTGATCGTCTACTGTCGTTGTGCTCACTGGTAATTTGTCCTTTTCTCTCTGGGCTTTCTTCTCTTTCCTTTTTATAGCACACTGGTTCTCCGGCACAACGCATTCTGGCCTCATGCCCACCGCCAGGCACTTCTTCAACCGGCATTCCTGACATTTCCGCCGCATATACATATCCATCTCGCATGCATGGCCAAACTTGCATATGTACACAGCATTCTTAGTGACACTCCGCCTGAAGAAACCTGGAAACCATTACGACATCGCTCGTCAGGGCCACTATCGCAAAATTATCGCAACATGATCTAGCATAAACAACTAAAATGACGAAATATGCAGTTTGCGAAACCTGTTACAATGATAAGATACCTAATGTAGTCATGTACGTGAAGGTTGGCTGAAAGGCGCGGGTCATTGGCAGCGCGACGAGTTAGTCGGCACAGGCCGATTTTTATTATCCAAAACAAAGATAGATAGCGCATAAATTGTTTGAATTGGTCATAATTGTAGAGTGTGCTACATTAGTTTATGGAGTGATGAGATTGTGGAGCTATTCGGCGAAGGGTAGACAATGGCCGGTGCGGCGCAATGGTGAACGTACTGCGCGAATTGAGGTCGGCGGTGAAGGTCGGTGTTGATGCGCGATAGGTGTCGGTGGGTCTAGATCGGGGAGCAGACGCGCTGCAGACAGCTATTGTGACGTCCCGTCTCGAGCTCGGCCCCGATGTGCACGCGCAGCTCATAACAGCCTCGTACGGCACAATGCGCTAATTCAACGCTGAATTGGCACGTTCGTGGGCGAACTAGGTACTAAGGGACTACTCGACGTAGTAACAACCTAGTTTTGACTTCCAACTCAATGAGCAGCGAAATGTAGAGCTCGACTTCATTTTTGCTGCTATGCAATTTCTGATGTACATTTACAATGGAACTCAGTGGAATTAATGAATAAAGCATGATTTTCAAATGATGATACCTTTACATCCTTCACACGTAAGCGCATTGTAGTGATATCCGGAGGCTCTGTCACCGCAAACGAGGCATAACTCTTCCTGTTGACGCGGCGCTGGCCCCTTTTTCTGCCGCCTCGCCTCGCCATCTGTACTGCATCCATTTACACTCGAAGCCGGTGACAATTCCTCTCGACCTGGAACAAAACATAAAGGAATATTAAAGCTCTGTTTCCTAAAATGCAACTGCGCAGTAAACGAGCCGTGCCCGGTGGCCAGCGACGCCGAGTGCCGAGAACATCTAAAATCGGACGCTATAAAATTTGCATACATTTCATGAACCATTTGTCGAGACGGCGAACGGGTGAGACTCGTTTTATTTTTCATTTTTACATTCGGTGCGACGTTTCTTCGTCGAAGAGATGTTTTCGTGGAGCATTGGTCGCGACTCGCAAGTTTTCGGCAGTAGCGTGGCCGTTTCCTGCCCAAACAAAAGGTGGCTAGAACGACCGTCCGCATACTAATAAGGTTTTGGTATTCCGCCCGCTCGCGGGACCAGAGCGTACGATGTGCGATGGAAATGTAATCGGCAATTGTCAATCACGCAGTAGGAACTCCATAAAAAGTTTAAATGTATTACTTCGGATGAATTCTTTAGACGCTTGGATATCTCCGAATCACTCGTTCTAAGAATTTACCGACTTTGATTCCAAACGTTCTTATTGATATTGATGTAAGTTTATTATTTGATTCCAAAGACAAACACGTGTAAATTTTATCAAATTGAATCCAACAAACGTTCGAAATTTCAGCTAGATCATAACAAGAAATGATTAAATCAACTGATGAGACTTTATCCAGTAGTCAAGAAGAAGACCCATTTAAGCCCCTGCCATTAATTTTATTTACATTTTTACGGTGTCCATTAAGCGTGGTAAGGTCGGTGTCCGGACTCTGAGTACCTGCATTACGTAATCATTCGAAATAGCTTTTGCCAAAAAACTAGTCCCACGTGGGATCCGAGCCAAGTCTGCCATCGACCGTAGTTTTCCTTTAAAGATATTCTCGATCATCCATCATGGCTGCTGTGTCATTATCAGAAGCGTAACTTTCAGCAATGCTGCAACTATTAATAAACTCAATGATAACTAGAATCTTCCACTGTTAAACATAGACGGAGCATTTTTAAAGCAGAATTGTCGGAGAAATCGACTTTAGTTTGTCACGACTCTGCGAGTTCAAAGAAATCTGACCTTGTTTATTTACGGTGAAGAAATAATTCAGCGGGGTTTTTATTAAAGATTCTGTCAGGCTTCATACGAAACAGTGGGTTGTTATTGAGCTGATAAAATTGTTCCAATAAAGAGGTCAAGTGCATTTTATCGCGAGCCTGTTTACATTCAAAATCATCTAGTTTATTGCACACTACGAATAGCATTGTCCTGACCTGAACATAACACGATACGAATATTTTTATCTTCGCTTCAGTTTTATTTTTAAAGCTAAAGAGCTATTATTCTGTGACATTAACAATGAGTCCGTTTTATTGCATTGAGTGGAAGGAAAAAAATAAATGAATTTAGATTTTTCATAAACTGCATATAATATGATTTTCATTGTCATTTTAAGATACTTAAGATTCATCACTCTTAGTACTTGGGTAGTTTTAGATGGCTGGTTTATCTGACAAAATATTTTTGGCATAACCTTTCATACTGCTTAAATACCCGCTAGATAAGCTCCAATAACCGAGACTAAATTCAAAATGAATGGAACCTTGCTATAAATACGAGTATAGGGGTCCTAACGTCATATTTCAATCAACTTGACGCCTATATATTCACATAAATTATTATGAAACCTGTGATAGGATCCCTTTCAGAAAATTCGTTAACATTTCTAAAACCGGCGAATTACATAATGAATCAGCGGGCCATGGTGAAAGTGTCAAAGAATGAGAGATACCGAAAACCGGTTTGAGCCTATGTCAATTTTATAACAAGCATGTTGTAAAACGTTCGCTACATAATATGGTTGAATACATTATCATACAACAATAGGTAGAAAGAAGGTTTAAATTTTTAATGAGACTTCACTAAGTTTAATGTTTTGACTTCCAGACATGATAAGAGAGATATGACTTTAATTAGTAACAAATCAATTCGCTGTCCGTGAAAAAGAAAGCTAATCAAAAGTTGAATGCACGGATGACCGAGTCAGTGTGTTATGTTATTACGTCTCAGCTGTTCAGTGTTGCGCTCGCGCATTGGAAGGTCTAGTTCGTGCCGCTTCGGCGGCGCTCGGTGGCCGTCGTGCGCGCAAGCGAGAGGCGCTCAAGAGCGACAAGTGGGGCGCGAGCGTCGACCGGGGGCAGCGTGCGGCCTTGACTCTTAAGTCCCCTCCCCCCTCTCCCCTCCTCGCTACGCTTGCCGCGCAGCCACATTATTTATGATAGCATCAGAGCTCGAAGCAAGCTCGCGATTCTACCAACTACCTAATAATAACTCGTTTTTCCTCTCACGCGACTACTTTTTTTGCTCGGATTTGTAATTTCATTTCAACATTACTTTAAAAGAATCTCAAAAAAATATGCGTTAACTTTTAAAATTAATCTACTGGGACTAGTGAGACGATGTAAGGATTCGGTTAGGCAGTTATAATAATTGAAAAGATCAGATCAGGGGCATCAATTAAAAATGATAAGCATACGCATACTTTCACTGTGACCTCAGAAAGAGGTAACGCAACGATTTCGCAGGCGGCCCGCGCGCAGCGGCTAGTGAAAGTTGGCCAAAAGTAGGTATTGCACAAGTCTACATACACACACAGCACACGTAATTGAATTTCGGGTGTGGCGAAAGTGGGCTCGTAACGTGTGACGTCAACTTTGCCATCGAGGGTTTGGAATCACGACTAGGTTTTAAAAATGATAAAAAAAAACTTCCTCATTTTTACAAGGTGTGGTAGTGTATCGAGGTTCGTGTAACGAATACATTTAAGAAGAAAGGCTGGACATCTCTTAAACGATGTGATAGACACCTTAATTTTTAGTAACAATTGGGATTTTTTTCTGGAAAGCAAATCTCTATCTGCGACTTTTACAAGTCTCATTTATAAATGATCCGTCAAACATGAAACATCCCATAAAAACGTCAATCGAGCACGTGAAGAAAATAAAGAAAACAAGAACGCAACATTCCATCGCGAACGCAGTCGCTTTTCTCGCGGCCATCTTCGCGTAAGAAAAACTGCGTGCAAAAAGCGGCGTTTGCGTGATCGATGCATCTCTGTGCGGAGATCGGTCCATGATGTTACTTTCTACGATACTTTCTAGCACAGATGTGGGACGCAGCGCCGCAACTAGAGCAATTGGTTTCACCACGCGTCGGGAAAATTGGATTGAAATAGAAATCGCGCGGTGAAAATTCGCATTTTCACGTCACAGCCCGCCGGTGGAAACTGCGGTGAGTCGATGTAATGAGCGCCGAGAAATTAATCGACGGTAAGTGTTTAGAAAATTGCTCCATCACGAGGGAGATATTATAGAATTGTTGCGGAGACGCTAATGATGATGCTCATGGAGAGACTCGGGATACTGTTGCTAAAATGTTTTCGAGCAAATGAAAATAAAATTATAGATAATGAAAACAGAATCAGCGGTAAAGTTTTAACTTCTTGTCAAGGCAATATTCCTATGCTTAACAATTTCCAATACAGTGTGAGTCTACTATACCTGCACTGTGGTGCAAATTGGTAACATTAGGACATCTAGTTACACTTTGGACCCTATTTAAATGGAATATTTATTAATATTTAGAACCGCCGGTTACTAATTAAAGAAAAAGTTACTTTACATATGCTAAACTAATTAAATAATTTAGCACCTAACAAAATTAGAGTTGTTTAATCATATTAATATGCGTGAAAGAACAGGAATTTATCAGCCGCCGAGGTCGTCGTTAATTATACGAAATATAAAATCTGTCTGACTTTTGAAGATGGAAGCATCCGATTAGAGAAGATAACTTTACAAAAAGTTGCTCAATTCTCATAAATTTCTATATCACAAGATCGTTTACATACCATACCTATTCTTACATACCATTTTAAAGGTAGAAAATTTTACGAGCCAACAATAACAAACAACATAAAAAATCTAGTTAATTTGATATCATCTATTACATGGATTGTTCGTTACAACTCTAAAATTTCCTCACGATACATTTGTGTTATAATAACATATTAAAATAATCGTATGTATTAGGGTCGTCCTAATGTATACTCGTACTCAGTGAGGCAATTGGTAGTTGCCGAATATCCTGTGTAATCTGAGAAGGGCCGGGTTTTAGAAGAGCGTAGCTCGTTTATGGGGACCTCACATAATTTTATTTTTGAAGTTACATCAAGAACCATATTAATTGTGTATGAAATTTTATTCAAAAAGCAAGTCTAGAATATTTGGTGTTCAACGCCTAGTGTAAAGTTAAATTTGGATGACCTGAGAAAAATGTAGATTAACATGAGTTGATTTTTAGATTTAGTTTCAAATTAGATCCTATTAAATAAGATGTTTTGTACAAGGTCGCGTATTTAGGTGTGTTGTAGACTACGAA
Source organism: Cnaphalocrocis medinalis (assembly GCA_014851415.1). Classification (NCBI taxonomy): domain Eukaryota; kingdom Metazoa; phylum Arthropoda; class Insecta; order Lepidoptera; family Crambidae; genus Cnaphalocrocis; species Cnaphalocrocis medinalis. The sequence goes on from CM026279.1 coordinate 11,360,516, forward strand.
TTTCAAGAATGTTTTAGTGCTTTTTCTTTTTTTTGTGTCTAAAGCAGTAAGATCTGTTTTGTAACCATAAAGCATGAAGTTCCACGTGTGGAGGAAACAGCCGGTATCTGTTCAGGGCTGTTCAGCGGACACGTGGAAGTGAGTATATCCGCCGGCGCATCCGGTGCGCAGACGCATCTCCGCACTGCGCTCGCGCCGGCATTCACCGGGCACGGGTTCTCGGTGAAAGTAGGGACTTTTTCTTACACCTTTTTATAGTATTCCCACGCACGTCACTTTCGGGTGGAAAACATTTTTTTTCTCAACGAGCTTTTATCTGCAAGACGTGGATCTAAGACTGAAAATTAACTTTAATGATTTTGATTCGTTTAGAAAGTCGATAAACCTTATCCTGATATGTTTATGAAATGAGAACGAAATGTAATAAAATAAGTAAATGAACCATATCACAGACATTTATCGGACGCGAGAAATGAGATAAAAGGTCATCAAGCCATGTGTTCATCCAAACAACCCAACAAGAATGAGTGGTGAATAAATCAGTAAGTAATCAGTTGTATTTGTTAGCAATCAAGCATCAAAAATAATTTCAACATTGTTCAAAGAAACTTGCACCGTAATTCAACATGCAGGCAGAAGGTGTTAAGTTTACACAATGTCTTTGAATAAGTAAAATAAAGTTAGTACTCGTAATAAAGTGATAGAACTACACACAAATAGTGGTATTTCGTCACAAGCCATCCGTAGATTAGAAAGTGGTCGCCGGTTATCACGTACGAGGCAATGGGAGTAACAAGTAATGGACACCATAACTCCCCGCCAGTCCACTTTATTGACAGAACGTTGGTTAACGTGTCGTCCCTCTCTGTCCCACCAATGAAGATAGTTGCTTGATGTATTTTTTCTCTCTCTCTGCTCCCCAATTTAGTGAAGCGCACCCACGCCCTTTTAAGTAAACATGGGAATAGGCAAATAGAAAAGGGAGAAAGATATAATTAGAATAAATGCACCGTGCCTTTCGATCGTTACTTAGACTTGTAGCGCTGGCACTCGTTGACATAAAAATGTATCTGTGTTCGCTAAAATAATGTCAAGTGACGTAAGTGCCGTGCGCCAGAGCGCTCGAGCGTGGCGGTGCACTATCTGTGCCCTTGCCCTGTTCAAGCGCATAGCATGACCTCAGTTCCAATGCAAATGACAAATCGTCGCAGTCTGCACAAGAAAAACAAGTAAATCTTTAATGTTATTTTCCCTTACCTTTTCATATTTATAGTCATTTTATAGGATAATCAAATGTTTGTTTAACCTCGTTACATGGAAAGGAATTAGGCCAAGGCGCGCTTAGGTGACATAAAAAATATCGTTAGTCATAAGGGCTAATTAAGACCGGTCACCAATTAGGTCAACGACTCTTTGTTCTGAGAAACTGATAAGGCGTTTAGCCCCAAATTAAGACTGGTAAAAATAGTAGGTTGGCTAGGTCATACTGATGTGCTGCTGTCATGCGCGTAACACATGATATAAGTTTATATGACGTAAACCGAAAAGACCAAACACTTGCGCGATGCAATTGATGCCCAGTGCCATCTTTTGATTAGGTTTGGAACTACCGTCCCGAAGCGAAATTCTGTATTCAGATTACTAGTCATTTGATAAAACAAGACTTGATATAGCGATCATACGAACGTTCAATAAGCACTAAGAAATAACAATGATTTGATATTCTAATTTCATTGCCATTATTTATTGCCTTGTGCCAAGATCAAATATAATTGTTTGAATATCAGAAGCAGTGCTAAAAACTAATCGCCACTTTAAAACTCTTTGCATTCTTGTCTTTCCTCATGTGGAAAGAGAGAGTCATATTACACGTAATATATTTATAAAAATGAAAATACAGTCTATAATACAGTTTTATATGAAATAAACTAGCGACCGCTCGCGAATTCGCACGCGTAAAGTTAGGTAATCCACACAATATATTTTTATAAATTATATGCCTATGTGTTATTCTGATGTATAAGCTATATTATTGCAAAGCGTCATTAAAATACATTCGGTAGTTTTTGCGTGAAAGAGGAGCAAACATCTATCCATAATTACAAAAGTTCGCGCTTATTAAGTGAGATAAATCACATTGTTACATTGTTTTAGTTTTATAGCTATGGACGTTATTTACACGATACGAAGGTAGCTAAATTGTAGCATAACACACCGTTGGTCTCAGATTACATCATAAAAGAAGGCGACCTATGTTGTTTTTCTCAATTATATTATAAGCGATTGAGCATACTGAACTTCTATTTGCGGTCACTAGTCGGCAATGAGACATGTAGGTACAACTGCATCTTGCATGGCGTCGCACAAGTCGAGCATATTAGTAACTAACTGCCGCCCTCAGTGACGTTAATTAAACCTTAATGGTCACTTAAGTAAGAATATTGACCCTTATTTTAATAGACATAAAGACTATCCATAATTAAGATAATGAGAAGGTTAAATGACGTCTCTGTGCGGCAGTCTCCATTCGATTACGAGTACGTATGCGGAATTCGTTTTCGGAGTATTTTGTTTTCATTGCTTCTCGCCACAGCTATGTGGGTCATTAACACTGGCTTCCGAGGAACAGCCGAACGAGAACGAGGAAAATCAACTCGAAATCGCAAAGTAGGTCGAGTCTCAGTCATCGGGGAATCGAGGCTGAAACAACAATTGTTGGGACAGTGAAGTAACGAAACGACGCAATGCCACGCGGTGGAGTAATACGCAGATGCTCAAATTAAACAATTATATTTATTCACATGCTATTGAATGATGCCGTTTAAAATAATTAACTAATTCGAAGATTGCCGAGATTTTTAAGTATTGAGAGATGCCAACCTTTGACGATTTTCTTCTGATGTCATTGTTTGTGCAATATTACTTTTATCTTGGTATAAATTAGGTAGATATAAAACTAAATTAAATATTTTGCTAATAAATTACTATGATACAAAAATGCATCCGTTGAGTAGGACAAACAAACTGTAGAACTTATGTGAGTTTGTAGTTTAATGTGTCGTCCGGGACGCCACGGTCATTGACCCGATATCAGGGCAGATAAGACGACGTCAAAACTGTAATCAGCCGACAAAGAACGCGTTGTTTACGACGAATTCGACACCAAACAACAGCTCTGATTAGATTAATTGTTAAAGAAACGTGACGTGACTAAGGAATTTAGAATTGCACCAGAATTATCCTCAAAGACAAAGCTACATTGTATAGGCCATAGAGACAAAGAATATTGGCAAAGATTGTCTTGCTATATTATCTATAAATGTACGCGATAAAAGCTGTACAAAGAAACTGGTCTTACTAGCAGGGCCTCTTCGCCGCGTGACCAGATCTCAGTAACGAGCAAAAACTAAACGACATCCGACTGAGCTGAGGAAAAAACCGACCACACCAAAACACTGGCGTAACAACCAACTCGCGCACGGCAACCGAGTTCTAAATAATAGCAACTGGAGGCCAGTGCACGACAATGCGATGGCGTATCGATCGATAATTGGTAACTCAGCGCTTAGACTGCGAAACGTCATCAAACGCCATGTGACACTTAGAAATTTAAAAGTGTTTCACGAAAGTAAGTTTGAAAAACGTTTCAATGTAATTCGCAACAGGGTATTAATAAATCTTGGTGAAACTTTGAAAAGGCAAACGTCAAGCGCATGACCGTAACGTGAGAGTCATTAACGCTACGATAATGACTGACATAGACATTTGATGTTACAGTGGAGCATTAGCCGTACGTGGTTACGTCAGTAAATTGCATATGGCAATGAAAACGGCTGGTTGCGCGAGAAAACGATGCAGTGTTACCAACTATTTAGCAGGTTGCGTTTTGAACTGATCTCTAGCAACCCACTTACTTTACCATTGAAAAGGTCAAGTTCTAAGCGGGTTCGCGTGCCACCAAGCTTTTAGCTTGTAATTTAAACCCTTGTTAGGAATACGAGTGTACCAACATTATATTTTGCATAGTCTCATAAAAATTACAACAACATTTTGTAAAGAAATCATTCATTAGGTATGTGGATATCTCCTGCTAATGTTTATCTATCAAATTCTTATACGAATAATGCCTCGAATCTGACAAATTATTGATTTAATTATACTAACTAGCCAGTAGCTCGTAGCACCGTGGTAGTACGCGAAGCTAAATAGCGATTTCTCGTACAAATTAAATGTTTCTCCGTAGACAATCGTACGTAACTTCTTCATGTTACTGGGATAACATAGCTCTGCTGCTCTCTGGATTTAGAATATTAATTTTTTTATCTAGTCTTTCCAATTTTTATTAAGAAACATTTTTTTCCTTCTTACATAGTGAAACACTCCGATGCCCACCAAAATGAGAATTACGAGTTTTGAACAAAATTGATGCGACATTAAGATTCCTATGCAAATGGATGAGAAAGCTGCATTAGCAAATGAAGTAGACAGATCTAGTAAAAGCCACGTCAGCACTGGAATGGAAGACTTGCACGTGAAAACGATGCGACAAAAATAATAGTCCGGTGGCACATCTCGTGAACTGTGTCATGGGCTCAGCCCACGCTCGGTGGAAGGTCGCCCGCCCTCCGCCGGAGTAACTCATTACTCAATAAACCACGTCTGCATCGTGGAATTGAACCGTCAACTCTAATTCAGAAAGTTGATCGTTCGGATCCGCATCCTTTTTCACGTTGACAACAAATTTTAATTGCAATTTTTGATTCTTAAATCTTAAAGTTGCCCAATCGTAAAAATATAATCTTTAAATTAATACTTAAGTGTTTATTAACTAAATATTAATACTATTTTAAATCTCTCCTCATTATCAAAATGACAATAAAACCCATGCTGTAATAACAATAATTTATCTTTAAGGCGACGGGTAGAGACGGAAGCCAATTGATTTTAATTGATAACTACTAAACTGGATCCATTTTTAACCACTTCGTAGCTTCATTTGTTATTGTTTTGACAACAATTTTGATTAATGTCAAATTGATCAAAATTTCGAGCGTTAAATAATAAAAAAACTAAAGCAAAAATTGTTAAAATAGATCCGGTTCAGTAACTAACAATTTAAACCACTGACTTCGCTGTGCCCCACCCGTCGCCTTAACTCATATATCATGTTGAAATCTTTGGACAAAATGGACCTACGCAGGTAATTTGGGAAGCCTATATCTGAAGGATCTTCAATGAATAGTATCCTGTCCTATTCCTAGCCATCAGTTATATCAGTAACACGCGTTCACGCAATGAGTTATGGCTACAAAACCCCTTTCGAGCCCTACACAAAATTTGTTGAAAGGCCCGCGGAGTACACCCTGGTGGTAATAATAATCGTCGCTGTCAGCTTGATGGATGTGCCGGCGATGACGAGGCGCTGTAGACATACGAACCCGCCCGCGACCACCACCCATTCATTGCCGTTAGTGTTCCGCAAAGAGCTCTAGCAAAAACCGCTAATCACCACTCTTAATAAAACACGACGCCCAAAACTACGCATAAGTTTGCAACTTCGCTCCCTTGTTAAACAATCTTAATTCTTGCTCCGTAATTGAATGGATTAATCGCATCGTTACACTCTCGTCTACTCCTTAAAAGCTACTCCATGTGACAAATGGGGGCTTATGTAACTCCAAAACGTATTGCACACATCTGTTGTTCCAGTCATGTAATCTACTAGGAATCTTGAAGTGAGAAAATTGAATTTAAGACAAACCAATTCAATTTCGCCGAGCGTGCCTGAATTCAGTTACCCCGATACTTCACAATATAAAGTTAGGAACCGTCACGAGTGGATGTCGATTGAAATTTTAACTCTGTTTAGTTTTAGCAGCAGCTGTCGTTTCCCAACATGCTTCGCCTGCTTGGGGCGAAGGATCGCCCATGAACCTTCAAGAAATAAGGTTCAATAAGCTCGTAAGAATGGAAGTGAAATTAATCGTTTGCCAAGCGACGGAAAGCGCCGACCAATCAGTTGTTCGGGCTGTTCATCGATACTAATGTTACGTTCTTTAACTGTTCGCATGTTAATATTTTTAGACTGACAAAGTAAGCTTGAATAATATTGCCGCTGTAGTAATCAGTTTAATGCCGTTTTAAATCAAACGGCGGCAATGACGAAAATTACACAGCTGGATAAACATATTATATATTGTTGCTTGTAAATTTATGCAACCTTCCTGTCAATGATGATGAGTGAGCATTAAAATCATTCACCCACAACTTCTTGTGTGTGGGCTAGACGGAAATTATATTTATGCAAAAAGCATAGGAGTGAATTAAATGATTGGAATTCAATGACGATCTCTTAAATATAATAAAACGAACTTATTCCTGTGAGAAAAAGACTACAAAAGGAAATTGTACGGAGAAGAAATAAATTCAAATAGGCAGGGGATTTAAGGTCACGAAAAGGGCTTGAATTCAATGGTTAAAATAAGTAGTTTTCTTTGTGCAATGGACGTTGGCACTTTGCATTTAAAACAAACACATTGTTCGCGCATTTGCAAACGTACACAGCGATGGCAGCCACAGTCAGCGAGAGCAGAGCATTCCACCAAGCTGCGCCGACCGGTTCCGGAGCGAGCTGTTTATGGCCGGACTCGCACCAGATATAAATAGACGTGCAGCAAACCATCCATCTTCGTAATGCTTTACTTTTAAAACAACGTGGATAACTACACTTATGTCGAAGCGTTCCGTGTAGCGGCTAACATCACACGGAGATCGCATCGCGCCATCGCTGACGTTTCAAGATCAAACCGAGATCTCGAAATAGGTCTCGCAATTTGCACAAACTCCCTGCGACATACCATGTTGTTAGCAAAATTTATGTGCTCATAGGCGGCTGGGTAGACAATAGCCTTGTTAAGAGCTCCAGCTAGTTGACAGCTATAAAGCAGGCTAATCAATGCAACGAGTCAGATATGCTGTGACGGATCGCCGTAGGACAAACTAGGTATGCAAGAAAACATTAAGGCAGTTAGCTCCAGATCAATATCAGCCAGACATTATTACTCGCGTGTGAGCCGTACGTTGCCAGCAGTAGTTCGAAATAATAATGATAAAATCAGCTTTTATACATGGCGACTAGTTACTCTCACGACTAAATCATGCCGTTTCACTTTCACAAAGGAACTATACACAGGAAAACCAAAAAGTAGCTGGATAACAAATGTCTTCGTTAACATGATAACGCTCAAGATTAACTCCATTCAAGAAATTCCGATGTTGGATTGGGAGAAAACACAAGTTACATAATTACAGCCACGTGGTGTTAGGGTATTGACCCCGCCTAATGTGACGTTGATAGCACGCCGCTATCACGCACTTTCGGTGAAGATAAAATCAAGTGACGCGATAAGGTATTGAAAAAAAAAACACAAATTTTAAAATATGAATCAATTTATGTGTGCAGTAGACGCTTACTCAATCATCTCTACATTCTATCTCCGTACTGGAGTCACCCACTTAAGCCGTCGGTTGCCAATTCGTTGCATAAACAACCTAGTATGTCAAAGGGGGTCATTGCCGCGTTGCGCGGACGCAGATCACCGCGGCAGGTACACGCTAGCGCAGGTTAAATAATTATATCGATTGAACCCCGGTCTCCTTCAGCGTGTCTGTGACCCCGATGTAAATAACCTGAGGCGGGTGTACTGTAAACAACTGACGCCGCCTGCGTCAATCGCTTGCACGGTCGGCCAAGCCGTTGCGCCTCACCCAGCCATTGATGTGTTCACTTTTGACTTAGTGCCGCACTATTTTAGGAGCGCAGATCAAACATGGGGAAGTAATGGTAAACTGACTCTCCTTGAGTAAACATCTGATGCAACGGGTCAGTTTTCGATCTCTTTACCGGAGCATTCTTATCTACACGACTTCTATTACAAAGTTGAAACTGGATCGTAAGTGGGTGCCCTATGTATAGACGCTATTGAGGGTAACCGATTACGTTTAAATCTGTAAATATTTGTGTAACCGTGTTACTTCCATTTGTCAACAGCCAACTAGGTACATGAGTAGCGTAGCCTAGAGAATTGCAGAGACATTTCTGAATCGCACGACATAACAAGCCACATTGTGATCATTAACGTCCACTTGAAACGATGAAAACATAATTTATGTCCGTTGACCGTGAACACAAGAATCGTAAATTCAATGAGACCAGTCAGATTCTTATTGGTGACAACGAAGCTTGAGTCTATTTCGCTCTTAATTTTATTTATAGCAGCTATCAAGAAAACATCCAAGAAAGCGATATATTTGTGGCAAAGACTTCGGAATGGCAAATATTAATAGGCGTGCACATACCAATTGAAATCCATATAATGCAGCGAGTAGGTACGCAGTTGAGTGTGTAATCTACAAAGTAAGGTGACCTAAATGATAAGATTGCTTCAGTGAGTACAGTGCACACATGCAAAGTGGGCGCTAGTGTGCGAATTCGCGGCGGGTTCGTTCGTACAATGACATTGTCGACCTTGACTACTACTTCATATATCAAGAAACACACACATGCATAGTTGGGAGTAGGAATGCGTTCGTCATGCATGTATTTAAAGTTAGCAAACATTATTCGGCCGAATTCAGAGGTACGGTTGGAAGCGGTGCGTTTCTACGCATACAAAAATATTCATCGCGGTTATTAATAGCGGCGGTTAATAGCTACAGCGCTGGATATAGGCCCAATGTCTGTACGAGTTGATATAGAACAGTTCAACACACGATAAGGTGAATGCCAACGCGCCAGGCAGTGATGCACTGCGACCAAGGCCAAACGAGGAGAGTTATCACGAGCGCGCATATCAAAATGCATATTAGCTATCATGCACTTTCCGCTGCTTTAACAAATAACGTTACCGATGGCAAGTTTTTACTTGATTTAGAAACAAAAAAGCAGGAATCATAATAATATGTGAGTAGAAAAAGGAAAAGAATTGAGATTGATTGATCAAAGACTTGGTATGAAAAAACATGATCCGAATTGCTTTGTCAGTCAAAAAATAGTAAATAGACGTTAATAACATTGATTGAAGAGTCACAAGAAGGAATATATTATTACTTATCTCTAGCGGAGTTATTTTTCATAATATGTAATATTGCCTGTGATGAAAGGAACGTCTTCAACCGTGATATTACTAATAATTTTGGGAGTAAGCGAGCCATGTTACTGGCAAAAATCTTGATTGAGTAATAAAGCGATGCGATCTATCTCAACATAATAAATAGCAATAGAATCAAGGGGCTTAATTGACGTTAATAAACGTATATTAAATCCACAAAGAGATTCAAACGATGAGCAAGAGTTCACATCTCCGTCGCTTTGTTTAATATCTGGCCCATTAATTTTTGTAAAAACATCTTCTTTGATGTTGCCAATGTGTGCCCCATTAGTACACCGAATGTTTGACAAAGATGCTTTTAGCGGACAATAAATAAGCAGTGAAAGAAAAGATGACAATTAGGGATCTATTTATACTCATTTTAAAATGTGTTTATTATGTGTTAAGAAATAAAGCAGAAAGTTCTCTTTGGCACTATAAAAATATTTACTAAAAAAAACAATCTACAATTGGAGGCCGTTTTTGCTTGACGATTTTTATTTAAAACAAGCATTGGTTGGACCAGTTTCAAATAAGAACCTGGATCTGGCCAGTCTGGCCACGAACATACATGTGACATGCTTTAAAATACTTAGGATACGGTTCACAACTTAAAAGACACTTTATGGCCAATAGAAATATGTCACTACATTCAATGTACGCACAGAACATACGAAATTACGAATAGAATAACTAAATATAAACCATCGAGATACAAGTGTGAATAAACTGGTTTTAACTTTTAATAGGCACTAGAGGCACTTGTTTGAAACAATTACGAAGTTTTAACTGTGAGAACAAACTTTACTTATAACCATGGCGGCCATCGCTCTTTAATGTTGAGCTGCCGTAACTTTTGGATGATATTAAAACATGACATTGAGTTAGCGTTGAGGAAAGAAAATGTAGAAACTCGACTAAGAGAAATGGTTTTGCAAGATGCATATTTTAAGACGGAATATGGAGCCCCCCTATTGCTGCCTTGGCAGGAAGACTTAGTTCAGCTGCATATGCAGTTAGGAAAATAAGGAATCTGACTGATATTGAGACTGCAAGACTGGTATATTTTAGTTATTTTCATAGTCTGATGTCATATGGTCTATTGCTGTGGGGATCCGAGTGCTGACATACAAGCTATCTTCATATTGCAGAAGAGGGCAATTCGCGCCATCTATGGCCTTAGATCACGTGACTCACTTAGAGAATGATTCAAGGAAATAAATATTTTAACGGTAGTTCTCATACATTTTTGATTGCATTATGTTTGTACGGTAAAAAACTTGCAGCTTTACTCGCGAAAATCTGACTTTCATAGCTTTAACACACGAAATAAACATAGGCTTGCGGTCCCAAATCTAAGACTTCATAAAAGTGGCAACTCATTTTTGGGATTGAGTATAAAACTGTTTAATAAGTTACCACAAAGAGTAATTGACTTACCATTGCATGAATTTAATTTCATATTAAAAACTGTTTAATGCAGAAAGGCTACTATAATGTAGAAGATATTTAAATGATAAGGATTCCTGGACATGTTAATCTCCTCGCCTATTCTATTAAATGTATAATTTGATTTTATAATTTTACTTTCACGATTATCTAAACGATATAAAGCATTGTACACATCATACTGTTACTGTAATCTTAATAATATTTTTTTATTATCAGAATGAAAATTGTAATTACTGATCATAATTTGAAAAGAGTGACTACTGAGTTTTCTTGCTGATTCTTCTCGGTAGGAATCGACTTTCCGAATCAGCGGTAGCTTACATAACTATTTGACATTCATAAATGTTCTTTAAGGACTTAAATTGAATAAAGAATATTTCTATTTCTATTTCTAATAAATAGAACACTTATTTGCACGAGGTTTTTTATTTAAAAGCTATTTAATATCCAACAATTGGTGAAGTGAGTAAAAAACAGACTGACCGAATTATGGGCGCCAAGTGTATTAAGAAACTATTTGAGCAATTTTCTGTCTTTCGAAAATAACACTAGGCTAGCCGGTTGGTTCAACCAATGCAAGTATATTCATAGGAAAATCAACATCCTCCTTGGTTACATTTACAAGTGATAACGAGCTAGTTGTTTCCTGGCTCATGACTAGGCATAGTTATTCGACGGTGATCATAGTGAAGTCGTAAAGATAAAGATTCTAACTAGTCAGTGGCTTGAGTCAATTATTGCCCAGCCTAAAGGTTATATAGGTAGTTCTTTTTTACTTCTTATTTATAATAATGGTTGTAAATGATAGGCTTTCTGGAAAAGTTATAAAACATCAATATAAAAGGTGATGGGATTCTACAGGAACACGTTTTGTACCTAGTACAAAAACCGGCCAAGTGCGAGTCGGGCTCGCGCACAAAGGGTTCCGTAGCAGCAAATATAATAAACTTAACCAAAATTACAGTTAAATCAACCTATCTCAAAAACTATAGAGATACTTTGATCAAACCACAAAAATCGTTTGAAAGAGTTAATTAGCATGCATCACCTCTATTTTTTTTAGAATTTTATACCCCGTAGTTATAAAAATAGAGGGGGGGGGACATACTTTTTACGACTTTGAGAGCTGATATCTCAAAAACCGTTCACTTTAAGAAAAATGTTTTTTAGAAAACTTTATATCATTTTAAAAGACCTTTCCATTGATACCCCACACGGGTATGTACATCGAAAAAAAAAATTTCATCCCTCAGTTACATGTATGGGGGGCCCCACCCCCAATTCTTTTTTTTACTATTTGGGTATTTCTCATTTTTCAAAAAAAATGTTGTGATTCGAAATTTTCTAACTGATACTAACTTAACTAAGCAGTCATACTTTTTGATATTAAAGTATGTATGAATAAGCGTTATTTCAGAGAAAGAAAATTAGATATTCTATAGAAATAGTATTTTTTTTTAATTGTTTTATTAATAAAATGTCCCCTTCCGTGGATGTGATCACATAGGTTTTATGGAGAAAAATAAATGTTGCGTTTTTTTTGCTACTATAAATACATAAAAACCTATGCTATTACTTAACTTATATGCTTTTGCTCCCTAGATACGAGATTATATGTATATGCAGCTAATAGAAGATACTTTTTTTTTCTCATAAAATGTGTGATCGATTTTTTTTTCACGTCCATGGATCAATGTCACGCTGGCCGTACAAGAAAAATAACAAGTGTTTATCCGAACGCACGTGGCCACACACAAGCCAGAGGACGCCATCTTTTACCCCCAGTTGTCAGTTTCAGCCAGAGACATAGCGTCTGTGAGTAAATAAAAAAAATATTTTCATTCTCAAAACTCGTCGAGCATAAGTGGTCACAACTGTGGTGATGATCAAAGGTATGTACTTTACATCTATGCTTTTACTTTCTGTGATTTCAATGTGTTTTGGTGTGAAAAAGACATGGTTAAATAAGCATGTTCATTCCTGTTTTTCAGGTGATGTTATCGGAGCTTAAACGGATAAAAGTCACGTCCGTGGAGGTCACTTCCTTGGTTCCGTGTATAAAAATCGTGCCATGGAAGTGACCTTCGATCCACGGAAAGGACAAGAAATTACATATTGATTAAATGTGCCTCTTCAGTGACTATGTTTCTTTTTTAAATTTTAGTTTTCGTTGATTTTGTGAAGCTGGTAGCTGATATGACAGCAAGAGAACATCGGATGCAGCAAAAAGAGTGGAGAGAACGCAAATTAAGGAGTCGCCTGTAAGTCGCGGGGATTATCCCTCTTGACCTCAGGGGACGATGAACAGGTCCAACTGTATGAGGTCAAGAGGGGTAAACCCCGTCGAGGAATATCCCGGGAGGCTGATGGAGGCAAGGGTAAACCCCTTCCTCCTTCAGCATCCTGCCCAAAGGAGCCCAATAGCCTTCGATCTCATACACGACGAGGGGGGTGATAGCCAAGCTCCCCCAGAGCCCCCCCAGAGCTGCCGTACATGTATACGGACGGCAGCAACATCGAAGGCAAAGTGGGCGAGGCGGTCACAGTCTGGGAGGGGGGGAGAGAGGTGGGGAAAACCAAGATCTCACTCACCTCCTACTGCAGCGTCTACCAGGCCGAGTTGTACTCGATCCTGGAGGCGCTCAGGCTGGCGGCGGGTAGGGTGAGGTGGCACAAGGCCTCAATAGTCAGTGAAGTGACTCTAGGTCGTCGCTAGAGGCCCTGGCGGACCCCGCCTCCCTACACCCCTTGGTCGGCAGTATTATGCGGGCACTGGCGGAACTCGAAGGCAAGGGGGGTGAAATTAATTTCTTTTGGGTGAAGGCGCACGCCGACATCCCAGGGAACGAGAGGGCGGACGAGCTCGCGAAAGAGGCCGCGCTCAAATCCAAGACCGCCCCCCGCTACGACTGTTTCCCCCTTTCGGCGGCGCGCAGAGCGATTAGAGAAAACACTATAGGGCACTATAGGCAGGACAGATACGAGACGTCGGTGACAGGAGCAGTAACGCGCATGTTCCTGCCCGACGTCCGTGAGGTCAAGATAATGATGGGAGGAAGGGTGTTCACTAATATGGAGGCGCAGCTGCTCACCGGCCACGGCGGCTTTAAGGCTTACCTGCACAGATTCCGTCTGGCTGACTCCCCGCACTGCATTTGCGACGGCGAGACGGGGGAGACCCTGGAGCACATTCCGTTTGAGTGCCTCAGGTTCTCTTCGAGCACGACTGCGAATGCAGAGTGGGGATTCAGCTGGACACAACCCAACCACGGTAGCGGGGGTGATGAGTGACCGTGGCTGCAGGGAGGCCTTCATGGAGTACGGCCGGAAGGTGGTGCGCGCTGCGGCCAAAGCTAACAGGGGAAGAACGTAGCGTGACCGGTCGCAGTGCGGATAGATGTGTCGCGCGCCGTCGCGCAGTGTCGCGTTTTAAATTGAAAACAGTTTACTAGAAAGTTCCTGTTACCTACATAATATTCTTTAAGATTAAGAAAATATATTGAAATAATAACACTGATCTTTTATTTTCAACACATCTTTTGGTCTTCCATGACAAATATTTGTAGAACAAGGAAGTGACAATCCCTACTTATGTATGGAATGTCACTTCCTTGGATCTGCGGTCACTTCCATGGAGGGCAATTTTTTTTAAGTCCTCATATCTCAGTACTTATGAGACTGCAAGCTCAGCGACCATTTTTACCATGATCCCCAAGGCCAACACTACTAAAATGTATCATCAATTTTTTTTAAATATCACTTGTGCTTGATGTCATTTTTTTGGATTCAAAAATGAGAAATACCCATTTAGTGTCATATTTTTGTAGCGGTTCATACAACACATATTCCCATCAAATTTCATCACTGTAGTACTTATAGTTTCCGAGTAAATCGGCTGTGACAGACGGACAGACGGACAGACGGACAGACGGACATGACGAAACTATAAGGGTTCCGTTTTTGCCATTTTGGCTACGGAACCCTAAAAAGTGAAAATTTGGTATTTAATTATTGTTTTAGAAGCTTTCTTTTGACCACACCCGAAGGAATACATACGAAATAGATACATAACCATCCAGATAACTAAATTGCACAGATTGCACTGCAATACAACCTCGCTGTTTCCAGACACGTACGTTTTTATTACTGTCTCGGAATACCATGTGAATCATGTGATACTGACTTCACAACGCCATTATTTAAACCTCCTGTGTAGGTTGACAGAGCACAATAAAACGGCTAGGAAGACACCGAGTGGAGGCGGCGACACCGTCCGCGGCGAGTCTAGAGATAAACGAATGTTGTACTGTTGTACAATAGGTACTTATGGGCCGAAGTCACGTAGACATGTGTCCAGTTCCGCGTTTACCTCTTGCTCCATTGATATGCGGTACGACGTCCACCTTACACAATAAGTTTGTCGGCTAAACATGCAATCGAGGTGCTTCAAATTTTCACGGCGACGAAATGTCTTCCTGTTGTTTCACGCTGCATTTGATTAAACTTTTTAATTCTTTGCTAGATCCGTCTAAAATATGAGTGGGATAGATGCTCAAAACAAGATAAAGTCATCGGCACAACTAAACGAATTTTACGTGGGATAAGACAAATCATAGCGTGAAATTCGGATGAGCAAAAAGACGATTGTTTGTTTGTAGCAAACAGAACTGCTCTAGATGTTTTTGGAGACTTGTTGGTCAGTCAGATTTTATAGATGCTAATGATGATGAATGTAAAAGATCTATAAATTTGTAATCAATAACTAGTTATATAATAAAAATAAAAGAGGCTCAGCTTTGAGCTCGTTGGGTTTCTGAATACATAGCATCCCAAAAAAAGAAGTATAAAACTTCAAATAATAACCTAATCGCTATTAAGCTTAACACGCACGTCCGTCCTTTTGACAACGAATTTAAATCCAAAAAGGTATATTAACGATGTGAATATTCGTTTGTTTAGTATTAAAATACTTGTTACCGAACCATAACGAAAAGGACATTAAATTAACGTGGACGGAATAGAAACGTATCACGGAGCCTAAAATTTTAGGCGTAAAAACAAAACAGATTTTATGAACGTGTAATCTGTTTTTGTCCTACGTGTCGTAAATAAGCATTATGGTACAAAGTTTGGAATATTAAGTGCCATTGTGGAAAACGTTTTTAACCAGATTATACGCGTATTCATTTAAAAGGTCAACAGTAAAATGACTTGAGTTTAAACTAAAGTAGTAACTTTAAAATAATATTGTGCCATATCTAGTATGCTGTATGGATAGACGGTGGTAACGTAAACAGTACTTCGTGGGCCACATTTGGGTTATGGGATGAGAAACGTGGTATTTTTTACCGACAACAGGTTTGTCTTGCCCCATGTTTCGACAATAAAACCGGTCAACTTCAATAAAGATCATCGCCCTGCTAGTTTGATTGACATTTGGGCCCGACGCGACTTGCGCGTACGCACAATGGTTTCAAAGGGATTTAGCGAGTCCGTTATAATTAATTTAGATCAGAGCTGCTCCGTGAGATCCGGGATGTGCGGAACACTGAAGGCGTTTGTTTATTACAGATAGTTGTGAGCGATAAAAGGTAATCGATATTAAGTGCCTATTTGGCATTTTAAGAGACCATTGTATACACCATCTACGATCTGTAATTTTTCAATTAACTATATCTTTGTAATTATCGATTAAGTTGTGTTCTTAGATGTTGAGTTGAGATAAAATCTACAATGGCCTTATGTTAACCCCTTCTCAGTTGCTGATTTAAAATAGAACAATGGGAAATTGGACAATGAATGTTAGTTCAATTATCCAAGGTCAAGACTTTGGGTAACTGTTAGTTAATATTTGGAATAAAAATTTGGAAATGATAACCACGAAATATTTACCAAGGTACAGTACTTGAGAAATGAACTTGTGAGCTTGAATTTTATGATGAAAATTGAAACCCCAGTGATTTCGTCCGAGATACTCAATCTCAGAGTTGTTAGAGCGTCTCTAGCCGAGATAATGGAGGTAACGAGCGACCCGGTGGCAGCGCCGGCGCAGCCAAGCGCGACGCGCGCTCGACCGCACATCCGCCCCTATATCTCTTCCTAGACCCGACGCTAACACGTAAGAAATACCATTCAAGCTCTTTCACTGCCCTCTTAATTCACTTTTCAAACCTTATACGTACACATATATCATAGAAATACAAATGCCATGTTACCAATTAACAATCAGTATTTAAGGACAGAATTGGAATAGTTGTTCAATTTATCACGGTCGGGGTAACGACCTGTGTTAACAATTTATTGACTTAGTGCCCTTGACCGTAAAGATTGGCAGGTCGTTTAACATTTGATTATACGGTTGTGTTTTAATTAATTACAAAGGTACCTATTTTCTTTATACAAATAACGTATTAACTCTAACGCTGCTACTTAATTAGTCCTAACTCATACTTAGACTTACGGCGTAGTAGTTTAAGTTTTATTAAATACGCTATAAAATATAGAGTTAAAAACGTGTTAAGAAACTTTAGCAAACAAGACAGCGTCTGCAAAAACACAGGGGCTCCCAGATATTAATTTTTAATCATGTACAAGCTTTGGTGATATTATACTATCAAATCGTGGTGAGAACTTACAACGTGACGCGAACGGTCCGCATTTTAAAATAATGTCAACTAATGCCAACGAACTCTGCTAAACAGATCGAAGACCTAACATTTTAACTTGACCCGAGGAGGGAATTCAAAATCAATACTATTGATCCTTCTCGCTTCGATTTAATTCAGTTACACGCAACGACGGCAGCGACTCAACAGCGGATGCCACTAATTAGTGAGGCCTAGCTAAAAATTAAATTAGAGGGTCCTCACACAATGTATTGGGCATTGCCTTTATGCTTAGAAAATGAGGGGGTCAGACCATTAGATTACTTTAAAGGGTTGCCAAAAACTCTTTTATTGATGAAAAAGTCGCCCCTTTTAGCGGCAACTGGCAGCTGCTGTTCGTTGTAGATTAATATTATTCTAACACCATGCCCGGCTTAGCATAGTGCGGTCATTAAATAGTTGCCAAGCAGCTCCGATTTGCTTGCTAATGTATTTAGTCCGAGTTATATAAACGGAAACCGCAAGCTGAGAATGGGCTCAAGAATCACGATGTAATCATTAATTGGTCCCATTGGTGTGGCTGTTACATAATACGTTTTATCTAAGGCAGATGAAGTCACTGCTACTAGGACTTAGGAGGTTGCCGACCTTTTTGATTAAGGAATAATCAATCATGCATGACTCCGCTTACCCACAGAGCGGGTATCACATTTCACGCGTACTGTAAACGGCTGCTCAAACGCTCACGTACATACATCAAATATAGATCTATGACTTGCACATGTGTGTATGATGAATTTTGGTGTCGTATTATTGACATCTCTATCTTCAATTAGGAATAGGTTTACTTTCACATATCGTTTATTTAAAGATCTGAGGTTAAGATTAAAAAAGATACTATCTAGCTAACTAATACTTAGGTAGATGACTAATTTCTGGACATTCTATTGTCTAACTATGAATTAGGTAGTTTTATTTTATGAGTTGTTTCGCTACATACCTAATTAAGAATTTAAAATTGATAACATAGTCTTATAATTTTGGCAGCTAAGTTAGTCTTATAAGTATATAGTCTAGTAAGAAAAGAAATTCTATTGGCGAAACTATTCGATTATGCCAGTCCCGACAAGGGTCCTTCAACGCGGTCCGTAACCCTTCCGCCGCAGTACAAATTAATTCAAAACTAGAAACAAATAATTTCCGGCTAAGTGTACCGGCGTGGAATAATTAGCGCTAGGCAGTATTATACGGTTGGCTTTGCGCCTATTTACAGACGTGTCAAAAAACGGCAGCGACCTTGGTGCCCCCGCGCGGACGCTCAGATACATTCACCTCAGGTGAGGCCCGTGGGGCAATGGTGCTAGTCTGGTAGGTCAACATAACATGGACAGTCAATGTTCAGTCAATAACACCTTTAAGAAATGCAGAAGTTCCCACGCTTGTAGGAACAACCACTAACACGGTATTGATTGCAGTTGTTACTCATAGTTTACTTTACTTATAGATTATTTTATTATGAATAAACTAGTGGCCCGCCCTCACTTCGCTTCGGGACCGTAATTCAGAAATGAACCAATAGATGGCGCTGTGTCCAATTACATCGCGCAAGCGTTTCGTGTTTTCGGTTTACCTATAAGCCTTGTCGTTGTCCATAGAAGTTATCTCTTTATAAACAGGATAGAAGATAGATAGATAGAGTATGGAAAAGTAAGCATACTTATGCCTATTCAGAAATTATGTAGGTACTTTTGCGTAAAACAATGATTTAGTAGAGATATTTCAAGTGAAATGTGATACCTGAGCGATGTGCTCAGGCTGCTATATTGTTAGCAGATTCATTAAATTATTTACCCTATTCAGAACTTAATACTCAGAAAAAATATCAATAAAATGGATTATGTACTTCACTTGACAGTAATAGCTTGGTAATGTCAATATTGCCTTGTCAAGTTAACCATGAAATAAGTGAACTATACCGCGGCATTAACCGAAGCTGAAAATGAAAAACTTCGCGCTAAATCATCTAGTTGAGTCCAAACTATAATAAAGATCTTTAAAAGAGAACATTAAATTATTCTTCGAACTCTAGGTAATAATATTAAGGTACTCCGACTCCGAGGTACGTAGAAATATATTTTCCACGCTAAGTAAGCTTATTACTTTTCCCAAAGTCTAAAAATAAAAGGCAGGCAGCTATATCAAACAACTTTGTTATTAAAACTATGCCTACATAGTTACAAAGGAAACCTTTTCTTATTACGAAATCGAAACAAAAATTATGTTAGACTTTATATTTCCAGATAAACAATTCTAATGAAAAAAAAAAACAAATAAAAAGCTAAGTACAAAAACTCAAAGAATTACTCAATACATTTTAAAATTATAATATGGCTTTTTATTATAACCTATAATAAAAATGCTGAATAACGCAATGAAATTAGAAGCCATTAGGTAAGTAGTTGCTTTCAGCTTGTTTTGTATTCTAATACAATGTGTACAGAATAAACAATTAATTCAATAAAACCCACGTTAAAACTTTATTGTGGTACAAATGCTTGTCGGAAGGTACGAAGGAAAAAGGAATTATTCACCAGAAATTATTCAGATTGTTCAGATCAAAATTCGCTAAGCAAAAAACTACATTTCAGCCATTTATACGCTAAATAAAACAGCGATCTTGAACTCATGAAAACGAGCATGAAGTAAAGTAATAAAAAACTAAAGTGAGGAACGCAACTGGGTAGTAAGTTTAAAGCTAATTCTAAAGTCATAACATTTTTTCAAGCCACTGAACTCAAAAAAGCCAACATCAAATTCTGAAGAAAGGTTGTCGCCATTTGATATATTACGTGCTACCGTCAGCTTTGGGGGAAGTATTCAATAACTATAATAATGAAAATAAAAAATACGTGACATTCAAATAAAATCTAACAATAAACAAGGACGTCTTATCAAATAACAATCTAATAAAACCTTCGATCCATTTTCTTTAGTAGTTAGACGTTAGATAACTTCGTAAGTAAATGATAAGAAAGCCCCTTTCAAAAATTTGATAAAGAAGTAACCCATAACCGGAGAGGTTATCGAAGTAGAGAAACTATAAGATAAATATAATATTTGAAATAAAACTAACAAAATCTAAACACGCATCGGAGAATTCTTAAGTGCATATTGCAAAGAACTACTTAAAAATAAATATTCAAAGACACTAACAAACTGATATTCGAAAGAGCGAAGATGCACTGTGGCGCAGACAACATCGCTGCAAGATTTTCCACTTTCTTCAACGAGCGGCCATGCGATAAATTCGCACGATTATCTAGTAATTGACATACGTTTCATTATTATCCAGATTTAGCTTTCGAACGCTATCGCTTGCAACATTTCGCTAAAAGAAAGCGTCACTCAGACACACGCAACAGATTTACTAAGATGATATTGGTCGAGTTTCATTAGGAATTTGAAACAAAGAATAATGCAGACGTCGAAGTTAGTAGATTAGCTGTCAAGGATGTTAATCAAAGTTTTACCACTCATATCTTTAACATATCCAGGGAAGCAATTAAACATATTTCTAAAAAGCAACGTTTTGCAGTTATTTAATCACTTTAACTCACTTCCACGTCATTTACAAAGTCGTTTGTGTACTTTACTATTTTTGGCGTTTCAGGGTTGCTTCCTCGTCTTCGGCCGGTTTCAATGTCGAGCAATATTTGTTCTCTCATTAACCGACAATGGCTTCACATACCTCCAAATTGACATTTAGGTCTGTTTGTTTAGACTTTAAACAAGGCCTTTGCTGTGCAGATAACCTTCTTCAAAAACGCATAAATTACGGAAGCGTATCAGTGAAATCAACTCATTTCTTTTCTGTTTTTGGTTTAAACCGTAAATTGGTGACATCTCAAACTTTAACATAACCCGCATGTTTGTTGCTAGGTGTAAGTATGCGTCATTTTTAAACTAGCCAACGTTCAGAAATAAGTTTAGTTGAAGCATTCAGATCAAGCCGTGCGTTATGCGGGTCATTTTATGAACGCATGACGTTGTAACTATTTACGTAAAGCTCTTATTGTACGCGCATGCGAGAAGGAATTTATTCCTATATTGTTTGAAACTTGATAAACGTGACTGTAGGAAAATATCGAACAATATTTTTATTATTATTAATATGAAAGAGCATTTTACAAATGCAAACAGTAAACTGTGTTTAACTGAATGACATTCATGTGAAAAAAATGTTATGAACAACAAGATAGCTTTAATTTATTAATCTATCTGAAGTATTCCACTCAATACCAAAGACGATTAATTGCAGCGCTCTGAAGAAGCTTCTAAGATAAGGTAACTTGCTCTGACTGCAACGATAAAACTGAATTTAATTCCCGGCTTTGAATCGCTAAGTTTTCACATGAAGTTAGAGGTACTAAGTACATATCATGCACATACGTGGCTGTCAGACGATGCGATTTACCATCAGAAGTGGCCTCTAAACCGGTCGGACCGGCGCGGCCGCAGCGCTTCGGCGAAACCCCGCTGCATCCAGCTCTCAAATTGTTTCTGTTGCATTACTTGGCAAATTGAAACTTAAATGGAGGCATTTCGAGAAAGGTGTTCGGTTAGAACATAGGTATTAAGTTTCTCGCAGTAAAACTGATTTGCCTACAACCGCTACGATAGCAGTGATAACACCAGTAACAGATTGCATCTAATTCACAATGCAGGTTGTTTAATCAACTGACGAGCAGTGGTTGAATTGCATTTTAAGAACATTTTTACTAACTACCCCGTTAAAACTAATTCGACTGAACTTTAGTTAAAAGTTTGGACGCAAGGCATTGGACATAAGTTGGACATTAAAAATGAAAAGGTAAAATAAATTCAGTAAGATGTAGATTACCTAGAAGAAGAATCTATCAATTTGCATTTAGAGATAGAAAAATATACTTTTACGCCTAAAATAGATAGTTCAAGACATAGTATTTTTAAACCTAAGAAGAATCTAACCTTATGAACGCATTTGAACAGCTTTCATCAGATAGAATTCAATCATAGCTCTTAAGAAAACATAAATAGCCGTCTCACCACTTTCGGGAGGGTTGAATAGAAGGGGAGTCCTTCGTGCCACTCACCCTCCCGATAGATGATAGATTAAGTATTATGCCCTCTGGAAATGCACACCTCCCTCTTAGCAGAGCATTTGTGGTACTTTCTTTATCTAACAAATCCTCTTAGGAAAAAAAACTATTTTTATGCCGCAGTAACTCCATCGTCGAAAAATATTATGGTGAGATATACTTTTTCAACTTTTGAAGTCGGCTGTCACGGTCCTTCTCGTATGTACTGTGTAACATCACATTGTCTAACTACCTACGAGCATACACGTTATTAATTTTTGCCACGTAATCTTTACTCAATTCAACAAACTGGGGCGCGTTTAGGCCTAAGTACCTAAGTACTTCACTGTCTTTACTAGGCTCCACGGCTGATTCTCTTACTCAGCTTCAATAGAAAGGTCCATTCCAAAATTTCCAGAGAAATAGGTACCTAATTTAATTTAAGTGATTAACAGTTAACATAATAATGGAATACCTATTTCTTCTAAGTTTGTACTAAGTACCGTAAAATGCCGGTTCATGTACTTACTTAAAAGCAATTTGTAGGATAGAATACGTATTTTGTCTTTGGTTGCTTGGAATGATTATTGGATCTGTTGAAGGCGACTATT
Source organism: Cnaphalocrocis medinalis (assembly GCA_014851415.1). NCBI lineage: Eukaryota > Metazoa > Arthropoda > Insecta > Lepidoptera > Crambidae > Cnaphalocrocis > Cnaphalocrocis medinalis. The sequence goes on from CM026279.1 coordinate 11,383,450, forward strand.
TGAAATCTACAATTTCCTGTTTACAAGCCCGTTGATTTTGTTCTCTAAATAGTAATGAAATGGGGGAACGCCTAACGCTGGTTTCGAGAATATTTTACAATAATTTTGAAATGGTTTTGTGAACCAGAAATTGTACGATACTTAAGAACAAAATACCGTTCAAACTATCGAAATTTAAGAATTTATATCTAAGTAGCTGTTTCAAAGTATGCAGGTAGCTAAGCTACCTACTTACTTAATGTGAGTTAAAGCCAAGTAAACTGTACATAATGAATCTTGTAACGTACTAAACAATAATTGAAATGACATAGACAACTTGACCTCTCTACTGTACGCAGGTCTTACACAAAGGAAAGGTCATGGTTAAATGGTAAGCTAATAAACCGACTATCGCACTAAGTAAGCGTCATATCGGTTCTACGCAAGTAAGACGAGTTACATTTAAATAACCATTACGTCTTTGGTGTTTTTTTTCTTATGGGCAGGTAAACGACCTCCATACTTCTGCCGTAGTCTGGTTAAATGACAAAAATAAATTTTCCACCACAACCTTGGAGGTTCACCTCGGTTTGATAAGGATTACTCATTCAGATGGTCGTCCCACGCGGTTTAATCAACAGCCATTGTGCAAAGATGGCGTCGGATGTTTTATGGGATGCAATTTTTAATCTGTGATTTTTGACATTTTCTTACATCGAGTCTCCAAACAAAAGCGCCAGGTTACAATTTAGCGCAATTTTGTACTGATTCATCAGTTCCTGAATCACTAAAAGGAATTTGGAGATTGATTTCATTGGTATTCTATTGTCGTTTTCTTTAAAATTAGTAAAAAGAAAAGCAACGTTTGTTCTTGACAAATTAGTTTAAGTACTTAAGTAACAGTTTACTTAAATACTTTGTAGGTAAACCAACAAAGTAAATAAGTACACAAGTCCAGGTGATTAGATTACCAATGTAGATTTTTTATTAGGAGTTATTTGCGTATAACTTTACATTAGGCATTAAAGCTCTATAGAAATTCTACCAATTCGAAATAGATGCCGGCTATTGAATGTGCTCGTCCAAGGATAAACAAGATGCTATTTATGATCCAATTTTCCAATTTTGCTGCTATTCATTCCCATACAAATCGTACTTTTATAGGAACGTCTAGCTAGGTGAACGCAATTAGGTATTTATAAGTATTATACCTATTTACTTACATGAATTATTATTAGTCGGCCACATAATCACGGAGAGCGATATTTTTGTATCGCCCACGGGCAATCCGTCATACCTATTAGAGGTAGTCACACTTACGTGTTGTAAATAAATGCATAGATGATTTATGTTATTAATGATCGATTACTTAGTCAATCTCACCTTATAAGGCTTGTGCAGTTTTTAAACAGACTGACATTAATTAATTTAAAAGACAATCAAATGATAAATAACAAAGCAATTCAAAGCGCAAATAGTCGTCAGGCAAGCAAAATGCTGGTTGTGTAATTTTATTTATCCGAAGTAAGGTGTTATGCATTATTAAAATTAATTATTGTTCCATACGTTATCATCGCCTATTATTACCACCCATCAGTGATGATAACAGGAATAAATCCAACTGTAAGTAAACAAAACGATTTTGATATGATGAGCGGCAAGGAGACATCGCAGTGGCCGGTCAAGGTTTCCAGGTCAAAGGTCGATGACAGCGGCCGCGACCGCCGCTTGCCGCCAAAAACCCCGGCTCCCACCAAAATAATAACAATCTGATTCTAACCTGATGACATTGACTCGTTTTCTGATTTAGGCGTTGTGGGTGGCATCGGGAGGGGCATGGACGGCAGCGGCTGCGTGGGCGCCTGCTGCTGCATCGTGCAGGCGTTCCCCAGCAGCGACTGCGTCGTGTTGTATGTGATCCCGTCATCGTACCCCCACAACTCCAGCCCCGTGTACTCCGGCGAGGCGAGGGACTCCGGAGACATAACCATAGCCGGCGGCAGACCGAGAGCCGAAGACGACGTCACTTCGGACGAGCTCTCCTCGAGCATTCGCAGCGTCTGGAACCCTCCGTTGTTCGACCAGCGGCGTCTCATGTCGGCGAGCGCGTCACACGCTCCTATATCCACGACCGCCGACGGACATCCTCCGTAGGCTTTCACTTCACTTTTTCCCCGCACTAAACTATCTAAACGCGACTCTATAGACGTGCACCATTCGTCTACGCGCGTTAGGAACCGAAGCGAATTGTTATCCACTGTCTTGATTTTATTGCACTCCAATCCAATAAGACGCGTTCGATGGTGCACCGATAACTTTTTCTAGTCACAAACACAATCCACGCAACAGGTGAGAAGAGCACGCGAGTCCCACGAGTCGAGTTGGTCCGTCGATGAGGAGATAGCGAGGTTACCGCGTCTTCGGACGGAAACAACACGTAGCGCGAGCGCGACCGTCGCCAGCGGAGTACGTAGAGCGAGCGAACGAAGCGACGCGGCCGCTCTCACTACTCACTGCCACGGTCGAGCGTGACGTCAGCCCCCGCCCCGCGCACCCTCCCCGCGCAGCCGTGGCACAGAAAGTCAACTCGCGGCGACAGAATGTAGCGCGAAGATAAAACACCCTCGATTTATGTAGCAAGCAAAGCAACTCGTTCTATCAAAACAACTCTCCACTATCGTTACGCAAGTTTTGAACTTGACAAACCGGGATTATGTTTGTTGTAAGAACTTTTGTCATTTGTTTTCTTTGTAAAAAAATTCAAAGAAATAAAATAAGACTGAATAGGTAAATAAATTATCACCACATAGAGAAACACTTCGAAGGAAATCTAAAGTCCCACAATAAACAAAAGATCTGTGTTGTAGCCTACTATAGTACTTTAACTTTGAACTGGTCGTAAGAAAATGTAAGAATCTAGGTAGGTATTAGGTATTCTTCCGACTTAGAATCCAACACAATAAACAAACTTGATGTTTAGTTGAAATTGTAAAGTAGGTTGATAAACCTTTTTATACTAGAAGGTACCTAACATATTTTTTTAATCTTGAACATAATTTATTAGGTTACTTTACTTGAAACAATATTACACAAATGCAAATCCACGTGCCGTAAGTACCTATTTAGTAGGTAAGTATGTATGTATGCACGAGTTAAATAAAAAAAAGACTAGGTAATTAATGTATTACCTAATAATGTGCATACAGCTTAAAGCAATTTATCTAATAGCGGCTAAACAAGTAGGTAGGTATTTCAACCGGTCATTGAACCCTTACAAACAAACTTGAAGACGAGATGGATGTCATTCGATCTCAAACTTAAGAGATTATTGAATTCCGATTTGTACCTATCATAATTAGTTATTGAAGTATTATTAAAGCGGACTGAAATAAATATAGGTACTTAGGCATAATAAAGTTTTATATAAATAGTTATCACATCACGGACGGATCACATCAGAATACAATAAAGCGGTTTTATACCATTTTGGTTAGATCGAGTATTTCAGTGAATTAAAAAATACGGGCGCTTTTTCAACAGGTCGTGGGTTCTAATCTGAGCATGTACAGTCAGCCACACATTAGATTACCACAACCTGTCAAATTTTCTCAAATTATATTCAACCTAATGTGTATGATGTACCTAAGATAAGAGTCGATTGAAGAAATAAATTACTTTGATGTGTGGCTGTACATACCTACCTTATTTCTGTATTTTTCAAAACATTTATCATCTTAGCGCGATGTTGGCTCAGTAAATAAGAACGCGACTTCCATACGGGGATGATTTGTGGTTCAAATCCGAGCATACACCTCTCGATTTTTCGAATCTCTGTGCGTATTTCTACAATTAGCTCAACTATTAGCTAATCTTCCAATTTACGTCAAATATTGATGTTTTAAACTATAGTTGCATGTTTTGGTGCTCTATAATTAAGACAGTAGATTAAGGTCTGCTGTGTGTTAATCTCATTGGATCTCAGTTAAATGCTGATCTTATTAAAGATGTAATATTTAATTAATAAATATGAAATCTAGATATGAGTTCAAAATGTTGCGCCCCCTAAAATATGCCGCCATAGGCTTCAGCTTAGGCTATATGGTAAATCCGACATTGTGCAATCGCGTACTATCAGGTGACCCTGTCTGCTCGTCTACCACCTGTCATATAAAAAAAATTGTGCATTAACAGAATGCATGACGCACTGACGTACTGAGCAGCGCTGCACGTTAGCTGCAATAGATCTATCTTGCTATCCAAAGAGAAAATAATCACTACGTTAAAATTGCTATCTTTTGATACCACTATCAGTAGAAGGCACGAGGCGACGCAATAACATGGATTTCGTGTGTCCTCCAAATGCACAATGACCCAAATTATTGCAGCTATATCAGATTCACCAACAAACTGCGAATACGACTCGTATCTATATTAGATTGCCAGGTGTAGGTGTCCGGATAAAGTGTCCGACCTTCTTGTAGATTTTGTGCTGGGGATTTTTTTTGATAGGTGGCAGTGTGCCACTAGCAGACGTATTACCTGATGTTAAGCTATTGCCGCCGCCCATAGTTACCTCCAACACCAGTAGAGTCACATGTGCTCTACCAACAATTAACCCCCTTTCTTCCCAATTGGTAAAACACAGCACAGGCGCTGCTTCTCGCCGGTCTTCTGTCAGGCCGTGCGTGGTATCACTCCATATTATGCCGAAGCGTGGCTCTCCCACGGTTAAGTGGATAGACGGTCGGGCTTTTCGTTTACAAGACCTGACAACCCTAGGTGTACGAGTATCAATAACATTCATCTAAGTAAGTTTGATTACATCGATATGCTAGTGACACACTTCCCTCCTTGTATCGTAATTTAGAGGTTGCTTGCTTGAGTATACAGCAGTGTATGCGGAAAGAAAAGAGGAGTAATTTACGGTTAGATTAGATTATAAGTGGTGACGGCGTCCGCCATGATTGCTGGGTTCACGTCATCGGCTCACGTGTTGGCGCGGTGCGTTGACCTCAGTGTTTTGGAAACATTCGCCACCTTCGAGAGAATGAATCAGTCATGCAATACCTAACTAGCCGAGACTGGAAATTAGCCGCACGTATTATGGTGGGATGGGGGCTCCACCCGTCATATTACATTTATAACTTTATGCTATCCATCCTTTCTCTTTCCCCTCATTGGCTTATTACAGGCTTTCTGCCTATCTTGGAATACAAGGGAATCACACATTAATTGTACCGCTGTTTTGTCAATAAAGCATTGAAATATTGCAAGTTTTGACCGTGGGAGATCCACACTGCGGCAAGAATCGGCCGGCTGCGGCAAGTGAAGGGATGAACTCGCAGAAGACCGACTTGAAACAGCGCCGTATTTCGCCGAGTGAGGGAGGGGACCGGGAGGCTTAATTGGGGGAAGGGGGTTATAAGGTTGTCAGAGCATTGGCGACTCCGTTGGTGTTCCGGGTGTCTGTGCGTGGTGCATTCGCACAGCATCGGGTGATCCGTCTCCTCGTCTAACATCTGACACTTGAAAAAAAGACTAGGTAGAGTCAATCCCTCCTCCGAAGTGCTGTCATATCAAATAGCGACAACACACAATTCTCCATAGTCCAGTAAATAAATGGAAAAAACCTAAAAGAGATAACCGCAATAACATTTGTTACTCATGAAGGTGAAGGTGACGTCCCAAATTTTATGGAGGCTCAGCCAGAACCTTGTACAGATGTCCAAAAAAGGCCACTACACCATTTTGTAATCCAGTTCTTAATATATCAAGTAAGTATAATCACAAAAATATAGCAATACATATTGAACAGGACATTGGTAGTCCTGGTAAAACTATCAAACTGTGCCTACACACATAACTTCTTTTTACATCAATCAAACAGTAGGTACCTACTTTGTTCATCTTTCATCAGTACATCTTTTGACACTTTAATACAACACCCACACTAAAATATTACATTCGGAGGATACCGATATCGTTTTAATATCCTTTCATTACCGGGATACCGCCTGTAGGTTTTTGGTAGGTATCATTATTATTTTCCGAATATCCGAATAAAAATGTAAAAAGCTGTGCATACCTATACATTACTACTAGAATGCTTACCTACATTAAATATATTGCGAGTATCTTTGAACTTGATATTTTTTCTCATAATTCGAAGAACTAGTATGAAGAAGAAATAGCTACTTAGAGTGAGTAGGTGTTGTGCTATCTATGTTACGTATTTTGCTCCCAGTATCTCAGTATAAAAGGTGAACCAATGAAGGACTATTCAGTGGCGAAGGTTATTGACTTACTAAAATATCTGCTTGAATTCAAAGTTCACTGTCAACGGTTTAGCAGCTCTTTGGAAATCTGATAAAATAATAGATGTAAATTTCGTTCGGGTTGGGTCACGTGTTGGCTTCTAAACATTTTGATAAAATAGGTAGAAGGATTTACATCCAGTACAAGGGACGGGGATGTACATGAAATGAAACCCTATCATCTTGGCTTCAAGCAATCACGTCCGAATTCCGTGATTCCGTCACATTGACCTCGGAGAATCTCATTTACTTACTTTACCTTACTGATAGGATTATTTAAAGTAAAACCTTCAAAGCAGCGAAGTGCTATTAACGAAAAAGGGTAAAGACATAAGACGCACCGGAGATAACACGGAATCCGCCGTAGCTTGAAATCGCGATCCATTTAGTGGTCATTCGATACAAAACATTTCGTAATGATTTTCTTCAAGTAATAGTACTCGTGAGAACAGAAGTCGTTAGGGATTTTTGCAAAAAAGTGGCACTGGCTTGACCATTTTTATGAGATAGCGTACGGAGTCTGGCACAAATCTATCCACAGCCATCACGAGCAGTAATTCAGATTTATATTTGTGAGACACGAGATGACACGCAACATTTTTACGCGGGATTGTTTGTGGTTCCTTCGTTGTTTCTGGTTAGTTTGGGACCAGGACAATGTAATTGATGTTGTCTCAATTTTAGAACCTCGCACTAAAGTGCCATTTCCACAAATTGTTTAATATTTATTTAATTCTTGCATGTGGGTTTTTATCTTTAGTAAGTAGTAAGTAGTTAAGTGAAGTCTGTTACCTCAATTCATTAATATGTTCTTAAAATAATTACATTTGGTAAATAGTGATATATTTGAACAGTCATTCTGTATGACTGGTCCACTTTTGCGGTTTACGGAGTTCCGTATTTACGTTGAATTTCGTCACATTACAAGTACTTTGCGTCATTTCACCAAAAAAACATTATTAGTTACTTAAAGTACCTATACCTATCCATAAAACATGGTGAGTAGTCGATAATAATACTATCAACTCAGCTACTAGTATGTATTCAGAAGAGTATAATTTTTGCTAATCAAAATTATATTTTAGACTTATTAAAATGATGTGGGTAATAACCATTTCAAGTTAAAATGGTTTTAGCGTGTAGCGTACATGTTTATTATTACTTGAGTTAATTAGAGTTATTTCACCTTTGCTTTTGAGGAGCATACCTTGTCTCTACAGCTATTTTGGGTATTATTTAAATTTGCGGCAAAATAATTAAGCCAAATGAGTTTCTACAATACATACGATTCTGTGGCTACGCAATTAAACTCTCTGAACTCTAGTATCTTCAGATTTTATATCATGCACTTGTCGCCCCGACTGTACCGCAAAGTGTTTGTACAGTCGTGAGCTTGGCCAGTCGTGCGTGCAGTAAACTGCTCGATTGGTTCCCGGGCCTCCCCCTCCCCCACTCCAGCCGAATTACTTCGAGTTGTTTCGCGTCTATTACCTACTACACTTATTTAGATAATCTTTCTTTTCACCGGGTGGCACTACAATCAAATCTATTGAACTAAAATATTTTAGGGCTAATTAGAATTCAGAAGTCTTCGGCTTGCTAAAGTAATGTAAAAGGACATAATTTATTTATTACCGACACAAAATAATAAGATTGGTAAAAACTTGTAAGACTAGTACGAACCTAATAGTATTTAAAAAAAACTGTTTTAAAAATAAAATGTAAAGTTGTTCGAGAATGTGATAAATCTGTCATAACCACCTAATATCACATAGTTAAAGAATCTAGCGCATCATAATATAAATGGGGTTACATGAAAAATCCTAGAATACAATAATAATTAATTATATGCAACAAAAATTACCAGGTAACCATACAAACGAAGCAGCAGAGTCATTCGACACGGAATCGCTTCGCACGCCCGTCGATACTCCTTCAATAGGTTGAGGAATTAAACTTTTTGCTCCACAGATTTCCATTAAATGCAAATTACAGATGAAATTGATCGACCTGCCAGTCTGCACTAGTCAAGGTTACTTCATACAATTGGTACCTACTTGCTTCTGATGTCATTCCTAGATTTGCTTTTCATTGATACTTAGATATCCATTATTACTTTATTTGTCCTCTTCAACATTAAGATTGCCGTCAGCAAATTTGAAATCAACTTTATGAGCGTATCGAACCGGTCTACTCTTACGGATATCAAAAATGGAGCATGGACAGCTGCCATTAATATTGTCATCGTTTCTACATTATTTCATAAATTCATTAGTTTTAGATTTTTATTATTTCCTTTTATGTCAATTAAACTAAAAGTAAATCTGTCTGATACATAACAATGTTTGCGTGAAAATTGTACAAATATATTGGTTTTTACACATACAGAATGATTAATGTCACCGAATCTTGGCTTCGAGCCACACCGTTCTTTATTGTGGCTTGTGAAAAAATACCCACATGAAATATTAATTTATAACCCCCACATTGACAGTTTACCTTACCTACACTGCTGCATTGACCGCAATTTTTTAAATTGGCATCTTCAAACTTTTCTTTTTTCTTACCTGAAACAAAAAAGTACTGCCATTAGCTACTTCAACTTCTGCGGGTCATTTACCTGGATCGTTATCATGGTTGGCTTTTTGTAACTAAATTCAAAAACATCGCTATAATTATGCGACTCAATTCAAGATCTCAAAGGAAGCAGCAACATCAGGTGCGCATTTCTCAGTATGCGAACTTGATGCAAAATAGCAGCTTTGAGAACTCGGTGACCGGTTTGAATTTTTCCTGAGTTATTGCACCATTTAGAGCCGGCTGGGTACGCGTTGTCGTGTTTTTACTAGCGATGTGCAGGCGCATAAAAAGTGGACGCGGCAGAATGGTCCGCGCAAGCGCAATTAAGACCAAGGTCTTCAGGTTATCAAACCCAAGTCGGCGACTTGCGATGCCGGCCGCGCCTCGTTGCCATCGCAAAAAAATGTAGCGAATAATGAAGTCGATGGTATTAAAAGATAATGGCGGGGTTAACACGACGGTTGCATAGCCATAACTGCCCACGTCGCACCGGCCGTACTAGCGGCATAATAAGACGACAACCGCCGCCAAGACAGCTCATTTCCATTTGGCTTACCAAGCGCTATGCAAAACACTCGTTAAGATGCTTTTATACTGCAAAAAATATTTAATCTTATTTTTTCCAGAGTACAATGTCACGCATCTTTAACAGGACGGGTCCACCGCTTACACACAACAATGTTGCAAAGGACACTAAATATTGAGATGAGGATAAAACGAAGATAGTTTCAATCGAGAACTAAAATAAGCTAGAAATAGTAGGAACTAAATATGTATGTCCAAGTTTTAATTCATACATTGTACAAGTATAATTATTTCAAAATAAAAAGAACGGATACACCTCTACTAAGTTAGATAAGGACAGATTATATTATGCAATGATGAACATTCTAATGTAGAGGTAGGAACAAGTAATTCTCCATCTCACAGGCGTTTCTCAGTAAGGGTGAGTTCAGGAATTCTTTATAAAAGAAAAAATAATAATTTTATATTATATTGTCTAAGTAATAACTTGTCACTGAAGACTTGTAATAACTTGCGACGACGTAGAAGTAAAATAACATAAAAGCAAAATGTCCTCTGCTATCACGTTTATTGTTGATAGTACGAAACGATACGGAAATTCCAAAGACGCATAGTGGGTCAGTGAATGGTTCTGGCTAGGAGCCATACCCAGGTACTGGAGGAAGTCAAGGGTATAGCGCATCTACTGCATACGCAATACTAAATCCTGTTCGTTGACTCCGCTGCACTTGACAGCCTGATGTCATTCGCACTAATGTGACCTGCTAAGGAACCATGTTACCGTTCTTTGCAGTCACACGAACACTTACATAATGCAACCTAGACAATGTTATCTCGGCACTAAATGAAAGTGAGCTTTCTGTGTTGAGCCTTAGCTTTGCTTTCGCTTGAGTGCTCCTCGCATAGCACCTTTCAACAATTCGCAATTCGGAGAAGCTAGAATTGTTCGTAAATAGGAATAGAAGCCGTAAAACCGGTCTGATAAAGTTTAGTTTCAAAGTCACGGTAAATAGTGTAAGATGTTTTCAAAGTTACGCAGTCAATACTATCATTTACGTGATGCAACTATCGAGTCCGAGGCGGTATGGAACTGTGGGTTCTTGAGGGCTTCGGGCGTGTACTGTACTCGTATTGTTGTCTGGGAACACGAACTTCGCTATCGATGCGTGGCTTAGTTCGATTGCTTCTCATCTGATGCGATGCTTAAACTTGGAAAATAAATGTGGATAACTGTTTTCCGATTCCGATGATTCACGATCTGCAACATTTTCTATTTTATCCGTTATGTTATTTTATTACCCAGTAGTTTAGTTAATATCCAGGACTCACGTTGTTCTTGTTCCCGTGAGAAATTAGAGCCGTTCTAATAGTCGATCTATAGATTCATTCAGTTTCTGAAATATGTTTTTTATTATTTGGTCAATTAGGGTTAATACAGAGTTGCATCTGCGGGAAGAATTTCATGACTGTAACTGATTCTATGACGAGTTATTCAGATCTAGTTAGTAATTCGAATAAAATTAATGAATTTTGCGATCAGCTAAGATAATTTTTTTCTTGCTAGTTCTAGATTATCCATAGCTGTGACATTAAATATATTTTACAGTGAATGTTGATGATTACGGTACCTATTCTTCCTATCAATAAATATTTGTATGTCTGAAGTCGTCATACGGTTACATAGACTTTGTCCAAATAAATAACTTTTCTACTTTTTCATCTCGTAAATGTTTTACCGCATTAGATTAATACGTACAGGCAGGTATGCTGTACAATTGGACAGTGTCCTCGTAAATACCACAACGGCCAGAACAGATATTAATCATGATTAAAGTCAGCGAAATGTAATAATTGGGACCGGTACTGTTTTACGACATTATTTACGAGTTTCCAAGCGGGAATAAGTTATTTTTTGGAAGAAAACAAACTTAATGTAAAATATCGGTGTTTGTTTTGGATGTTTATGCAGACTTTATTACAGCCGGGAAGTAAACAGCCTCTCGAGTCGTCGGGAAATTAGCGCTAATATTAGGAATTCCCTGTGAAATGAACGTTGTAAATCTTTATTAAGGGAGAACAATAATGTGTGGAGTGCTTTTTTAAAATTTGCATGTAACTTTTTTGGTCTTTGACCTCATGTGATTATCCCATTTGCAAAGGCTTATGTCAGAAGCGGTATAATTTATAGAGGACCACGTAAAAGCAAGCATTGTTTGTAATGACCACTCTCCTTCTTAGGTTACGAAAAGTCGAAGTTTGTGGGAGATTAGAGTTCTATGCTAAGGATGTTATTAATAAATTTCCAAGAGTTTTTAGACAGACAAACTAATGGTATTGTACCAAGCTTGGTTGTAAAGCTAAATAGACTGAAAACATCGTTTATTCAACTGTTGATGATGGCAAATAAAGATAATACAGAGCTGTTTGGTAAATTCAATTTGATTTGATATTGCGATCTTACGGTTTGGTATTTTTAGACTGTTAATGAAGATAGAGTTTCCAATTTCGGTTTTGATACTCTTCTCTTTCTTAACGCTCTGATGGCCTGATGGTTTAATCTTGTGGTGCTGGGTTCCATTCCCGGGTCGAAAAAAGTATGTATCGCAATTTTCGAACATAGCGGGTTTGTGATCAGCAATCTGCTTTAGGCAAGCGTGGTGATTAGTCCTAATCCCATCATAGTAAATTAGATTACTATGATGGAGGTCTTTGCCCTGCATGGGGATAGTACTGATACTTATCTTCTCATTCTTACTCGGCTCGAACTCGGCGAACTAAAGTGCATCCTGGCCACAACCATCGTCATCATCTCGAAGTGAACCATGAGTCCTTGTCTTATGTATGTTCCGAAAATTCCTATTATCAGTCAAGAAACCCTAGCTAACCTATTCGCTGGAATCGAACTGCAATTAGGTCAGAGTGACTATGATGCACCGTCGCCGGCGACCGTTGCACGAGGCGCGTGCGCAGCCTGCCAATGCGCCGCAGGTTGCGTAACGCATTGTGCCTGCAGCGAGGGACGATGGCATAAGAATAATGCAGGACGCTTCTGTTGCTAGGTGTTTACCATCCATACCATTTATAAAGAGGTAACTTCTATCGACCACCACAAAGCTTATTATGTAGCCTGTAATGACAAAACACTTGCGCGATGCAATTCACACCCAGCGCCATCTTCTAACAAATATTGGAACTAATAGCAAAACTAGGCTAAGTCACGAAACAAAGTGAAGTCGGGCCACTAGTATTAGATAAAGGAGATAAGGGGAGGTTTTGGTTGCGTTGGAAGAAGGACAATTAAAGAGGGAAAGGTAAGAAAGGAAGGAAATATAATATTGGCGCTGATGATGAAGGAAAATACAGAAATGCAATCAATTGCTATAATCGGCATGATTTCTTTCTTATTTTAGAATCAGACTAATGATAAAAAATATGGCTATCTAAAATATGGTAGGTATCCGTCTTCCCCTTGAAAGAGAATTTTCACATTAGATGAAATAATATTCTTCGATAAAATTAATAGCATCTGAATCGAAAGTTCCAAGCGCCAATATTAACTTCTCTTTTTACAGTAGGTATATTTTTAGAATAATCGTCATCTGCCCAATATTTGGATTACGAAATATTCTTAAGACGTAACGGTATTTCTGAGCCACGAAAGGACAAGAATTCCAATAAAATGCTTCAATAAAAGCTAACCAAAGAATCGCCATAAAAACAGCAATTTGGGTCATTCTCTATTTTTGGATACTCGTTGATAACTTGATATGGTTAGCTGCTACTACGAGTATATTTTAAAGGTAAGAAAACTGTTTAAGAGTGTACCCGAAATAGTTTTAGTGAACTATTTTCGAAGCAAATGAATATGTTTTTCGTTAAAGTAACAAATAGTGGTACAGTAATTTCTCACGATCATTAAAAAACAATGTATTGTGGAAATTGTGAAACACTTTATTTTTGCGCACTTTGCACAGCGTATTTATTTCTTCGACATAAGCCGTGTCGTCTGTCAGGGGAATCGTTGACTCCAGCCAGTTGAGGGAATTTGCCAAAAAACCGCATCTTCAAAGTTAAAATAGGAATAGGCTGACAGGCTACGTCGCCCCGCGCTTCCTTGCCAACTTTGCAATTAGACACAATATGTTTTTTTGTTATTAAAATACCAGCACATGTGTGAAGTTATTTCACGTTTTTGAGATCATACTTTATATTTAATACACATATGCTAGGACCATTCTCGATGCCCTATAAACAGATATCGTGCGAACCGTAACTTGATATTATTAGCACAATATTTAGTCTTTTAGTAATAAGCAAATCTAGTGATACTATAACGAAAATACTTGATACTAGCTAGTTTACATTAGCTCCCATAATCGCAACGAACATAATTACAGTAACCACAATCAAAGAAACTTCCGTAGTAATAGTTAACGAACTAAGGTTTAATTTGCAAAGGAACAATAATTGCAAAGTACCGAGTTAGACATCAGGCCAGACCACCGCGAATAACATTGGTAGCAGCACAAATTGAAGGTAATTATATCTAATTGCAAGTCATGGTCATGGCCAATAAGCACCAATAAGCAGCAACATGAGAAGGTGTGCTGAAGGACTTCATCTACCTTCCAGATTATATTAAGCTCTGCTTACGACGTAATTTTGAAAGTGAACATTCCAAAATTGAAGTTTTAAAATTAGTAAGTACTGAATGTTGGCGAAAATTTAAGAGTAAATATACAACGTAGGTCCCTACCATTGAAAAGAGATGAGTATTTGCAGCTTTGGTGTGACACTGAAAATGAGATTATAACAAATTTTGAAAACTAGTAAGAATCAGGTATGAGCCTGCCCAAGTTGTTTCGAATTTAGGTGCAATAGTGCAAAATGATGTGGGTTAATTTTTAACTCAACACGCAAAACTGGACATAGGACCTACTATGCACAGTTGGTGAAACTCCAATTTAGTACAACTTATTATTCCGGCAACTGAACTTACTCAAGATTATTTGTATTAACTATAAACTAAAGAACTATAGCTTATTTTGTAGAAATTTTTGAGTGTGTGTGAAATCGTCGTAAGTTTTTGTCCTAATTGAGTTTCACTAACTAGACAATATTATGTCCAGTTTTTCGTGTCGAGTTAAAAAATAACCCTAGAATGTAAAATCTCTGTATTACGATCGTTATGCAACAGACACAAAGGCACGCGTGAACCTCAAAGAGACAAAGTAGTTTAAATTCATTCAGTAGCATAATTCACATGTAATTTATACAAGAATTCCAACACATACTATTAAGGCGATTGCCAAGCAACGGTCCGCCTTAGACACCTACGAGCGTTTGCCCCACTTGCAAGCGCTGGACAATAGCCAAGGCTGATCTAGAATCAGATTTAGGTATTTGCGGATACCTCAACGCGCTCGAATCACACTCCTTTATCACCATAAAGTCGAATTGAATATCCAACTGGATTTTGACGTAATGGCGTTCCTTTGCGATTTATGCGCCGTAACATTTTATGTTGATTGCGAATCTAATGAATTAATGATTAAAATCAGTATAAAATTAGTGCCTGCGCTAAACTCAGACTTGTTTAATGAAAAAAAATATCGGATTACACTAATATGACGGTCACAAGACGCACAGAAGAGCAAAGGCCACGGATTAAAATTTTGAACTTCCTGAAGAACCGGAAAGGTCATTAAGATTTGCGCACGGATATAAATAAGTGGCATATAATAAGCGAGCAAATATTAATTTTGAACTCACATTTCATAAATTAGCATAGTAATGGAAGCTTTTATAAATAGCTCAGCGCTATTCGAAGTATCGACTAGCCAACACCATGGTTGGGTTATTTTATTGCTTTTTGAGCTGTGTTAAATATTTAACATCTCGAATCAAATAAATAGCGCTAGCCCAAGATTGGTTCGGCTCGTAGAGACTATTATGTATTGCGATGACATCCTGTTCATAATCGATTCCAGCGCTAACGTCTGCATCGAACGCGGAAAGGGAAACCTAATCGTTTTTACAGTCACGTACAAAACAGAATCAACACCATCACACTTTGATTTAGCGTCGAATGAAATAGCAGCAACAGCTTGGAAAATATTATATAGTTGAATTGTAATACGAGAATGGTATTACTCAGGTTGGTTCAATAATTCTCGCGTCGCACGGGTCATGGGCACGTCTCGAGGTATTTATAGCGTCGTAACTTGTAGCACCGATCGGAGGGAGGCAAGAAACCGGCTGCATTACCGTCAACAGCAGCAAACCTATTGTTCGGGCTAGGAATAAAAGTAAAATGGATGCATGCGGCGTATGCGCTCGCGTTGTTACTTCTCATTTATACCAATAACTTTACAGCCGCATTGTTTTCGATTGGGAATTCCATAAATCGCAGTCTCGATTATTAAAGGTGCCTACATTGCTCGGGGCTTGTTTTGTCAAGATTTATCAGAAAAACATCCGTCATACGAGTATTGCATGAGTCTTAGACGAGCCATGCGGCCATGATGGTATTCTCGCTAAATTCAAACAACAGACTTAATGCAAGATGGTTGTAATCTGATGTTTGGAACACTTCCATTCAATGTTCCTGTCGTTGCTTTTGTTGGCGAAAACCATTTTCCAATCTGTTGGATCTATTCCGTCTGTAGGAAGAGTGCACAAAACGTGAGAAAGTAAAAACGTGGGATTACTGCCAGATGTCGTCGAACCGTGATTTATTTTTGATGTAAACGTAAAAGACGGGGGCGGTAATTACGTTTGGCCATAAACAAGGCTCGATGGCGAAACCTTTTGACTTTTAATTATTGCGCACAGCCACAATAGCTCAGTCGATCGGCCCCGGCAGTCGAGGTGGTGCCCTTTAATCAAGATCTGTAAATCATTTGCGAGTTCGATTCAGTACAATCGTGATAAAAATAATTGATACATGCCTAAATGTTGACGTACATGTTTTTGTTTAAGGAACTCGTTTTAGTTTATGTATGAATCATAATGTTAGGTACTGATATGAATGTCTTGCAAATAGACATCAATTTGGGAGGTATATTATTATTTGTATAATTAATGAGAATCGATTTATCTCGTGCCATTCAATTTAGAATTATTATTTTCGACAATTTATTTCTTACTTAAAATATTGTGTTACTATTTTAAGAGTCGAATCCTGTGGTTGTAGCTACTTATTTTTAATGAGTTGGATTGGTTTTCAGTGTTATAATGTTATATACGTCTGAATGTTATAATTTTCTCATGAGTTATAGTTACCGTACACGAAGAGCGACCACGTTCTGGGCACATGCGCCGACTTTTTACTCACGACTCTATAATGAACGTTCAAGTCCGACATTTCAACGGCCATCGCCTTAATTACAGTCCTATCTTGTGTCCTTGTCTCGTCCTTCCACTATTGTCATACGTCCTTCTCTCTCTAACATGATATATAATTACGTAAGTGCTAAAACTGCTAAACCTAGTGGTGTGACTATCGTTATAAAATGCTAGGTTTTAAAAACTCACGATAGTGGAAAACTGATATTAGCTGCGTTCACAAGAAACATAAAATTTAATTAAGAGCCGGTTTGATAGAGGGGTGATAATCCAGCGTGAACATACGTCTGGAACACGAATGTTGTATGGTCACATTAATCGGTCATGCTAAATACGAGCTTACTTAATGAGTTTTTGGCCATAACTTTTGAATCTTGCTTCAAAACTACTTTGAAGTACATTGAATAATCTATTCTTGAAATATACTGTTCTGATCTTCATTATTTCAATACTGGTTCTTAAGAAAACATAGGCACACATAGTTATGTTACTAGAAACGCGATAAATACTGATAAGTTTCAGACAGAGACATCGTAACACAAAACAGAACAAAATATTTTAAATGAGCCTGACGGAAACCATCAGTTCGAATATTTATCACAAGCTAAGAGTCTACCGACTTCATCTAATTAGACAGCCGCAGATACGGTTTTAGACTTTATTCTCCACTGAATAAGGCAACTGAAGTTACATACTTACGTGCCCAGAGAATAAATAGTACCTATTGTCTATTGTAGCAGTGATGCAGTGTTTCCTAGATTGTAAATTTTAAATTTTACTAGCAGTAATAGACATGAAATTATTTAGCGATTATGCAATTGATGAATGACCATCATTACTAGGTTCCTATTATTCTGGACACATAACTGTTCAACACAAGAACTGGATAAAAAGACCAATTTTTTTTGCTAAGCCTCTGTTAAATTCTATCAATATAATAATTTCAAAGTAATCAATTTCAAATTGTTAGCAAAGACAGCAAAACGGTTTCGTAAATAAAATAACTAACATGTACAGCACACAGTTTCATAGAAAAAATCTAAGAAATAATTACTTTAACGATTAGATGGTAGCCGTCTTTTTGAAAAACGTACAAAAAAGAAACAAAGCAAAAATATCAAAGAAACAGGAATTATTTAGGCAGAAACGTAAATTTAAACAGTCTTTTTTATTTGCCGTGACCTTTTTATATTTATTTGGGTTCTACCTTAGATCTTTTAAGCGATATATTCTAAAATGTCCAAGATGGAAATATTACGTAGGTAACTAATTGCTTTTATTTTTTTATTAGATTTTAGAGTTGTAGATGAATCCAAAACATTATACGGAAATGAAATATGTAATTAATATGCAAGAATAGTCTATCTAGATATGGTAACAATTGTGGGCGGACCGTTGATTCCTATGATATACTGCGTTCATTAGATTCAATTTACTAGGTAGTGGGAGTATCCATTTAAAATAGTTTGTTTCACTAGTTGTTGGTAATTGAAAAAGTCTTTTGTGACTTAGGATACTAGTATTTTATTTCAAATATTCAGTATTTGCATCATGAGATGCAATAGTGCCTGCACTCACATTACATCCATACCTATATAATTTATGGATATAATATCAATTAAAAAATAAAACAAAGTACGTCAACTGAAGTGGTCGTTAAAATTCAACGCATCCATTCTCCTTACCGCAGAGGTACAAAGTGGGAAGTTAAAAAGTTTCCATATTTTTTATCTGTGGAATGCATGGCGCAGTGTAATCTTGTTGGCGGCGTCACCGGCTCATGCCACCGGCTCATGCACCACTCATTAACGACTTGTTGCGCTTGCGCACACTGGGGCACTAGTGGTGGCCACGAAAAATTCCACTCATGGTTAAAAAGTCAAGATACAAGTTGAGACTCGTAGAAGTCGACAGTGGTCCCAATTATGCACATTAAGAGCTACCTTTCGGCCAAGCTTTTGACAGACAGCTTCAGAGATCAGATATAGAAAGAAGCAAAGAGTACTTGCGGGTAGGAGTTAACAAAATGCGTCTAGGTAAGTTAGTTAAGTATGCACAGGAATCGAGTAACTGCACGCGTAGTATGCTTCGGTATTCCCGGCACTTATGGCTCCGACTCTCAGTCACTAGTCATGCCGGACTTGTGACAGCGACTATTGATCGCGACTTCAAGTCAAGTGTGCGGTACGAACTCAACATACAACAATAAATGTTGTATCCTTGAGAATGCGATAACTGACGATCGTGCTCGGAGACGTCAAGTAACATAAAAATCGTAGCCATACAAATAATTGTAAATACGGGACATAAACAATGAAATGGTTTGAGATACGGTTGCGATATGAAGTGTTTTGGCTAGGACAAATGAGTCAAGCGATTTTATGGTTCACTATTACTAATACTATCGATATAAGTGGTATGATATACCTAACTAGTAAACTTATCGAGTTGTTCAGTAGGTGCCGATATGTGTTCCATTTAAGCACTTGTTTCAGATTTTGAGATAATGTTAGGTGTGGGATTCCAACTTTCCGCACTTTAGAATGAAACTTAGTTTAATTACATAATGTTTATCAATATAAGAGGTAGTGATGAAACCTATGGATATATAATGACTAATTTATGTATATTGTTAACCTTCGACATTTACGTTTCGATAAATATGGTGTATGGATAAATTTACTTAAAGTTAGTTAACTGTTCAATTTCTTCCAACCACCAAATTTTATACCATAGCTCTGTGGCTCTATGGCACCAACTTGGAAAATAGCTGAATACTCAAGAAATGCTGATCCGCATACATTTAGATCTAACATAGATGCACAGTCGTTAGTCAAGGTAAGTTACGTAACAGCTCACATTCCTCTCGAGGCATTTTAATCTGCCGTGACGCAAAACGGCAACATATTGGAACAATCTGTAAAAACTGAGCGATTATTGCACGATTGTGATGGAACTATTCAAATTGATAATTGCATTCCTATATACAAAGTTTAAGTGGACGAAAAAGTACAAAACATTAGGGACATAAACAGCAAGAATAAAATTAACTCTTAAAATTAGCAAAATAGCACAAAATAATGTGCTCTGAATTTTAAGCATAAAACAGAAAAAGTAATTTTATTATTAGGGAACAAAAAAGGTTTTTTGTTGTTACAAAAAGTACACAAATATGATTTACTAAATAGTGACTTTACCTACAATGCTAATTTGAAGATTAAAACCAAAATTAAAGTAATCTAAAGCAGAACTAAACACGTTAGAAATAAAATCAGATCTACTAACCGCATAGAAGAGAAATATGCGAGTTTATGCAAAATGAATATCTTTAGTGAAGACTGGCATTGTGATATAAGAAGCAACAGAGATGATTGTGATTTTTCATTCACCGGTCATTGCTAAACATCCGATGTAGGTATTATTCGAGTTACAAAGGAGTCATGTAACCAACTAACCTACATACATACACTGTTTCACCACGTTATGTCAACAGAGAGCACTATACTAACTCACTTTGTCAGATAAATTACTTGCGGCGGCACACCACCACCGAAAAATGAAAATTATTCTTTAAGTAGGTAATAGGTAATTGTGTTAAATTTTATACATTCATGCATTTAATGCATACGTAGTGATAAA
Source organism: Cnaphalocrocis medinalis (assembly GCA_014851415.1). Lineage (NCBI taxonomy): Eukaryota > Metazoa > Arthropoda > Insecta > Lepidoptera > Crambidae > Cnaphalocrocis > Cnaphalocrocis medinalis. The sequence continues at coordinate 11,403,834 of CM026279.1, forward strand.
AAAACCATAAAAATATACTAGAAAAAGCTTAGTACAGTTAAATAGTTTAGCCTTGAAGTCACTGAAGAAGTCAATAAATGATAAACAAGAAACTAAAAGGACAGAAGATCATTAGCAATACCTATTCAATTACACCCACAGCCACCTTTGCTGTAGAAAATGCTAGGTAGATTGCAACTGGTTAGGAAAAACGTAATGCTAAGACAATAGCAATATAATGAACATAGGCGATGGTGGTATCTTTAAGATTGTAAGATGGACTGTGTACATTCAGTAAGTCATGTCACAGGTCCTGTAAATGAATTTAATCGTAAGTAAAATGTGATGGGAGATTTATTTTTATATGTATTATCATACTAGTAATACCATCAATTAAGCCAACCTAATCTGTGTAAAACATGACGACAATAATCTTGCTCACAATTACCACCCATACAACCCTCAACCCAGACCTTTGCCTTAGTAAGGATTACACTGGAAACACGGTTAATCCTCACGAATTCGTCAACTGGCCGTATTGGGAGCAGATATTGAACTTCGTGGAAGCGGGCCAAGCGGTCGCTTGCGCGGGCGCAGCCTTGACCCGCCCGCATGCACCGCTCGCGCCACTGACTCAGCGCACGCGTGCCCATGCTGTCTGTGTCACACAATGCCCACAATGGCAGGGCCAGCATTGTACCTACTACCAGTGCTAGTTCATAAATGACCATCGTAAAAATGTTTATTGTATTCCGTCAATCAGAGATAAGTTGCCGCTTCCTCAATGTTGAGAATTCAGATTCAAATACGCTTCCATCCGTTGCCATATTCAGTTTTGAGTGAATTCCAAATTTGCGGTAACATATTAAATTTAGCTTTAATAATAAGTAATACAATTATGATCATAGTTATGTAAACTCTAACATGTGCTGCATTCGTCTTAGTTCAGAAGGGCAATTCTTAATTGTTGTTAAGTGAGTCATCATGAGCGATGATGACATTGGTCTTACTGATCTTAATAATACAGTTAGGTGCATTGCAGCATCTAGGTTGTGGTTGTGGTCAGTCGTCGAGAAATTAATTCAAGCGACAAACAAAAATAAACCCAGTGCAATGTACAATCTCAAGCTTGATGACTTCAATGGACGTTGTCACTTGTGTCGTGCGATGTTTGCACGTGTCAGTAGTTCTATGTCTGATGTAATGTTGTTCAATAACTGTACAGTAATAAAATAACATTTTGTAACTCTATATCTCGTAGTTGTACCTCCAACCCCAAAATTAAGATAAAACACTATCATTTGTGAACTTTTTGTTTGTGCAGGCTTCAGCAATTGTACCAGTTTTGGCATTTGCTTTGACTAAAGAAAGCCACACATCATAAATCTGTCTAATTTCGCTATCACATTTGGTTCAAAATACAGATTGCAGTTACCTGATAAAATCTGTGTGGTTGGAAAATCTAAAATAAGGCATTATTTTTTGTAAATACGAATAATACCATATTAAGTTGCATTACTCATAGGCAGTATGTAGATAATATCTTAGGATGAACACGTATTTGTAAGCTTTACGAGTGTTTATAATAGCGTTGCTTAGGCGATCTTTAAAAAGAGCATCCTGCTCGAGGCAAACTGGGCCGCGTAACGAGGGCAAGGCTGCCGAGGACATATTATTCTATCAAGCACTCTCCACTACGCTATTTCTGGCCCAGGCTGCCCTCGGCTTATTTATGGTCTCCCAACCGCGCTGATATATGTTTCCACCATAGGAAGCGCCGATGGAGAAATTATACGTTAGGTAACATCCATTTGCCTTATCTAGCGCCCAAGCAAACCGTGTGAACGATACCGTCTCGACGAAATATCCTTATCCGTAAATGACAACCATAAAAATATGCCCCAAATTATAAAGTCTTATCTTCGAGGTCAACCTTGAAGTTCCTTAGTCGGCGACATGCTTCCCAGTACGTATAACCCGAAGTAAAAAAATGGTCGTTCAAATTGACGACAGACTACGCACTCGACACCAATATAATTTGACGAATTAATGTCCGAGTGTGTCTTCCGCATCTAACTGAGGTCGCGATAATTTTTATCAAAGGCCTTTTTATCCAAAAAAACAAGATGCACTTTATCATTTAGCCTTCCTGTTTTTAGGTTGTTCAGATTACATACAACCTCCCTTGATAAGTTAACTGCAAAAATTAGGCCAATCAGCCAAATGACTTAGTTTCAACAAAAGTGTAAACAAGATTGAAATTGTTGGAATTTTTAAAGGTCATTCGTTTATATTTAAAGCCTATGGCATTTACAGCTTTCAACCTTTAAAATAATAATACACTCGGTTATTACGAGAATAATACATTAATTCTGTAACCGAAAGCGAACGTAAAATATGTCGCCGTGAAACATTCACTCATGTCCTTTAAGCAAGAATAATTGTTGTCAGTCGACGTGTACGCACGAATATCTAGAATTATTTCCTTTTAATGCAACGGAACTTACCAAACTAATAATTTAGATAACGTTTTATATTTTTTGTTCGATTCAATGAAATTCCTTGACTTCCTTGCACCTAATTTTAGTATATTCATCGGCGAGACAGTCAATTATCTTTTTAATTTCAGCCGAATCGGATGGAGACCTTAAAATAAATGAACGGTCCATTAATTCGCACATTGGTCGAGGATGTAATTGAAGTAGCGGCGATTAAATAATTGAACAACGAGGCGAGAGCCAGCTTTGAGTAAATTATTTTAAATACGAGGCATGGAGGATATGAAATTGCCAATAAATGGGTCACAGATGCTGATGACATCGTCACCAATAAAGCAATCAACGAGGTAGACTTTTAACTACAGTTTTTTTTTCGTTTAAAGATATGAAACTAAATTGGGCAATGACGAAGCAAAAAAGATCATAAAGAAGAAGAGGAGCATTGTTATTATATTTTATGTCTAATGAAATCCTACGATAAAAATGTTCTTGAAAAGAAACAACATAATAACTGTTTATAGACTGTATAAATTATGAGGAATCTGGTGAAGGTGTTATCGGGGACTGGTACCTATCTAGTAGATATGCACGGCAAGATGTATAAAGGGCCAAGTGTTGACAATTTAATCAAGTAATATGATACTCTTGTGGTTTCTAGCTCAAAACGAAAAGTTCTTAGAAATTAATGAGCTTAGTATCATTATCGCAGGTAAATGAAACAGTCAACGGTCGGGCTGCATACAATAACCTTGCGTTATCTGAGTTAGTTGCCCTTGGTCCACTTACCGGCGCGCTATCTCGGGCACATCGCGGGCATATGATAAACGCGCTTGTTTGTCTCGCAGATTGTTCGTTATTACATGTGTGAGTAGAATTTGCAATAGCCATTATGTATTTAACCATCAAGTAGTTTTGTTTCGTCCTAGTCAATTACTTAGAGGATCGTACATACAAGTACTTAGTTGCGCGAGTGACATCAAGGATGCGCTTTGCTAAGACGGATGATCCATTAAGAAGAATGGAAGTAGACTTCTTGTTAATGCAGTAATGGTCTTGCCATTCAAATATTATAGCTACATTGTATTTGATGGAATATGAATAACAGATTTAACTAGTCGAAGCGAACAAGTTTGTATCTATAAACATTTTATTCACAAAATCGCATCGAGATCAAACGATAAGTGTAGTAAGCGATTCACCATGATCACTAATCAATCTATCAATTTCAGAATAATGTGCACAAAAATAACAGCAAAAACATTCGGTTATCGCAAAAACCAATCGTAACTACGTGATTCGATTTGGATTCTTGCTGTTGTTTTTTGGATCGGGACTGTAGATTTGGCATTCGATATGACTGCCGAAATTCGCGACTCGCAAAAAATGTGGCTACACAATAGATATGTATCCAGCTTCAGATCAAATTATGAGCGATTATACTTTTTTCTATAATAATAGGGTTAAGCTTCTGCCTAGCGGTATCATTTCCAATGTGTCTAAACAATGAAATGTTTAATGAGTGCGATTTTTTCAATGCTCTATGACATAAAGTTTAAATTACGATAGCAATTCGGTCGAGAAGCTTTCAGATAGTAGAACAATAATGTCGAAATACTGTTATAAGACATAACTCATGCTGTGTACCTGGCAGGAAGTGCAATTAATTTAATATGATGGTGAATTTGAAATGTAGGCGGTTGTTTTGAAAATATTTCACTTTGAAATGTTTTAGGAACCGTTTGATATATTGATATATCTTATTTGATATGATAATATTTTCTGCTTTTGCAAAATGAATTGCGTTTAATTTAAAATACGAAATTGCTGTCTAGCTCAATTATGTTCAAGTAGTGATGAATTCAAACTTTTATTTTCATTTTAATAAGGTGCAATCAAAGTGTGTGGCTTTATTAATATTAATGTGTTTTAATATTTATACTGAGTCTGTGGTAGTAAAGTATTTACTTATTTGAGTGAAACTTATCGAGGTTCTCTTTATTTGATAGGTGGCAGACGAGCAAATGGATCACCTGAATGGTAAGCGATTGACACCGCCCATAGGCACCTGCAAAACCAGTAGAGTCACAAGTGCAATGCTAACCTTAACCCCTTTCCCCCCAATTGGGTTTCCGGTACCCTTACTCGCCGAAGCATGGGTCACGGAATAAAGTAATCATTTAAGTTTTCTGTTACAAGAACGTTGCAAGAGACGTATCTTAAGGTAACGGACGAAAGTAACTTTGGCTCATGACTTAAGCATTATGCCCTTAAAGCACCACTTCATCTGCTGCAGTTGTAAGGATAAGTATCATAGATTAAGTAGAAATGTTTTTATGCACAGTTCATGCAATGCAGTTGACAATGGTATACACCTGCGCCGCCCTCGCACCTGTATAGAATTTATAAATAGCAGAGACCACCTATTACACGGCCGTGCAACAGGCGAAGATAACAAATTAAAAAAATTATACGACAGCTGTGAGCGTATGGCTAATGATTGGTTTTCATGGAACTTGAAAACCGTTAAACTATTTTTAGTCTTGTTATAGCTATTCTTTGCAATTTATTCTTAAGTAAATAATGCACCTAGCAAATTCATCGTTGGATTCAGGTTCACGAACCCAAAACTTTCCGGGTGGCTTTTCTACTAATTAAACTAACCGAACCGCGTACTAGGTCATCGAATTTTACAAGTGCTTGATTCGCCATGAGCTGATGATGAACTTTTTAAGTGCATTATTTACCGTTAAACTATGTTTAGGTAAGTATGAAGTCAATATTATTTCTTTTTCATCGATCGAATATCGATTTAAAATGCACAACATAGTAATATTACATTTCTATCTTATTTCTGCAAAACTACATTTCTATTCATACTTCTTGGAATTGCTTGTATTGTTTTTCACGTAGAATTTAATAATAAATCTTTTCAAGTTAACGTGACTATGTGACTGTTATTCGTAATGGCGGTTAAAGGGTTGCCGACACATTGATATGGACCTATGAACATATCTATAAGTACTTTCATTACGGTTATCTATCCCTACATGGAACACCTTTTACTCAACCTTTACTTCGTAGTATTTACGTGTTTAATGACAAACAAGCAAATGTCAATTGTAAAAACATAGTCAGTTTAAAAACATAGTAACGGTCACTAAAACATTACCTCCTCTGCTAATATTACGAAATATTACATTATTAACATAATTTTGCAGAACAAGAACGTCAGTTGAAATAACTGGCAAATTTTACAAGAAGATTTTTTTTTAATTTATTGAAACTTCAAACAAGTTTACAATGGTACATGTTTATCATCTTATGCTATTACACATTTTATTTATTGCTATTACTATTATTATTTAGTTATTACAAAAATTTTTTTTACTAATAGACTTTAGAGAAAATATTTAGCAGATACTTACTAAAAAAATAACAATAGATCATCGAAATGTACCCATAATATTATACAGTTCGCCTCCCGAGGTAAATGTTAAACTCTAAATAACATTGAAATTAAGATGTTCTTGCAGTTGAGTAAAAATAAAATTTCATCAACGATCAAGGAATACACGGACCACAGTTCCAAAGTTCAAACGTCTAACAGTCTGTAATTACCGAGATTGATGCACTTAATGACTCTCATACAAGAGAGGATAATGAACAAATCCGCTGGAACGACAGTAAAACACGCCTACACTTGCTGAATAGTGTTATCAAAGACACAGATAATAAGGACTCGAAGGAATATACTAATTAAGGGAGAAGCACGTCCGTCACGTTCCGTTTATTATATGTTATCGAAAAGAACACACCAATCCAGGCGAGATTCAATTGAGAGAAATAAAAATCCAATGCAATATTACTTGTCATATGAATAAAAAGATTAAGGGATTACTTTTGAATAGTCTGTTAAACTTTTAATGATTGTATAGGAAGCTTCATATGTCTTGTGAAATTTTTCAACTTATTAAAAGGGTTATAGTTCAAAGATAAGTGAAAAGCATTTTATGACTGGTAAGATAACGTGAACCATTTATATTAACAACATTTATAATAGTCTCATGATTTATTGCTATACAACAACTTATTATACAGGATCTTTTATTCATGTTTATAATTTAAGTTAACTTAATTGTGCAGCGCTGAAATGCGCGGTTGTTTTGATATGCATATTCTATTTCTATCTTCTTTTTAACATTTTCAGTATTCGATTTATCATCAATAAAGATTAATTTAAAATTACTTTCAATAAAATTCATTCGGTTTATATCACAGAAAATAAATTTGTACTCGGCAATCCCTGTTTCCTTTCACGTATCCATGCTTTTAAATAAAACCTATCTGAGACTCAACATTGCAGTAAGAATAATAGGATTGGTTGAGAAATTCCCAGATGACGACATTGTACGATCGTTATCTTGCAAAGTGAAAAACTGACTGCATTGAATATTGATTTTATCGTTAGAGATATACTGCGCACAAAATGTAAGAAGACGCATACATAAAGTTCCGAGGCGTCCACGAAAATTTTTGAAACAGAAAATGTTATCAGATCCAAATCAAAAATTGTGTGAAGACTCAGACACCATTGGCATTTAAGATTAACTTGTTAAAATTCCTCAACAAATCATCGATGATATTAATAAAACTTTTAACGTACCGAATACGTCGAGTAACTCAAGGTTTTTAACGGTAACATCGTTGAAATAACGGGGGCACATCTAAATTTTAAACAGCTCCAAATTGGGTGACTATTACTTGAAAAGCTTGCGTGCCACAGGTTACGAAATTCTAACCATTTGGTGGTCTACAGAACTGGTTGCTGTTGGAAAACTGTGAACGACTTACTGGAGTTAAAGTAGAGTAAAAAACTATAGCAATTTCGATACGTTTGAAGTTGTAATCGTAAAAAATATATATATTAAACATCCTTTTGATATAATTGCTCAAGTAGTTAGCAAAATCCTGTGTTTCTTAACATATACTAAAGAATAGCTATAACTATAGTTAGTCATTAGAATTAATCAAATTAACCTTTCATAATAATATATGTTAGCTTAAAACATAAAATAAAGGATCACGGAAGATCATCAAATATCCTTTAATATAATCAAAGTAAATCTTAGAATATACAAACGTAACTTGGCTGATAAAACTGCGGCAAAACCCAAAAAGTTGTTAGGTAGAGAAATAAATATACCTAGAAGTTTGAAACATTAATTAATTGGTGAAGAATACTCGTATGTTTGAGAAAACAAACAAAATTATAATCATTCGGTAGGAGGATAACCTCGTTTGCCTTTTAAAGTTATTTATACACTTTATCTAATGAGTATGTGAGTTCGCAAAAAAATGATTTCAAGAGCGGGTTCATTAGCACGTTACCCGTCATTGTCAAGTTGAGTCAGAGTCAATAAAACAAGCCATTACGGTTCGAGCAAAAACTTTTTGTGGATAAAAATATTGTGCAATGCAACCAACGCATCCTGCAAGACTGATCATGTTACCTGTGATTTTGTTATAGAGGGTGTCACATTAGCAAAGCTATCACCTGAAGATAATGTCTTGAATGTTCCCCGTTGTCATAACCTTAACTTCAGACTGGTTGCGTTTATGGTATTTATGAAGGGGGCCAAGTAGATTCGATTTTTCATTCAGTTTATGTATTATGTTGTTTGAAAAATCTTGTTAAGATTCTTTGACTTTAATCTTAATTTAAAATGAAGAACAAAAGAACCAAAACTAAATAGGACGACTCTTATTCAATATCTTTTTGGTTCTTATTTGAACCGGTAAAGCGACAAAGTTCGCAATTAGGGTTCTTTAAAAAAATGTGACGGAATTAAAACAAAGTAGTTTTGTGATTCAATAAAAAAAAACACATTTGAGTAGGTAAATTAAGTCGCATTGGGTAGGCTTAAAATAATGTTGGGTGATCTTGGACATCTTCAAATATATTATTTGTATTCTATTTGATAATAAAATTCATGTTTATTTTCCTTAACTACCTTTGCACCATTTGGTGCAACTTGTAAGATTATTATTGCATGAAATACTCATTAATATAAATCATGTTATTGTAATAAGTATTTGTTAGTAACAATAATGGCAATAAATTATGATTTATACGGGTCAAGACGGCATTCAGATGCATCTAAAATAAGAAATATGCAATACCTACAAGGGATTGTTGATACTAATGATATCTCAAAAGTAGGTTTATTGTGGTGCAAGATGTTTGCAAACTTATAAGTTTATTATTCATATTTTTCTACTGAAGATTCAAATTCTAAATGAAACCCATTCTTCATCAATCTCTTGTTTTCGGAACAAAAAAGTTGGTACAGTTAGATTGCAAGAAATTCCATCATTTCGTTAAAAAATATAGACATAGTTTAACGCAAGTTTCGTCACAAAAAGCCTTCAAGTGAAGAGGTTCAGAACTGTGAAATTGATCTTAAACTAAGGCAGTTGCGCAAGCGTAGCCCGCTGACCCGTTCTATGCTACGCATCGCACCGTCATTACAATGTAGATAGGATAACAGTAGAGCTACTGCCTCTAGACTCTAGCTAGGGTTTAGAGAATAAGATTGTGACCCATTGGCGAATGAATGAATTAAAGATGAGAGAAGGAAAAAATCAAAAGAACTCCAATGGTATGGACAATCTACAAGTATTTCATGACGCCTTGTAAGTATCGAACGTCAAATAGATGATAATGAAGGTCAATGCGATAGCCGTTCCATAGAAGATAGTTAGTTAGATAGTTCCACAGCAGGCGCGGATCCAGACCTAAAAAAAGTTACAAGTACTCTGCTCGCCTCCCCCCTCCATGTCTCAGACTGAAAATCACCGCAGGCAAGCTTAGTGAAGGATTCTCTGCCACTGATAGCTTACCCCAAGTTGATGTTGTCTGACGTCACAAGTCTACTTAAGTTTGTGCACATAAGGCTCCAAATGGTGAATCGCGTACGCCTTCCAGAAGGCTTATAATGTAAGGTGTACCAAGACTCCACTCCTGCGCTATGTGGTGATCATTACGGCATCAGAGATATTTTACTGTAATCAACTACTTTGTGCCGGCGGTTTCGCTCGAGCGCGGCACGTGGTGTGAGTGCTTTCTCGTATTTTTCTTCTTGAAATTATGTTCCGACCTCAATATTTTTTGGTTTGAAAATTCACAGATGTGTTTTTGGATGAGGAACTTTTGAATGTTATTTAAACTATACGTCATGTCTCATAATTAAAGACATGGTAAGAAAACTATTATAGTCACTCTTTTTAATTGGTTTGTTTGTAGAGCTCTCAACATTATTTTGTACTGTTTAGAATAATTAGAATGCATTAAATTGAACTGAGTGAGCAAAACAAAACACTAGAAACAAAGTCGATGTTCTTCAGGACTAGATTCTAAAAATGTACATAAACGTTAGTTACTCTATCTAAGGACCTTTAAAATTACCCGCTAATCACCATTAAACAAACATACTTCTGCCACAATGTCCGTAATTGAAGTTTCATACTAATTTTAAACTATCTTTCCCCTGCAACCATTTCTATCCTCACCATTTCATTAATCATGTGTGTAATTAAACAAGTGCTACCAATGCTCAGACGATTGAAAAGATAGCACGCAAGGGCAATGAATTATAATACCAGTTTTTATCATACACATAATCCATTTTGCAGCCGCGTATACAGATAGACGCACCCACACATAGAAGCGATTGTGTGTGCTTGATATTAAAATGACATTTGTATGTGTTGATATATTTATCTATGTATTTACAGATATCCCGTCCGTTGCCCTCTCGCAACTCGGTGACATTGACGAAGCAAATAATGATAAGGACATTATAAATAAAGAAGTGGAAGTTACACTATAATATGCGAATCTGTTTGTAGGTTTGTTTGATTCAACTTATTTAATGTAGGTATTTAACGTAATGTATAAATCAAATCCTTAATGACAAAATATACACATGCCAGAAAAAGCAAATTAATTGTTCTCACATAAAATATTTACATAGTTTTTCTGATATTGCAACAAGTAAAATACATTGTTGTTTCTTTGGCAATTGCATTCAATAGGAATTGAACAAAACTAAAGTAGAAAGCAGACTGCAGTTGAAAAATAAAGAGCAAACCTGAATGCCAAGACTGAGCTCAACGTTGTATACGAACAGTGTTAATATTCAAGTCGTGTGGATATCTGATTATGGCAGTTATGGTCAGAGATCTTTGTGTGTTATGTACACAACATAAGTCACCGACGAGTGTGAGTGCGTCAACATTTTGACGGCTTGCCACAGTATAGAAAACGGTTAGGAAAAACTTAACCACAACATTAGAAATACCTGGCGCAAAAGCTAAGCGAAAATCAAAATACCACGTATAGTATTCGATTCGTGCGCAATGTTAAAGACGCAGGCAATGTTAGTATGTGCAGATGCTGCATGATATCAAGAGATCCTATGTCGAAGATGAGAATTGTATACTGTTTTCAATTAGATTGTGCTATTACGTTGCTTCTCAGCAAGTGGGTGTAAACTGTAAACTTGCCACGTGACCTTACCATAATATGACTAATGTGTTTTAGCATGGTGGTGCAATGATCTCACGTAACGTTGTGAACTACACCTTCCTTATTCTCGTACCCAACAAAACCGACTTCAAGGAAAATGTCTTGTTTCATAACTATACGCATATTACACACTAGAACTTGCTAGACCAAAGATGTTATAATGTTCAAGATTACGTATTGACTAACTAGTTTTACGATGACGAACCGAAAGGTTACCCGTTTGAAGATAAAAAAGGAGCTATTGATTTTATTGGGCGTCTAAAACATCATACTGTTGCTGGTGGGGACCAAAATACAAAGTGACGTAACCCCAAAGTTTAGTGAACGCGAGGCACCACGCTGTGCCCCAGCGCAGCCGAGGCAGCGCCCGCGCCGGTCTACGTCGCTTCAAGGTCTGCGCGCGCGCTCGATCAAGGCCACGGGAGGCGGGAAATCGTGAACCTTCTAAGTTATAACTCGTTAGGAACAGATTATATCTTCTAATCTTTATCTATTTTCTATCCTTTTCATATGTCTTAACAGTTGGTTTGTTTATATCGAAAATGGAGTTTTGAAACTTGCATGTAGTTCACCTATGTAATTTAACTAAATTTTGTTAATCATATCATCTTTGTTGTTTTTAGTTTTTAATATGAAGACATTTTGTAAGTTGTGTCTATTCGTTAAACAATAAAGTCTTTAATGATACGATATACTGAAGACTAATTTATTCCTTAGGCACTCAAAGGAAGTAACAGATGTTTACATGTACGGGAGGGTCTGTCCGCAAAGCAACAATATGTTAAATCGCGTAACATTATTATATGTAGAACGTTATATAATGTTTTAATAATATATTAAGGTTAGAATCGATATAGTCGTTACGGAAGTGTAGGGTTACCAGCAAAATGTTGAAAACAGAATAATTTACATGAAATTACCGCTGTATTGTCGAATATAAATAGGGAAATGATTGACCAAGTCAAGGACAAGATTCATTATACATTGAAATGTTTAAAACTGCTTACAGTACCACATTTGTAAAAGGACATTTTAAGAAACCCTCGGATAGATCATAGAGAGAAAATGAAATGACAACATAATAGCAGACTAATGTAATCAAATTATTCCGAAACCGTTTACAATTTCGGTTTGAATTATATAATTGTACTCTTGTTATAAAACGGTTGCGTTAGTATTGTCTATTACCATTAGGTGCATATTCATTCAAGAGAACAAAGTACCTACGTCCCGAGAAATTGCACTAATAACCCATCTTTTGGATAATATCATTGCATTACATCTTCTTACTTCAGTCTTTAATTTGTATTTCACGTACTTTTGCGTCAGATACAGCCTAAAGGAGCATACATGGAACATATTTATTCAAATGTAAACAGTGAGCAGTGAGGTGCCAAAAAACTTTTCGGAATGTCGTTTGAGGTTTTAAGGTGCTTTGGACTTGGATTTTTAATACTCAAATATTTGTATGCGTAATACGCACTTGGTAATTTAAATAGTAAGTTTTTTTGGCAGTTTACATTTAGATGGTGGACCTTAATAAAGAAATAGATAAAATATGTATCTACTTACCTACGAGTATTATATCAAAATTGTAGGAATTTTTAGACAACAAATGCCTACATTCATCTTAGTTTGAAATTAAACATAGTAGAGTAAATATTTCCGTATGACTTTTTATTTGGACATTATAACAGCGCCACACAGTAAATGAACATAATAAACATATGAATAAAGTAAGAACACTCTCTGACATCAAGTATACAAATGATGTTGCAAAACGTGAATGGCATGGAAACTTTTCCTTTAGTGAAAGTAATATGCACCCAGTGCTGGTACAAGATTAACTTCAATGACATGTTTTATATCAAAGTTAAGAACAGCTTAACGATAACCATCCATAATGAAACATGCCTTATATGCAAGAATTTATAGACTAAAACGTGATTTTCAACAAAGTTTTTGTTGGTACCTATGAATTCTCTTGAGAAACTGATAGTATTCATAAAGTTACCATCATTCTAATGGCTACTAAAAAGATGAAATCCTTTAAGTTAAATTGTGAAGGATGATTGATTAGGTAAGTTCCTGTAAGTAATTTTCATTATCACTCCAGAATAAACACTTTTGAACATTGAATTTTAAATTTTACACCTACCATATTTGCACGTTTCTAGGAAGTAAGTATATCGAGTAATTTAAATTGGGAAGTGGTTTAATTAACTGGTTCACCCAAAACCAAAGGACCGAGAATTGTAAATTGAATCAATTAAAATAGGACTTCAATTGGGAAACAAATTTATTTAAATGTGGGTTTCTACGCTTAATTGTTTTGTGCTACAGGGAATTTATTTTTTGTTAATTAACACCATTAAGAAAGAAAGGAATTCAGGAAAACATTATCAAGAGATTGGCAAAGTTCGTTGAACTTTAAGAAATTACTTAGTCGAAACTTATTTAAGTCTCATTTAAGAATCAATTAATGAAGAGAAGAACCAACCATTTAAAATAATTAAAAATAAGCAAAAGAATATCAAAGTTATGATGAGCCTCCTCATATTTCAGCAAACTTGAATGCATGCTTTTAAATATATCATAAAACACATAGGTTGAATAAAACTTGGCATCGTCGACATCGGGCAAGTTTTCTGTTTAATGCAAAGCAAAATAATTCATTAACCCAGTCATGGGAAGTGAGCTCGTTTTTTTATGTTTGAGCATAATGGTTGTAGCAGCGAGCGCGGATCCGTGATGATTTTTTTTTGTTTTTGTCTTCCCACTGGAACTAATATGAACACAATGAAGTCAATAGCTATGACTTGTTTTAATAAGAAGTTTTTGTTTGATGTTACCTAATAGGTACCTACTCGACTTATTTTGAAGCTACATTACTTGCTTAGTAATTAGGTCTCGATTGTTTATTGCTTTTATTGATATTTCGTGTGTAGGTACCATTAACAAATTTCTGTATGCAAACTTAACCTAGTAGTTTATTTCAGACTAGTGGCCCGCTCTCACTTCGGTTTCTGAATATTAGTTTCAGTCTGTACTAATAGATAGCGCTGGACGTCGATTGCACCGCGCTAGTGTTTCGATTTTATTTATAATTAGTTAATTTAATTGTATATTTTTTTTTCAAAAATAAAGGAAACAATTTAATATATGTACATATTACTCAAATCCGCACCCGGAATCCACTCGAAGTCGGTATCGGGTTGAAATATATACGTAGCATATTTTTTCCTGCTCCTTGTAAGCAGATATAACGATACGCCAATACGTGTATCGAATGAGCCATCAATAATTTTGCATCTTTGTAACCCGTAAGCGACTGTCGGTCGGTACTAAAGTACCTACCATAAAATATAATATGTACCTATAATAATATTCGTCGGCATGAATAATGAATCAGAGTATGAAAGGAGATGAAGATTGATAATATACAAAATATTTTTAAAATACTGGTAAGCAATTCATTTGGGTTAGCGCTTCATTGTAAAGGAATACTTAAATGTATTCGCAGTGTTTCTACAATAAACTGTATTGGTAATAAAGATTCCCTTGATTACTTGGTTCTCATTATTAACATCTTTAAACGCCCTGTGCTTTTGTAATAATTATTGTTAACTGTTTCAATGCTGTGTGGAGAAATATGGGATTTTTCGGTGCAACGACTTTCGACTCCTCCTCTTTAAGTACCGTATAGCTCTTATCTTCGCATTAAGTTACCAAACCGTTACTTCTCACCTCAGAACATCGAACAAACATGTGAATAAACAAATATAAACGCCCGTGAAAAATTGCTGACCCATTCTCTCTACGGCTACGCAACTTTCCTGTACAGCCTAGCTAAATACATGTTGGTCAATTTAAAGTATCATATTTCTGATTAAAATCTCGATGTAGTTACGTCACTGGTAATTACGTTTATAGAAACCAAAGATTGAGCAAGGTTTCTTAAAGTCAGTTCTAGGAACAGTTGGAAGGCTTTCCTTCAACGGTCGCTCGGTGAATCATTGTTTCCTGACGGACCTGACCTAAATTCTTTTGGTTTTACTCAGGTATACTCTTACCGTATTTACCTTATGTTTTAAATACCTTATGACAAGTCAAGGTAGCCAAGACGACTTCCTTCCATAAACTGCGACTTGTATATTTACCTGAAACAAAAAATAAAATACAATTAAATATGAGCCCAATCGAATCTAAATTTCACAAAAGTAAGTTGATACAAAGTCTTCACAAATGGACAACAAATCTGACATTTTAATTTCACACATCCACCAGGACTTAAGCCGATTATTTTTTTGACTCGTGATTGGGAGATCCTCGCACAATGCTAAAACCAGAATTATATAGCCATATATACATTTGTGCCAGACACATTTGTATTCGTTTAGAGTGGGATCACATGTTATAACGTTAAATATAAATTATGGTCGTAAAGCCGTCGTTAAATCGTACTGACAGAACCCGGTAACTTTCGTAAACAAAAAACTTATCGTGTCCAAATCCAGCTGAAGCCTTAAATATAATTTGATACGGACGAAACAGGATAGGGGCTTTCACGGTCAACCGATGAGACTTCGAGACCTTGAGAGACCATCGTTCCTACAAATATGTGGTGTATGTTAGCATGCTCACCAGGCACCTGATCAAACATTTAAGGAGATAAGCGGGACACTTGATGTGAGATTCAACAGATAACCCCGCCTTCCCGGCTCGAGTGCCACGAAACGAACCATTTGAGAACAATTTTGATCAAAGGAACTCCATTCTCAGCGTCCTCATAAAAATATTCATGACTCCACCATTAAGGAGCACGCATCTGAAATAATATTAACATAAAGACAGAACGTAAAGATTTCAAAGAGATCTCAGACGATTCTACTGTGGTAGCTGAAGAATCCTTGGTTTACAAAGGAAATGTATACCGAGCTTCAGCAAAAATCAAAACATTGGAAGCATCTTTTCATATGCAAATGGACTGGTGATTCGTGCACTTGATACATACGAGCGCACCGAGTGGGGTACTAATATAAAATCTAAACAACGACGTGAGAAGCGCAAGATCGAAGGTTCTCAAGAACATTCAACGAATTTAACGTTCAAGAAAAATCTTTTTGCATCGACTTTTAAAAACCCAGACATTAAAGGACGACCACCTTCTGCTGGAAAATAATGAAATTTGTTTAAATTTTAGCCTTCTAAAAAATCTTGCACTTTTTGTATGACTTGCAAGCTTGTTTAATTTTGTGGCTATGTGTCTGATGCGTCAGGATAGTCTGCTTTTTATAGCAGCTATTGTAAGTTATTGTGAGGCTGCTTATTATGCAGCGGGTGTCTGGAACATCGATGGTGATACAATGTGGACAGGTAAATAGGTATGCGGCGACTGAGATTAATGAACGCCGGTGATACTACAACGCCCTACTGAAGTGCTCATAAATTTGGATTGCCACTCTGTGCCCTAGCCGTGATTGGACATTCAACAATGATAAAGCATATAGATGCAGTGCAAGCACAGACTATTCCTCGAATTTGATGTAACTTAATAATGATACCCATTACAGGCATAAAAATTAAAAAGAACTAGTGTCTGTGTACTGACATAAACTTTGATCGTATGGCAAGGATTCTAAAAGGTTTTATCTTTTCCATTCAGACCAGACAAAATTGATGTTCCATTATATGCAAGCCAGGTTGCTTGGCCATGGCCAAAATTTCAATAGCCTAGAGCGGTTGAGGTGGCCGGCACGTGTATCTTTTTGTGCAAAACTTGTCGGAATTTTTTCGATACCACTTTGGAAATGGCTGGGTTGAATACCTTATTATGTAACATAAAATATGTTTCGAGTCTTTCAAGATTTTTTGCTGTTTCACAGATTATAAGGTCAAAATATTCGAAAATATTGCGTGATGTTTTGTTTATATTAATATTGTATCGTAGTATTCGGCTTATAAATAGGATCGTCATTCACACGTCAAAGTTGTGCGGCAAATGAATGAACAAAAGTTGCTGGAGAATAGAGAGCAGTGGCATAAAAGCGAATGTTCCTTCGTTACTGGTAGCGATGTCTCTTGGTTGGAGCTCAGGCGCGGCGGCAACTTTCTATGTGACCTCGAAATGCTGCATTCACTTTCCTCACGACTCAACACCGGTTACGCAACTGATACGACCGACATATCGTCGTCGCGGAGGTTGCCTGCCGACACGTCCCACCGGCTTTGTTTAACACCAAACTTGTCCGACTGCTTGAACCATCACTGTCCGGCACCTAATAATAATATTGTCTTCTCGAAATAACTATTACCTCATACGCACGAAAACTTAAGAGGAAAAGAAAACTACAGAATGCCGATCAACGCGAAGACGCGGAGAAGTGTAAAAAATAAGTTTGCAATTTATTCGAAGGGCAGATAAAAACGCCAGGTGCCATTCCTCTTGCGACCAAGGTCAGCGTTTCCTAGAGCTGCATATAGGTTTCTTTTTATTCGTTGCATGTTCCTTCCCTGGCGGACTCGCGTGCGGCCAAACCTGTTTTGATGCTGTTCTCGATTCCGCCCGTAAGGCAGTACGCCCATTACGATATAAGTTTTTATTTCTCCGTTTTAATGGAATCTTTGTGGCCGGTAATTGGACTACACATGACTCTACCATAGCAATTTAATGCGACTTTAAACGTTTACTTTTAAATGAATGATAGATAATGATTACTCTGTGAGTCGTTATTTCAGTCAATGTTGTGAAACCGAATCGAATTTAATAAGAAAATTAATTTTAAAATTATATTTCTTAGCTTCAAATGTCATTTTAAATTAATAAACTAAGACACGTTAAGGCATGTAAGCGTCGACCCTAAAATTGCAAGACTGGAAAAACAACAAGGGCAAAACAAAGGGGTCGGGCATCAAATTTGGCTGCTTCTAAGAAACCTTCGACAACTGCAAACCGAGCTAGCAGGAAGTGGGGACGGACTTAGTTTATGTAACTCAATCACCTGCCCCGTTCAAGGCCAGCTTCGGCGATTTGGAAAAAATCAAGGCCACGGCAGGCAGAATGCGGGCTGGCTGGTCCACACTTATTATAGCTAACCCTCTCCCGCCTCAGCGAGCTCCTACAGCAGGATGTTGCATAAGCTTTGTTGTTTTGTTATCCTCAGTGCAGAGCGGCGCGTCGCATTTTAGATTAGTTTTTTGTGACGTCAACGTGTTCTTATTTTACACTCCTGCACAAATCGAGCATTACTAACGAAAACGTACAAAAGATCCTTTGATATTCTAAACTATTCACCTAGAATGTAGCCAGTGAAGTCACGGACGCTAGAAGTTTGTTGAGATCATCAAACTATTGATGTTCCCACGTCGTCGCCTCGCATCTCTAGATGTACTTAATAATCTTAAAAGTGTGAAAGCGCTCGTTTCTCATGAGAACTTTGCCGATTCTCCGTGTCTCTTTTAAAATTTTTCGTACTTTTCGCGAGACGAGTTGGTGCCGAGGGATGAAAACTTTTAGACTAAATGACCTGGATCGAAATTGAGACACCGCGGAGCGAGGATCTAAAGATGTCTCGACTAAGACCGCAGCAGACTCAAAATATCTGCGCACATTTCGTTGAGAGTTCTCGCGAAATTCTGCTGACTAAATTGCAGTAAAGTGAAGCAAAAGATTTTGTTAAGATATCTTTGTGCACACAATTTGTTACCGGCGCGTCATTGAAAAATATTTGAGCGAGAGAATCGTCGGAATGAATTTACAAACGCATCCATATGAGGTGATTTGTTAAATAAAAAAAGCTTCACCGGGGGATTTCCAACGCGAGGAATTTGTGGGTGAAGCCAAAAGGGAACCATCCCCTGCATTGCGGGACGCGTTGCCATTGGCAACGTATACTATCTTTGTATCTCGGTGAATACATTGTGCATTCTGAATGCTGCATTCTACAATAGACTTAAATAGACAATATCAACTGAGTATAATTGTGTTACTGTTGACATTATTTGAATGATTTGGGGCTTGAGTTAGATTTATAGTCAGCTGCATGTAAGGGTAAAATAATTAACAAAAACTCCCTTTATTCTAGGGTTATTATTTCAAAGAATATTGACGCTGTGTTCGCATACGGGAGGTTATTTATTCAAGTGTTAGCTTTTACGAGACATTTACTCAGGATTTTTATGTCTAACGTTATTTAAAGCATCGTAAAGATGAAAGGAAGTTTATTGAAAATATGTCTGAACATGGATTTACGCGATGAGCGAACTTTAAATTTAAGATTTAATTACTTTCTGTAACACAGCGTGAGGTAAAATGCGATTTCTGATAAATGACCTTCAAAAGATTAATTAATCAAAATATAAAAAAATAAAGGAATATTTTTATGCTGATTCGATATTGAAAACCAAACATGCCACCACAGTCTGTAGGTATTTGATTGATACTTTTCTAATAATATGATATGACTTGAAACATTCGTGCTGCAGTATAGGTTATTTTTTTAACGGGACTAAAACCGACGTGTATAATCCAGTCAGTGGCCAAAAGCCAAGCAAATAAAAAAGGGACCCTATAGTTAGAGTAAAAGTAAAAGTGCCCTGTTGGGGAATTATTTCAATAATTTAATTAATTTAAGTGTCAATCAATGTCAAACATTATAAACTTTTAATTAACTCCAGAAATATGCTCCACTAAATTAAGGGAATGTTAATCGTTTTTCTAGCTTCATACAAGTTTGTATGGGATGCGTAAATCCATCTAAATTTGCCACTTTTTAAGGAAATGGGCATGTTTTAGAGTCGAAATTACACATTAAAATTCAGAATTTTACATTAAAAATGTTACCAATTATAGCAGTGACACATTTTAATCGTAGGCTTCTGAATTGGGCACGTTTGTATGAAAAATAGTTGGTGACCTTTTTATTTGGTGAACAGTGTCCATGAGCATTCCATGGTATGTATGTTATGTTTGGTTGAATTGCCCTAATTAAGGTGTAAATTTAACTGCCCTTCGCGTCAAAACAACATAAAATGGGTTCAAAAAGGCAGACTTCCGGATTGTGGAAGAATGGACTCTTATAACGGACTCTGCTCGTACGCAGGTGCGAGAAGCGCGTGCGCGAACATGACAACAACAATGGGAATATTTTGGAAATAACTTTTTGCCGTGCCATAGGATGCGTGAGTTACTTAAGATGAATGCCTATAGAAATCGTATGGATAGCATTCATAGCTGATAATAGACTGTTTTAAATTTCGTTGTCCTTCTACAGAAGTCGTTATTTTACTTCCATATTAGTCGGTGCTAGTTTTTTCCGCCGGCCGGCAACGCCGATTGTGAACAAGGCGCTGTGAGTTAGTGTTGCGACGGCTATTACTCAACTTCAAAGTTATTTTCTGCTCCGCTTAACTTGTTTGTGACTTTTCAAGTCTTCTTAAACATTGTTTTTGTTCAAGAGAAATTAGTACTACGTTTCATTAGAAATATAGACTATTTTAGTCAAGTTAAACGTGCTAATCTTATACCTGACTCTATTATGGGTCCTGAGAATTATTAACTTCTATTTTAATCCTTTTCTTATATTATTATCTATCGGATTCAAACTATGAACATACATTAAACCTATTTAAATAGACTAAGGCACAATGGCCACGGTTCCTCATTTAGCGAATGCGTGATGAATGCAAGACGATAGCCGATCGCATTGCTGAACTTGGAACATACGAGTCATGGACACAGATTCAATTGTTTCTACGCAAGATGCAAGCATTCGTGCTGCAATCGTCAATTGTTAAAAGCGTGCACGACGTGGGGACTATGAACCTCAATTGGAAGCAGATTGAGATTTATATTGCTCACTTTTCTGAATTCACTTCAGTAAAGACATCCTAAGCCAAGTCCCATCACTAGGTGGGTAAGTTTAATGTCGACATCTACAAGTATAATGCGCCTGCGCTGCCGACCATAATATTTTTCAAAAGATCTCTATGAATTATTTATTTCTCACGTAGACACCATTACAATTATTTCTTTTCAACTCGGGGGAAACAACTTGTGAATAATAAGTGACTACCTGAGCACTTAGCATGGCAAAAGTAAGTTAGAACTCTGCCCTTTATGATTTAAAGATCATGAAATCTTAAATAAGAACGATACGATCATTTTTGAAACGTTTAAACATTATTGTCATAGCCATTGCTTTGGGCCTCTGCTGGCTTATAATAGAGCCGTCCCGTAACGATTGACGATATATCTGTCGCATTCAAACAAAAGTACGCACAGCGTGTGTGAAAGAGAGGGGAACTCCGATTCGGTCGTAACGCCCGCTTCAAGTTAGGCCTTCAGGATTCGCCTTATCATGATCCAAATTCGGGAAGTCTGGTAATTACAATGAAGCGACTGCTGTCTGACCTTCGCACTTTTCTGGTTAAATGTTGCGAAGGTCAGACAGCAGTCGCTTCAATCAGCGAACCAGATCGATAGAACCAAGATCAGATTAATTATCACTAAAACAATTCAAAACGTGCAAGTTTGGTCACGATGTTTTCCCTCATCGCCTAGCAAATAGTAAGTGACACGAGAATTGCCCCCCAGGGAGGCAATTCTCGTGCGCTCTACATTCAAGTCAAATTTAGAGTTATCACACATTCGTCCATACAAATTCTATTCGACTTTAAAATGTCGAGTACATGAGAATTGCCCCGAGTCAAATCCAACAAAAGGCCTCGCACACGATGTCGCGAAAGAGGTAGACACGTAAACAGCGGGGTGAACGACCCATGTTCAACTTGACACATTTTTGGTTGGCCCAATTGTATGAGATCGCCGGCCTCTGCGGAGTGTTGCGCAATGGGACGCCGACTGCCGATCCCGTCCCGATGACATTTACGTGTTTTGCTTTCAGAAGAAATGGGTTACTGTTCGATGAATCAAAGCGGTTATGCCCTAAAGCGAGATGTAGTGACGATCTGCGCAAGATGGCTGGCAAGAGCTGGATGCGAGTGGCGAAAAATCGGTTGGATATAGGAGAGGCCTATGTCCAGTGGTGGACTGTAGCAGGCTGATGATTATGCTGATGCCTATAGCAGGCTTTTTAAGTTCAAGGCTATAGATAAAATACCCGATGTTTTCTTTGTCTAGATCTGTGAAGGCAGTGTTTAAAATACTTACCTATGATATTGATTTTAAATGGTTTAGATCAATAATTTAATTATAGTCTACTGCTGAACGTCCTTAAATAGTGTCGCCATTACGGTCCTGCGCAATGTGAATTCAATTTACATCGATATTTCTCAAATCTGTTTATCTCTAAAAATATATTGGCCACACTTTCACACGTAGCGTGCTCTTTCTTCGTAGATGTTATACTTTATAACGACAAAACTTCACTCTTTGTAGGTAATGGATGATAAAATTGGTGTAAGTATGTACAACCAGATAGGTTATGTTTACATGATGGTTGATGGTCTCTAAAAATTTATAGGCCTTGTAAATTTAGGGTTAAACATCAATTTCGTTTATCTACGCCTACCTAACGTAAGGATAATAAAACTAGAAAACCTTCTTTTGGATCTTCCAGAATGTCGAGTCAAATATATGAATAAGTAATTATTACAAACAATGCTTTAACTGTTGACCTGGAAACAACAAAACATGAAACTGCAAGTCTCTTAAAAGTTGAACGTAAAGGAAAAAAACCGTCGGAACGGTGCTGTATCTGTGGTAAGAGTTGTGTTGTGTCCCATGAATTCCGCTTGCGTCACGGACGGGGTGCAATAAAAAATGCAGGTAGGGGCCCGAGCATCGACCCCGGGTTTTGGGCAATGACGTCACCTTCATAACATCCACCATGCGCGCTCAATAACGCCATTGTGCAGAGCGTCGGTAACGCGAATCTTGAAACGACGGTTAAAAAGATAATAATAATTGTGTCCTACAATTTTGCTAATGCACAAAAACTATTTTGATTATCACCCGCCTATACGAGTACCTTCTTCTATCTAGCTAGTGCCTCACATCCATAGAGTCAGGTTAAAATTCAATAAGTAGGTTAAATCAGAGCATAGAAACAGAAAACTGAATATGATGGTACAAATCTAAACTGAAGAGTAGCTTGTTGATTGAGTTACTATAATGATTCCAGATTGTTTAATTTGTAAACACGTATAATGTTTAGAGGAAAAGTTTTCAAAATAAACAAAACATTCGTGCTCTTGAGCGCGCAGCACCGAAATATTCCGAGAATCTCAAAAGAAGATGCGGGTTCGAGAACAAAATGGACGTTTTTTCTCGCTTTCCCAATGTGTAACTATACAATTTGCACTAGGCTCGGTGTCGTTGACCTCTCGCCAGCTGTTTGACTATGGTGTTCGGTGCAAACGCAAGGTAAGGCGGGTTACCGAGGAATCATACCGGTACAAGTCTTTTATTCGAACCATGACAAAAGAAGCGTGAATAATGACATCATTATTTTCTTTAAAGCCAGTTGCGATAATGAGGACGACAGCCCAAACAATGGTGACGAAAATATGTACACATTTGGATATTATTATGGTCTCGTTGTTTTGACTCGAGATATTTAAAACATCCACATCAAGTCGCTGCTGTACACAAATCCATATAGAACTTCAACTTGTCATTTGAATGAGGCGTCGATGGCTGAAGTTTCAATATTGATGTCTACGTATTTTATAGCTAAGACGGGGTGGCTGGTCATGAGGAAGCATAAATTTAGAGAAGCCGATAGCGTTGTACCGAACCCACAACAGCTGTAGACGAAACGCCACGTACGGACACAAACACATGCCCGCACCCCAACACGCACACATGCCCACCGGCAGACATAACGTAAACACACGCAGGTTTATGTATACCAGATGCCCCTGCAGAAAGAGACAAGGATACATTTACACTAACGCCAGATAAGGACATTACAGCGAGGGAGGTTTGACAACGCCTCAGCGTCTAATTAAATGTAGTTGAAGGTCAAAAAAATAAATGTATGAAACATTATGACAAGTGTGCACGCTCTAACGGCTGAGAAACAAAAACTAAACTAGTAAACGAATGCAGCTGTGTAGCCGGTACTTGTACATATCGAATACGATTGCCTTAAACAGCACGTTAGGAACTGGCTAATAGAAAAATAAACAGAGCCAGGCCGAGGCGAGGCCGTTGTTAATTAACATGCAGATAGTTTAATAAAAGGCAGGAAACAGGCAGCGAGGGGAGTAGGCAATGAAGCGGTAAAAATAGAAGCGGGGGCGACAGGGACGAGCAAGAATCGATCCTATGAACAATGCGGCGATGCATCGTGCCAATCAATAATGGATGCCACGCCGGCAGCCGACCCGCCGCCACTCCAATCCATTTCATTTTGGGAACGGTGACTAGAAAAATCAATACACGTTTGGTTTTTACACCATGCTGCAATTAAACCCCATTTGGATTAATTGGAACAGTTCGATATAATAGTTCTAAAATAATTCCGTTATGATATTTCCTGCTCATGCCCAGTGCGGATTGTTTCGTTTGAATTTAACGGCCTTTAATATGAATTTGAATGCTAAATAATTCCTTCCTCCTTTTTAGTGCGTGCATCCAGGCTGCAAGTTCTTTGATGTAGGCCCATATTCCAATGAAAGTCGCTGTTATGCACTAAAACACCGGATGAAATTACTAAACTTCCATAGTTTCAAATGGCAATAACAAATAGACCAAAATACATAAAAATCATTTTGTGTACCTTTAAACATATTTGTAAGTAGGCACTTTAATTTTACCTGGCATATCAAAGAAGGAAGGTGTATGATTCTATGTGTGTATGTAAGTATATTTCTATGTTATATTCATTATTATGAACTCATACGTTATCTTATCATTAGAGGCTATTCAGATCTAATCTAGAATGCACTTTATAATGACTTTATAAAATGATTGTCATCAAAATTTTGCTTCGAATTTCCAAAACGAACGATAACCGTTCGAAATGATATAAGGAAAAGGAATAACCTCGACCGAAATTGCGGAAGTGGTTACGCGCGTGCGAAGTCCCACATGTCCCAGCTGACTTTCATCCCTGCTATTTTCGCCTGCCACAAGGACGCGTTGGGGCAGGTCAGGCGCAGGCACTCGCGCAAGCACTAAGTACTGGGGGAGCAATGTAGGTCATTAAGGGAACCGCGATTGTTAGTGTTTGCGGAGCGGAAAGCGGCACGCTTAATTTCACCGCGTTTACAATGCAGCGGGAAGTTTGGCACGTAACGAGGCTTATCAGCAAAAATGAATTCAGCTTGCGGTAGGTTCGGGGTTATTGAGCCTTATCAACGTATCCTTGCAACGCGTAGTATATACTCGTAGCTATTGTATACAGAACAGTTTGCTCAGATGGCCGCGCGTTGCGTGTTCCTCCGCGTTTACATCGCCTCTTTCGCTTTTTCTCAAAAGCAAGTTCTTGATTACAGAAACAAAAAAGTGACTTGTTTTTTTATTTAATAACCGCGCTCGGTGGGAACCCAGCAGGAGTCTCACCGCAAGCGCTGCACGAGCGCATCTTCGCTCAGCCAAGCAAAACCACGTCTAGACGCCATTCTCTGTATTAACGCTCCCATTAGAAGATCTGTAATATTCTCCTAACGTACATTATCTGTTTGTATCGGTCTGCCTGCCACTTCTTTTTATGTGGCGCTATATTTATTAATGCCTACGTTAGCTTACTTTTTAATTTGTTTCGGGTTCTGTTGAATTCAATATTGCTCGCCGGGTGGTCTCTAAGCCCTTTTGTGTGGAATCGTTGGGTGACTAAATAAAACATGTCAAGACTCTTCGGCTTTTATGTGAATCATCGTCGCGGAGCTTTAATCGCAGGTCTAATTGCATCTCCAGTGGGAAGTACGAACGTACTGCGCCGGCTTTTTAATGGTTCAAATGAAGAGTACGGGATGGAATCTCCACCTCAGCTTTGAAGCAGTTTATAGCAGTGCCAGACCATTAGTACTGAGTATAGCAAGGCGGGAAGTGTGTTTCTGAGTTATCTCGCTCCGTGTGGGCCGTGCGATATACGCGTGTAGTTTACGTACTTGTACTGATATCCTTTCTTCACTGCGCTTTTACTCAATCTCAGCTAGACGTGAGTCAGTGTCGTAGGTATTTAAACAAACCTTTTGTTATCGGCGACGGTGTAAACGACCAGCCGACGGGCGAGGCGCCCTTCAGAGCTGAGACCTTGGCTGGATTTAGACGCGGTTCGATGGACTTCACAGCGCCATTCCTTTTAGTTTTGATGTTGGCTTTGGACCTTTTATTGCAGCGGGCCCTGGAATGCTGCAACACGCAATCTTAATTGGGTTCGGTTATTTTTTTCGATTTCGAATCTTTGGAAGTGTTTCGTCGAATTGGACTTTTTCGAGCGCGAGTCGAAAGGTCGGTAACCGGGGGGGACCTTGGCCGATTTTAAACGCAGGTTCGTCGATCTGCCCGGACTCGAACCGGGAACGTTTTATAACTTTCGCCCGGTAATAAAGTTCACGTTTGAACTCCGTTTCCTCGTGCGTTCAGTTTATTTATATTTCGCCAGATGCTGCGTTGAGCGATCATAAATTTTTGGAAAAATATTAAGACACACGGTGTACGCTACGTCATCGACATGATTCATTCTTGTGTAAGGTTCAGATTTTCACCAATTCACTAAAATTAAATATTAGTTATTCGAAGTAGACTACTAAAATTAAATACTTTATGTATGTACCTACATAATTTTCTTTCCCTTTAATTTTCTTTGAGTGCCTTTTACAAATTAGTAGATATTTTTTCATAGCTTGGTTACTAATAAGTAGGTATTAATCAAATTCTTGCGGCCAAAGACGGAAACCTGAGCGACAAAATAAAGTACCCACAATTTATTTTTAAAATAAGTAAATAGCTTTTTGCGTGTAAACTTCATACTTAATTAATTTGACCCATTCATCAAACTTAGGTAAATGCTTGCAACATTAAGTAAAGTAGTCCTTAGTTTCTTGTAGCATTAATATATAAAATGTGGAAATATGCTAAAAAAGGTCTTACAAAGCTATATTTCATCGTCATAAATCACACGATTAATAGCCCCCTATTAAAAGCCTATCAAAGGTCCCCTTAACTGGGCACAGGCCTACCCTCGTTCCGGGGGAGATAATCTAACCACGCTAGGCATTGCGGGTATGAAAACTTCACATCACTATAACTACTGTGGCATCAGGTGAATATTAATCTTCTTTGATGCTTTTGTGTATATTTCATTAGAATTTTACAAAATTCTAAATAAATATAGGTACACCTATACTTGATATAAATGGGACTAAACGCGAGGATGTATAAAATACAAGTACAAGATTCGACTGCGTTACAACAGCCGTAGGACACAACCGAACTCTATATTTGCAAAATGCAATGCGAATGTTTAAAAACAATTTCGTACCTAGGTGTACTTAATTTTACATGAATGAAGTAAGTAATTAAGTGTTCATCAAACTAAACCGAGTTGGTTTAGGTTAGTTTACCAAAATCCTAACGGCACATCAACATTACTAAGTGTATATCAAATGCTATGCTTTGGTGTGCAAATGGATGTTCTTCAGTGTACCAAATAGTATTTTTGTTGTGTACTACGTAGAAAGCAGTCTGTCTTAATCGTTTGTATCCATGTGACTTATTGATTTAGTTATTAGTTTATTTATATGTCTGTACGACCTACATATGTATGTCAATACTTACTTTTTGTCTATTATAAAAAAAAAGTATGTTATCTTAATAATCAATCTGGAACAGTCGGACTACACAAATTTAATGTCAGTAGAGACATAAATAAGTTATTGTACTTTTTGTAAAAAAAAAGTTTAAGTTGAGTATCAGCTTATAGGTATACAAGAATAATAGCTAAGAAACATGTTATAAATATAAAGTTAATTTTTTTACGCGATTAATCGCGAGAAGTGGATTTAATAATTCATAGGTACACATTAATTTATGGACGGTCTTATCGCTTCATACATTATTGTTTGATTTCACATGTAGCTTAAGTAGTTATTTAATAGTAATGTGCATTACATTACACATTGCCGCAAAACAGTCAGTTTCTCCGGCTATTTCGATGCAGATGAGCCAACCCAATGTCGCGGCGCAGACCTTGGCCGAATCAAGAGTACCTAACTACATCTCACGCTCAAACCAAAATATAGGAACTCTTATAGCTTATAGTATAGTGACGTCTTCCACCTTACGTTACGTCAAAAGCAGTCTGCATCTCCGCTATTCCAATGCAGATGAGCCAGCCCAATGTCGCGGCGCAGACCTTGGCCGAATTACGAGTACATCTCACTCTCAAACCAAAATATAGGAACTCTTATTAGCTTATTATTAGTGACGTCTTCCACCTTACGTTACGTCACAAGCAGCTGCATCTACCGCATTTCCAATGCAGTGAGCAAATGCCCAATTGTCGCGGCGCAGACCTTGGCCGAATTACGAGTACATCTAACTTCATAAACCAACAATAGTAAAGCTCTTAGCAAAGCGTAAAGTCGCGGCAACCGGCCTAGGTAGAACCCAAAATATAAAAAGCTTTATGTAGTGACGTCTTCCACCTTACTTACGTCAAAAGCAGTCTGCATCTCCGCTATTCCAATGCAGATGAGCCAGCCCAATGTCGCGGCGCAGACCTTGGCCGAATTACGAGTACATCTCACTCTCAAACCAAAATATAGGAACTCTTATAGCTTATAGTATGTAGTGACGTCTTCCACCTTACGTTACGTCAAAAGCAGTCTGCATCTCCGCTATTCCAATGCAGATGAGCCATGCCCAATGTCGCGGCGCAGACCTTGGCCGAATTCACCCGGGGTCACTGCCCTTGCGACCCGGGTCGCTTTCACCGTGGGCATGCGCGCCGGCTTGCATTGTTTCGGATGCATTGTATGCACCGCATTACCTAACGCTGTATTGTCTAACCAGGTTTCTTGAATGGAGTATGGTAATGAACGGAGTCAGGGGCAGTCGGTAGTTGCTAGGCTGTTGAAAAGGTTTGTAGGTTTTTTTGAGCTGTTATGGCTACTATGCTACTCAAATTATGGAAAGTTGACATCGCCGTAGGTATCGACGACATTTTTTTTTAAATATGTCAAGCTCTATAGCTAGATAATAGGGTTGGCACAGATACGCAATTGTTTTTTTCCACTCAGTGATATAAATTAGTAACAAATATGCTTGATACTTTTTTAGGCGGACTACATTATTAAAATGTGATTTTTTGTCACACTACTAATTGCTAATACTAGGAGTCTGCTATTTTAACTCTTAGTCTAAGAGGTTTATGGCGATAGAAAAGATATATATTATGATGATACAAGGAACATACCTAAGTAAATAATTTGAAGAACAACATGCGCTACTTCGAGTGATATATGTACCCATTAACGATAACCACATGCCACGAGATTATATCTAGACTATTAGACTAATCCATATCTTGACCCCAAACAAGCGCGTCTTATCCTGAAGAGGGAAGTGGTTTAAACGAGTAGCTACCTAGCAGCTTTCTGGCACGTAGTCTAGAGCAACGAATGGAATAAACAACCACTGCATATTTTTTATGACCAAAGAAACTAATATATTTTTGTGATGATAATACTGACTAAACTCTACTAGACGAAAAAATATTGGTGTAGTTAGGTTTGAGCTGTGACGAACCAAAAAACTTGAATTTGGCAGAGTTAAATGTGCTCGCTATAGCACAATAGCAGCCATAACAAAAAAAAAACTTGAATTTCTCGCGCAAGATTTTTTCGGACGAGTTGTGACTACCCCCTTAGGTAACAATGGCTGAGGCTGGCAGGTGACCATAGAGATTGCCGTGATAGAGAAGACGCCTATATTCAGCTGTGGGTGAATGTTGGCTGATAATGTTAATGATGAATGGACCATACCACGTGACACATTTTTTTCTGACAAGTATATGAATGTAAACGAGCAAGCGGGTCACCTGATGGTAAGTGAACACTGCCGCCCATGGACATCAGCTACACCAAAAGGAGTGCGGATGCGTTGCCGGCCTTTTAGGAAGGTATATGCTCGTTTCTTGAAGATTTGAATGTCGTACCGTATTGTTAAGACATTTGTAACCCACTGGAGGCATTATAGAATCTCTATTCTCAAAGATGATCACTGTTCAGAAACACCACCGATAGCAGCTGGTTCCAGTTTCATTTAACATTTATCGTAGTTCATTCAAATGATATTCGATCAAATAATCCGCAAGTCTTCCCTATGCATATAGGTATTCGAACGGCAACACATTACCCTTACTTATCTGTGGGTAACACGATATTTGCCGAGCCAATTGGCCGAAAGCAAACATTGAATACTTGTAGTTTCGAGATTCGCAGAGTGTTTGAGCACTTGAACCTAACCCCAGCGAATGCTCTATAGCGTTCAGACAAATTCGCATTCAAGGATAGCTCTTTAGGTATAGATAGATGCCGGGTGCTAAATTGTATCACATGTTAGTATTAGACTTATGAGTGCTTCATAAAGAACATAACAGTGACCTTGCTTGTGTGTTTTATGTTTTTTTACTCGACTTTATTTTTATTCCTTTTTTTGAAGAAAAATGATTTTAATTGACTATTTGTAAAAGTTACTAAGTACAAAGATTAGAGAGAAACAGAAATTAGAAAATCTCTGCACATAATAAAACCTAATTCTTAAATAGAGAAAATCTAACTAATTAGGTCAATGTGCTTAAATGTACCATTTTCATTACAAGTTCTTTAATAAAGATTCAGTTCAACATTAAATGGTCGATATCTATTATATCTGATTTACTCGAGTATAACAA
Source organism: Cnaphalocrocis medinalis (assembly GCA_014851415.1). Taxonomy (NCBI): domain Eukaryota; kingdom Metazoa; phylum Arthropoda; class Insecta; order Lepidoptera; family Crambidae; genus Cnaphalocrocis; species Cnaphalocrocis medinalis. The sequence continues at coordinate 11,434,766 of CM026279.1, forward strand.
AAGCATGGAATAAAGAGGAAAAAACTTATCTTATTCCGTAGACAAAACTTCGTACATTTGTTTGTAAAGTTGCTTTGACTATTCCACCCCATAAAAGAACAACAAAAACATTTTTAGACTAAGTTATTTCGTTACAATACAAATTGTCTAAATAAAATGGAAATATATTTCTAAAAGCTAAAAAATATCCCAACAGAAAATATGTAGAATAAAGCCAAGTTAATATTTTACTGCTAAAAGCTTAATAAATTTCACGAATTAACCCTTAACAAACCCCAATTATTTAAATCATAACGCACCTTTATTCAAACAAAGAAATAACTCAAAATTCGCGTTTTCCGAGATTTCATCAAAAACTGTAATAACTTAACAAGGACTATCGTTTCACTCGAACAGCCATTCAAATATGAGCAAACTGAGGGAGACAGCGCATGGTCCGCCTCTCTTTTACTAACACGCGCGAACAAGTTGATTCCGGTAAAGCGAAAGATTCAGTGATGTGCCAGCTTTGTTCAAGGTTTGACCGCTGCTCTTCCGTGTTTGAGTGAAATAAAACCAAACATTGCGGTGTTTTACTGCCAGATAAAATTTATTTTCTCTAATATTTAATCTAATAGTGCAATAATTTATACTTAGTTCACTTTATTAGAAAAAAAATTGAAATATCTACGTATCATTTTAGACATAATTCTGTTTTATTTTAAAAGTTTCATAAGATACTGAACTTAATAAGACTTATTTCAATGTTGTACTGTTAATTCACGATTACCGTTGTGGTATTTGGAGTTGAGTCCGTGTGTTAATAACTTTAGAAATATTACTTTTTCAACTTTTTAAATTAATTCACTATTAAAGTAAATTCATACATGTCACGTTACTGAAAGTATCGTAATAATGGCAATTTTAATCTGTATTTAGCATGGCGTCATTATCTAGGACGCGGATGATATAGGTTTAGTTGATCAAAATACATCAATATCTGATAACGATTCAAAAAAGTATGACCCTCATACATTGAATGACACCAAATTTGATTGTAAAGTAACTATCTATATCTATTTGATTGTAAAGTATCTGGAGGCACGGCAGTGCCAGTGCGAGAAGCTACGCCTGCGCTGTGTTTCGACGAGAAAATAAATGATGGTATTGAAGGCTCCATCGGGGAGAAAGGGGGCTAAAAGGTTAGCAGGGGATTTGTGACTCCGCTCGTGTTGCGATGAGTTTTTTTTTTTTATGTGATAGGTAGCAGACGAGCAGGCGGATCACCTGATGGTAAGCAATGCCGCCGCTCATGGACACTTGCAACACCAGTAGAGTTACAAGTGCGCTGCCAACCTTTTATCCCCTTCTCCCCGGGTGGGCCTCCGGTACCCTCACTCACTCGGCGAAACACAGCACAGGGGCTGCTTCACGCCGGTTTTCTGTCTATTATAGTGTGTCTATTATAGATGTCTATTATACGCCTGCTCGTACATTAATTCTTGTATGACTGTCATTGTACATAAATATAAATATACGTACGCCGCTCAACTGGGGCTTGCAATCGAATATTCGAAAAAATTTAATATAAAACTGTTCCGTATATTCGAATATTAGATCTGCGATATTCGATAATCGTTTTTTTCGAAATTCCTAGTCAATCCTTTTACGTGGTGTAAGATGATGGCATATTTTATTAAATGAAATGAAACAGAACTCCAAGGCACTTTCCAATAGTGACCATCTTCTCTAGGACGGGCGGCAATAAGAGGTTCCGATCTCCAAGGGCGGTTAATGTTGTCCTTGATTCATCCCACGCAGGCATTCCGCCATTGTGTGCTGTGCGGTATCTTCCGCACAGTCGTACACATCTGTACCGGCAACGATGCATAGATACCTTCCAACTTAGCCATGTCATGAGAGGATCTGTGTCAACAGATAGCTCATCGATCCACCCCACTTTCTTCGAATCCATCTGTCTAAGATGGGCCAGTCCGGCTCCAGAATCCGACGTCGTGATTCAGAACCTTCGGTGTCGAACTAGTTTAGGCGCCGGCGCCGCCATTCACTTAGTGCCGTGTCCTGAGCAGCTCTTTACTACCGCACTACTGCGTCCAGCGGAGAATAAATAAAAATGAATAAAATGAATAAATAAATTGAAACAATATCACATACATTGCCCTGGTCCTAAACTAAGGTTTTCCCTTGTACTATGGAAACCAGAAACAACGAAGGAACCACAAACACCCGGCACCATTCACTGCGAATTTGAGCACTTTGCCAGTAAACAAAATCCTGGACTTCTGCGTCTAGATCCCTTAAGGGGACCTGCTATGGCGCACGCCACCTCGTGAAAAATGGTACGGTATCCTATAATTATCTGAACTTCCATGACCTTTTGTACTTGAAACAAGCCTTATGACGGTTCTTTAATGATCCCGACCAGATCGGTGCCCCGTATTGGGCAATCGATCTTACTACCCCATTTTTAAACGGCGACAGCTTTCATCGCCTCCTCTTAGGTTGGGCATCAGCCGACTAAGAGCCCCGCAGCGCCAACTAATCTCGGGACCAGCCGTTGCCGGTGCCCGGTAAACTCCCATCTGCTGTCAACCACGAGTATCAAGTACTTAAGGGTAGCTCCAACTGGGATGGTAGTCCCACCCACCACAATGGTGAATCCAGGAGGACTTTTTCCCAGGACTGAGAAACCAGATTGCCTCGGACTTGTGAAGTGTACCCCTTGACACAACCTCTGCCAGAGCAGTCAAGCGTGGATCCACCATTGTGGGCACTGTGGGCATGCCCACAGCCTTGAATTTACTTGAGACTTTGCACTTTCTTCTATCAACTTAGGATCAGCATTCTAAGAGATTCTAAGAGAGGGAGAGGGTGGATTGGCGGGGGAGGTTGTATCCACAACTATGGGCGTACCTAGGGGGGGACGAGCCGCTAGGACCCCCCTTCGACGATACCCCAAGTCGGAAAATCCTTAGATGCCCATAATCACGGGCGTAGCTAGGGGGAACGAGCCGCTAGAACCCCCCTTCCACTATGTCCCAAGTCAGATAATCCCTAGATGCCCACAACCATTTTTGAGGTCTGGATCCGCGCCTAGCAGCAGTGGACAGTACTGTAGCACCCCGAAGTTCAAAAACTCGGACTGTCACCAGTGCGTCGTCGACATAACAAATAACGCGCAAAATTAGCAACGCAGCGCAGAACGTAATTCGGCATGAAAGGGCCGGCTCGACCGGAGTGATACCACGGTCTCACAGAATACCGGCGTGAAGCAGCGCCTGCGCTGTGTTTCGTCGAGTAAGTGAGGGCACCGCAGGCCCAATTGGGGGGAAAATGCACCTTTTTATATAAATTTAAGTCTTTGTGTTACACTTAATTTTATCTTATACTGGAATAAAAGTAAAAAAGATGAAACCTTTTAAATTATAACAATAAAAAACAGCAACATTTTGACTTGCATCGTACCATTTTGAAGGAATTAAATTAATATTTTTATCAAAAAGTGAAATAAGTACGAACTTTTTTTTCAACAATATAAATAAATACCTTCCTTTTATAAATAACTATGATCTCCATACAAATTAATTTCTATATGTTTTAAACTATTCATACCAATTTTTATAACAAGGCTATTGTTATTAGTTTATTTTTTATTTAATTTTGAAGTACACTAAGCGGAGGTGTCAAACTTCAAATGCGTTTTCCCACAAATGTGAAATTTTGAGTTATTTCTTTGTTTGAATAAGGGTGCGATAATATCTTAGTTAAAAATTATGACCGGGTTATTCTATATGGGTATGTTGCCCAGGCACTCTCATGTAAGCTTTCTTAAAGTCGTTTTTGATGATAAATTAAAAAATGTGTTTATTTTTTTCCGAAAGAAGAAAAAATTATGAAAATGCAATAACTGAACTGTCAATAAATTACTACAACATAAGCCGTAAGGTAATTTAACGTCGTAAGGCCCAGACAGCCGACACAATAGAAAATCAATTGTTTTTGCCTCGTATGAGGACATCTGGGTCTTATGACGATAATAAGGAGTTGCTGCTATACTTTGAAGATAAAGTTAAAAATCACCATAATCTTGAAGAATCAACCATGAATATATTATAATTAAAGGTACAAAATGTATTATACCCTTATTAATATATAAACTTCGAGTTGGTTGTGTCCCCAAAGTACTGGCGGCATTACTCCGCTGGATGGCAAAGGAACTGCACTAGACGAAGCAGCTGCCATTCTTTCGAGCTCGTAATTTTAACCAAACGTAAAATATTTTTTTATATAAAAAAATCGATCGTACTCCAACAACATAGAAATTACAATTTAAATAAACGTACTTTGATACGGCGACCAATCGCAAAAGCTCTCAAAGGATAAGGGTGGAGACAAGCGCAAACAAACTGTTTATTTAAGCTATCAGTATTTGCGGTGTGGAGTGGCAACCTTGAAAACGATTTCTGTTATGTAAATAGAATTAAAAAAAAAATAAAAAACCCATTCCGGTAAGAAGCCCTGTGAGTGTTATTTGTAAAATTGTAGCCACCAGGGGAAAAATTCGTGATTGAAAATTATGTTCATAATTGAAGTTACTACAATATTAGCTCCAAAATGCATGCTTTTGATGTCTATTTCCAAAGATATAAATAAAAGACAACTGTTGGCACCTAACTCTATTTCTAATTCTAATACTACTATAGGTACTTACATAAATTGTAAGGACAAACTCCAGGCAACATTGTCGTACAACACTTAATAGAATGATGACGGTTGGCGATAGAAATAGATTGTGATCATCATGATTAGAGTTAAAATAAGTAATTTAAATGTCATAGACTGGGAAATACAAAAAACGCTTTAAAGTTTATGTTATTTATCAATGAAATGCAAAAAAGTACAATGAATTTAAGCCTATCTAAAAACATGATGTCAGTCATATACAATACCCATGGTTTGGAATGTTGGAATCAACTGAAAGCATATAAATCTAACAAAGACATACTCAAAAAATATGTAGTACCAATATGAATACAAAACCATGAGTGGTCTGAAGACAAAGTGCATAGTAAAGAAACACTAAACACTATCAATAAAATGTCAAGGATCTGAACAGGTTCCGTGTTATGGGGTTTTAATGACCCGGTATGTCGTCGTAAAACGTCAGCTTAAAAACGGGTGCAGGACTGACCAGCATTGGGATATTTTAATACATGAAAGCAGGACGAACGTAAATTGTAGCTGGAGAATAACATAGATGTTGAACATTCTAATCACCTATCTATGATGTTATCTCCAAATCAACCGTTCAATCAAAAACATAGTCAGCTAATCTTATTATTAGAACACAAATTTTATATATGCGGTTGACCTACGTTATGACGAGGTTGACATCATGTAAAATGTGTTTTTTGTTTCATAGTATAAAATTATTAAAACTGTAGTTATTTCAAACTTAGTTTGTGCTGTGGTCAAACCGTAATGTGAGAAACCTATTTGTTTCGCCGACCACAACTTTTACCATAACCACCATAATCAAGGTAACATGTTACACACATCGAGTAGTGCATAATGTAGACATTTGACTCTGTACTTTCACCAAAGCGAGAAAAGTATCTCTTAAATCACTTGACATTGGAAAAAAATACAAGGTACAAGCCATAAAAATATTACTAAGTATCAAAAACTAAGTATTAAAATAAACAATACGGTAACACACCCTGACCTTAATGGTATACAGATACCATACACAGTAGCACAATAATCTTGATTTTAAACATTCATTTTCATCGTTGATTGCAATTGCTTCCTTATTATAAGTAGAAGTAGTCTTTGATGTTCTAAAGAGTTTTTATTAAATTCGTGCTTATGTAAACTGTTCCTACGTTAAATTTAATGAAATCAAACATTTTCAAACGGTGGAGTCGCACTTTTATTTCCATACTAAATCATATTTGCAAGAATATTCTCGCCATTCCCACAGTTCGCAGTTGTCCGTTCATTACACACTCGTGACATTAAACTTTATGCTCGGTTTATTGCGTTCATACTTTCATTTAACTTGCTCTGTGGACCTTAGGGTTGTTGGTTTTGACCTTTACGTTATTTATATCTTCACGTTTTTTACTTAAGGCATAGTGTAAAATACCAAGTAGAAAGACACTGGCCGTCTTATTACTATAACTTGGATATCTTTAAGGCAAGAGTGAACAGGCATCTTCTAGGCAAACGCGTGTCATCCTAGACCTCATCGTCACTTTCCATCAGGTGCGATTGTGGTCAAGCGTTGGCCTATAGTGTAATAAAAAAAAAAAAAAAAAGCACGATAGAACAGTTTCGGAAGTAAATTCGTATAGTCTCTTTTAACATTGCGCATTGGAATGAGCATAAGAACGGTGATAACTTGAAATTGCGTTTTGTAATAAGGTGGATGTTTTTTGAACGACCGCTCCTCAGAGGTCTTCTAAAACTAAATGAAAATTCAAGGCGACTAGAGTCTAAAAGTAGTACTTTTTCCACTGCCTCTAAAATAACCAATGAAAACTTTTAACTTTTGTGCTCTATAACCCGGAAAGTCCTAAAGTCCGGAACGATGCAAACGTGCAAATCAGTGCAACGGCCCCCGATCTCTTTAGTTCGTGCCAAGTGAAAAGGACTCGAATGCCATACTAATATGGCTTTACTTAACCTACCCCTGAGTATCGAATATAAGAAAACAGTGTATCTGATAATACGAGTAGATATGTGTATGGTAACTAAACCTTATCTTATTAATCGTTTATAGAAGAATACCGTATGAAAGCATTCTAAAAAGAATTTAAAGAAAGAATTATGTATTAGTATAATGAACCTCCTTAACTGATTGACTGAATGACTCCTTAACTGAATATACACGCAGTGCCACCAACAGAGAACGATGGAGACGTCTCGCAAGCTACACAACACTCAGACATTTCATAACTCTCCATCCACTCTGTCAGGAGTGTACTGACAAAGTGGATGAAAATACGTCTGAGAAGAAGATAATTAACCTTATTAACAAATTAACAATCTTAGCTACTTGTTTGTTAGGGATCGCATATACTCATTCATAATGCAGCTGTATTCACAGCAGGTTGCGGAAGGCTAACAATAAATTTTGCAAAGGGGAAAACCTAAACGTTGTCAACTTTTTTGGTACTGAATTTTATGCATGTGAAATGTATGTGAAATATTCGGTCTGAGTATTTTTTCGCATGTGACTGGTGAATAGGCAAATAGATGGAAGTGTTAAATGCACAGCTCTTTCCCCCCTGAAAGGGCCTCCGGTACCCTTACTCGGCGAAACAACGAATATATAGCATAGAATTGGCAATAATGTAATATGTTTATAATATTATTAATATGTAATGAAACAGTTGAATATAATTTTGGTTAAAAAATAAAACAAACCTCTAATAGAAACCTATTATTAGAACGTTAGAAAAAAAGAGGTAAAAGAATTTGTTTTATCGGTCAAAGTTAGTATGAAGCGGTATTTTTAATCTACGAACGTTCTTATGGCTTTGGGGTTGAAAGCTTTCACTCAAAAAGTTTTACGAGATAAGTAATATCAGACAAAACCACTCAAGTTTCTATGAATACTTATAAGAAAGATAAGTACTCGTAACTTCGGAATCTATTTAAACTATGCAGAGGTTTATATGTACCTACATAACTTAGGTATTATGTAGGTACTCACGGCGTCACATGAGGCCTAGTCAGGTGGAAAGGGGTAAAAAAGTTGTGCACTAGGTTTTACGGGTAGACACAAGCAAAACCTAGTGGACGGTGGCAATCGCTTGCCACAGGAGATCCGTCTGCTCGTCTTCCACCTATCACATAAAAAAACTGAGAAAAAACCCGCTAGGATTATGATGGTGTTAAAAATAAGCTGCTCAGTGTTTTTTCACAAAAAAATAAAAGCGACGCATGCATATCTGTAGCATTTTTTCCTCATCGAATGACATTAAGATCATAAAATATACCCATATGAGATTCTGTCGGCTTCGGAATATATTAAGCCAGTTCTGGTTCTGTGACATCCTTAGCGCGGCAGATCAAAGTGCGCCTACGCAGGAAGAGCCTGGGCGCGCAACTAGCTATTTGCATTAATCTATTATTAGAGAAACCGATGGAAGCGTTTTATGTCAGCAAGGTGCATTTTCTGTGATTGAAGTAAGGTTATTTGTATTTATTGGTTGTGACATATTACAGGAGGCATTATTGCGTATGTTTGCGATTGGAGCTGCTGAATTTATAGTTTGTGTTAAATCAAGAATCGTGTGTTTCTGCAATGAGGCAAATAGACTGGGTAGCAATTGAACCCCGAAGCTAGCCTATTTTTAATACCAACATGACCTGACCAATTCGGAAGCTTACAGAAATAGACGTTTCACTTTTATGGTATAATACTTTCCGTTTGAATCGTTTTTTTTTTACCTCGAGTGAATCGATGTCAAAACGTAAAATTTTTAAGAACACTTGCAGATCTTTGGCTAATACTTACTCGTATGATATGATATACAAAGATTTGATGATAATTATACACTGATAAATAGTCAGAGATAGATACCTATTATTTTTTAATCCTTAAAGATGTATGAGTATATGCAAAGGAGACATGAATACGAAATCTGCTAAGTAAACCGCCAAGGGCAAAACTGCAGTAAAATACTTACTGGGTAGTTACCCATGTTAGGTTCTGCCTTGGACACACGCGACTTTGTTATTTTCTCCATTATGTTAGCTGGAACAAAGCGCTTTTGTTACAGAATGCGGTTCGTTTTAATTGAATTTTTAATAAGCAATATTTCTAGGTTCACTTATTTAACAAAACTGTCTAGTCGTATTTACAACCAAAGTTAAGACGGACAAATTAATATTAATACATTTTGTAACCAGACTGTAACTTTTGACATTAATAAATATTTGATCGACTATGCAATTAAGTTAAGAATATATTAACCGCGGTCATATGTGGGAATAATCAGCACATCATTAAGAATGCTTATTATTGTAATGTTGTAAGAATCATCTTACAATGTTTGGACATATTATCCGAAACGAGAGCTCTTTGGAACGCTTAGTGGTGCAGGGAGGAGTGGTGGGTCGGCGTTCACGAGGTCGATCACCAACAAGATGGACGGACAGTATTAAATCCATCACGGGGTGTTCAGTAACTGAGTGTACAAGAAGTGCCACTAACAGAGAAAAATGGAGAAAAGACAATCCATGACCACGACCACTCCGTCAGGAGTGTACGACTAAGAAGAAAGAATCATCTATGCTAATTCTTTATACTGTGAATCAATTGCTAATACCGTGAACTCAAGTTTTAGTTCCTGTAAGGTATTTATCTAGTACAGATCGTATTGTATTTTCTTAGAAATTTACCTTTTCTTGTGTTTATTCAGAATACTTACTCTTAACTCGTAAGGATTAATTTTAACCTAAAGCATAGTTAGTTTAAACTAAAAGTTAGTTTAACTTAAAATTCGTCTTTAGGTCATATACCAACGTTTTTGCTTTCTTTAAAAATTCCTAAAATATTTGAGTTATCAACTCAACTATTATAAAAATAGTAAGTATTGTATACTACTACTTATATAAACTGAAAATGCTTTCATAATATTTTAGTATAGGAATATGAGCAAGAGGTTTAGAGCATTAGGTTTTAAATTATTACCTACTTTAATTTTATTCCGTAATAATTCAGCTTCAGAACTAAGGTATACTTAACTGTCGTGTAGAACCTTCATTGCCAATTGCCAAAAAACGTATCATGACCAATGACCAGGTCTCTACAATGTTATTAAAACATTAACTCACATACGAAGCCTGCAATTCCGCAACGGACAAATGTTGCTGAATAAATCCTCATCGAGTGCCGGGATCACCACAATAGGGTAGCTGACTAATATCGATGTAGTAAAAAATATTGATACTTTACCAAAATATTGGTAAATAAGAACCAATAGCCTAAATTTTCAGTTAAAAATATAACGTCTAGCTTGTTTTGTGAGCATTCAAAGTTTCATGGGCAAGTCCATTTTTAAAGTTTATAATATTATAAAAATAATTATATTATTGAACTACCCACACATTAAACACAAACTTTTATTATAAAACTATGTACATAAACGAAAAATTTGATATAGCTACCAAACAAAATTTGCTAGACACGCATACAAGATACCAGCGTGTGACGTCACATGTTGGTAGCCATTTGTATAGAGCGTTTTTGGGTCCGCGTAAAATATGTGCTCTTAAAGTTGTGATATCTCAGGTAATTCAAATCAGAATCAAATAATTCTATCAACAATGTTTCTTTAATAGAGGGTCTATTGATTAAACACATAAAAAAAAATAGTCAAGTACCCTATTCCGCAACGGACAAATGTTGCTGAATAAATCCTCATCGAGTGCCGGGATCACCACAATTTTCCCATTAATGCTGTTCACCCGCTGTAATTGCTCAATTCATCCACTCAGAGACATCTTGAATTGCCACAACTCCTTCAATTAAAGATCGACGGATAGCGTCCAGGAATAATTTATTTACGAACAAATATTAATCACAATCATCATAATGAAACTGGTGAGATCATTGCGAAGAAATAGGAGTCTTGAGACTTAAAAGATTTCTTCAAGTCATACCATGATAACGTTTCTGAAGCTCTTTGGGTAGGTACTACTTTTTATGTCAGCCTGATACTTTTGGATAAGAAAGAGTTAATCTGCCAATTTGTTTTAAAACGTTATTCTACCAAGTGAGTTATGCCTCATACGAATACGTCGCGCTTAAAATATTTTTTTAGGTTTCTGCTTTCGAATTTTATAACTTCCCTAATTGTAATAATATTTTATAATGCAGCTCAATTCAAGGACCGGTTGGACCCTTATGTCAAACCAGGCCTCAATCTATAAGTAAAACGTGTTAAATATATACCTATACATTCTTATTTTATAAAGTTTTATTGTTCAAACGATTAATTATTTAACTGTACATGCCAAAGGAATACCAATCAGTAAATTACGAATTGCGTGAAATTGTAAACTATTATTGAAAGTCAATAATCTTTTTACTGCAAATTGAAACCAAATATTAAATCGTATGAGCTAAACTGAAACAAAAGTCGGTAGTAAAACGTAAGTTATTAAAGTAAAAGGACTTTGGGTATGTAATGGATGTTGTATTATACTTATCTTCACCATAAGCTCAATTCGTTTCGCATTATGGTAGCCAGGGACGTCTATATACGTAAATTTATGGCTAAATAGCGCACAAAAGAAGAATAAACTAGTCAAGACGTGCTAGATCTACGATTCGAGATGAAGGGGCCGATTTAATTACAGTGATACCACCGCCTCACAGAAAACAGGCGTGAAGTGTTTTAAGTGTTTTTCAGCGAGGGAGTGGTATACCGAGACTAAAAGCGAGTTATTAGGTTAGTAGCGCGTTTGTGACTCCACTGGTGTTGCGACTGCTCGTCTGCCTATTATTAAACTTTCGCGTTGCATTATACAAATACTTTACATAAACGAGACTAAACACTGTTGTAACGCAGCCGAAACGTCAAGCAGTAATTGGTAAAATGTATTTATTTAATTTCGTCGCGTTTAGTCCCGTTTATGTAAAGTATTTGCCTATTATTATATAAATAAAAAATATATATTTTTCGTACTTGACATCTTCTATACTATTTATAAAGAGATAACTTCTATGGACAACGACAAGCCTTACAGGTAAACCGAAAACACGAAACGCTTGCGCGATGTAATTGGACACAGCGCCATCTATTGATCCATTTCTGAATTACGGTCCCGAAGCGAAGTGAGGGCGGGCCACTAGTAATTAGATAAAGTCGTAAGTAATAGTCGAATTCTGAATTCAACAAAATATATTTATTCTCATTCTGCACTCTACTATACATTCATAATAATGTTCTGTATGGACTTAAATTGAATAAAAATATTTTCTATTGCTACTTATTACTTGTCAGCTTGATATTAAATTTAATGACCGCCATAAAAGTAATTTTACTCCCCTTCTTGCCACCCGCATGCCTTAATTAATTAGTAATTAAATATATTCAGTCCCGACGACACGTTATAGCTTATCTAGTTTATAGCATCTAACTGTAGCGTGAGAAACGAATTCATACTAATTAATATCGGTAAAGTTTAATTTGTCAACTTGGAATTGTTTCCTTAAATTTTTACGAGTGAAAGTCTACCTGTTTGGGAATGGAGTAATTTATGACCAAGATATCCGATGACCCATTTACTCATTTGTATTTAAAAATAAATATGAATAGGTACCTACTTAACGTTTATCTATTTCTTGTTGTATTATAAGGTCATCTGATAGACATACCTATTTACCTACATGATATTAATTTATATTCCAATTTCAAAATAAATGTACAAAAAATTCTTATTAATTTAAATTTTTTTTAAATAGTTATCTGCCTACATTTATATACTTCTTTAATTAAATTTAATGCTATTGTACAATTTTCCAAAATTTTCGGAGTTCAACTACAGAGTTCGCATTGGCACAGTCATTATGTACCTGAATTGCAAAAATATCGTTTTATGTTTAGTTTTCGAGAGGTATCGAAAAACACGAGATTTGGGGGCCTGATCACAGTAAATTTGTACTTTAGATTGTGATATTTATACTCTGATTTATAATCATGTAATATCAACTGACAGTTGGCGGGTTGTCGCGTTATCGTAATACAAAAATAGTGTCGGTCGTGAGTAATCGAAAAGTTCAATTGCGATTCAATTATTTTTCATTTTCTTTTCATGACATGAGAAAATCTTGAAAATTACATTTGGAGGCTGATTGATGTCCAAACTTCTAACTAAATGTACGAAGTGTGTTAAAATGTAGTCATTCAATAAAATAAATTTTAAGTAATCGAATCCAAAACTTGGTTACATAAACTCATTTTCAAAGGAGCTTAAAATTATTCCAAACAACCGGCCAAGAGCGTGTCGGACACGCACATGAAAGGGTTCCGTAGCCAGAAGACCTATTTACGACGACGACGTTAACACTTGTATTTTTTATTAAACTAGTATTCTGCTTAGTCTAATAAAACACAAATATCACCATAGTTTTTCTGATTGTAATAAGTGTATAAAATCTTAACATCTAAAATGTTCAATAATAAATTCAATTGTGCGCTCACCATTCAATTATAACAGCACTAGTGCACTTAGGAGGCAACATTAAAAAAAATAAAGGTCGATTGTAGCTGTCAGTTCATATTACATTATTATAAATCAGAGTATAGGTAAATATTTTGGTTTACGTTTATACTTTACCGATAACATTGAATTAGTAGTTATATTGTTAAATTTTGTTTAGCTCTATTGTACACCCACCTACCATGACAGCAGGAAAGATAATGTCATGTGGTCAGGTTCAAGCCAGACTTAATGTGAACGGAAAACTTATTTTGCAAAACATGACACAACTTTCGATCTGTTTAGCATTTTTATGAAGATTATTTCCCGTATGTTTATTTTTACATCGGTCTTGTACAGGTATTTGGCAATGTTGCCATAAGGAATCGAATCCGATAATTGGATTTATAGGCCATAAATCCTACGGCCCCCGGATGCGATCTAGACGAACCTAATATCGTTAAACGTCTGTTTATTGGCAGGTGCGAATAAAGTCGACCCGAGTCGATTTGGTTTTCATAATTCCACAGATTGCAGATTACTGTGAAAAGTTTTTCTTTTTTATTTAGCTAACGAATGTTGCTGGCCACGATTCTTTTGCAAGAGTTTGAAATAAATTAAAAAGTTAGCTGTCAAAATGTCAAAACGTCGACCCAAAAGTGTGATTAAAATATTGTTTTTAACTTTTTTGTTTAGAACACGGAATTTGGCGGACATGAAAAATGATTGGACGCGTGATGAAGATGACAACAAACGAGATTGGTGACTTCGACTCTTTGAAACGAAGTTTTTTTTTAATTATACCGGACAAACGAGCAGACTCACCTGATGGTAAATGATCACCGCCGCCCATGGATATCTGCAACACCTGAGGCATCAAAAATGCGTTGCCGGCTCTTAAGGAAAGTATTATTTACGATTATAAAAATATCTTAGTTTTACTTTAGTTACTTGCATTTGTATCAACTTTCCTATTAAAAGAAAGTACTTTCACTGTCTGTGTGCAGCACCATCACTATTTGATTTCACTATGACATAGAAACTTAGGCCATGAACTCACATAAGAAAGCAATCCTAGCCTTCAGACTACTTATATACTTACTTATACTTACTCAACTACTTTTGAAGGCTGGTTAAATTTTATCTGCATGTATAAAATACAAAAATTAGTATACAGACATACCTACCCATCAAGAAGATTGCATTACGACTGGCTATTGTTTGGATTTCATTTCCAACGCGCCAATGTCATATCGGACAAAAGTGCATTGTCATTGTTCGTACAACACAATTACCTAAATTGCAATTTCGAAATTACCTACTTTAATGACATTTCGTTTTCATGCTTTACTTATGGTCAGACCCCGATAATGATCAAGAATGTAGAAATTAACTATTTGCTACCATGGTGATGGCACCATAGTAGAGTCCATACTCTATCATTGTAAGTCTATCAGAAGACCTTATTTGGATCCCATACATCCATATTACAAAACTTGGCTTAAAGTTAGTCTTTGTTTGAATCTGTTAATGTAACTTTTATTTGTGACTTTTAAAGTAATAACATATTTTTTAGACTATGACTAACTTTATCCTTTTGTACTTAGGAGGTAAGAGTTAGTAAATAAAATACTTCTATCGATAATTATTATTCTATGATGGTTTTAATTGTTATTTACATAGTTAAGGTATCTAATTTTATTATAATAGAAGTTATTAAACGGGACAGCAAACACCAACTGTTTTAAAAACCTACACAGTAAATGACTTGGCAAAAAGCTTTTTATTTGCTCACCAATATAAGTCCAGCAACAAACATTTGCTCTGCAACAAGTTATTTTGCAGAACATAATATTGTTAAAATTTTACATTTTATTTAGATACGACAATTAGGTGTTTATAATAATGGCAGCTTTCTACATGTATCATTTTCTGTTTCATCTGGTGTTTGTTAACCACTTTCCTGCGAAATTATTATGTATTGTTTGGGTATTTCCAACCGCATTTGCATTGCATTGCATAGGGGAAAGGACCCGATTATCGGATACTTTTTGAAAATCCGTTAAAAAAAATATTATTAATGATCAAAAACAAATAAAATTTTGGTTCTGTAATCATGGATCCATGTACTTTTAAACTTAAGAGGAGTTAGATGGATGTATGGAATAATAATACAGAAAATTATATGATTCCAATTTAATACCGAAATCAGGTACTGACCAAGTGGTCTTCTAATACCGGATATCCGAAATTGTGGCAATATCGGATATCCGATATTGAGAAGCCATTTTAACATTATAAATTATATTAATAAATGTGAAAACAAAACTTGATTTATGCTTTTAAGTAACCAGTTAAGTTCCACAAATTATAAATATACATCTTAATCATCAACTTTGGTTAAAATTTTTACTTTTAAATAGTATAACACCTTAAAATTTTTTAAAGACTTGTTACGTAATTTTAGTATTCAATCCTTATGTTTTATAATATATTCTGAATATTTTAAACAAAAATCACAATTATTTATTTCCCACAACATTTTCTTAATGTTTATACAGAAATCACGTACAGTGGCCAGCACATCAAGTTACTACAATCTGTCAAATTTCCTCAGTTGATATTGAACCAAACACGTTTGACATAAAAGTGAGGTTCGATTGAATAAATTTGACAGATTATAGTAACTTGATGTGCAGGCCACCGTACATTGTATATCTAAAATTTTCAATCTTCGAAACACCAAATGTTTTTGAAGCTTTTAAATACCCCATCTCCTTATTAGTCACAGCTAAATATGCATTTTTCATGGCACGAGGACATTAAGTTTTTCTTTTTGTATTGCTATCCATTTTCTGAATATGAAATCAAAACAAAAAAAATATTGAAACCGCTACGACATTTCAAGTTCACCTAAAATCGGATATCCGATATTGAGCAACATCAAGTATCCGATATAAGGAATTCAAACAAGTAGGTAAACACATAACATCACAAAATATTTTGGTATATTTTTGTCACTTAACTAGGTTTTTAAAGTTAACCAACTAATAACTATTATAAAACTATTTGAGTTAATCTCGTTTAAACACTTACTTTTTCAAAATTTGGCCCAGAAACTCCTCAATGAAATATTTATCGCGACAA
Source organism: Cnaphalocrocis medinalis (assembly GCA_014851415.1). Classification (NCBI taxonomy): domain Eukaryota; kingdom Metazoa; phylum Arthropoda; class Insecta; order Lepidoptera; family Crambidae; genus Cnaphalocrocis; species Cnaphalocrocis medinalis. Next base: position 11,451,134 of record CM026279.1, read on the forward strand.
AATTTGAACGTGTCTTCGTTTTTTCTTCATTAAACCAACTATGGCGCTGCATGCGCTGCAGTGCTGCTCTCTTGAAGCATGCTAATAGGGACAGGGGGTGCAAGATAGGTAGCGCTTTTCACTAAGGAGATATTGATGTATCCGAAATTGGGCAACTATCCGGTAATCGGGTCCTTTCCCCTACTTACTTACTTCAGTATAGTTTTGTTTTTATTTAACCAGCTAGGTATTATGTAATAGGTAAATATAGTATATTTCGCTTACTACCTAAATTGGTTTCCTGCTTCCACTAGATTTATAGCTATGGGTATTATAATATGGTAATGTGAACTGTGCGAGTAGGGAAAATTTTGTTATTGGGTAAGTGGACTGTTTATGTGCTTTCAAGGTTTGTTGCTATTGGCTACTTTGTAATGTAAACAAGGGATGCAGAATCAGAAACTATTTCGATACTTACTTACTGTTTGAATAAGATATAAAGAAGAAACGATTTTTTTATAATAAAAAAATAATAGACTTAAGTAGGTAACAAATGAAATGGATAAGATACCTAGATAAAAAAACACCTACCTAGCTAGTGTTACTCTAAATATGGTAACCTGACTAAATACTCAGTAAGAGATTTTTTGAAATCTATGGTAGAGTAAAGCGGCCCTAACACTGCCAGTGGCTTTTCCTAAAATAAAAAAATATATGTACCTACCTAGTTACATACTGTACATAAGTAGGTACTGCAATACTGTGTCAATTCCACACTATCTTCTGCA